>OX596275.1:12070364-13270364 GCA_951394225.1 Harpalus rufipes
GCAGAGAGATAAGGATGTTGAGATGGATGTTGGGGAAGACACGGAAAGATAGAGTAAGGAATGGGAGGATAAGGGAAATTACTGGAGTGATAGATAGACGATTACATTGGTTTGGAAATGTCATGGGGAGAGACTAATAATATATTGGAAGACAAAATAAATAGCTTAGTAATAGTAGATAGAAGAAAAAGAGGAAGATTAAAGAGAAGATGGAAGGAATATATTGTGGAAGACTTGAGAGAAAAGGAACTGAATGAGGACGATAAGCAAACAGAAATTAGTGGAAGAAGAAAATCAAGAAGAGCGACCTGTAACGAATGGGCAGAGCTAAAACCAATATCAAGTGCAATTTACATAGTTTGTTTATGAAATAATTTTACTGAAAATATAGAATCTTTTGCAAAAAAATTATAAGGTATGGAATTTGTACATAATAACACAGAATTGAAGGAAGGTAATGTGCTGGCCACATCAGATTTTTTTTTGTGAGTAAATAAGAAATAAAAAAATAAATAAACAAATGCTCGTCATTGAAACATACATGTAGAGAAAGTAACTTTCCGATCACATCGACATTTTTCCGAGCTAGCTCAGTAAAAATAAAGAAGGATTTTTCAGTCTAAAAGTAATCAAAAACAGCTCATTTTCTAGACAATCGCGAAAAAGTCATTTTTAATTAATAATGGAAAAGTTTTAAAAAGAAAATATGTATTGGAAATATGAATAACTACAATACGTATTTAATAAAGAAGTTATTATAAAGAAATGAACGCCATAACAAAATAAATTTAATTTATTATAAAGATAATATTTTATAGAAGAAAGTATTGATAATACACTAGACATGTTTATACGTAAAAAAAAAAACTAATAGCTAATTGTTGAATATTTATTTAAATGAATAAAAATTACGTGGCGGAGATAATGTGCTGAACACGCAGTTTTTTTATTTCTACTTCAAAGAAAAAAACCGATAAAAAAAATTATATAAAATAAAAAATAAGTTATCATCGTAAAATAGTAAAATTTTATTTTAGAGACCCTAAAACCCAAAACACGGTATTTTATTTAAAAAATCTGTTGTGGCCATCACAATACCTCTCGCGCCCTTTCCATTGTATACAGGGTGGAAACGAACTTAATGTCATAAATTTAAGGGTGAGTCATACTACATGTGTAGATTACGAAACTGAAAGAATTTTTTTAAAATTCGAAAAACGAAAATTCGACTTTTCTTAAGGAAACTTTTTTTTACTGCTGTTTTAATTCATATTTCATTAAAAATATGGTTATCAAAAATACATTCAAAATTAGTTGTATAAGATATTATTGTTAATAATTAAATTAAATAGCATTTTTAACGAAAATAATTGTGTAATAGATAAAATAATGCAAATGCGTTGCCAGTGGTCCAGTGGTACCAAAAATGTTAGTTTCATGAAAACTACCCTTAAATATGCGAATTATTAAAAAATTCTTTCTGTATCGTAATCTACACATGTCATACTACTCACCATTAAATTTATGACATTAAGTTCGTTTCCACCCTGTATATATATATATATATATATATATATATATATATATATATATATATATATATATATATATATATATATATATATATTAAATAAATATTTCATCACGGCATATTACCCATTGCTGGGTGTGCCAATCTGCTTCATACACAGAACCGGTAATGATGGAATATTTGTACCGTGCGGGCGCTTACCAGGCGTCGCCTCACGGGCACTCATTGCTGGCGTGAAAAGTGCGCCACAGGGATCAATTTTTTGCCATTAAAATGCGATGTAATATTTGGCGTCGGTCGGGATCGAACCCGGGTCCCCTAGATTCGCGACCAGACACGCAGGCACACGGCCACGAGGCCCCATATATATATATATATATATATATATATATATATATATATATTGTATTAACATTTCTTGTACACAAAAATAACTATAATTACACGTAATCTTTATATTTACGTATTTTCTATAATTTCTTCTAAATGTTCGAGGTTTTTCCAATTCATTAACGGGATTGGCATTATTTCTGAAGGGTTCATGTAATATACCTATAATTTTAAATATATAATTAATAATATAATAAGAAATATTAAATATCGTTCCCAGAAAAAGCCTATCTCTGAATTTTTGACATTGACATTAGTGACATTTATCTGTCAATTACAGGCATTTTAATTTCTCAAGTAGTTACCATGGAAATGTTTGGGCTGTGAGAAGGCTGTTAGATTTACTACAACAGATTATTTTATAGATTATATATCTATATCTTTATATCTATAGAAGGTATAATAAAAAATTTACATGTGTCAGATAGAGAATTTTGTTTTTTATATTTGTAATGACATAAATATTAAAAAAAATATTTAGAAGTTTTTTTGTTAAAAAACTATTACTTCCGGTTGTCCAATTGTTACCAGAATCTATTCAACTCTTCCCATTACTGTTAGATTGAGGAATCCGTAGTCACACAAGTCTTTAGTCTTATAGAATTTGAGAAATCGTACCTCCAACACACACACACACACATACACACACACATACATACACACACACACACACACACACACACACACACACAAACACACACACATCATCGTAACAATGTTATTATCGGATTCTAGGGACCTTAAAACATGCTTATTCATTAAAATCTGGATAAATAATAAATAAAATAAAAATAAATATTTGTATCTTTATAGTTCAAGATTACTGTATTGTAAACAGCGAAAATCTAATTTATAGTAGGAGAACGTAAATTTAAGAAAACAAATAAATAATAGTTATAAGAAATGTACTCAAGTTTTTATTTAACATAAGTAAGATTTACATAACAATAAACTTCTTTGTAAATTATTTTTGCGGTAAGTACATTCTAAAAATAGCCTATAATATTTTCTAATTTTCAAGAAACGCATTCCAATATGTTTGAATTTCTTTGGGAATACCTTTGAGGAAAAAAACCTTCAACGATCTATTTTGCAAAACAAGATAACAAAAATATCCTATCAGAATTGAATGTCAAGCGTGCGTTTGTTTCTAGTGGGCAGATAAGCCCTGGTATCATAACCTACATGACCCCTGGAAAATACGAGAATCCCGTATGAAAATGTAGAATTGTTTTGTGATAAGGGTGACATCTAGAATCGCTGAATGCGCATAAGGGCGAATGAGATGTCATCGAGGCATGCTTTATACCCTTAGCATTTTAGGTTAGCAAAGATGTCAAAAATGTATCGCGGCTACGAATTCCAAAACGAAAAATTTGAAATGTAATTTTGAATATTTATGCCATGGTCACGGACATACACACTTAAATTCTTATTGATTGATTTGGATTAATGTACTGGCATTGACATTTGTATTTTCCATTAAAATACTTCCCTTAAAATTATAGGAAATTAAATAATAAATGTCAAAGGTCTTTTTACCTTCCGTCACCTTTAGGTAAGGAAGGTATTGTCTTTGGTCAAAAAATTCAATGATGAGTTTTTACTGAATAAGCACGTTTTAGGGTCCATATAATACGATTTTACCATTTTTACGATGATGTCTGTATGTATGTGTGTCTGTGTGTCTGTGTGTGTGTAACAAAATTTCCGGATCCAATAACTTCAATACCACGATTCCAAAAATTATAATTTTTTCGTATTCCTCAAGTTTACATCCAGAAGAACAACTGATTAGATTTTGGTTATAATTGGTCAACCGGAAGTAGTCTCATTTGAAGATTTAACAGTTAAATTTGATTTATTGACATTTAACGTTATTATAACTTAAAGAATATATTATTCTCTACGATTTGATTACAATTTATACTTCATATTCAATAGATACAGAGTTAAAGAATTTTAAAGAAATTAAATTTTATAATTCAGCCAGCTATGCCAAACTTGGGAACTAGTAATATATTCAAATTGACAGATGTCAGTATCAATAAAAAGTAAATTAATGTGGCAAATATGAGGATGTTGAAGTAGATATTGGGGAATACACTGAAAGATACGGTAAGAAAATAACTCTAGTGTTACAAGTTTTTAGAAAGATACAAGAAAGACGATTACATTGGTTTGAACATGTCATGAGGAGAAATGAAGAATTATATTGGAACAAGATGAATAGTTTAGTAATAGGACGTTAAATAAACAGAGGAAGACCAAAGATAAGATGGAAGGACTGTATTGCGGAAGATTTGAGAGAAAAAGAACTGAATGAGAATGACATGCAAAAATAGCGACCCCTAACGAATGGAAAAAGCTAAAGAAGAAGAAGATGCCAGTGTCAAGTGCAATTTGAATAGTTTGTTTATGAAATAATTTTACTGTGCTGGTCACAACAGATTTTTTGGTAATAAAATTGTCCTTTACGATGGTGATTAAAGTAGTCTCAGAAAGTTCAACATTGAGTACTATGTAATTCAGTTGCATGACATTGTTTGTCATATATTGATTTGAAATCGAAAAACTGTAAAAATGAAAGGAATATTTATTTGTATAGGTTATGTTGACATATCTGTCAGTCTAAAACTCAATGGCTGGTACCACAAGGCTTGTTTTAACTAAAACGATGTTTTAAGAAATGTCAAATTTCATTATTTAATATTAATAATAAATAATATTAAATTCATCCAAATATGATTTTAAAGCAGAACATAGTTTATATTCAAACAAATATTTAAAAAAAATCGCTCTTGAAACGTAAGGGTGATATTAAATATTGAAATTTGAATTTGACATTTCTTAAAACAGCGTTTTAGTTAAAACCAGGCTTGTGCTACCAGCCAATGTTACTAATCTCGGGCATTGAAGTTATTGTAAAAAATCTGATTATCGATTTTTTTATTAGAAACAAGTATTTTTAAATTTAAATTTTCTATATTTTTTATTTTGCACAATTTTTGTTTTTAAATGAGAAAAAAATACTGAAAATATCGGACATATTCCCGCCACGGTGACGTTACCCTTGCGGTTTCCGTTGCAACTTAATTCCGACGTGCTGCTCGAAATATGACAAAGATATTTTGCGACGTATGTCTGGCGGGGTAAGGGGAACTTGTTTGTTAGGTTAGATTGCTGTCAAGGTAACACGTATTTTTTCTTATTTATTTTTGTTTGAGCAAGTTTGTATCGACGTTTGGTATTACAGTTGATAAATAGAAATAAGATTATGTTCACGGCGTCAGTATCACCATCAACTGTCACTTTGACATGTCACATCCCATCGCTGTAAAACGACACTAGCGACATTTGCGGCTTTAAATATATAAGCGTGATGTCACAGAGAAGAGGTCGATTTGAATCATTAATATTTTAAATAACTTTTTTGAAATATTTACATAATAACTGGCGAATTTTATTACAGTATATATCTTATTATGAGTCATATATTGTAAACAAATTTCATTAAATTTTAACATATGGTAACTACCTCATTATGTGGTGACCTAAAATTCCGGCCCAAATATTAAGTTTTTGTGTCCTTGTTGACATACTAATTCTAGGATTTTTATAGCCCAACAACGGGTATTTTAGATATTTGGTTCATTGTTCAAAGTGAAAGTGCATTCGTCCGTGAAACAAATGAATGATAAAAAAAAGATCATTATTAGCTCGGTTCTGCATATCTTCGCAAAACACTCTTCTGCTTTCTTCATCGTATGGGAAAAGTTCTTAGTGACACTGCATTTTATAAGAATAATACGATTTTTTTTTAAATATTACGTATGATGCTGTGATGTACTCCCAACTCATTTCCAATATATCTAGTACTACAGAAGGGGTCTGCACTTATCATTCCTAAAACACTTTCTACCAGGAACGTACGTTCTTCTGCTCGTCCTACATTTTGATTCCGCGGCTCACGTGTATTTTTTGAAGACACATTAGCAGTCTTTTCAAATTTTGTCACCAATATAGCAATTGTGGTTGCACTGGGAATCGGCCGATCCATAAACTTGACAGAAAATAAATCACGTACTTTGCGGTACCTATTACCAACATAAAAACTTTTTATTAAGAAAACACGCTCTTCATTAGTATATTCATTTTTTAATAATTTCAGACAATAAAACCAAAAACAAAATCAAATTGTCAGAACTTATGTGGTGACATAA
The DNA here is from genome assembly GCA_951394225.1 of Harpalus rufipes. Classification (NCBI taxonomy): domain Eukaryota; kingdom Metazoa; phylum Arthropoda; class Insecta; order Coleoptera; family Carabidae; genus Harpalus; species Harpalus rufipes. The sequence continues at coordinate 12,076,509 of OX596275.1, forward strand.
AACGTCAAGCATTTATTTATTTAACTTTTTGTTCAATTCCATGGCTATCGATATTTTCAACGTAATTTTCGACATTTTCATATTTAATTTTTGCCGTTATAAAGCATGTACAAGAAATTCTGAATATTGACTTTATGCCCTAAAACTTTTATTTGACGCGTTTTTGCTTAAAATAATTAGGCAAGCAGGGAATTTATTTCCCATATTAATCTCCTATGTACACCTTTAAGACAGACACACGGTATAAATTCCACATAGAAATTTTTATGTATTTTCAGTAAAATTATTTCACATACATATTGCGTAAATTGTACTTGACACTGACATCTGTCAATTAGTAATATTGCATTATTGAAACAGTTTCCATGGTGACGCAGAAAAGATACAAGATTTATGAAAAGTTATTTCTTTATAAATTTTTATCTTTAAATACATTGTATAGGAAGAAAATAATAAAATCAAATCGTATAGAAAATAAAGTATTCTTTAATATTTATAATAACATTAACAGCGGTAATAATAAATAATTTTCTTTTTCCAGATTAGTTATTCCGCGAATATCTCTTAACCCTGTGTTAAAATGACGTTTTTCTACTGCTGCTCTGAAAATACAATTTTCTGGTTTGTTTTTCATGTTGAAAGTAACTCTTTGCAGCACTAGTGCTGCAAAATTTTGCAGCACGCTTCGGTATCCTAGCAACGAATTTTACTTAGAAATGTTGTATAGAATGTTTGTTGTTGTCATAGATACGCATCACAAATACAAAAATTAAAAATAAATGTCAAATTATTTTTAAAAAATAATTCTTTATTTCCTTATTTTTTATTTTGCAGGAGTAGAAAAAATAGTGTGTATAACACGTGTTGAAAGTCCTTTGTCGAACACAAACGATTGCAACCTTCGCTTCGCTCAGGCTGCAATTTTCGTTTTGGTTCGACAAAGATAGACTTTCAGCACTTGATATACAAATAACTATTATGGAGAGTTTATTCTATAGTTAAGCCTTATTCCATGTTTATTATTATACATTTATGGGTTAAGCTCGTGATAAACTAGGAATAGCTATTCCTGTGTTGTAGTTATATCGTGAAATCATTTTCAACAGAATTAATTGAAATTTTAAGTACATCTCAACTGAAGTATAATGTACCTGCTCTACAAGTTTTAAAACAATTGACCGAGCGGTACCTGAGATATTTGCAATTAAATTTGGCCTTTTTAACACGTGAAGAATAGGAAATGGCAAAATAAACACAACATTTTAAATTATAACTTTTATATCCACTATGACATTTAATCGAAAAACTAGTATGTTATAGTAAACTAATTAACGGATTTTATGTAAAAATTAGAAAATTATTTACCACCCAGATTTAATTTTATTGTCTCTAGAAAATTTTAATCTGAAGATATGATAAATAGGTAGAATTATACTTGACAACCATGTACAAGCGTTTCAGATGAAGTATCAGTTAAGTTAACACCCGCTTGGTATTAGCGAATAAGAGGTGATCTTAGGCTAAAGGAATTTCAGACGTACATTCGAAAGAAATATTTTTGAAATTGGTATTTTACGTGAAAAGCATGAAAACTTTAAACAGTATAATACTACTTTTGTAATTTTAAGAAATAAATATATTAATTTGTTTTGCAGTTTCCATTTGTAGTTTAGAATTAGTATTATATCTTAAAATATCTTATTACTTTTATACCCGAATGTACCAATAAATGTCTAGATACGACGATGCCACAGTTATTCTTCAACATTGAAATACGACACTTGTGTATGCGTTAGTGCGAGTGGTACAGTTCAAAAAAAAACTTTTCTACGGAAAAATAAAGAAAATTCATATGTTACAGTCGTTGATATTAGCTTTTAACTATTTTGATGCAATCTGTTTATATAATATAATGTTAAAAAATATAAGTTATTGCAAATATAAACTGCGTTAACTTAATTTTTATTTTGAACATAGAACAAGTTTTTGAATAGGTACACTCGAGTGACAACTACCTTAAACAGAAGCTATTCTGAACTTAACCCTTGTTTATTATTACCGCTATAAATGTCAAAAAATTACATTTAAACAGTTAAACGCTTAGAAATACACTCACGCACGCGACACTCACGCGCGCTCCCCCACACACACGCACACACACATACAGACATAATATTAAAAATTGTAAATTCGTATTGTAGGGAACCCAAAACGTGCTTATTCATTAAAAACTTACCATAGAATTTTTTGACCAAAGACAACCTTCCTTATCTAAAGGTGAAGGAAGGTAAAAAATCGAATTGTCACAAATTAACAAATCTAGTGTTGCCCTTTTTGTGTTAGGCCACGAATTTTTCAATCCACTCTAGTATAGTTATTGTATTTTAGGAACCCTAAAAGCTTGTGTAGAGATACAAAGTTTACTGCAACCGTTATTTTTTTTCTAAAAATATGAATTTGTTATGGAGTTACGGTTGAACGAACCGTTATCGATTCTTTATAAATAATTTATGAAGAGCAATGTTTTACATTTTGTATTATTAAGTACGTATTTTGTAGGAATTGTATTACAATGTTAAACAGATGTAAACATATGTATCCTTATCTTTAATAGTTCAACAGATAATTAAATATTATGAAAGATTTGTAAGCTGTGGGCAGTATCAGTTTACGAGCTGTCATAATAATGTTAAACTTGAATATTGCTTGTATTTAACACTAATTTAACATCAGCTCATCGATATTACATAATCACATACATATATTCGAGGGTCACGGTAGAATTATTGAGAACAATAAATCAATTTGGTTAATCAATAAGGTGTTAACAATTACTCAAAATCTCGGTCAAACTAGAGTGTATTGACTGTAAAAATCGATTTATAATTATTAAAGCTTGTCTCTGATATGGTATTAACTATAGACCGATTTTCTCCTTAAAAGAAATTTTTATTTATTAATATCACATATAATAACAATAATATTATAAACAATTCAAATTATAACAATCATTACAAAATCTTACCTTAAAAGAAAATAGATTTTTACAGTCAATACGATAGAATCTTTCAACTATATCACTGGAATAGAATTAAAGTAATTTAATGAAATGTCTTGTAAAAATCTATTGACATTAATATGATATGCTGTTTCCATAGCAACAAAAATGAGTATTTCATTTTTACACCTATTCTTTATATTGAGATTTTTACCTTCCGTCACCTATAGGTAAGGAAGGTATTGTCTTTGGTCAAAAAAATCGGTGGTGAGTTTCCATTGAATAAGCACGTTTTAGGGTCTTTACAATACGATTTTACTATTTTTACGATGATGTCTGTATGTGTGTGTGTGTGTTCGTATGTGCGTGTGTGTGTGTGTGTATGTGTGTATGTGTGTGTGTGTATGTGACCGTTTTTTCCTGCACGATATCTCCAATACTAGAATTCCAAAAATTACAATTCTTGCGTATTCCTCTTCCTTACAACCATATGCAGACTTGATTAGATTTTGGTTATAATTGGTCAACCGGAAGTACCCTCATTTGAAGATTTTAACAGTTTTTCTTGAAAAACTCAGTTAAATGTTATTATAACTTAAAGAATATATTATTGTCTATACGATTTGATTGCATTTTATATTTCATATTTAACAGATATAGGATTAAAGAATAATAAAGATAAAAAAATTCATATAAATTTCATAATTCAGCCAGTTATGCTAACTTAACCATGGAAACTGCTAATATATTCAGGTAATTCAAATTGACAGATGTCAGTATCAATAAAATGTAAATCAATGACAGAATAAGGGAAGTAACTCTAGTGTTAGAAGTTTCTGGATATAAGAAAGACGATTACATTGGTTTGAACATGTCATGAGAAGCGATGAATATATTAATAGAAGGTGGAAGAAACATAGGAAGACCAAATATAAGATGAAAAGATTGTATTGCAGAAGACTTGAGAGAAAAGGAACTGAATGAGGAAGACACGCAAAACAAAAATGAGTGGAAGAAGAAAATAAAAAATAGCGACCCCCTAACGAATGGGAAAAACTAAAGAAGAAGAAGTAGATGTCAGTGTCAAGTGCAATTTGCATAGTTTGTTTATGAAATAACTTTACTGGAAATATAGCATCTTTTGCAAAAAAAAAATATGTATAGGGCGCGTGCCTTTGGCAAGCAGATATGGGAACCCGTATCAAAATGATAGCAATTAATTATGTCCATAACTGACAAGTGTCATAATTTTTCATTCAAAATTTCATGATTTTCTTATTTCATGTGGTTTGTTTGTTATCAGGAGAATGGAATTCAGTTGCCGAGAAAGGGAATCATAAAATACCAAAAAATTAGAATCTTTTAGAAGAAAATTTATGTATGGAATTTGTACATAATACACAGGATTGACGGAAGGTATTGTGCTGGCCACAACAGATTTTTTAAATTTAAATTCATTCCATGAAAAAACTTTGTCCTACTCTTCTAATTTTTCGAGATGTTTCCAATTCACTGTCGGGATTGACAGTATTTGTGAAGGGTATATGTAATATATATAATATAATTATAGGTAATTTTAAATATTCAACTATTAATACAATAATGAATAATATTTGTATGTACTTCCCAGAAAATGTCTTATTTATTACAACAAATTTTATATATTATATTCTTTTATCTCTAAATCAAGGTAAAATATTGTGCCGGCCGAACTAATATCATTTTGGGCTCGTACAGTCCGTCTATACTTACGTTCAGTCATATAAGTTATTGTTAAAAATAAATTTTGTTTCTTTACATATATAAATACAAACTTACCAGCACGCTATTTACTATATATTGGTGTAGAATGAGACTGAAATTCAATAAATATTATTTATGTCTGAGATGAGGTAACTTTTAAACGCTTTCATTGTTTACGCCCAGGTTTGTACTTTCCGATCTTAACTGCTACAGAATTAGGACAGAATGAGCTTCGTTCCTTATTTCACCCCCCACCACTATGAACTATGGCGCATCTTAACCCAACTGTCAAGTAAGAATAGAAGGACTGTACATCTGTAACCAGAAAGAAGATTGATACTGTTAAAAAAATAATCAAAGAAGACAATAAAGTCCTCTATAAGATAATTGAGCATCGCTTCGCTAACTTCACTCTCATGTAAAAAACTCAGCTTCGCACATTTGTTGTACAATGTAATATTATACGATATTTATAAAAAATAAAATGGTAATGTTAAGAGGTAATGTGCTAGAGACTTTTTGAGGCGCCGGTGTTCCCAATAATTTATTTACTAAATTTAAAATTTATTTTTGTTTGTCTTACAACTTAAATGATTGTTTCATGAAATTTAATACTTAATTCAGCAATTATCTCGTTAAATTATAATACAAGAAATGATGAAGATAATTAAAGTATGAATTTTAGTCTTAATTTTGCTAATTCTTGTTTTTTATACTTGACGACCATATAGAATTGTCAAATTCTACTGTTAAGTTATTAATGAATTCCTCTTTCATTCCCATGTTATAACTAAAAATTGCTAAATGTCATTTCAATTATGTAACAATTTCAAGAGCAATTTGTCTTAAATTATTCTCGTTGCGTGCAACTATATATTGTGATAATACGAGTATAATGCAAGTATTCTTGCAGTAAAATTATAGATTTCAAGCTAAAAAAATTATTGAAATACGTGGAATAATGCATGAATACTGTAATATTCTTGTAGGGAAAATATACCCTATATTAATGGATAAAAAGTAAAACAATAAACTTATATGTCCTTAAATTATTATAAAATCTTTCAGAACTCATATTTCAATAGAATAATACAACCTTTTTTATTTTAAATTCTGTTTATATTTATTTAAATACGACGTTTCGGCAATATAAACTATTGCCTTCTTCAGGTATGAACATGAACTACAAATCAACAAATACAAATAAATAAATAACAAAACATAGCAACAGGTAACTAAGGTGACAATTACAACATATTTAAAATAGGAAGCCATGCACGACTAAGATCTAGACCGTCATAATGATTGAGATTATTACTCCTCGTTTTGTAAATCTCAATGGCTTCTCTAAATTAACCTGTTGTTTAGGTGTGTAGGTCTCGCCAGTATTTTTGTATCTTCAAATTTGATACGGTGGAATTCTTCCAAGGCATGTTCTGCAACTGAAGATTTTTCTGGCTGGTTCAACCTGATCGAACGCTGGTGTTCATTCAATCTTGTAGAAATGGTTCTACCAGTCTGGCCAATGTAAACTTTCCCGCAGACACATGAAATCTGGTAAATCCCTGATGACTGAAGAGGGATGACGTCTTTAACTTGTCTCAACATATGTCGAATTTTAATATATGGAGAAAACGAAATCTTCATGTTCTTCTTACGAAGAATTCTACCAATCTTGTCCGTGACATTTTGGACATAAGGAAGTGAAGCAAATAATACGTCTCTTTCATTAGCAATGTTCATTGGTCTTTTCGGTTTCAGGCATTTTTCGATGGAAGATTTAGAAAAACCATTCTTCATAAAAATATAAACAGAATTTAAACTAAAAAAGGTTGTATTATTCTATTGTTATATGCAGGGACTAAAAACGAAAAATATTTCGTTCAGTTCTTATCCGAACGAAACCGAAAAATTTCGTTTCCGTTCTTAATGTTCCCACCTAAATATTTTCGTTTTCGTTTTCGTTCACAGTAGTTAAATACCGGTTATAACTATTAATGAGTAACAATTGATGAAAATATTGAAATATAATAAGTTTTTTTTTTATTAAACATGAAAATAAAACATACATATAAAGGAAAGATAATACATATATAAAAATAAGAAAAGCTTATGCTATGGCCTGATTTTTTTACGATAAAGAATAAAACATTAATTACATTTTATTTCACCTAACTAATAGTATGTTTTCAAGCAAATCTTCCTTTATGTTAGTTCTCATATAAGTACTTAACATAACTAATAAAACGTATACCGACAGTGTGTGCAAATGAAAATTATCGCAGTCAGTGTTCAATAGATGAAACTACGAGTATACCGTTTAACCTAACACGTAACAGGGTTAGCTACTGGAGAGCTACTTTGAAAATCTGCTTGTTTGCAAATCAAATATCTGAAAATTCAATAATATTTGCCTGTAAAATATTTGCTGTAAATAAAATAAAATATTAAATAAAACCGGTAACCGATATAAATTATTTCGTTTTCAATCATGAACGAAAAAAATTTATTGCGTTTTCGTTTCCGTTTTCGTTCTTATAAAAATTTCGGTTTATTTCGTTATTTCGTTTTCGTTTTCGTTTCGTTCTTAGTCCCTGGTTATATGTCCTTGATTATCAAGGAAAACAATGGGGTCTTCCACCATCCAGTAACAAATTAGACACTGGGTCACTGGGTAATCATTAAAATTAGACTTAAAAACTATATGACAGCTGCTCAGTTGCACCAACAAGGCATAAATTTTAAATGACCTTAAACAAACAAAAAAATAATTAGATATATTGACAGAAATGCATACTGTCTTCTATTTTTCGTCTATAAAAAAGCTATACAGCACCCAAAAGAGTTCGTTAATAACTCATTCAAGTGCTGTAATTGTGTAATAGATTAGCACAATTTAATTTTTTACCTCCCGCTACCCTTGGCAAAGGAGGTATAGGGATCATGCTAAAAATCGCATATCGAGATTTTGATAAATGACCACGTTCAAGGACAATAAAATCAAATTTTAACATTTTCACAATGATGTCTGTGGGTGTGTAAGTGTGTGTGTGTGTGTGTGTGTGTGTGTGTGTGTGTGTGTGTGTGTGTGTATGTATGTGTGTGTGATGATATATTTGTATCGTGCGGACATTTACCAAGCGTCGCCTCCCGGTTACTCATTTCTGGCGTGGAGAGTGCACGGGGTCAATTTTGTGCCACTTAAAATTCGAAATATTTGGTGTTGGTAGAGATTGAATCCGGTTCCCCAGATTCGCTACCAGGCACTCAGGTACGCGACCACGAGACCCCATAGGTATATGTATTTAAATTAATAAAAAAAAAAATGGCGGGAGGTATTGTGTTGGTCACATCAGATTTGTAAGGTTGGTGGTTATGAATGAACATAAACGATTGTTAAGAATTATTTTTATATAATTTTGAATTTAGAATTAATAATAAAAAGAATAGAAGAAATGTAGTATTAAAGTTAAAAATAGAAAATATCGTAGACAGTTGGCGTTACAAAATTAAAGTTAGTTTGAATTTACCGACGTCACATTGGTATCTTCAACTGACATCAAATTGCTTAATTTTTAAAACTACAATATTTGATTTAAAATGACATAAAAGGCACAAAATAGAAAAAAAGAACTCATTTCATAATAGGCGATTATTTTGTTCGTAGGGTTGAGCTTTGCGTCGTGACCCAAACTTCCTTCTCACAAAATAAAATGATAGTTATGACATTCGTTATATAATATACAATTACATGCTTAAAATTTAAGTTATGTTGGTGCAACCGACCAAGAGTCTATTAAAGTTTTAAAAAAAGTTATTAGTTTTTAAAATATTCCAGTTGTTAATCATCTGCGTATGTATTTATATGAAGATAATAGATACTGTAAAGTTTATTTATTTGGGTGAAATGTAAAAATCAGATGTATATTAATAATTAAAAGTATATTAAACAATAAATAAATAAGAAAAATATAATAAAATATAATAAAAATAACGATCACTATTATTAAACAAACATAAACACTAATTAAAGATATAAATACTAAGAATGTTGTTAAACCATTTAAGATTATTTATTTTACGACATTTATTTCACTATTTATTTATATCATTATTTATTTCATTAATCGTGTAAAATTGTTGTCGACTAACGTGTAGACTAACTTGTAGACTATTTATTTAAATCCATATTTAGTTCATACCACTCAACAGCCAGATTTCAACTACCTCTCGCAGAGCTGTTCACCAATTTATATACCCGCTCTAATTCAACTCGAACTTTCGAGAACCTCCGATGCGATCGAATAAAATAGGATCAGGCGAACGCGAGTAATTAAACTTATGTCCTTAGTTGTTTAGTCGAGACATGTTTCGCTCAGTGGTGTCGGTAGCGCGCACGCTACAATACATTGAAAGATATAGGCTGCCAATGGTAATCAAAACTTGATTATAATATACGTAATTATTTATTATTTTATCCACGACTGTCAAATAATATACACATAATTCAACCGTTTTTTATCAATTAATGGCCTTCGTTACTGTTACTAATTGAATAATACTGACAGTTCGATGGAATAATATTATTCAATCGTTATGTCAAATTAAAATCTCATGTTTCAAAAAGTACAAACAAATTACTTTTAATAAGTATTTTTACCTCTCGCTAAGAGAGGTAATGGATTCATGCTAAAAATCGCATATCCAGATTTTATTGAATAAGCACGTTTTAAGGTCCATGCAATCCGATTTTAACATTTTTACGATGATGTCTGTGTGTGTGTGTGTGTGTGGATGTGTGTGTGTGTGTGTATGTGTGTGTGTGTGTGTGTGGGATGTTGGAAGGACAGTTACTCAAAAACTATAAGACTTTAATTTTGTTTAACTACGTATTTCCCAATCGGACATTCATGGGAAGATCTGAAAAGGTTTTGGTAACAATTGGACAACCGGAAGTAGAAGATTCTTGAAAAAAAATCTTCTAAATAATATTTTTTGAAAGTTTTTCTTGGTAATAATAAAGAAAATTAAATTCTCTATCTGATACATTTAAATATTTTATTATATATTCTATAGATTTAGAGATAAAAGAAATATAATATGTAAAATAATCTGTTAAAATAAATTTTACAGCCGAAAAAATGGCCATGGAAAATAGTTGAAAATTTAAATTGTTTGTAACTGACAGATAAATGTCAGTGTCAGAAATCCGGAGACATTACTGAAGACTTTTTCTGGGAAGTACATACATTATATTATTTCTTAAAATATTAATAGCTAAATATTAAATATTAGTTATATTACATATATCCTTCAAAAATACTGTCAATCCTGACAATGAATTGGAAACATTTCGAAAAATTAGAAGAGGACAAAATTTCTTCATAAAATGAATTTAAAATTAAACAATCTAAATATAAGGAATAGATATATGCGTAAGTAGAATTTTTGGTGTAGATTGTAGGTATACAAGAAATGTTAAATACAATAGGGCGCGAGCAGTCATGTGATTTTGTTGGCCTTGTCAAGCAGATATGGGGGCCCATGTCAGAATGATAGCTAGTAATTATGTATATAGATGTCAAATATCATATTTTCTCATTGTAAATTTAGTGATTTTCCAATTCCATGTGGAGCAGAATTAAATGTTAAATATCTAAGGCATACGACAAGTAAATTTTAAACTCCTGGTGATAAATTAACTACGTAAATTTAGAAAATCTTGAAATTTTTAATGTAAAATTCTGACATTGACATCTATGTACATAATTACTATACTTATGTAACCAAAAAAAGGAAGTGGCGAGAGGTATTGTGCTGGCCACAACAGATTTTTTTCCACATAAAAAACCAAACATTTACTAGTTTTCCCATTTTTTATAGTTTTATTTTCTTCTTAAGCTCTATTATTTGACAGTTGTGGATAAAGTTTAGTATTCTATTCGCATGTAATGGCTATTACTCACTCGAATGAATTACCCATTCATATTTCCAATTACTGATCATGAAAGTTATTTTAAGCATATTTAAATTTATTTTTGTACTCATGCATTGAAATGTGTTGTTTCGCGTCGCCTAAGCAACGTCCGAAACTTCAATTTCCCGGGTCTCCACCAGATAAGTGACCGGGAAATTATGGAAAAAATACTCTCCTATTTCTAGAGCATTTCTTAAACAACTAAATTTATAATAATAAAGTATAGTTTCTCAAACACTCTCTCGCTTAATAATAATAAGAGAAAATGGTGGAACATTGAATGAAATTTAATTTTAAAATAATGAATTTAGTGCATTTGGTTCACTATGTGGCAACAATTTCTGCTCGGCGGAAGTCGGCAGGACAAAATACTCGGAAAGTCGGTAACACATAACCTACAAACTTAATGTAAATTTTAACAAAACAATAAAAAATTTAACAATTTTATTAAGTTTAAATTTGCTATATACCACAAGTGAAATACGAGTACATGGTAAGTAATAAATAGTTATTTACATACCATGATTAACACTACATTACATAAAAATAAACATGAAATTAATTGGAATTTAAATTTGATAAATATCTCTGAAATTACCTACAAAGCAGTGTATATCTAATGTACAAAGATTACTAATTATTAAGTTTTGTTATTTTCGTAAAAAATATTGTACAAACCGCGTGCGAGAATTTGGTTCTCGGAATCGTTCTATGGCAGCACTCGCAATCTCGCGCCGCCAAACATTCATCTGGGAACCAATCGTTCCCGCACTTGGTTTGTAAATAACTATTAAAAGTTTTGAAAAAGATCGATGTATGTGATTCCAATTATTATCGAACTCCACTTTTTGAAAACAAAATGAGCTTAACATCTACCTCACAGGATATTAAAAAAATATTACGACTTAACGAATACAAATTAAGATTTTTAAGAACTTCAGATTGCTTTCAATTTAGATAGTATCATAAAATTAAAAAAAAATAGTACAGGAGATCATAGGTAAAACAAACAATGCAGTACTTCTATATCTTATCTGATCTATATCTAAAGTATTCCAAATAATACATCATTGTATTGCGAATGTTTATTTAAAATTATCAGTACATAATTTTACTTTAATCTAACATACTTTGCCAATTTTCTTATCATTAAATAAATAAATATTTACACATTCTTTAAGGTTGATTTCCACGAGTAGAGTAATGAGGCGAGTACTGACTAAAGTAGAGTAACTCTACCCGTATAAACCAGTAAAAACGCTTAGTATTGTAGCGAGTAGAGTGGACAGTAGCTGGTACGGTAGTCAGTAGCAATATGCGGTAAAGTAAAGTAACTACTTGCCCGTACCCCAATCATCGTCAAAATTACTACTCGCCTCCCCAATCTACCCGTGTAAACATGCGAACCCGCTCAGTAGAGTAGAGTAGCTAATAACGTTGTTATGTTGTATTATCTTCTTCACGTAACACTACACTACTAGCGTCAGTACTACTCTACTGTGTGTGTAAACGTTCTAAGCTATAATAGGGTAGAGTAAACGGTAGAGTGCACTCTACTTGCTACTCTACTCTATCTGCAACTACCCTTGTATAAATCAGCCTTTATTCATGAAACTGGCACAATACAATATATGGTAATTTTTACTCATTTCAACAATTTAAAAGTTAACCTACTTGCCCTATGTTCAATAATAACTAATAATAACAATACCCTAGGTGTGACCGTAATGCACCGTTAAACCACAACTAAATAAATATTATTATTATTTTTCGTTATTTATTTTCAAATTTGATTTGAAAATGAACAAATTTTTATACACGACAGAAAAACTGCCGTTCCGGGTCCATTTGGAGAACAAGCACGGCCGTATCGCAATACAGCCGTGTTGTTGCCGTTCCGTAGTGGGACCGTGCTTGGTCCCCAAACGAAATCGGTGCGGTCGTTTTGTAAAATGTTTAGAATGCTAAAGGTAATTATTATTAGGTATATTTAGAGAAATACTCGTATACTGGCCAGATTATAAAACATAGCTAAATCAACGAAGATTTAACAATCAAGCCGTGTTTCATTCGCGTTTAATTAAAAGATAGGTTTTACAATATGACTACAACATATATAAAAATACAAGAGCAATTGAAGACCTTACAGCAAAAAGGAGGTTTCTGTGATATTTGTTCAAAATGAGTTATCTACAAATATTTGAAATAAATAAATCGGTTGGTACAACGAGTCTTAACTATTGAGTAGGCAACCATGATACAAAATACACATATATGTACCCTTCTTTTTTGATGCAATACGAAGGCCTGTCACTTTTATTATTTTTACCTCCCGCTACCCTTGGTAAGGGAGGTATAGGGATCGTGCTAAAAATCGCATATCGAGATTTTGGTAAATGACCACGTTTTACGGTTCCTAGAATCCATTTTTAACATTTTCACGATGATGTTAGTGTGTATGTGTGTGTGTGGATCCTCTTTACGCTCTAACTCAAATACAGTTCAGAAAATTTTGAAATCTTGTATTTCTACCTTATTCTAATATGGAAAGAAGCCATTAGATTTTGGTGTAAATCAGATAACCGGAAATGGCACTTTACTGGAAGCTCAAAATAGTTTTTCTTCGAAAAATACCTAACTGTTATTTTTCGAAATTTGTATATATTTCATGCACAAATTTATAAAATTATCTATAATTTTAATCCCACAGTCTACGCTTTAAAGACAAATCCATGGATACACAGTTCAGATCTCAAATCTTTGTAACTGACAGATATGTCACTATCAATAAACTAATTATTTCAAATAATAATAGTAATTTTTTAAAAAGAAAATAGTAAATGGAACAATAAGTATATGGAAAGGAACTAAATACACAGAAGTAAATATGTAGGAATATAATAAGATAATAAAAATATATATCATCACGGCATATTACCCATTGCTGGGTGAGCCAATCTGCTTTGTACTCAGATGTCGGTAATAATGATGACATATTTGTACCGTGCGGGCGTTTACCAGGCGTAACTTCACGCGAATCTGGGGAACTGGGTTCGATTTCGACCGACGCCAAATATATTAGAATTTTAAATGGCACAAAATTGACCCCTGTGGTTCACTCTCCATGCCAGCAATGAATATAGGTAAGTATATAAATAAATAAAATAAATATACCATCACGGCATATTACCTATTGCTGGGTCTGCCAATCTGCTTTGTACACAGATTTCGGTAACGATGATGACATATTTGTACCGTGCGGGCGTTTACCAGGTGTCATCTCACAAGCATTTATTGCTGGCGTGGAGAGTGCCATTTAAAATTCGAAATATTTGGCGTAGGTCGGGATCGAGCCTGGCATTTAAATTTAATTTAATTTTAAGTATTTACATGAATAATTTTTTTTAAAAAATTATTGTATTGGCCACATCAGATTTTTTATTTGGAACTACATGTATCAAACTTTTTTCTTGCATATAAAAAAGCCTTTTAACATGAATGAATTTCGAGTTGAAGAGAATTAACTTACGTTGGTATGACGTGTAGACAACCTCCAAGACGGTACACCATGAGACAACGTTCTGCATGCAGAGAGTGGCTAATAGTTTACACAAATGGCGACCGAACTGGAAATAAAATCCCTCACGGTCAAAATAAAAAATATTTGAAAGAAAAGAAGGCACATTGGAATACAGAACTCGTGCCAAATAGAAATGACCTGCGCGCAATAGTATATTACGCACCATGAACTGTAAGTGACAGTTCTTATGTCGCGAATTTTTAGGAAATCTAGATCCTACTGGTGTCGATTTCCCAAACTACATTCTCGACCTAAAAACTGTCATTTACAGTTCATTGTACGTAATATACTATTACGCGCAGGTCATTTCTATTTGGCACGAGCTATAGCTACTCCAGCAACACTTTACTGATTAAGTTCTTCAGACACGGAACTATAAGATAGCCCCAATAATTTATATAACGTTACTATTTTAATGAATGAAATAAATACATTGTTATGCTTTTTTCTTTCCTGAAAAATGTGAAAAAAGACAGATATCTCCTTGTTACAGCACGATCTTCAATTTGCAAATGCTCTTCTACGTTTTAAAGGCCTATTTATATCAACGCAACGCAAGACGCGACGCAAGCACGCAAAGCAGTGGGTAACGCAATCGTGAAATGTGTAATTTATAACCACGCTAAATTTGCTGCTTGTAACCAGTCAGAAAGCATAGTGCAAATCGAGACTTCTTTTGAAATTTGACGTTTACATAACTTCTACCGTCCAAGAAGCACTTGCGCGCACCTTTTGTGAAAATACTGACAAGTGATTGGTTACACGCTAAAGGGAACGCAAGGCATCACGCAGAAAATTGGCCATCTCTTGCGTGTTGCTCATTGCGTTACCTACTGCATTGCGGTGATATAAATAGCCCGTATTACAAGCATGTATTTTAACTCCTTACGTTACCTATTGCGTTTGCGCTACGTCTTGCGTTGCGTTGTTATAAATAGGCCTTAACACCTAAACTTAATCTTTTTTATTTGACGTTTACTTTTGGGCTCAATAAGTCGGTACGCTGTACCTGTGAGTATGTTATTATAAGCGGTGATAACGTTTTAGCGTGTACGTACATTTCATATAAAAGTCAAATTTCTCTAAAAATGACATTCCAATATTATGACGTCATTTATCTAATTTATATAAGTCAGGTGGTAAAGCCGATTGATCTAGTTGATGAAACTGACATCTATAGTGTACTTTAAACTTTAAATTAGAACGGTACTTAATAAAAATTATATTCTTTTCAATTATAATTGATTACAATAATAATAAGAATTGATTACTACAATTAATACATTAATTCATTACTACAATTAACATATAAGAAAACAGCTATGAATGCACAACGTAGAAATAATTTTTAATTTAATTATAAAATAAAAATGCAGGTAAATAGAAGGTACGTCAAATTGCAGATGGAGTAGAAAAGTCAATGTTTTGCATTGGTTTTTTGACGGATCACTAATTTTTTGGCGACGAAATACGAAATAGAATAGGTCCTCGTTTATATTCAATTTGGATATAATTTACCGGCACATGTGACAATTCCAAAGCAATACAAACTCTCTAAAATGTAATAATATTGAGAAATAAGTACATAGAACTGTCATGTGATAATCTCAAAATATAATACCGCTCAAGTTTTGATTGTCACACATGTAATCATACAAATTATTCATATAACTCAAGTTACGATATACGGAAACATACCATACATAAAAATAAAACAATAAAGGCAAACATATTGCTAAAAACATATGTGATTTCTCTTTTAATACTCTGTAATCACGTGATAACATTGGAATGCTATCCTAAGAAAATTTTGACTATAGGTACACACATTAAAGCTCCCTTCCCACGGCCCGTTATATTGCGGGCCGCGTCGGGCCAGCTCGCACCAACACGCCGTGGGAAGGGTACCATCCGTGGCGGCGCGGCCTGACCTGTGCGGGCGCGCCCGATCCGCTGGAAGTCGGTAATTTCAAAGGCGCGAACCGGCGCGAAGCGAGCGCGCGCGTGGCGGCCCGTGATGGCGCGGATTGTTGCTGGTGAGTGTCATTTCTTGTTCATTTCATTTCATTCGTACCTTCGTGTTGTCAAACGTCAATATGCAGTGGTCGAACGAGGCTATTTTTGAGTTTTTGACTTTATATGAAAACGAATGAATGACGACATCCACCAGCGTATTTTCTTCTTTTTTTCTTTGTTCAGTAAATGGTGTCCACTGAATAATACAAAAGCGGCTGCAGCAACAGCAATGCTTTCTTCTCGCGACATTTTGGAATAGTTCTTCAAACCAAACTAAGCATCATGCCTCGGGTCCACACGCGCCATGGGAAGAGTTCGGCGCGGGCTCGCCTGCGGCGCGTGCTCGCCCGCACAAATTGGCGCGGCGCGGCGCGGCCCGTGAAATCACACGCCGTGGGAAGCCACCATAACGTGTCTCTTAGATACTTCCTTATATAAGTTCATTGCTGGTGATTTGGGAACCGGCGTTTTGTTCGTGAGGATAGATAATCAATGGTCAGTTATACCGCTTAACTACACGTCAACAAAAAAGTGCCTATCGAAATTTTCACAGTAATATTTAACAACTCATTTGACATTTCGTATCGATAAGATATTGTCAATTTAACCAACAGTGAAAAATTAACTATAAGCGATGCAAATGGCCTTCAGTTATAATATTAGAAAAGTAGACAAATTCAAACTTATCTTTTTGCAGTTTAGTGCAAATAATAATTATTTATGTATGAAGGGCATTATTAAAAGATTACAACACGGAACACGGAGAATGTTTAAAGCTCGACGCGTAGAGGAGTTTTAAATTTCGCGAGACCTGAGTGATATAATCTTGATTACGCCCGTGGTATATACATACAATGTTTTGTTTTATTATGATACTCGAAATTCAAAGATTTAGTAGGTTCTATATGTATATTTTTGTTATATTGTACGCGTTGATATTGTTATATTGTTTGTTTCCAAAAAAAAATTAATATCAAATGAAAATGAATCGATTATTTAAAAGAAATATCGGATGAATTTGAGGTTGCACTTTATATACCAAGATGCGATAAAGCCAAATTTCGCCCGGCTTTTAAAAGCAAATGAATAAGTTTGTGTTTCGAAAATAATTATAGTGCATGTAAACCCATAAAGAGAGCAATTATTGGTATTTAAATAATTTTAAAATGGGGGGGGGGACTTTATTTAGTAGTCGGAGATTACAGATGTGAGAATCAGCGCCTAGGCACAACTTAAATTTATCTTAATAAAGTTAACTATGAAATGTACAAATGTGTTACTTTGTCATTAATATTGAAAGCATACCTTGTTAAATTTATACAGTATTCTAGGGTACCTCTATATACAGAGTATGGCCATGATGTGGCTCGGTTTTAGTCCGCCATTAGCGGTCCATTATCATATGTGTTGTTGTTACGCAAATTATATATTTTCGTAGCTATTTGTTTTATTTTAATGAAAAACACATTTCCATATACCATTAATATTGAATTAAAAGTGTAAATAATTATTTTATTTAATTGTATATTTTCTTGAAATACTGACTACGATTACTGACAATATTAAAAACAAATCAAAATTACCAATATTAAACACAAACAGTTACATTTTTAAAAGGTAAGTTTAGAATATATAATTATTATGTAAATAATAACTACATATATTAAATTAGATGTAATAATAACAACCTATATCCTAGACTCTACATAACCTCTAAATCTATGTCATAATAATAATTATATATCTCTTAAATAAATAAATAAATTTTTAATTACCTTTATGTCTTACTAGTATATTATTGTACTTTAATGACATAGATACGAGATACGATATACAGTATTTAATACCCGCGCAGGTATTATTTTATATTAAAAGCCCTAGGGCATTAAGAGTTACCACGGTAATACTAACAACCAAATGTCATTTTTTATTTAATTCTCTGGATTTTAAGGTAGATGCATGAACGCACCCTAGCTCAATGCAACAATGTAATAACCTCAAAAGTCAAAATGCGATATAATAGTTAGTATCAAAATTTGATTTATTTGTTATCTTATATATTTACTTATTATATAAACATGAACTACTACAATGAAAATAAAAAGGTTAGTAACGAATAAACTCCAATAGTGCTATTATTTGGTATCATTTACACTAAAATTGCAGTTATGAAATGATCCCGTAAAAGTGATATTACCGGAAGTAATACTGGACGATTCTATTGATTCAATAGTTGAAGCAGATGTAGAAGGCTCGCCAGACAACATCTTTGAGATTTTATTTTTTGAAGAAATACTATCTTCTAGATAACCCTCCGCAACAGTTGTACTTCTCCATCCTCCATGGCGTTTTAAAACTGTCATACTAGCCCCTGCATCTGCTAACAATGTTGCAGAAGTTCTTCGCAAGCAGTGGCCTGTATATTTAAAAGCATCCTTCAAATTCAAGTAACTTGCAATAGTGCTAGGAATCTTCCCGAATGTGTTCTTGCCTACAGGCTGTACAGTACAGCAACCGTTTCTGTAATTTAAGAAAAATCTTTTCTGGGAACAACCTTGCGGTCGTAACGACGCATATTCTTTTATCAGTTTCAAACTATTCATTTCTTTCTCTTCAATAATTGTAAAAACTCGCTTCTTATCAGTCTTTGTTTCAGGAATATTTACAACAAAGACTGTGCCTCTATCTTCAATATGATCAACTAACATATTCACCAACTCTTGTCGTCGACATCCACCAAATATACCAAACAACAGGGCAACTTTAATCATCAGATATGTTTTATTCGGTGCTTTATGAATGAACTTTAACACCTCCTCTCTTGTTAGAATTTTAGACTTTTTCGCTTGATTTCCTTTAGAACTTTGCTTTAAATATTCCCCCAAAATAGAAAACTTTCCAATATTGATATTCTTTTTGACTATCATCGTCTTCTTTAACATGGAATATTTAGTCCACAACGAACATGGGGAAAATGATTCTGACTATAAAAAAAAATATTACAGTAATATTATAACAAAAACGTTCATCAACATACCAATTCCTCGAAATATCCGAGTAACACAGTCTCATTTATAATTTCCACAGAGTTATTTACCATCCAGTTTTCAAATTTATTGTATTCTTTATCGTACATTTCTTTAGACTTCTTGGGCAACAAATTTTCAGTAGCTTTTGCAGCTTGTGCCAGTATTTTTTCAGGAATTACACTAAATTGATTGTTCATCTTGACGCAGTGACAGAAAAAAGGATTTTTTTTTGTTGTTTACAAAAACAGAGTTGTACTTATACAATGTACCGTAAATATCAAATCATAACCAAAATCTTGGTTTGTTGTTCCGAAAATATAAAATTCCTGAAAAAAATATATTTACGGAACACGGTTGCTGAAATATGGTTACTGATTTTGCTAACCAAATCAACTGAGCTTGAGGCATGGTTGTTTTGTGGTTATTACCACCTCCCCACTTGCATTCTAATGCGCAATGACAACCAGTTGTATTTTTTTGGCAAGTTTGTTTTGATTTATTTATAAAGCAATAAATATATACGTATCTTCATAAAACTTCAGAATGGTATGTATTTATATTATTCATTACATGCTTTATAATTAACGTTATTCATTATCATTTCAGGAAAATAATAACTCTTTAATAATTTGTCGCTACATTATAATAATTATGTACAACAGGCCTCAAATTCACAAAATGTGTTAATGTAATACTGTCAAATGTCAACTGTCATCTGCCACAGCTGTCTGCTTAACGTAGCAGTTCAATCTCAAGGTCAAATCGTTCCGCAAACAATATTTATAATTCAGTAACCATTGGTTAACCGAAAATAAACGTAAAAAAATCTTGGTTACGATTTAATATTTACGGTACATAGTAGATATTAGTTACCGCATTTATTTATTCATAGCTTACATTCTTAATTTTTTTTAATCCATTTTATTTATTATTTATGTTAGAAAGATACATTAGTAAGACATAAAATATTGTATACACCACGGGTATTACTTGATGTTTATAGCCCTCGGGCATAAACATCTTAGTAATACCCTTGGTACATAAATAACTATTACAAATCCATAGTGTGATTATTTAATATTCCTTTATAATATTACATTTCTTATAAATAAATAGGGAAATGAATTCTCAGCATGTCTGACATTGGAATGCTAATGGCGGTGATCTTGGATCATGACCACATCAGATTTTTTCTTTGTCAAATAACTTTTAAACTGTTAGTAAACGAGAAAAATGTTCCAAACAACACAAGTTAGATATTTTTATTACCTAACTAGTGGCGTACGAATTCATTATAAATTCAATTTTTCGAGCCTTATACGAATTTTAGCAAAAACAAATCCACATGAGATGGTCCAACATAGTCGTTCCTTTTAACCGACATCGAATCTTTTATAGTTCACGAGATCCTAATGGTGGCATATTGGCTGGTACCACAAGCCTGGTTTTAACAAAAACGTTTTAAGAAATGGTAAATTCAAATTTCATTATTTAATTTCACCCTTACGTTTAAAGAGCGTTTTTTTTTAAATATTTGTTTGAATATAAACTATGTTCTTCTTTAAAATCATATTTTTATGAATTTAAAATATTTATTATGAATATTAAATGATGAAATTTGGCATTTCTTAAAACATAGTTTTAGTTAAAACAAGGCTTGTAGATTTTTTATTAAATGCATGTAAAATAGGTTGATTCTTAGGCGCCATCTATTTAATTCTTAACTAAAACGATACGATGTGTTGATGTTTACAAAAAAAAGTATTAACATCTGCTATTACAAGGTTTCCTCATAAAATTACTGTAAATATCTTGTTCAATATACTGTGCGTCATAAACACGTTTAAGCGTATGCAGTATTATATTTATTACATAAGTAATGAGATTACTTTTCCAGAAAAGGTAACAGATTTCATAACCAAAAATATTCATTCATTCATATGATTGTAAAGAAGTATTTTAAGTAAAAGTGACTGGTGACGTAGATGGGTATTTCTGAAAGTTGTAACTTTAAATTTCTGAAATTCTCTCTTTTCTCTCTACGATTCTTCTACGTGACGCGGAGAGTACGTGTGCAATCACTGGTACTAACGGCTTGATGGAGGTGATTTTTTAAACGACCCCTTCGACGCTGGGGAATGCTGCAGTGGAATCGAACGGAGATATAGCATAGGATGATAGGAAGTATACGACACTATAATTTTTAATTTTTACAAACATAGGTCGTTTTGAATACAAACAATAATGCGAACAGAAAATGAGTTAATGACGCTTGGGAGTGGCGATACAAAAAATTACTATAAGTGGTAATTTTCATATACAATTTGTGCGAAGTGCGAATTATTGACTATTAGCATAATTAAACATTTTAATAGATATACAACTCAGACTCAAAATAGTTCTGCCGGTTTATATTTCCAACAAATCTATTATAAAGGATGTATCAAGATAATGGAACAGTGCCTTTTATTCATGTATATAAAAATTTACACAAAAAAGTGATTATAATATTTTATTAGGCATAGAGGGGAACACATTTTGACATAACAATTATTATTTTAAAGTCACGCGGATTTAGAGGGGGCACTCGGGCACGTGTACCCCTGTCATTTTAAAAAAATATTATTATTATCATTTACGTACATAAATAAAATAATAATATGTACTAAGAAAATAAAATATACAGTATTAATGTAGATACAAATAATTTGTGTGGCACGATAAAACACGGCGGTCTAAATGTTATTGTTTGGGGCCGTATGTCTACTGACGATTTGGGGAATTTATGTTTTATTAATGAAACTATCAATTTTAAAACAAAATTTTCACTCTTTTGCGGGTAAACTTCAGTAATAGCTGTTCTACAACATACCGAAATAACTTAAACACCTCCCCAGTCTCCTGATTTCAACTTTCAACCCTATTGAGGATTTATGATCGGAACTAGATGTGTGTGTGTGTGTGTGTGTGTTTGTGTGTGTGTTTGAAGGTTATTTTTTCGAGATTTGTTATTATAAAAATTAAAGTTTTTTAAATTTTCTACAGGTTTGCATTAATACTTTTTATATATATTTTAAGGATAAATTTCTAAAATTATTTATAATTTTAATCCCGGAGCTTACGCTTTAAACACAACTCTTACACAGTTCAGATCTCAAATGTATGTGACTGACAGATATGTCACTGTCAACAAACTAATCATTTCAAATAATAATAGTAACGTTTTAAAAAGAAAATAGTGAATGGAACAATAGTTATATGGAAAGGAACTTAATACAGTTTCCAGCATAAGTAAATATGTAGGAATATAAGTAAGTAAATAAATAAATATTTCATCACGGCATATTATGTTTACCAGGCATCACTTCACGCGAATGTGGGGAACCGGGTTCGATTCCGTCCGACGCCAAATATTTTAGAATTTTAAATGGTACAAAATTGACCCCTGTGTTGCACTCTCCACGCCAGCAATGAATTTAGGTAATTATATAAATAAATAAAATAAATATATCATCACAGCATATTACCCATTGTTGGATCTGCCAATTTGCTTTGTACACAGATTTCGGTAACGATGATGACATATTTGTACCGTGCTGGCGTTTACTAGGTGTTACCTCACGAGCACTTATTGCTGGCGTGGAGAGTGCACCACAGGGTCAATTTTGTGCCATTTAAAATTCGAAATACTTGGCTTCGGTCGGGATCAAACCCGGTATTTAAATTTAATTTAATTTAAGTATTTACTTGAATAAAAATTAAATTAAACCGGAGGTATTGTGTTGGCCACATTAGATTTTTTTAAATGACATTATATAGTTTTTATTAATTCATTACATAGCGTATTTTCTTCTGAATTTAACAATATAATATCATAGCCTTACATTGCGATAAAAATTAGTTCAAAGTTAGTATTTCATTTCTATTTTAATTTTTTAAATTAGGTTGTGCAAACATTTAATCATTAAAACAAAAGAAAATTAACTGTCATTTTCGTATTTCATTGTTATCCATTATTATAATTAAGGGAATTTTCGTTACCTTTGTAATAATTAATTTAATAGTGGCAGCAGATTCAACAAATACTGATTTTATTTATTGTATTGATGCAAGGTCCATCAAAATGCATTCGTAGCATGCAATTTATTTGCATAAAGTTATCCTAATTACACAAGACTAAATAGTAATTACGCGAAATAAAAAAAAAATAACGAAATTTGAAATTTGGAACATTTCTAAAAAAATATATAATACGTAACAATGACATACAAAAGTGGCAGATAATTTTCTTTTGTTTTAATAGTTGAATGTTTGCTTAGCCTACTTAAAAAAATTAAAATACCAACCTTGAATTCATTTTTATCAAATTTTTCGCAATGTAAGGATATGCTATTATTATACTATTGAATTCAGAAGAAAAGTCGCTATGTAATGAATTAATAAAAACTATATAATACCATTTAAAAAAATGTAACATTGATCCGTAAGTTGAGTACTAATGACTTTAAAATAATAATGGTTATGTCAAAATGTGTCCCCCTCTATAATCACTTTTTGAAGAGTTAAGAAAGTTGAATACCACTGGCTCTAAGATAATAATAGTTATGCCAAATGTGTTCCCCTCTATGCTTTACAAAATATCTTAATCACTTTTTTGTGTAACTTTTCATATTTACGAATAAATGACACTGTTCTATTATCTTGATACATTCTGTATAAGTATAACCGACGCCAATGGTGAGAATTTTTTTCAAATTTATCCCCTGCAAACCGAGCAGCTTGGAAGGAAAAATCAAAGGTTCCGACAAGAGTGTCGCTACTGGATGTATTCTCTCTACTGTGATATCGGTTACTTGATATTAAATGCATATCAACGCAATAGTGACACATGTCAAACACTGCAGTGACATATGTCATCGCATCTGTCACACCTTTAGTGACATACATCACCACAAATGCCAATTTTGTAGTGACGTGACCTACGTCAACAAGTCTCATGTAATATTTAGCTTAAATCAAATAGGAGGTATATGGCAGGGAACCCGTGATATTAGTACAAATTATGCTTCTAATTTCTGATTGTGTAATGCTCAGCTTTGTTTACAACCAAAAACCAACAAATTTATTCATTTTGCCATAACCTCCTTAACAAATTATTCAAATGTAACTTTCTTTCTGCGGTATTTCCAAAGTCAAAAAACAAACAATTCGTGTAAAAATTAATTGCATGTTATCGTATTATTGGCACTGAAAGTTCATTACGTTAAAATTATTGTAAATATCTTTTTCTGGGGTTTCTCCTGTCGCTAAGAGAGGTATTGGATTTAACATTTTTACGATGATGTGTGTGTGTGTGTGTGTATTTCTCAATCGGATATTAATGGGAATAGTTGAAAAGGTTTCGGTAGCAATTGGACAACCGGAAGTAGCAGATTCTTAAAAAAATCTTCTAAATATTAGTTTTTGAAAATTTTTGTTCTTGCAAATATTAAAGAACATTAAATTCTCTATCTAATACATTTAAATATTTTATTATATCTTTTATAGATTTAGAGAGAAAAGAATACAATATATAAAATCTGTTGTAATAAATCTCACAGCCCAAATAATACCATAGAAACCAATTAAAAATTAAAATGTTGACATAAATATCAGTGTCAGAAATCCGGAGACATTACTGAAGACTTTGTACATGCATATATTATTTCTTATTGGATTAATAGTTAAATATTTAAAATTATAGGTATATTACATTTACCCTTCAGAAATATTGTTAATCCCGACAATGAATTGGTAACATCTCGAAAAATTAGAAGAGTAGGACAAAAAATCTTCATAGAATGAATTTAAAGTTAAAAAATCTAAATATAAAGAATAGACATAAGTACAATTTTTGGTGTGGAGCGTAGGTGTACAAGAAATGTTAAATACAATATGGCGTGAGCAGTCATGTGACTTTGTTGGCCTTGACAAGCAGATATGGGGGCCGGTGTCAGAATGATATAGTAATTATGTACATAGATGTAAATATTATAATTTTTCATTCTAAATTTCGAGATTTTCCAATTCCATGTGGTTTATTTTCCTCGGCAAGCAAATTCCATACTCATGGTGATAAATTAACCACGTGATTCTTGAAATTTAGAATGAAAAATTCTGGTATTTGAAATCTATGTACATACTTACTAGTTGTCATTCTGACACGGTCCCCCATATCTGCTTGTCAAGGCCAATAAAATAACATGACTGCTCGCGTCTTATACTTATGTAATCCTAAAACGGAAGTGATGAGAGGTATTGTGCTGGCCACAACAAATTTTTGTTTAATGGTGTGAATCTGAGTTTTGAATTTTCTCCTAGATTAAATAATAGGGTAGGTAATAGGTACCTACAGTTATAGATAAAAATTTAATGGCAGATTTCAAATAAATAAATATATCATCACGGCATATTACCCATTGCTGGGTGTGCCAATCTGCTTTGTACACAGATATCGGTAATGATGAAATATTTGTACCGTGCGGGCGCTTACCAAGCGTCACCTCATGGGCACTCATAGCTGGCGTGGAGAGTGCACCACAGGAGTTAATTTAGTGCCATTAAAATTCGAAGTAATTTTTGGCGTCCGTCGGGATCGAACCTGGGTCCCCAGATTCGCCACCAGACACTTAGCCACACCGCCACGAGACCCCATGATTTCAAATAATAAAATCTAAAATTCTATTTTTTACTTCCTACTATATATTGGCAACATTCCTTCATACTATCATGTACGGATATGTATGTTATTTCCACACCATGTGCGGATATGAAATTCAAAGCCAAATCTGTCAAAAATGAACGTCAATTTTTATTTATTTTCTCATTGCATCAAATAATTAAAACTAAATCACATTTACAGGCCTATTCTGTAAAATCGAATCGTTACCATAGCGAAATCGTTATTATGAAAATCGTTATTTCTACTTAACGATAATCGTTATCTTCGTATCCGTATTATGTAAAATCAAATTATAATTTTAAATGAAATATCAAAAATAATTCAATATAATTCACGAAACTTCTAGGTTAGATTAGTCCTGGTTGGAGTCTGCTGTCAACCTGTCAGCTGTCGGACCATTCTTTTTCTTTTTGTAGGTTATGCTAGAGCAATTACTACCATCTGTAGATAAATTGGGAAGCTTGCGCTAGGCGCTACGAATAAAAACTTATTAAATTATTTTAATATTACCTTGCAGAAAACTGTAATATGACTGGTTTTTGAGATCACTATTCAACATAATAGCAATTTTATTTTGACATTAATAAAAATACTGAATTATTTACAAAACGTTTAGATAACGAATGATTTTTCCAATCGTTAAGAAATAACGATATCGGTATCTTTTTTTCGTTATGTAGAATTAAATTATTGTTTACAGAATACCACTTTAACGATTATCGTTATGATAACGATTTAACAATGAAAAATGTCATAACGATCGTTTACAGAATAAGCCTATTAAACGATTTTCGTTATTACCATGACGATATAACGTTTTACCGATTCGTTATGTCATAACGATCTTACAGAATAGCCCTATTAATGTAATTAATCGTGAAAGAAATTTATTTTTCTCAATTTGTATGTTGGTAACAATGATCTTGATTCAATACAAATCTTACATGTCAATTTTTTTTTGTGACATAACCCTACTTTGTTTATCTCATACACGAAAACGACTACGAAGCCTAGTGCGCCATTACAATAATGAATTTTGATAATGAAATAGATATGGACATAATATTGTAAATTATAGATTCAATTTTGTTAATTTGTTGTCATAATAAAATTGTAGTTTTAATAAGTGTTCAATTGTTATTACAAAGTAAGTCATAATAACGCAATGTTTGTATATTTATATTTGGTCGTAGAAAAAATAAAGTGTTCAACTCGAGTGGAATTCCCATATTGCACGTGAACGTTTGAGAAACTCCCCTTCGGATCATCCTGCAAATTCGTTTTCGTGCGATATGGTCATCCGTATCATATCCACTCTTGTTGTACAAACTACTATTTGGATATAGTATGTTGAAATTCCTAATTATTCGTATTGTATTTATATCTGCAAACGGTGTACAAATAACCTCGTTCAATTTTAATAAGAATGTGCGCAAAATAAATTTATTTTTATGGATAGATATCATATAAAAACAAATGAATGACTGGCACTTATGATGTACAACGAAGCAGTATGACCGAATGAATCAAACAAAAAAATGACAGATTGCGAAACAGATAACCGGATTTAAATCCTGCTTGTCAAGCCTCTTTAACTGTTAGTAAAATTGTTGTGGTTTATAAATCGTCAGGAAAACCGCACTAAGATAAATTAAGCAAACTCATCAAAATATAAATAAAAAAATGATATTTATAGCGTATAATTAGAAAAATGAAATTTTATTTGCATGTTAAAGTAAATATTATATTCCAATACAAAGAATAGAATATTTTTAATAGTGTTATTGAATGTGGACGATGTGAAAACAGAATGTGTGACATAAATGATTGTTGCATGAATAAATAAAAAACTTATGTTATCTACGTGAAAAAAGTGTAGGTACAAAAAACTAAGCATGTTGAGATTTAAAAATAAACAGAGCTTGTAAAACTTTTCTTATTACGTTACCAATGAGAACGTGAGATAAATAAAAAATATATACATTAATGTGAAAACAATATACATAGTATAGTAACTAAGGAAACTTCAACATCTGTTTTTTATTTAATAATATTCATTGCATGCACATCATTGTACAGTCAAATTATTTAAAGATGTCCGATCAAGGTTATTTGTATCATGAACGAATAAACAAATTGGCATACATTTATCTCTTTCCTTTGCAAAGGATATAAGTGTGTGCGATAAGGATGGGTGTAACACTCTTGTCTTTCAAAAATTCATATTGTTTCGACTAAGTTAAGACATTCCACTTTAAAACGATGCTCGCTGTTGATAATACTTTCGCTGTAACGTAAGCTTATATATTAATTCAGATACATTACCTTGATTCATAGCCGTACGAAGAACATTATTTTCTGTCAGTATCACTGACACTGACATTGTGTCAGTATCTTATTTTTCACATATTTGGTTTTACATTTGCTAATAAACTTACCAGTTGAATTATTTTTGAATTTTGAATGCTTTTATTGTAACATATATTTTTATAATAATAAAATAACAGTAATATCTTATGTACCCTCACAAAAACTAAACAAACGACACTACTGAATTTGTCAGAATGGGCGGAGCAAAAATCTGAATTCATACAATTCGTAGATAACCTTGATCGGACATCTTTCAAAAATTTTACTGTACTCCTATGTTACAGTGGTTCACAAAATTATTCGTACACTTTACTTTTATCAGTAAAATGCAAAATAAAAATCTGATGTGGCCAACACAACGCTTCCCGTTTAATTTAATTTTTATTCATGTAAATACTTAAAATTAAACTAAATTGAAATACCGGGTTCGATCCTGACTGACGCCAAAGATATCAACTTTTAAATGGCACAAAAATGACCTCAGTGGTGCAATCTCCACGCCAGCAATAAGTGTTCGTGAGGTGACATCTGGTAAACGCCCGCACGGTACAAATATGTCCTCATCATTACCGAAATCTGTGTACAAAGCAGATTGGCAGATCCAGCAATGGGTAATATGCCGTGATGATATATTTATTTTATTTATTTATATACTTACCTATTTTCATTGCTGGCGCGGAGAGTGTATCGCAGAGGTCAATTTTATGTCATTTAAAATTTTAAAATATTTGGCGTCGGTCGGAATCGAATCCGGTGCCCCAGATTCGTGTGAAGTGACGCCTTGTAAACGCCCGCTCGGTACAAATATGTCATCATTATTACCGACGTCTGTGTAAAAATCAGATTGGCTCACCCAGTAATGGGTATAATCCTATATATTTACTTATGCTGGAAACTGTATTAAGTTCCTTTACATATAATTATTGTTCCATTTTCTATTTTCTTTTTAAAACGTTACTATTACTATTTGAAATGATTATTTTTTTTGACAGTGACATTTATCTGTCCGTTACATACATTTGAGATCTGAACTGTGTAACCATGGAGTTGTGTTTTAAGCGTAAGCTCCGGGATTAAATTTATAGATAATTTTATAAATTTATCCATAAAATATATACAAAAAGTATTAACGCAAACCTGTAGACAATTTAAAAAACTTTAATTTTTATAATAACAAATCTCGAAATAATAACATTTAAAGGTATTTTTCGAAGAAAAACTACTTTGAGCTTCCAGTAAAGTGCCATTTCCGGTTATCTGATTTACTTCAAAATCTAATGCCATCTTTTCATATACAGGGTGTTCCGCGACTTGACCGACAAACTTATACCATATATTCCGGGGGTCATTACAATCAAAAAATGTTATATGACCTATAGGTAAATTCCTCTTTGTTTCGGAAATATCGAAGAAATTTAAAAAAAAATGGTAAAGAAAATTTATTCATCAATGGATAGCTAATTAACACAAAATTACAGCAACTGTTCAAAATGAGAACCGCCATTTTCTAAACATACATTTATCCTTCGAGTCATAGAATGTTGCCAGTTAATTACTGCCAATTCATTCTTTAGGGAATTAGTAGCTTCAACTATACGGTCAGTCAACTCTTCACGTGTTTACCATTACTATACACACGAGATTTGAGGACACAGAAAAAAATCTAAAGGTGACAAGTCAGGTGACCGAGCTGGCCAATGTAAAGGACCAGCTCGTCCTATCCATCTTTCCAGAAAATTTTCATTCAGAAACACCGTCACTTGTCTCCCAAAATGTGATGGTGCCTCAACTTGCTGGAATCACATGCCACGACGAGCTTCCAGAGAAATATCTTCCATGTAATTCGGCAATTCTTCTTGCAAAAAGTGAAGGTAAGTTTCTGTAAGGAACAATGCGATCTGGGTATCGCCTGAGGTACTCCGAAGCTGCAGCACGTCCACTTCCATTGCAAAAATCATACACGAAAACCATATCAGCATATTATGCATTAGTAAAATGCGGCATAATGGCTTAAATTAATAAGAGAGTACAAAAATCATACAGCATTAACTACGATAGTAAACACGTCAATAAAAACTGTTATTTGTCAAACATACGTTAATTCGTCAAGGCTAACTCAATTTTTTTTTTAATTCCTTCGATATCTTCGATACAAAGAGGAATTCACATATAGGCCATATAACATTTTTTGATCATAATGATCCCCGAAATATATGGTATAAGTTTGTCGGTCGAGTCGTGGAACACCCTGTACATATATGAGTAAGGTAGAAATACAAGGTTTCAAAATGTTCTGAAGGATAGTATTTGAGTTACAGCGAGGATCCATACACATACACACACATATACACACACACACGCACACACACATACACACACATACACATCTATTTCCGACCATAAATCCTCAATAGGGTTGAAAGTGGAAATCAGGAGACTGGGGAGGTGTTTAAGTTATTTCAGTATGTTGTTGAACAGCTATTTCTGAATAATAATTGTTGTATGTTTCGGATCATTAACCTGCTGAAATATAAAATCTCCTCCCAGTCCAAGTTTACCCGCAGAAGAATGAAAATTTTGTTTTAAAATTGACAGTTTCTTTAGTAAAACATAAATTCCCCAACTCGTCAGTAAACATACGGCCCCAAACAAATTATTTGTATCTACATTACATTAATACTTTATTTATTATTTTCTTATACATATTATTTTATTTATCTACGTAAATGATAATAATAACATTTTTTTTTAAATGACAGGGGTGCACGTGCCCGAGTGCCCCCCTCTAAATCCGCCACTGTTGGAACACTATTAAAAGTAAGCATGTTAACCTTTGTTTTTAGACTTAAAATGCCATTTTATGACACCAGTGTTAAAAATGAATTAGTATCCTTGCTAATGACGAATGGAACAACAAATCGAAACTTTTTGACAAATGTCAAAAAATTATTAGATATACAATTTGTATATCTAATAATTTAATGAAAAAAAAAAGTATTTGTTGATAAAATATTGTATAATGTATGTGTTAAAAGTGCTTCTATTTTGTTTGAAATTTTTAATCACTCCGCTGCGTTTCGTGCACAAAATAAAATAATACTTTTAATATTTACATCATGGAGCTATTTATAAATATTGCAGTTTATGCCAACTTTGAAGATAAACACAACTCCTTGGGTAAATAAATTGACCTATTTAAATTTATGTAATTGACAAATAAATATCACTATCAAAAAAATTAATCATTTTAAATTAATATGAGTAGGAAGTAGAAGAAAACAAAAACATACATACCAGGAGTTTTTTTTGTCACTAAACACAGGGTATATACCATAGTTACAGTATAAAATGATTGACAGCAATGTATTAAAGCGTTTATTTTTTAAGTAAACATAAGGATAATTAACATAGTCTAAAATAAATATTAAATTAGAATTAAAGAAACAAGAAATTGTTTATTTATGTTTATACACTTAAGAACTACATTAATCTAATGAATAATTTTTATTTTAACTTATCAAATGCTCAAAATTGGCACCATTTTACCTTCTAAAAAATATCCTAAACGATCATAAAAAAGAATTAATAGAATTCGTTATTTGCTGCGGAGTAATATTTTGTGAAGATGTACTAATTCTGTTTTTTAATTGTTCGATGTACATTCTCTCACCATTGTACACATTTTTTAAGTGTCCCCAAAGAAAAAAAATCATTTGGTGCAAGTTATAATTATTATAGATTTTTCGAATTGTTGCTGGGCAGGGTCTGCGTCGATTATTAAATGTAGCAGCAAATACATCTGAGACTTGGCTATTTAAATTATACCATGTTATAATCTGCACCTTCTCTTCAATTGTATAAAAAACCATATTGAAATGTGACAGTTTGACGAGGCTGCCAACTATTCCCTATGTTTACTCGTAAAATAAATGCTTTAATACATTGCTTTCATTTTGTAACTATGGTAATGAAACTATTCTATGTTTATTGATAAAAAAAACTCTCTGTATATGAAATATCTAATTATCACAATAGTTTTTTATATTTGCAACTTTATTTTCTTTATTATAAGAATTCTTTTACAACTAATGTACAATAATTTTACTACAACCGATACCTACTACACAAGCTTTTACCAGTTTTACTAAGAAGTTACATAGTGCTTACATAAGTATGTTCTTTTAAAATATTTTCATGTATTTGGGCTAATTCTTCTACTTTTACATTTGCAAATGATAAGAAACAAATTTGAATTGAAAAAATATTACTAATATGTACATTGCAAATTTGAACAATAATTAAATATACGTGTTAATCTCTAGTTAAACTGTCTGTTAACTTAAATGTGTTGAAATATTGACATATACAGTAAAAATTTTGAAAGATGTCCGATCAAGGTTATCTACGAATTGTATGATTTCAGATTTTTGCTCCGCCCATTATGACAAATTCAGTAGTGTCGTTTGCTTGGTTTTATGAGGGTACATAAAATACAACTGTTATTTTATTATTATAAAAATATATGTTACAATAAAAACATTCAAAATTCAAAAATAAGTCAACTGGTAAGTTTATTAGCAAATGTAAAACCAAATATGAGAAAAATAAGATACTGACACAATGTCAGTGTCAGTGACTCTGGCAGAAAATAACGTTATTCGTACGGCTATGAATTAAGGTAATGTATCTGAATTAATAAATAAACCTACGTTACAGCGAAAGTATTGTCAACAACGAGCATCGTTTTAAAGTGGAATGTCCTAACTTAATTGAAACAATATGAATTTTTGAAAGACAAGCATGTTATATCCATCCTTATCGCACACACTTATAACCTTTGCAAAGGAAAGAGATAAATGTATGCCAATTAGTTAATTCGTTCATGATACAGATGACCTTGATCGGACATCTTTCAAAATTTTTACTGTATGTAATTTTTACAATTTATGCCGTAATACCAATTCTGGATTTATGTTTTACTGACTGTTAGGTTAGGTTAGCCGTATTAAATATATATATATTTAAATGAATAATGGGGTAATGTGCTTGTCAAAAAATATTTATTCTTATATAAATTACTATTAATATATTTTTGTTGCAATTTCTTTGTAGTAAATTTAGTTTTATAAGTTTAACATTATAATGTCCTTTGTGGTTTTTATTTTTATCACAGTATTTCCTTAGCATTTAGCATATAAAATAAATATTATATTTCTTCATAATTTCTTTGAAAATTTAATTATGTTTAAAAAGGGAAAATGCAACTATATTATTGTTTATTCAACATTTATTGCCAATTAGAAATACAGTTGCGTCGTACAAGTAGCCTATTAATTAATTTTTATTTAAAAATAGACTTAATTTGAATGTCAAAAGTTTAAATCAATATAAACAACATTATCCTTAACCTTGTAGATTTCGCAGTCGTTTCCTCAAAATTTATGCATCTCATAAAGTATAATAGTTACAGCACTAAAAATAAATTTTAAGTCTTTTCATATTTTGGAAAGGTACTTCAATATTCTAACCTATATTTAAAAAATAACCATTTGCAATTTCTATATTTTTCAACCCTTCTTAAAAGGGTAGGCAGTCCTTCGAGCAATAATCGTACAACAAAAATCTGATGTGACCGACACAATACCTCCCGCCATTTACCTATGGGGTCTCGTTGCCGCGTGTCTGATGTCTGGTCGCGAATCTGGGGAATCCGATTCGATCCCGATTAACGCCAAATAATTCGAATTTTAAATGGCATAAAATTAACCCTTGTGGTAAACGCCCGCACAATACAAATATGTCATCATCATTACCGAAATGTGTGTACAAATCAGATTAGCACACCCAGCAATGGATAATATGCTGTGATAATATATTTATTTATTTCTTTATTTAAATACATACCTGCATATTTACTAATGCTAAAAAATTAAGTTCCTTTCCATAAAACTATTGTTCTATTTACAATTTTCCTTTTAAAACGTTACTATTATTAATTTAAAATGACTATTTTTTGACAGTGACATTTACCTGTCAGTTACATACATTTGAGCTGTACTATGTAACCATTGGGATGTATTTAAAGCATAAGCTCCGAGATATAAATTTCATATTACTTTATAAATTTATCCATAAAATATATAGAAAAAGTATTAAAGCAAACCTGTAGAAAATGGAATAATCTTTAATTTTTATAATAACAAATTGCGAAAAAATTACATTTAAAGGTATTTTTTGAAAAAAAAAAAACTATCTTGAGCTTCAAGTAAACTGCCATTTCCGATTATCCAATTGCCACCAAAATCTAATGGCTTCTTTCCATATTAGAATAAGGTAGAAATACATGGTTTCAAAACTTTCTGAATGATAGTATTTAAGTCAAAGCGTAAAGAGGATCCACACACACACATACACATACTTACATACATACACACGTTCACACAGACATCATCGTGAAAATGTTAAAATTGGATTCTAGGGACCTTAAAACGTGGTCATTTACCAAAATCTCGATATGCGATTTTTAGCACGATCCCTATACCTCTCTTACCAAGGGTAGCGAGAGGTAAAAATTGGAGCATATGACATACCTCACGTATTCCTAAAATTTGTTTCTTTGAAGTTTGCCTATGAAATTGGAATACTCATATACGAACTACGAGTACACTAACTGTATAAGTAAAAAAATAGTTTTTATGTAATTACTTCTTAATATATGCATACTTTTTTGTAGATTGTTATAAAAATGTAGTTAAAAAACATAGTAAAAAATAATGACAAATGATTTATGGTAATATTTACGAGTTAAAAATGTTCAAAATAAAATTATTCTGCAAAATAAAGGTACCGCGAAATGTCATGGCAAATTTTTAGATTTTATAGAAAAGTAACTACATATTCCTGTATGAGTTTGATTGTTTACAACCATTTACCAGAATTTTTAAAATGAATTTTATTATTAAAATAAAGATTCCTTCAATCATGCGTTGGTGAATTTAGAAACAAATAAAAAGTATTAACTTTTTTTAAATACTGGATTTTTTTAAAGTTGAGTTACATAAAATGCGAAAGGACACGAAAAAAAAAAGACAAAAAAAACTGAAATATCATCATTACAAAAGGCATTACATCCGCATAGCAAATAATTACTATTCATTTAAGTAAATAAAAACCATATTAATAAAATCCTTTTTAGTATGTACTATTGTAACTACAAATAAAATTTTATGTTTTTCCCTGAAGTAAATTTTTAGATTTTCTTTTTGCATTGTTTTACTAATTTTGATTTTTATTTAATTTTACAATTTTCAATTTTACTCTAAATAATTCAACTTTTTCCATAACAATCATTTATAGTTATTTAACTATTAAGTGCATTAAAAAAGGCGATTAATAAACATGACATATTAATTGTAGAGATTAATCCATACGCCTTAGATACAATGGCCCGTATTATGAATTTACTTTTATAGGGTACGTACTATTAATGAATGATCTTCTATTAATAAATAAAATTTATTGGGGCCGTTTTTGGTTACATAACTATAAGGCGCGAACAGTCATGCGATATTGTTGGCCTTGACAAGCAGGTATGAGGGCCCGTGTCAGAATGACAATTAGTAATTATGTACATAGATGTCAAATAGATTTTTTTATTAAAAATCTCAAGATTTTCTAAATTCAGGTAGTAAATTTGTCACCAGGAGTGTGGAATTTACTTGTCGAGGAAAATAAAATACATGGAATTGGAAAATCACGAAATATAGAATGAAAACTTATGATATTTGACATCTATGTACATAATTACTAGATATTAATCTGTCACGGTCCCCCATTTCTGCTGGTCAAGGCCAACAACGTCACATGACTGCTCTCGCCCTATTGTATTTAACATATCTTATATACCTACACTTTACACCAAAAATTCTACTTACATCTATTCTTTATATTTAGATTTTTTAATTTTAAATACGTTCTATGAAGAAATTTTGTCCTACTCTTCTAATTTTTCGAAATGTTTCCTATTCATTGCCGGGTTTGACAGTATTTTTGAAGAGTATATGTACCTACTAATACCTATAATTTTAAATATTTAACTATTAATACAATAAGAAATAATACCTATAATGTATGTACTTCCAACAAAAAATCTTCAGTAATATCTCTGGATTTTTGACACTGACATTTATCTGCCAGTTACAAACTTTTTCATTCAATTCATTCAATTGGTTTCCATGACATTATTTGTGCTGTGAGATTTATTACAACAGATTATTATATACCTTATATTACTATTTCTCTAAAACTAAAAATAAAATATTTATATGTATCAAATAGAGAATTTACTCTTCTTTTACTAGCAAGAACAAAATTTATCAAAAAATAATATTTAGATTTTTTTTTTAAATCTGTTACTTCCATTTGTCCAATTATTACCAAAACCTTTTCAGCTCTTCCCAGATGTCCGATTGAGAAATACGTAGTTAAACAGATATTAGGTATTATAATTTTTAAGAAATCGTCCTTACAACCGACTCACATACATACACTCACACACACACACAGACATCATCGTAAAAATATTAAAATCGGATTGTAGGGACCTTAAATCTGGATATGCGATTTTTAGCATGAATCCAATACTTCTCTTAGCGAGAGGTAATAATATAGTATATGTAATTAGATGATACCTACTAAACAATTAATTTGAAAACTTTTAATCAAATTATTAACATAAAAAAATGGAATAATTTTCTCCAGTTTAATAAGATACACTCAACAGAAAAATATTGTAACTAACGCGTGTAATAATCGGCGATTCATAATCCAGACATGTTCACTGCTAACACGCTTGATAATTTAATAAATATTAATGTAAATATTTTATATAGAAGAAATTTATTTGTATTTTTCATGTAACTAATAGTTATTTATTAAAGCTAGTCTTCAGTCCCGAGTGGAACAACCCTTTGACAAACTTAAAATTAACAACTAAACATCAACTTTACGCACTATCGTAAATAAAATTGAAAAAAAGTTGATGAAATATTACAAATTTAAATGATAATTTACTTCAATTTAGTAAATAAATTCGCCTACAGTTTATGTACCCGCACACCAGAAACGAAATGTTGGTAGCAGAAGCAGCTAAAAATAGATATAACTATTTCCAAAAATAATAATTGTAATTTACAATTTCTATTTAGTTACACTTGAAATTAGGTCTCGTGGACCTGTGCCTGAGTGGATAATATGCCGTGATGATATAATTATTTATTACCTTCCGTTACATTTGCATTTAGGTAAGGAAGGTATTGTATTTGGTCAAAAATTTCGATAGTGAGTTTCTAATGAATAAGCACGTTTTGAAGTCCATAGAATACGAATTTACTATTTTTACAATGATGTCTGTATGAGTGTGTGTGTGTGTGTGTGTGTGTGTGTGTGTGTCTGTGTGTGTGTGTGTGCGCGCGCGCAGTTAAATATCATTGATTAACATTTAATATTATTATAACTTAAAGAATATATTATTCTCTATCCGATTGGATTGCATTTTATACTTCATATTCAACAAATATAGAGTTAAATTTTTTAAAAATATTAAATTTTATAAATCAGGCAGCTAGACTAACCATGGAAACTGCTATTATATTCATATAATTCAAATTGACAGATGTCAGTATCAATGAAAAGTAAATGAATATGGCAGAGATGAGGATGTTTGAGAAGACGAGGAAAGATAGAATAAGGAAAGAAAGAATAAGGGATATAACTCTAGTATTAGAAGTTTCTAGAAAGATACAAGAGAGTCGATTACATTGGTTTGAACATGTCATGAGGAGAGATGAAGAATATAATGGAAGAAGAATGAATAGCTTAGTAATAGAAGGTGAAAGAATCAGATGAAGACCAAAGATGAAAGGACTGTATTGCGGAAGACTTGAGAATAAAAATAGTGACCCTAACGAATGGGAAAAGCTAAAGAAGAAGAAGATGTCAGTGTCAAGGTGCAATTTGCATAGTTTGTTTATGAAATAATTTTACTGGAAATATAGAATCTTTTGCAAGCAAATTTATGTATAGGGCGTGGTTTATATGTTATCAGGAGTGTGGAATTTGGTTGCTGAAGAAAAAAATGAAATTTTGAATGAAAAATTATGATATTTGTAAGTTATGGACATAATTAATAGCTGTAATTCTGATACGGGCCCCCATATCTGATTGCCAAGGTCAGCAAAGTCACGTGACTGACGGAAGGTAATGTGCTGGTCACATCAGATTTTATTTTTATTTGAAATGAAAACTGTTCACACGATGATTTATATTTTTTATGTATTTAACATCTGGATATGCAGTTTAGATAAAATATAAAATAAAACATAAGGAGAAGAAATGAAACAAAAAAGTTCAGGAAAAGAATAAAGGATAAAAAAGAAAATTGAACTTGGAGAAGGTAGTTCAATTTTCAGTAACTTTAAAATGAAGCAATAATAAAAATTTTAAGTTGTTAATCGTATTTGAAGGGTTCACAAGTTTATCGCCTGGTGACTATGGATGTGTTAATTGGTTAATTTCAGTTTAAAAAAAAAATTACCCTCCAAATTTTATTATTAAATATGACCTAATCTAGTTGTCACTGGAAATACATAACAGTTGTTTTATAATATTCCATGTTAAATTTGTCAGAAAAAGTTTACAAACGTTGAAATACGCAAATTTATCTATAGGTTAGTTGGATAGATAGCCGAAACGTGAAATTGTTAATGTTTTTGGAGATTAAAATATTGAACAGATGACTAATTAAGTATTTACCAAACTATACGGGAATGTGAAGGAGTGGTATGTATTAATTTATCAAAAAGTGGGCGACCCGAACTTTTGTCCCCAAATCGAATCAGCAGATTCATTCAAAGTGCTCAAGACAAATTTAGAACATCATCGCGCAAATTAACTCGACAATTTAGAATTTTAAAGATGATTGTTAGCTAGGGCTAGGACTTAAAAATGGTATTAAGTTAAAAGGAAAACCTACCAATTCGGACCAATAAGAATCGTATGACCCGTAAGAACCATAAGAACCGAATTACCCATAAGACTTGACATGTGTGAAGCGATGACTGCCTGCATTAAGGGCCATACTTCACCGCACCGAGAACATATCTCATTATTGTATTTAAATACACATTTAATATATTCAAATTGGCTGCGTACACATTAAAAATAAAATACGACCCCAATCCCAAATGTAACCCTCTGAAAAAAATATATTAACAGCAAGAAGAAATAAATTTTTAGATTGCAGTAGTTAAGACTATATTTGGGCAATTTTTTATTTTTTGTATTAATAAAGTGTACTGGATTTATATATAATGTTATTACCTAAATTTATCATTTTAACAATAATCTACGTACAAATATATGACAACAGACAGATGCGATTTTTTTTTGTTCAAACAGTAAATAATACAATATTTATGTTAAAAACTGAAGGTGAAGGAAACTGACAATATATTCAATGAATTACTATATGAAATTTTATTTTTTTAGTAAAATTATTTGCAAAGTTTTATTTATTTATTAAAGTACCACCTACATTTATATT
Organism: Harpalus rufipes; assembly: GCA_951394225.1. Lineage (NCBI taxonomy): Eukaryota > Metazoa > Arthropoda > Insecta > Coleoptera > Carabidae > Harpalus > Harpalus rufipes. The sequence goes on from OX596275.1 coordinate 12,116,545, forward strand.
AAAAACAAGAATAAATAAACTTTTGGATGCTATGATTATTACTCCAATTCAACAAATTTTGATATGTTGTATTAATAGAGTGTATAGAATTTGAATACTTTGCTTATAATAAAATTTCTTAGGTTTAATAATTTATTTTCAAATAAAACACTGTCTGCACGTAACAAATGTTTTCGTTGTTCATAATTCGCAAATAATTTTTATTAAAGTAATAAAATTTAAGATGGCAATTAATTGAGTATATTTTCAATTACTTTTACCCTCAGTTTTATACTAATATAAATATTGTATTATTTACTTTTGGAACGAAAAATTTTGGGACTTGTCTTTTGTTATATATTTGCCCGTAGATTATTGTTTAAATTAGAAATTTAGTTAATAACATTGTATTTAAATCCAGTACACTTCATTAACACGTAAAATAAAATAAAAATACCCAAAACAATCCATTATAGTTGTTTATTGCTATGTTTCATAAACTGCTTAAACTGGATAACTCTTATGCAGGGTGAAGTTGAAAGCGGTTATAAATACGTCTTACAGTTTTTACGGTTCTTATGGGTCTTTCGGTGTTGATGGGTCTTACGGGTCTTACGGGTGAAGAATCGACTCCGACCCATATTCGCTGAAATACGGATAATCTTTTGGATCCACTGGTATTCCAAGCACTATTATTAGCAAATTTTGATTAAAAATGATTAAAAATTTCGAAAAAGAAATAATGTAAGGCAATAGGCAGTTGCCCAGCTTGAGCGAATCTTCAGATGCTGCGGAGCCAACATTTTAAAGAAAAGAGAGAGACAGTATAATTCCCCAAATGTTTTTCAGGTGCGACTGATTGAAGACTTTTGGGCATTTCTTAGCGGAAAAGTGTACACATACAATAATGGCTGGGAATACAAAAACGAACAACATTTACAAATAAGAATATTTTTGACCCGGGAAATAGATTCATTGTCTCGGCTTTAATTTTTTTCAATTAAACCACTTTTCTACTGAATTCTTAAACTACATTATTTAATAGTGCTATTAAATTACATTATATACATATATACTTTGAATAATTATCAAAATTACGTCCACATATCTCTAAAACAACGACATATTCTCCCTTCTCTTATCATAAATACCCAAACCGACTACATACGTTTTGTTCAGTATATTTCAACTTCATTAAACAAACATTTACCCTCTTATTTCCTTCTATGTAGAGTCGTATTTCGCTTACAGGACCGTACTTCCAAAGTTTAGAGTAGCAGTGTTCTGTTATCTTAGCTGACCTTCGAACCTAGCAGACATTAAACTTCTTTATCGGCGGGACCGGTATCACGTGGTTTTTGCTTTGGCCGCGGCGCTAGTGTTTTGCGAGGTTAGGTTTGCCAATCAATAACAGTTTGTGCACGGTTTTCCCGCCACAAATTACTGATATATTAATTATCCTGATTTAGCGCTCGTTTTAGAGATTAAACTAATTTACTTGGCCAAGAGTAGTTAAGGGAATATGAGAAACAGACGTACAGAATTTGCATTTTGCGCGCGTTACGGATCATAAATAACTGGGGTTTATAAAGTAGGGGTTAATTTTGAAATTTCTGCCTTCGCGAAAGAAATTTTTGCAGATATAAATAATAGATAATAATGTTTCATGTCTACATTTTCTGGTCAAATAAAAGAATGATACGAATAATTTTTTTTAGAATAGTTTAGTAAAATTATCCAACATACTATTCAGCATAAACTTCTATATTTTATATATATTCAATAATCACACAAATTGACAATTTTTAGTCACGCCTACAGCCTAAATGGTTTAACCGATTTTAATGAATTTTGGTATGGTAATATTACTCATTGAGGAATAGGTGCTTTTTATAATTTCAATTTTTTTGCGCATTTTGTTCAAAAAAATTCACTTCCGGTTTATTCAAATGTTCTTTTTTTTCAACATGTTTTTAGTGCATTGTACGTAGAATTTTATGCTAAATTCAAATCTTCAAAAGAAACTGTCATGTTCCATTTAAAATTACAAACTTTAGGTCCATTTCCGGTTAAACCTGAAAAGCGCCCACACTTACTTTGAAGGAATCTGTATCACATCACATGCATATATATGTACAATTAAAAAAAAAAAAAAAAAAAAGTCCACAAAGATTTACTGTTGCTCACTTAACACCATTCGTAACTTTAGAAATTAAAATTATAAACTTATACATAATTACTCGTATTACTTCTCATTACAAGTTATACATATTATTGTAAACAATCAATAAAAAATAGAAAACAAACATCACATTATCTCTGGCAGAAGTTATTCAATGTCAAAATTTCATAACTGACTTTCACTTACCTATGTTCACGGTACAAATTCCAATTTCAAACTTTCTTAATAGGAAACAATAAATTATATTGTTTATAAACAGTACGTAATAATTTGTTTTGTGATCTTGCATATACAAATTTCATCTTAAAACAACTTGTGTAAGATAATAACATAATTCTAGGGACTTTTTCAGGTACCGTAAGATATGTTAAAAACATGAATTTAAAACTATTTGTATATCATAAATTACATTACATTATAATGTAACTAAAATTACGTATTTATAACAATTTATTTCAATTTATTTACAAATATTACTCGGCTCGAGAATATATATAAATTGGTATCACTGAATGGGGCCATTTAACAGTGTTGCCAACGGTAGCATTATAATGCTAAAGTATCACAATTTTTCACAGGTTAACAGTAGTACGAACAATCATAGCATAATTGCAATTTTTGTCCAGTCATTATTGATTATTTCATATAATATATATTTTCGTCATATCTATAATAGGATTATTATCAATACATCCAATATGTAGTTGTAGCTGGTTTGTTGGTAACTATGCTTCATAATCTTGAGATATTGAGTTGTCATTTATCGCCAATGTGAGCGTGTGTTATAGTCTTTAAATTAAATTGCAATTATGTAATAATAAAACTGCTGTACGACTTATGTTTCTACTAATAAACATTATAGAGTGAATAACGAAAAAATGTATAATTAAAAAAATGTAAAAATTCAAAATTATGTTGATGTAGGCGTAGACATCGATGAAGAATACTAAACTGAAAATGTAAGTATATATTTACTTATTGATTTGTTGATTTATGCTTTGTTTATGCATCCCAATACAACGGCAAATGGTTAGCATCCCACACAGCAGTCAGGCAATTCGGGTGACCAGCAATTAAGTGGTGAAAATATAACCTTTAACTACTCGCGTTAATGTAAAAATTACACCAAAGATATTTACAACGCAGTATTTCTGCAGCGCGATTACCTCCATCTTCGTCCAGTCATATAACCTTCGACCGATTCATGGAATAATAACATCCACAGTTTCGTTACGATTGTCTGTTAGAGATGTGAGATATTGTACAAAATTAGCTTATATACGGATTCAAAACAACAGAAAATACACAATTTAAAGTAATTATTAGTGTTCTATAAAAAATAAAACAATTTATTTTCAAAAAGAGTTATGTGTAATACATTTGTCAAGTCGTCAGAACCCTAACAAGGTCACAATTAGTGATTAAAAACAACTCTTTGCGAAATTAATATCTGACAAATAAAGATATTTCATTTAACTCACAAATGTTCGTCTTGTATTTTGGCATAATTTTCCGCCAAATCAATGACAAATATCACTAAATTTTCATATTCATAACGGACCTTATACATTTTTATTACACCGTGACATCATTTTTCAATGTGTCACGTAGTGATATTTTTATGAACTAAAGATAGAAAAATACCATGTTGTCAAGTAAAATAAATAAAAGACCAAGCATTTATTTTTAATAAAAAAATATTTAAACAACACAAAAACTGAAATTATTTTTACTTTGATTATAAAAAAATAATTAATAAAGATAAAAAAAAATTAAAAATAAAATCAATCGTTTTATGCTTATTTGTAACTTTCTTAATAACAAACTGGTAACTACGCAATTATCTGTCACTTTATATGATATTTATTTGGCATTTTTAGAATATAAAACCTCGTTTTTTATTACAAATTACCCGTTTTATTGTCTTAAAATATTCATCGTCATAAACACTTTGTGTTAAAGTATTTAATATAATCACGTTTTTATTTCTGTCATTTCAAATTTTACTTAATATTTATTTGGCCTCCCCAATACGCAAACAAACTACTGCGCACTACATATCTATATCTTTGTGTGTAAATAATCTATTGACTGAGATATAGTTAGATGCCGCCATTTTGTGTTTTAACTGATAATTGATAATACGCTACCATCCGACAGCGGTTTTTAATTCCGTTGGATAGCTACTGCTAGCAATGCGTCCAGCAATTGCTTTCAGGGCAGTCAGTGATATTCAGTGGCTGACATCAACAACATTTATTAATAAGAAAATATACCTATTTTACATGCTATCTATCTTTTCTCCATTAAAATATTTCAATTTTATTCATATAAGAAAGAAACGATACAAACTTGTACTTTTTCATTTTTATTAAGTTAAAAAAAATATTTATTTTTGTTTTTTTTCTAAATCTCCAATAGGGTTTTTTCAAAAAATACAGTTTACTTTTTTATTCACAATGTAATATCAATCATATACAATATTTCTAAAAAATATATTTTGCATTCATGATTTTGTTAAGAGAGTTCCGCGGCATCCATTTGTGTTCTCACTATACAATGACTACTATAGTAGGTCTATTTAAACATTATCATACGAAAAAGTAAAAAAATATGCCATAAACAAATACACAATATTTAATATTTTACATTTTTTTTTAACATTTTCTCTGTAATATGTAATGACCTGTACAGTTTTACAGGCGAAAGCTAATCTGACTTTAAAATCGTTTAAGATTCTAATTTATTCACAATTTTACAATGTTCCACACACAGTATTACACCAATTAGGTAAGTATTATTATTATGTGGATATCATAGCAGGGCCAGTGGCGTTAGCAATTTGTACAGCTTATACACGTTTACAATATGAGAATGCGTGTAAACAATCATAAAACACTTAAAGACAGCGGCGGTAGCACTTTTTATAAATGTTCAACTATTGGAAATTAGGAATGTATATAATCAACCATAAAACACTGTCCACCTAGGGGAAGCTCGGCGTAGCCGAGTTTTCGCTAGTAATCATACTAAAAATTAGTTATCTGGCATTTGGAGAGACTACTAGATTAAATTTATAAATTTATTATAAAAATTGCACGGTGCAGTCACTCATATTTTATTTTTTTCTGTCTAAATCGTTACAAACATCTCATCCTACGCAGAGATAGAAACAAGGTATTTTAATGAAATATAACAATTTTACGTTGTTGACATGGTGTATAAATATAGAATGTGTTACAACTCATCAATTTTTGTTGACATATTAATGTCGACGATCAGTAGGCCGAGATTCTAACCTTACATGTAGCGCCTTCACAATCTGCTCTAGCACATAACATTCTGGAACATGACAAACGACATGTTAAATATCATTGTATAATTGTATCAAAATTACAACTAATTTAATGAATATATTATGTCTCTATGATGATATCCATTCAGTTTTTGCAGCCCCTAGACAATGTCTGAGTTGCTTAATATTTAATTTGGCGCCCTAAGCAGGGCTGCTCCGTGCGAGTGGGCAGGTTGTGTCCTGCACAAAGGCGCCTGACCATGATAGGCGCCATTTCATGACAGTAAATAATAGTGTTTTTTGCGTACTACTCTTATTCGAAAAGAAAAAAAATGCCTGTACAACTCATACATAGTAAAATGCTAGAAGTGAACAATATTTTTTATTAATTTGTTTGCATTAGATCTCTAATTAAGTTTAAGTAAAATAATAATTCTACCAAACGGAAGTTTTTCTAGCAATGTTATATTCAAATAATAATTGTGAAGCTATTGATTACAACAATGAATATCTTAGTTAGAGGTCATTAATATTGATTACAAGAAACAAGAATGAATCTAACAATAAATTTAGTAGAAATAAAGAAGATTAAAATGAATATCCTGCTAAATGTATAATTTTCTGATATTGTTATAACTGTAAAAGTAAAATTGTTAATAACAGCAAGCAATCTTAATTATAAGAATGAATCTAACAAAGGATATATCATCAATATTTTAAATCCAGCATTATTATATAGTTTATAATTTAAAGAGTATGTTAATTTGCAAATTTTACATTATTGGAGGGGACTGAAATATAACTTTGTACAAAGGCGCCTTTTACTCACGGAGAGGCACTGGCACTAAGAACAATATTTATTTAAAAAGAGTGAATTTTCATTAATTTGGTTCAATACAGAAGAATGTAGAACGAACTGGCTCTAGCTGCTTAACTGGGTGATTATCAAGAGTGTATCAATCAAAATATATCTATCATTTGTGTGTGCGTTTTAACAAAAGGCGCCTGGAGCGTTTGCTCCTTTGCCCCATATCACCGCACGACCCTGTTACATGGGTACAATTCAAAGAAATAGAAATACCAAAATAATCAAAAATAATTTATTTACACTTGATATAAAACATATTTAATATCAAAATAATTTTAAATGGGGTCGTGTAACTATATGATTGTGATTGGTTGTGTTTCGGGCGGCAGGGTTCAATACCGACCGACGTCAAACTTGAAATAATTTTCAAATAGCACAAAATGACCCTTGTGGTACACCCTTCATGGCAGCTTTACGAGCCCGTGAGGTAACGCTTAGTAAACGTTCTCAACTACAATTATTAGAGATATATCGTCATTACCGAAATCTGCGAATAGAAATAGATTGGTACACCCAGTGAAAGAAGTGAAGAAATGAGTAATAATCCATGATGATATAATAAATATTACAAAAATTCGTCATGTTTCACCAGTTTACAACTTCCGAGTCAGCTTCAATGAAGCCATCGTCAGAAGCCGGCCAGCACAACAAGTAACCAAAGAGTCCAGTGTGATTATGCAGCCAATCTAGTGATTTAGTGAAAACTTTTATGAAAACCCTCAAATCTACTGATATTTGTTTTCAAAATATATTAAAAATTACACGGAATTATTAGTATTTTTGCAATTTTATATACATCTACAATGCATTCACTATTGTTCAAATAATTGTAATACGAGAAAAACAACAGAAGTGCGCTCTATTAACAAGTAAAATAGGTAATTATTAGAGACTTAATAGATTTTGTACTTCCCCGAGCTTCGATCAAATTATACTCGTATGTAGAGAAGAATTCAGTCATTACAGTGTAACGAACTTTAACATCTTATTCCTCAGATAATTTGATCAAAAAATGTTATGAAGGTATGTACAGAGTTACAGCCCTATAAAAGTGCATCTTATTGGCACATTTTACAATGCAAAAAATACACAAAAAGGTACTTTTGCTAAAACTTGATAAACGCAATAGGTTTTTAGATATTGTAAATTTTCGAAAAAATCAATTAATATTTTAACATATGTGGTGGTAACTGAGCGTGTACGCAATATAGAAATGAATATTTAAGATGATATTACAAAACGATAAAATTATAAAATCTAGTGAAGTTTGTTCCTAATCTAGTAACTTTTTGGAGTTAAATCTAGTCTTATATACAATGAAACTTGCGTGATTAAAACACTCGGCTCATCGCCACGTGATTTAACGTCACACGCGTTTCATTATGAACGCTATATCAAACTTGTATCCTTAATTGGGAAGAAGAAATTACTGGATATCAGTCAATTATTATTTATTTCCGCCTCTATCGGTTTCGACACATCATGTGACTTCAGGAGCTACAACAGTTATTACAATATTTTTAAAAAGTTGAAGGACAAATCTGTTTAAAAACTTTTATTATATTTTAACATATTTGTACCGTAACATAAAAGAAAAATAATAAAACAAAATTAATACAACTTAAAATTTTAAACTAAAAAAGCATAAGAAGAAATGTGACTTAAAAAATCTAGCGGCAATTTGAGAAACGACTTTCGGAACAAGTTGTAACTTAAATTTAGAAAAAGGGTGCCATTGTTAAAAGTTAAAAAATATATCTTATTCATCTGACGACTATATGAGTTTTTAATGTATTTTTTTTTTTAATTTGACGACCAGTGTATGTAATTTATGTTATTTATTTTATTGTTCTTTATCAATGTTAATTAAATCCTAAGTTTCACGTCCGTTTTTCAACAGATTTGTCCTTCAAATTTTTATAAAAATTGTAATAAATGTTGTAGCTCCTGAAGAAGACACATGAGATGTCGAAAACGATAGAGGCGGAAATAAATAATAATTGACTGATATCCAGTAATTTCTTCTTCCCAATCACCTTTCCAGTCAAGAAGTTTTGCAACCATTGTATCCTTAATATCTATTAAAGCACTGCTTTGAACTTGAAGCAGAATATTGGCTAAACGGTAATCTTTTGGATGTAGGAAAATTTAGTTAAGTCGTCGTATTTTAGAGCCAACCAGTATAATCTGCTTGCAGCAAATTATGTCAAAAATGTTTCCCGTTTCAAATACAACACATTTACATCTAAAACCTTATACCGTTTCCTACAATGACCCTCGTTTTGTACAAAGGCTATCCTCTTTTTGTAATATAATGCTGACCCCTATTTGCGTCCGTTTTTGCGACATGCTAATTTAAATTTCAGTCCAGTGGTGATGCAAAAAACTCTTCAGTGAAATATTCATTTAAATTTGTCATAAAATAAATTATCTTTATTTGTGTTCAAGAGCACGAAAGACTCGGGAAAGTATTAAACGTTAATGTTGGACATGACACTTTGTGGTTTTTTTGTGTTTATTTATTATTGTACCCACCGACAGATGGCAGCAGTAAAGTTAATGCTTAATGAGAGATTTTAACTTTGATAAGAGGATTAATTATTAATTTTATAGCTATTTAACAGTGGAGATAAATTTAAATAAATATGTGCCATAATTTTTTGACATTTAATTGTAGTTTATTAATTTTCAAATTTATAGATAATTCATTTTTATTCATCCGAAATTAAGAATTAGACATCTGGTGTTGAATTTTAAAAGAAAATGTTCACAAACATTGGTAGGTATAATATGTTGATATGCAGAAGAAGTATGAACTATAATTTTCATATAAGTACCTAGCTCTATTTAGGTTAGTGATGGGATAATTCGAATTAAAAATAAACTGTCATTCGATTATTGGAATAACCTACACAATTCGATTATAAAATTCAATAATTCGAATTAAAAATAAACGGCAATAGAAAAAATATAAAAAATCTGGTGTGGACACCACACGACTTCCTTGTACGATTATTAAACTATACATATTTTTTTTAATAAATAAATTACAAAATATTAATTTAAACAGTAAGATATATAGCGACCATAAAGGGAGTTTTTAAAGAGAGTTTTGATTACAACAAAAAAATATTTGATTACAACAATGAATATAACTAATTTCACAATAAAAATATAATATTTGTTATTGTACGAATCATAAAATTGTACGTATTTAACGTAATTTGACATGAACATTTTTTTTATTTTTTTGTCCTAATCCATAGCAAGCTTAATTACAAAAAAATATTTTTTAAATTTACATATCTCGCTTATTTAAAGGGCTAATTTAATAATACTTCATGTGCTAGACGCAGAAATTAATTCTCTAAAACTTTCATTTGAAGCATTTATTTCTAAAATCAAAATAAAACCATTTTATTCAAGAAAAACTGTTAACAACTTCAAGTAAAGTACCACTTCCGGTTAGCCTATTTTAACCAAAATCTATTATGTTATTTCGATTGACATAAAAGTCTTGTATACCAAATTTGAAAAGTTTTGGATTATATTTTAAAAGAGTTTTTCATTAAAATCTATTATAGGCTTCATGTAAAGTACCACTTCTGGAAATTGTGTATTAACCATAAAGGGAGGTGCACAACTAGATGTTATAGGAGTCCTAAATACAAAATTTCAACTTTCTACGGCTTACCGTTTTTGAGTTATGCGAGATACGTACGTACGTACAGACGTCACGACGAAATTAGTCAAAATGGATTCAGGAATGATCAAAATGGATATATCCGCTGAAATCTGAAAACCGAAATTTTTCGCGATTACAATACTTCCTTTACTTACGTACAAGGAAGTAAAAAGAACGATAGGTATGTGATTTTGATCAAATTTGGAGAAAATATTAATGTATTATTAATATAGAATAAAAAATAACAAACCTGTGTCTTTCATATTTGTTACATATTAATAGAATTTGAGAAAAGATAGCGTTAACACTTCTGGACGTCCAACGTATAAAATGATAGTATAAATTTTGTTTTCCGCGGCCTATCTGATTTTCTTATTTTCAATAATTCTAGCGTGACTCTTGTACTAAATCAATCATAAATTTATATTTTTCGCTGTTATAATGAGGTCATGCAAAAAAATCTGATGAGGCCAGCACAATACCTTCTGTCGATCCTGTGTATTATCACACAGATTGCTCACGTATAGAGTCGCGAAAATCTTCCCCGCGATACTAGAGTCATCTGTAGGCGGGGAAGAGCAACATTAAGTTTATTCCCAGATCCCTCGATCGATATAGTAGAAACCATTTATTATTGTATGATCTCTGATATATCTTATTTGTTTGGATAAAGAAGAGGATATTTAAAAATTAAAAAAATAACACTTTAACGCTGACATAGACAAACTATCATAAATACTAACACTCTGACATAACTAAACAATCAAAAGCGTAGCGTATCCTGGAACGTTACATTTTCTAGATATTGTATTAGTATACTGAAGATATTGACATATTTTAAAGCAATTACTTGAAAATATTATAATGGAATTACAACATTTAGGATTAAATATAAGAGCTGTGACGTGTGACCAGGGGTCGAATAATAGGAGAATGTATAATTTGCTAAATATTAATGAAATTAACCCTTACTTTTACGTAAAAAACAAACAAATTTTTGCTTTATATGACGTGCCACATCTATTTAAAAGTGTTAGAAATATATTATTAAAGCAAAATATAAATATTGATAACAAAAAAGTATCTTGGAATGATATTAGAATCACTTATGAGAAAGATAAAAATATAACACGTTCGTTGGTTAAAATAACTAACGCGCACATAAGACCAAATTCTTTTCAAAAAATCTGTTGTGGCCAGCACAATACCTCTCGCCACTTCCGTTTTTGGTTACATAAATATAGGGCGCGAGCAGTCATGTGACATTGTTGGCCTTGACAAGCAGATATGGGGGTTCTGTCAAAATGACAATTAGTAATTTTGTACATAAATGTGAAATGTTAGATTTTTTCATCAAAAAATTCAAGATTTTCTAAATACTTGACTTAGACAAGCAGATAAGGACGCCCTTGTCAAAATGACAGTTAGAAATTATTTACATAAATGTCAAATGTAGTAATTTTTCACGTGGTTAATTTGTCACCAGGAATATGGAATTTACTTGTCGAGGAAAAAAACCACATGGAATTGGAATATCATGAAATTTTGGATGGATTATTGACATTTGACATGTATGTACATAATTACCAGCTGTCATTCTAACTCGGGCTCCCATATTTGCTTGTCCAGTCCAACAAAGTCACATGACTGCTCGCGCCCTATAAATTTCTCATGTCTTTTCTTTATGTTTAGTTTTCTCCTATACTTCTAAATGTTCGAATTTCTTCCAATTTCTTGACGGGATTTCAGATGGGTATATGTATATAGCTATAATTTTAAATATTTAATTGTTATTATTGCTATACAACAAGAAATAGTAAACTTACCAATATCTCAGAAAAATTCTTCAATTATGTCAGTTAAACTTCTTCATTTAACGTAAAAGCGTAATTTGACGTTTTACTGTTATGTTGCCAAAAAAGAATATGTAAGATTTATTTTCAGCTAAAATCTATATAAAACCATATTGGTACTATGGCAAATTCTGAATCGGTTCTTATTCACTGCCATGTGTTTAGTTGAAATAGACAATTTTAGAATTGAGCTGCCAATACCGTCCAAACAGGTTTATGAACTACTGTTGGTTTTTGACAATGACATTTTTCTGTCATTAAACAAACATCTGATGGTTACTATAGTGTTGTTTAGGCACTGAAATTTAATACAACAGATTATTTTATATTATTATATACTATATCTCCAAACCTATAGGAGATATAATAAAATTTGAAAATGTATCGAATATAGAATTTTATGTTCTTTAATGATAATAATAAAAAAATTCAAAAAAATAATATTTAGAATTATTTTTTTAAGATACTACTACTTCCGGTTTTCCAATTGGTACCAAAATCTATTCAACTCTTCCCATTAATGTTAGATTGAAGAATCCGTAGTCAAACAGATCTTTAGTCTTATAGAATTTGAGAAATCGTGTCTCCAACAACCTCACACACACACATCCACACACACACACACACACACACACACACACACACACACACACACACACACACACACACACACACACACACACACACAGACATCATTGTAAAAATGTTAAAATCGGATTCTATAGACCTTAAAACGTGCTTATTCAATAAAATCTGGATATGCGATTTTTAGCATGAATCCAATACCTCTCTTAGCGAGAGGTAAAAATGAATCTAAAGCTTGCAACCCAAGTATTCAGTCACGCTTTTGCTACGGCTATTAAAACAGCTAGACAATTAAATGTTATACAGAGTGAAACTGCATTAAATACAGCTGATTTTCTTCAAAATTTGAACGACATTTTTGATTGTTTAAACAGCAAAAATTTAAACGATGTCAATCCTTTCAAATGTGCAATATCGTCATTAAAGCCAAATGTTGAAAACAAACTAAAAGAATGTATTGAATGGATTAAAAAATGGACAGTTTACAACAAAAAAGGGTCAGTAAGGAAAGATATTTATTGCTTTTCTGGACTAATTCAAACAATAACAGGCATACTTCAAATGTGGGATAGTTTAAAATGTGAAAATGTTTTATTTCTTCTAACAAACCGACTAAATCAAGATCCATTAGAAAATTTATTTTCTTTTATTCGAAGACATGGCGGTCATAGTACTAATCCTACTGTAAGATTATTTCGGATTGCATTACAAAGAACAATTATGTCAGGATTACAAGATGAAGTCAAATCATCTAACTGTGAAACTGATAATAATAAATATCTTTGTATCAACTTTGAAGATGGCAGTCCAATTTCTAATGAAACAGAAGTAGTTATGGATTCTCAGAGCAAAAAACATACTTCTTCTTCTTCAGAAACTTCTCCTGATACAAGTGCAAAGGATGTGGAAGTACAAGTTAATTTTGATAACAATTTATTAACTGTTAACAGTATGCTATATTTTACAGGCTACATTGTCCATTGTTGTCTCAAAAAATTTAATTGCAAAATTTGTAATAAAACTTTGCATACAAAGAAGGATGCAAATGATAAAAAACAACTATTAATTATAAATAGAGATTATTCTACATCTGAAAGTATAAGTTACTTAAAAATTCCTACAGAAAATATTCAAGAAATTGTAGTTATTTGTTGCAAAATATTTTCTGTCGAATTTAAAAATACTATGCATAATATTGGTATTAAAGCCAGTATATATGAGAAGTATATTAAGAAAATTTCATTAAAATTTCCGCTTTGGTTCAATAACTGTATAAATCATAAACAATTTATAATTTCTCATGCAATACATTGTTTGTTAATGAAACATTTAAAATAGACAAGCACAGAATTGAGGCATAAAATACCTGATAGAAAATTAAAAATATTGAAAAATAAATAATAATACCCATAACTTCATGAATTATCTGTCTTATAAATTCCAAATGAATAGGATTTTTCTATTGAGAATAAATAAATAGTACATTTATTATATATACAGAGATTGATAATTAACCCTAAAACTTTAGTGATTACTAACATAGTGTTAGTTTGCAATAAGTTAGCTTATAAATTAAATAAGATCTGCCATAAATTTATTTAGATTTTGTTTTGTTATTTTAACGTTAACTTTCAGTGTTTTTTTTTTGTAAGATTAAGGAATCGTTATTTTATTATTTAAAACATGTAAATTATTTAAATAATTAATACCTACTCGTAAATAAGATACTTGTATTTTTGTAAAGCTTTGAGAAATATTGTTATACAAATATATTTAATTTTTTATTACAAATTTTTATTTTCATACATTTATTCTCGTTCATAATCAGTAATGGCATGTAGCACAGAAGCAAAAGTACAGCGCGAACGCATCGCTGTACAGAAGAAACGCTGTAGTTCTTCTACATACCGTCAATGCAAGCAAAACGCTAGTATCCAATGTACCCCTCTACTCTCCGTACACCCGGCGTCCATATATTGTCGCGTTGTGCTATGCGCATTTACGTGAGCAATCTGTATAGTGTTTTGAATCTGTAGTATTATGTATAAATTCCATACATAAATTTTCTTGCAAAAGATTCCAAATTTTCTGTAACATTATTTTGTAAACAAACTATGCAAGTTGAACTTGACACTGAAATCTTCTTCTACTTTAAGTTTTCCCTTTCGTTATGGGTCGTTATTTTTTATTTTCATCTTCCACTCATTTTTACCTCTCGCTAAGAGAGGTATTGCATTCATGCTAAAAATCGCATATCCAGATTTTATTGAATAAGCACGTTTTAAGGTCCCTACAATCCGATTTTATCATTTTTACGATGATGTCTGTGTGTGTGTGTGTGTGTGTGTGTGTGTGTGTGTGTGTGTGTGTGTGTGTGTGTGGATGTGTGTGTGTATGTAGGATGTTGGAAGGACGATTACTCAAAAACTATAAGACTTTAAATTTGTTTAACTACGTATTTCCCAATCGGACATTCATGGGAAGATCTGAAAAGGTTTTGGTAACAATTGGACAACCGGAAGTAGAAGATTCTTGAAAAATAATCTTCAAAATAATATTTTTTGAAAATTTTTCTTGGTAATATTAAAGAAAATTAAATTCTTTATCTGATACATTTAAATGTTTTATTATATATTCTATAGATTTAGAGATAAAAGAAATATAATATATAAAATAATCTGTTATAATAAATTTTACAGCCGAAAGAATGCCATGGAAAATAGTTTATTAAAGTTGTTTGTAACTGACAGATAAATGTCAGTGTCAGAAACAGGGCCGCGCCAAGCGTTTCGGGCGCCCTCGGCAAGTGATTCTTATGCGCCCCGCCCTAACCCCCCCCCTCTCCTATGTAATTTTAAATACTAAAGTATACATTATTATTTTGTAGAGAACCTGTAAATATTGTATAAATTTTACACGGATTTTATTACTAAGAAATAAACATTGAACATTTTAAGAAACATTTTTTATGGAGTAGGTACATATTTTAAGGAGCACTGACAATTACAAAAAATGTAGATACAATAAAATATACATTCCAAATATAATAAAAATGCGCACATAAAAAGTTTTAAAAAAATGTATTAATCACTAAGAGTAACTTTGCGCGCCTTATTTCTACCAAATTGGCTTATTAACTCTATCATATCTAAGGTATTTAATAAATCTGATTCAATAGAAATGATAGCCAAATTTTGAAGACGTTCTTGAGACATTGACGATCTTATAGATAGTTTTTAATATTTTTTAGTTTTGTGAAAGATCATTCGGCAGTAGCTACGGAAACAGGTATAGTTAACAAAATACGCGGTGCTGTAGTAGTATTTGGAAATGCTTCAATTAATTGTTTTTACTAATATAATTTAATGTTTCGTTTGGAAAAGTAATCTCTGGGCCAAAATTTTGTAAAAACTGTAATTCATGCAATAATTCGTGACCATTTATATCACGTTCATTTTTTTTTCTTTGTTGAAATATTTTCAAGTTCGCTACATAATTTCAACTGCTTTCTGAGTACTGAGAAATTTTGAAATGCCATACAAAAAATGAAAATTATTTGAATAAGTTGATAATAATTGAAACCCTTTTTGTACGGATTGTGTGGTCGCATCTAATACACAATTAAAGCAGTTAACTTTAAATTTTAGTTCTTCGGTCGCAATTGTTTCGTCGACATGTTCATAACTGAACTGCTTTTTTTAATTTTTCTTAGTCTTAAAGAACCACTATTTTGTGATTGTAATGTTTACTTTAAAATGTACTTTTACGTATATTGAGTAACTAATGTAATCCTAAAAATCAGTATTAAACGCTGTTTATTTTATCTTTGATTTATACAGAGTATTTTAAAAGGTACGAGTTTTGTTTAATCGGCATATTTTTAAGCGGAAGTTATAATTTATAAATTATTATTCCTATGTCCCTGTCATCCTTGATTTATTTGATACATTATAATAAACAAATAACAGGTAACCGAAGTAAAATGTTATTTTATAGTAAAATTATGGGGGGAAAGCAATTTGCGAGAAAGCAGTCCCTGTACTTTACATCGAACAAGTTTTTTTTATATTCAAAAAAGTAAAAAAAAAATACTTAAAGGCCGTACGGCGCCCTTGGCAACGTTGCGCCGTTGGGCCCTGCCCGACCTCGCCCTTATGGGCGGCGCGGCCCTGGTCAGAAATACGGAGACATTACTGAAGACTTTTTCTGGGAAGTACATACATTATATTATTTCTTAATGTATTAATAAATACATAACATATATCCTTCAAAAATACTGTCAACCCTGGTAATGAATTGGAAACATTTCGAAAAATTAGAAGAGGACAAAATTTCTTCAAAAAATGAATTTAAAATTGATCAATCTAAATATAAGAAATAGATATATGTAAGTAGAATTTTTGGTGTAGAGTGTAGTATACAAGAAATGTTAAATACAATAGGGCGCGAGCAGTCATGTGATTTTGTTGGCCCTGACTAGCAGATATGGGGGCCCATGACAGAATGATAGCTAGTAATTATGTATATAGATGTCAAGTATCATAATTTCTCATTCTAAATTTAGTGATTTTCCAATTCCATGTGGTTTATTTTCCTCGACAAGTAAATTCCACACTCCTGGTGAAAAATTAACTACGTGTATTTAGAAAATCTTGAAGTTTTGAATGAAAAATTGACAAGTGATATCCATGTACATAATTACTAATTATCATTCTGAAACGGGCCCCCACATCTGCTTGTTAAGGCCAACAATGTAACATGACTGTTATATACTTATGTAACCAAAAAAATAAGTGGCGAGAGGTATTGTGCTGGCCACAACAGATTTTTTTTATTAAATTTATATTTAGATCATCAACAACTACAGGGCTTCTGTAAATTATCCGATCCACCTTACAACCCAGATTTCGTACCAACCGACTTATTTTTGTTCAAAAATATTTTAGAGGCAGAGAATTTGCTTTATATGAAGAGATGATACATACGTTCTAAAGATTTGTTTCTAAACTGTATATTGGCACCATAAGTTATGCGGAAAAATAAAATATTGTTCAAGTTCTAAGTCTTTTTTTACCTTCCGTCACCTCTAGGTAAGGAAGGTATTGTTTTTGGTCAAAAAATTCGATGGTGAGTTTTCATTGAATAAGCACGTTTTAGGGTCTTTACAATATGATTTTACTATTTTTACGATGATGTCTGTATGTGTGTGTGTGGCCGTGTGTGCGTGTGTATGTGCGTGTGTGTGTGTGTTCGTGTGTGTGTGACCGCGGTTTCGGCCGCGATATCTCCAATACTAGAATTCCAAAAATTACAATTCTTGCGTATTCCTCTTCCTTACAACCATATGCAGACTTGATTGGATTTTGGTTATAATTGGTCAACCGGAAGTATCCTCATTTGAAGATTTTAACAGTTTTTCTTGAAAAACTCAGTTAAATATTATTATAACTTCAAGAATATATTATTCTCTATACGATTTGATTGCATTTTGTATTTCATATTCAACAGATATATAGTTAAAGAATTATAAAGATAATAAATTTCATAAATCAGCCAGCTATGCTAACTTAACCATGGAAACTGCTAATATATTCAGGTAATTCAAATTGACAGATGTCAGTATCAATAAAAAGTGAATGAGTGAAAGAATAAGGGAAATAACTCTAATGTTTCTAGAAAGATATAAGAGAGACGATTACATTGGTTTGAACATGTCATGAAGAAGTATATAACGGAAGAAAAATGAATAGTTTAGTAATAGAAGGTGGAAGAAACATAGGAAGACCAAATATAAGATGGAAGGACTGTATTTCGGAAGACCTGAGAGAAAAGGAACTGAATGAGGACGACGTCGCAAAACAAAAATGAGTGGAAGAAGAAAATAAAAATAGCGACCCCTAACAAATGGGAAAAACTAAAGAAGAAGAAGATGTCAGTGTCAAGTGCAATTTGCATAGTTTGTTTATGGAATTATTTTACTAGAAATATAAAATCTTTTGCAGGAAAATTCATGTATAGGGCGCGTGCAGTGACGTGACTTTGCTGACTTTGGCAAGCAGATATGGGGACCCGTGTCAAAATGACAGAAATTAATTATGTTCATAACTGACAAGTCATAATTTTTCATTCAAAATTTTCCTGATTTTCTTATTTCATATGGTTTGTTTGTTATCAGGAGTATGGAATTCAGTTGCCGAGAAAGGGATTCATAAAATACCAAAAATTTAGAAACTTTAAGAAAATTTATGTATGGAATTTGTACATAATACACAGGATTGACGGAAGGTATTTTGCTGGCCACAACAGATTTTTTTATCCTTAGCTACATAACATACGTACTAAACTACTCTCATAGGTATATTTCTGTAAAACAAAGAAGTTTGTAAAATTGCTTGAGTTATAAGTCGAATAATAAACACTATTTCCTAATAGGTACATATGATTATATCCATTATTAAATCACCATTTAACGCTCCTCTTTACGTCTACTCTTTTTCGTTTTTAACCTCAACCTCTAATCTAACCAAGTTCACAAACATAAAAAGACCCAGAGAAAAGCGTAAAAGTAACGCGTACAGTGTGTAAACATCCCAGTGTTTCGAAAGGAAAATCACATTACGGCCTGGGCAAAAACACATCTCTGCCGATTTGCCCCGCCGGAATACTGGGAATCCCCGCTGTGACTACAGCGCCGACGGCGGACGGTAATTGAGTTAGTGGTGCGCGGTCTAACCCGTAGAGGCGACATTCAACACGTATGAAGTCAGAAATATGCCATTGAATGGTACTAAACTAGTAAACAAATTTAATTTCAAACTGTGACAAATGTTTTACAGAGAAAATTTTATTTGTTCGGCAGTGATTAAAAATAATTTTTAAATAATAACAATATACACAAAAAGTGGACTTAATGGTACCTACATTAGTTATTGTACCATCAGTTCCACACTATTTTCAATGTTAAAAATAACGCTTCATTTTTTTCAATAAAATCAAAACTATACTGTACCGTGGTCGTATCGCTAATGTAAATCAGTAAATATCAATGTGCCGTCGTTGTACCGCCTCGTCATCATACCATCATCGTACCGAGAACGTAGATGTAAATGAATCCTTAAAAATACATTGGAATAAGAAATATCGTACCGTCATCGTACCGTTGTTGTACCGTCCTTGTACTAAGTTAAATGTGGTGACCTAGGCCAATATTTAATTTTTAAATAACTTCGTAACTATTAGAAATTACGAAAAATGTTTGATATAAAATTTAGTTTTTTTTTATAGTTTATGTACTGACATAGGCAAAATTTTGTTCAATCAACAACTTTGTCAGTTTTTTTTCGTTTCTCTCGGAAACAATTGAAAATAAGAGGATCAAGACCTATGCTGATCAAGTTTTTTTTACTTATTTTGGTCAGTACTATATATCCTTAACAATTTATACCCTTTTTTAACAACCTATATAAAGTATGGTGGTCATAGAGTTATGGCGGTACATCAATGAATTGATAATAAATTCTAATGATATATGTGTTTATTACGAATTACACCTTTTCTCCACTCTTTCTCTCGACATGTAGGGCAGTAATTGAATCTTCCTATGTCCTCTGGGAACTTTGACGTCGCTATCGCCGTCGCCACGTGTGTTTGCGGCATCACTTAGCGTCTCGACGCGAGTCGCAGCTGCGGAGAAGTGAGGAAATAACTCGGAGTAGACCACGACTACGGGCACTCACACTGCTTTATGGTTTATCTCTAGGTGTCCGAGATGGTTTGTAAGAGGAAGTTATAGATGTTTTAGTGGAATTTTATTACAGGTTTATAGAAGATGTTTCCACTAGAAGCAATAAAAAATATCAAAAGCAATTTAATAATCGTAGGTTGCAAGGTTTATTGCAGGCACTGGGGACATGTACGAGGGAGTCTTGTGAATAATATGTTTCAAGATGTTTTACAGTAGGTAAGTACAAAATAGAAGGGTGACCGCTCATTCAAAAAATCTGATGAGGCCAGCATATTACCTTCCATTAATTCTACGTATTTTGTTTTTGTACAAATTCCACACGGAAAATTTCTTGCAAACGATTTTATATTTCCAGAATATACTGTAACGTTTTTATTTATATGGGTGAAATGTAAAACACAGACAAATATTATTAACGAAAAGAATACGTTTATTAAACGATAAATAATTAAGGATTAAATATTAAAAGATAATAAAAACAACTAACACTATGATTAAATAATTATAAACACTAAGAATATTATTAAATGCTTAAACACTACGATTATTTATCTATACAATATTTATAACACTACACTTATTTATATAACTACATTTATTTATGTTAACAACTGGTAAACTGTATATTTATATCACCAAGTTCTTTGCTCATTGCGTATATATATATATATATATCAGACTATCCTCCCGCTGTTCTCCCGACGGTATTTATATAGCCCATATCCTTCTAGAACCCTCGGACGCGACAGTGACCTGCATACAAAAGAATTAGGTCACGGCGTAATTAACATGTCTCAACGCGTCGGGGATTGCATCATCGCTCTGGTACGTTCTTTCGAAGGGATTACGTCATTGTTCGCGAACATGCTATCAGTAGCGGTGCAGCCATATTTTTCTCTCAGGGGCGCACGTCACAATACCTATTAAACTATATACCACTAAAACAAACATAGTTTAATAGATATATTATTTCCAATAAAATCATGTCACATAAATATTATGTAAGCTTTATTTGATACTGACATCTGTCAATTAGTAATACTTATTTGAATATTCTGTTTTAGTGGTGTAGCTTTTAGCAGCATAGGTTGCCTGATATTTCTTTATAATTTTCACCTTCCGTCACCTTTGGTAGAAAACTCGATGGTAAGTTTTTAATAAATAAGCACGTTTTAGGATCCCTAGAATACGATTTTACTATTTTTACTATGATGTCTATATGTGTGTGTGTGACGAAATTTTCTCCGTTAATAACTCCAACACTACATTTCTAAAAATTATAATTCTTTCGTATTCTTTTCCGTTATATACATGTGAAGAGTTGATTAGATTTTGGTTATAATTGGTCTACCGGATGTACCCTCATTTGCAGTTCTTAACAGTTTTTCTTGAAAAAACACAGTTAAATATCATTTTTTGACATTTTATGTTATTATAAATATTAAATAATTTTTACTTCCTTGTACGTAAGTAAAGGAAGTATTGTAATCGCGAAAAATTTCGGTTTTCAGATTTCAGCGGAAATATCCATTTTGATCATCCCTGAATCCATTTTGACTAATTTCGTCGTTACGTCTGTACGTACGTACGTCCGTACGTACGTACGTGCGTATCTCGCATAACTCAAAAGCGGTAAGCCGTAGAAAGTTGAAATTTTGTATTTAGGACTCCTATAACATCTAGTTGTGCACCTCCCTTTCTGGTTATTACACAATTTCCAGAAGTGGCACTTTACATGAAGCCTATAATATATTTTAATGAAAAACTGTTTTAAAATATAATCCAAAACTTTTCAAATTTAGTATACAAGACTTTTATGTCAATCGAAATAACATAATAGATTTTGGTTAAAAATAGGCTAACCGGAAGTGGTACATTACTTGAAGTTGTTAACAGTTTTTCTTGAATAAAATGATTTTATTTTGATTTTAGAAATAAATGCTTCAAATAAAAGTTTTAGAGAAGTAATTTCTGCGTCTAGCACATCAAGTATTATTAAATTAGCCCTTTGTATAAGCGAGATATGTAAATTTAAAAATTATATACTTTTTTGTTTTTGTAATAAAGCTTGCTATGGATTAGGAGAAAAACATAAAAAAAATGTTCATGTCAAATTACGTTAAATACGTGCAATTTTATGATTCGTTCAATAACAAATATTATATTTTTATTGTGAAATTAGTCATATTCATTGTTGTAATCAAATATTTCTTTGTTGTAATCAAAACTCTCTTTAAAAAGAACCGGGTTAGATTATGGTCGCTATATATCTTACTGTTTTGAAGTTAAAATTAATATTTTGTAATTTATTTATTAAAAAAATACGTATAGTTTAATAATCGTACAAGGAAGTCGTGTGGTGTCCACATCAGATTTTTTATTCTCTGTACGGTTTTGATTTCACTTTTTTCTTCATATTCAACAGATACGAGTATAGAGCTAAAAATTATAAAATTTCATGAATCGGCAAGCTATGTTATAACCACATAACAATGGAAACTGCTGGTATATTCAAATAATTCTAATTGAAATACGTAAGTGTCAAGTGCAATTTACTTGGAATGTTCATAAGATGCGGAAAGATAGGATAAGGAATCAGAGGATAAGGGAAATGGCTCGAGTGATGGAAGTTTCTATAAGATACAAAAGAAACAGTGGAAGAGCAAAGAGAAGATGGAAGGATTGTATTGCGGAAAATTTGAATGAAGATGACACGCAATATGGAAATGAGTGGAAAAAGAAAATCAAGAATAGCGACCCCTAACGAATGGGAAAAACTAAATAAGAAGTTTGTGTTATAATTTTACTGGAACTCTATCTGTATGGAATTTGTAGAAAATACATAGAATTAACGGAAGGTAATGTGCTGGATACAATATTTTTTTATTTCTAAATTCACTGAATATGAAGAAAAATGTAATTAAATTGAATAGAGAATAAAATATTATTTAATATTTATAATAACATAACATGCCAAAACATGATATTTAATAGCGTTTTTTCAAGAAAAACTGTTAAAATCTTCAATCGTATTTTAGGAACCCTAAAACGTGCTTGTTCATTAAAAACCCACCAGTGATTTTTTTGAGCAAAGATAATACCTTCCTTACCTAAAGACGAAAAAAGGTAAAAAATAGCTCAAGTTAAATCAATGTATAAATTCGATGTATATTTAAAAATAGCTATTTGTGTATTAAGAGCGCAAAATAGGACATTGTCGAATGAGGTTGTTGCCGGGCGACGCAGGAGCGCGGCATTCTCTCGAAATCGACAATGTCCATTTGCGCTCGAAACACACACAAGATTTTTTCTACAGTCGCCACAGTGGAGTCCTCCACCATAACAAAAAATAATAAAATGTACACTTTGTATTTACACTACTACTCAATTAATAAGGATTAATATAAAGAAAAAACGTCTTTTATATTTAATTTTATTTTATCGTTATTTTCCATTCTTCTTGACCTATTACTTCAATCTAATCTAAACATTTTATACTTTCGTTTTTGTAAATGAATGCCCTATTTTATTTTCACAATAGTGCGCCATTTTTTTTTGGTTATGTAATATACCGACAGAGCAGTTATATGTCAGATTGATTTGTAAAGGTGGTAAATGTGTCACTACAGTGCCATTAGTTCCTGACTAAACGTTTCCATTAAGAAGTGACATTTCTCAACATTGTATAGTTAGAAATTTGGACAGCGAGCGTTTTTTCTACTTTGTCGCGCTAGAGCGACAAAGTGACATTTTGCGTTGACAAAAGAGAGCGCAAATGGCTACTTTCTATGTACTGTAGAAAAAAAATTATAAACGGCTATGATCATATCCAGCGAACATAATGTTCTTGAGGGCCAAAAGTTAGGTAATATGTTTTTAATTGCTTTCAACGGAAAATTATATCATGAATTCCGTATAAATATGAAATACATTTATTTTATTTCATTTATATTATTGTATGAGGCATGAAGTAACAATTAATATATGCAACAAATGCAAGCTAGATGATAATAAATTATGTATTTATTTATATTTTTCCTTGTTCTATTTCCAGTGAAATATGTATGTATTTCTTTTGTTCAATGATACACCAATAAATAAATAATTACTTTCCTCTGAATATAATAGAAAATAAAGCAATAGAAAGTTTATACTTTACAAAATTAATAATTAAATTTAACGCAAAAATAAAGCAAAAATACCTCGCGTTTTGTTAATGGCACTTGTCAGAGAAAACATCTGACATGCTACAAGGAATTTCTCCAAGAAATAAGAAACTTATAGTATCTTCTGTTTATGATTTAAAACAGTGAAGCAAGTAAAGATTCAATTACCTCAATATCTTATCTTTAAAAGGATTTTAATTACGTGAAATTTGCATTATTTTAATAACAGATCCTTGAAATGGAGTGTAAATGCAGCAGATGCACGCCAAATATTCAGATAATTAAACTAATTTAGTTGCAGTAAAGAAAGGAATTCAATTTATGAAAATAAAACGATAAAGTTTTTGTGAATTTTTACCTCTAAGAGAGGTATTGGATTCATGCTAAAAATCTTATATCCAGATTTTAGTGATTAAGCACGTTTTATGGTCCCTAGAATCCGATTATAACATTTTTATGATGATGTGTGTGTGTGTGTGTGTGTGTGTGTGTGTGTGTGTGTGTGAAGTCGTTGGAGGTATGATTTCTCAAATTCTATAAGACTAAAGACCTGTGTAACTACGATTCTTCAATCTAACAGTAATGGGAAGAGTTGAATAGGTTCTGGGAACAATTGGGCAACCGGAAGTGGTAGTTTCTAAAAAAAAAATTCTAAATATTATTTTTTGAAAATTTGTTACAACAAATAATAACTGTGGCTTGAAATAAAACAAATACAGTGTGTTAATTAAAAACCTGGCCATAAGCGTTTAACATGGCAAATCAGTTTTTCCTTGAGCAAAAGTTCCCAAATTATTTTAGACAAAAATACTTCAAATAAATGTTATAGAGAATTAAATTCTGTACCCGAATTAGTAATAAGATTTTATTTTTGACATTTAATAACCGAGAAAATCATTTTTTTTTAAGATTGCTGATTTATAGCGATAGCCATGCAACTCAAACAAAATTTGTCCACCATTTTATAATCTGAAGCTTTTCTTCGTGAGAAAACTGTTCCATACTTTCAAAGAAATGTTTTATTGAACGAAAATCACAAAATAAACTTTTTTTGACAGTTTTTTAAAAATTTGCATATTTAAGGGTAGTTTTCATTAAACTAACATTTTTGGTACCACTGGACCACTGGCATCGCATTTGCATTATTTTATCTATTACACAATTATTTTCGTCAAAAATGCTGTTTAATTTAATGGCATACAATTGTTCATAATTTTGTTTGAGTTCCGTGGCTACCGCTATAAATCAGCTATCTCCATAAAAATTTAAAATTGATTTTCTCGGTTTTGAAATGTCAAAAATAAAATCTTATTACTAATTCGGGTGCAGAATTTAATCTCTACAACATTTATTTGTAGTATTTTTATCTAAAATAAAAATGCGCACTCTGTACCGCACTCTGTTGGCAAGGCACAGATGTCATTATAGAGTCATTCGGTGTGTTTACGAGTCTTTTGTGAGTATTTGAAGTGCCTCTTCTGATTGAAAATGCCGCCGACTCTCTAAAGGCGTGAAAGCGGCTGAAATTCATCGTCAGATCAGAGAAATGTATGGGCCGTGCAATTCAAAACAAAAGGCATGGCATGCTGAGTAAGGGGATCGTTTTGCTTCATGACAACGCTCGTCCACACGTAGCCAATCGAACTCAAGACCTGATTGGATCATTTGGATTTAGCGTCCAGTGACTACCACATATTCCTGCATTTGAAGAACCATCTGGGTGGTCAGATCCACGTCGACGATGAAGATGTCAAAGCGACCGATTTCTACTAGTATGGTATTCAAAAGCTGGTTGTACGATACGATAAATGCCTTAATATTGGTGGAAATTATGTAGAAAAGTAGATTAAAGTAGAGGCTTTCATTTAGAAATAAAATATCATTTTATTTTTATTTCAAAACGGTACTTACTTAAACAACATGGCTCGTATGTATATGTTGAAGTTATGTGAAGATGGAAGGGTATGAAATACAATATAAAACAATAAATGCGAGTAGCAGCTAGTAGCCTTAACTCTATATAAAATATAGCTGGCTTGATCTGCCACATATATATATATATATATATATATATATATATATATATATATATATATATATATATATATACATATATATATATATAGATATATATATATATATATATATATATATATATATATATATATATATCTGGCAGTTATACCACAACTTCCGGAAGGAATAAATAATTTGAACATATAAATAAAATAAATAGGTCTTGTAAATATTTCTTTATTTTAAATATTTCCACCCATCTGGTCTACTTTATCGAAACTTTTTTGACATTCTATATATCTAAAATAATATCCTCAACGGTCCTGTGCTAAGATGAAACGAGTTGAAAAGTTTATCTTCAAGTTTTCTCGTGTAAACGACCGCGATGTTAACTGTTGGTTTGACAGCTGAAACCGTGATGAATATTTGATGAACGTCGCTCGATTGAAAGTAAGACTGCTAACCAACTTTGAGGATTTTATTCGGCTGACAGCTATTATAACTGGGAGGAAATTCATATTTTATTTCTCATTACCAATTAAAGTATCTGACATTCAACGAAAAGATTATGGAATCTTCACTAAATAAAAAATTAGATTACGACACAGATCTCATTGAAAAGTAAATCATATCATAATGATGGGTCAGTAATGGGGTCCTCCGTTTTTTTCCCTACCATCACCTTTAGGTAAGGAAGGTATTGTCTTTCGTCTTTTGAGGTCCATAGAATACGTATTTTCTATTTTTACGATAATGTCTGTATGTGTGTGTGTGTGTGGGTATGCGCGCACGCGCTTATGTGTCTGTATGCGTGTATGTGTGTGACGATCGTCTCGGCCGCAATAACTCCCATACTATTAATCCAAATATTACATTTTTTTCGTATTCCTCATTCTTACATCCAAACAGGGCATCGAACCCGCCAAAAACTGGGTTCGGTTCAGGTTCTGGTTAATTTATTTTTTAAGAGATAGGTTCGGGTGCGGTTCTGGTTCAAACATTAGGTAATAAAATTTGCGGTTTTGTTCCGGGTTCAGGTTCGGTTTGACCTAATGGAAACTGAATGAATGTTTTTGGAATAACAAACTTTATATAAAAATTAAGGTAAAATGCGAGCCGGAATTTACGCAAGACAGGAACACGAACACAATTTTCACCGACAACACAGGCTTCGATTATGGGCTGTATTACGATTACGTGTAGATTTCGAACTCAAAATGAATCTGAACCGGAGCTGCACCCTAAACCCGAATTTTAATACTCGGTTCGGTTCCGACTCGGGTTCAATTGAAAAATATATTTGAGGTTCGGTTCAGGGTTAGGGTTCGCTAAAATGTTATGGTTTGGTTGCGGCTTTGGTTCGGTTCAGGTTCAGGTTCGATGCCCTGCATCCAAATGAAGATTTGATTAGATTTTGGTTACGATTGATCAATCGGAAATACTTTAATATGAAGCTTTTAACTAAATTAAAACAAAAACACACACACACACAGTTATACAGGGTGGTTTTGAACTTAATGTCATAAATTTTTGGATAAGTAGTATGACATGTGTAGATTACAAAACAGATAGATTTTTTAAAAATTAAAAAAAAAGAAAATTCGACTTTTCCAATTTGTTAATTCGTTCATGATACAAATAACCTTGATCGGACATCTTTAAATAATTTTACTGTATGTAAATTTTATTTGAAACTGACATCTGTCAATTAGTAATATTGTAATATTCTGTATGAATGGTGTAGCTTTTAGCAGCATAGCTTGCAATATATTTATAATTTTTACCTTCCGTCACCTTTAGGTACGGAAAGTATTGTCTTTGGTAAAAAAAAATTCGATGGTGAGTTTTTAATGAATAAGCACGTTTTAGGGTCCCTAGAATACGATTTTACTATATACAGGGTGGTTATGAACTTAATGTCATAAATTTAAGGGTAAGTAGTATGACATGTGTAGATAACAAAACAGAAAGATTTTTTTTAAAATTCGAAAAAAGAAATTTCTTAAGGAATTTTTTTTAATGCTGTTTTAATTAATATTTCATTAAAAATATAGTTATCAAAAATATATTCAAAATTAGTTGTATAAGATATTATTCTTAATAATTAAATTAAATAGCATTTTTAACGAAAATAATTGTGTAATAGATAAAATAATGCAAATGCGTTGCCAGTGGTCCAGTGGTACCAAACATGTTAGTTTCATGAAAACTACCATTAAAACGAGATTTTTTAGCTTCCCAACAATACTTATTGTTGTTCATTTGTTTTTAATAATAAAAATTATTGATATTACAGGTTAAAAACAATTATTGTGGATAAAAACAATTATTGTGGCAATGAAACAAATAAATATATAATTATAGATTATAAAGTGTTTCAGAGCTGGTTAAGTCAAAAATATTAGTGAAAATAAAGAAAATAAGCATAAGAAAAGAACAGAAGACAATACCTAATTGATTATTTCAGTTGCTTCCAGGGCAAGAAACCGAAAACAATATCGGTTAATGGTTAACCAAAATCGAGAACTTAATTTTTAAAATGGTTTTCGTTCAAAAACCGGTTTACTATTTACTTTACCGGTTTTTATATTGGTTATGTAAACCGGTTATATTAACCGGTTTATAAAAAATAAATTAAATTTTATGACATAAATATACATTTGTTTATTAAGTTTTTTTGTTTTAATTCCATGGCTATCACTATTTTTGAGTTGATTTTCGACATTTTCATACCTAATTTCTGCTGTTACAAAGCATGCAAAATTAATTTTGTTTATTGATTCAAATACAAATTTTTATAATCTACAACTTTAAAATATGTTTAAGTATCTAAAATAATTTAGGAAGCAACGCGCAAGAAAAACTGTTTTCCTATGTTAAAAGCCTATGTAACGGATTTTGAGGGTCACCCGGTATATTTACTAAATAAAATAATAAACTAATTAATACAAAATGCAATACGAGTATTACCGGGGTATTACGTACAAGCACTTCGGCGCAGTACGTGCTAAGAAGGTGCGCAAGGAAACAGCATCCGGCTAAATCGTGATTTATATTTAAAATTCCCCCCTTTTCAGAAACGGTTTAAAAAAACCGGTTTAATTAATTTTGTTAACAGTTAACGGTTTTCTTAGTAATTAAAAATATCGGTTTCGGTTTCGGTTCAAAATCAAAATTTTAGATCCAAAATATCGGTTAACCGGTTTTTTAAACCGGTTAAAAAAACCGGTTTCGTGCCCTGGTTGATTCATTACCATAATCATTGTTTTCACCCTATAAAATTAATAATTGTTGTATTTTTGTGTTTACAAGAAATGTTAAATACAATAGAATTTTATTCACGTAAATACTTAAAATGAAATTAAATTTAAATACCGGGTTCGATCCCGACCGATGTCAAATATTTCGAATTTTAAATGGCATAAAAAAGACCCCAGTGGTGCACTCTCCACGCCAGCAATAAGTGCTCGTGAGGTGAAACCTTGTAAACGCCCGCACACTACAAATATGTCATCATCGTTACCGAAATCTGTGTTCAAAGCAGATTGGCCCAGCAATGGGTAATATGCCGTGATGATATATTTATTTTATTTATATACTTACCTATATTCATTGCTGGCGTGGAGAGTGCACCACAGGGGTCAATTTTGTGCCATTTTAAATTCTAAAATATTTGGCGTCGGTCGGAATCGAACCCGGTTCCCCAGATTCGCGTGAAGTGACGCCTGGTAAACGCCGCACGGTACAAATATGTCATCATTATTACCGACAACTGTGTAAAAAACAGATTGGCTCACCCAGCAATGGGTAATATGCCGTGATGATATATATTTTTATTATCTTACCTATATTTCTACATATTTACTTATGCTGGAAACTGTATTAAATTCCTTTCAATATAATTATTTTTACATTTATTATTTTCTCTTTAAAACGTTACTATTATTATTTGAAATAATAACAGTGACATATATCTGTCAGTTACATACATTTGAGATTTGAACTGTGTAACCATGGAGTTGTGTTTAAAGCGTAGGCTCCGGGATTAAAATTATAGATAATTTTATACATTTATCCATAAATTATATAGAAAAAGTATTAATGCAAATCTGTAGAAAATTTGATAATCTTTAATTTTTATATACCATAAATCTCTAAAAATAACATTTTAAGGTATTTTTCGAAGAAAAACTATTTTGAGCTTCCAGTAAAATGCCATTTCCGGTTATCTGATTTTCTCTAAAATCTAATGGTATCTTTCCATAGGTAAGGTAAGGTAGAAATACAAGGTTTCAACATTTTCTGAACGATAGTATTTGAGTTAAGGCGTAAAGAGGATCCACACACACATACCACCACACACACATACCTCCCTTACCAAGGGTAGCAGGAGGTAAAAAAATAAAATTATGAGAATAATGAAACAACCTTCTTTGCAAATCCTGTATTATTAGTTCTTTACGTTTACGAATGTATAATATCCTGGACTACGTATTTTTGTAAGATGTTGAAATTCTCGCAGGGAAAATAGATGCGACTAGTTTCTCACTCAAGTTTCGGCCGTTAGCAAAATTTATATTTCCGAGAGATCAGATTACATATGTTACTCTCCGCTTTTGCAAATTCTCACGCAATCCGAGAGTTAGCCGGTCGCATCTATACACACCTCTTCACCACTCTCATCATACGATATGTTTTCTGTTCTCTACTCCCGTAGAAATTTGTTAAAATCTAGGCATTACTATTTGGGTATTCGAGTTTTCAACATTCAGTTTCGGCCTTCATTTCAAAATTACAAACGTAGATTTATTTTACTGGGGTTCATTATTGACGATTTAGTTTTTTTGTATATTTGCTGTTATTATTTATTTTTATTAAAATATTAAACCTTTGTTTGTCAGTGGATTAACCTTTAGAGAAGCCAACGACATTGAATTATTGTAAGTAATAATTGTAATCATTTTATAGTATGATTATATTTTATGTGCACGTCGCATTTTCATGTATGCATATGTAGCCTTTTATTATTATTATTCGCATTACAATTAATTAAAACTACGCTGGAGTATTTGTATTTATTTAAATAACTGGTTCCTCTCCGTTTTCCGTTATTCAGATATTGCGATAGTAAGCGCTTATTTACATTGTTACCTTCCGTCACTTACAAGCAAAAAATTCCATGGTGAGTTTTTAATGAATAAGCATGTTTTAGAGAACATAGAATACGAATTTACTGTTTTTACGATAATGTGTGTGTGTGTGTGTGTGTGTGTATGTGTGTGTGTGTACGTGTGTGCGTGACGAAAATATCTCCATCGATAACTCCAATAGTACAATTCCAAAAATTATAATTCTTTGATATTCCTCTTTCGTACGTCCATATGAAGAGTTGATTAGATTTTGGTTACGATTAGTTAACCGGAAGAATACCCTAATTTGAAGATTTTAAAAGCTTTTCTTGAAAAAACGCTGTTAAATATCATTTTTTACATTTTATGTTATTATAAATATTAAAGAATATTCTATTATCTATACGATTTGACTGCATTTTATACTTCATACTCTATGGATATAGTGTTAAAGAATTATTAATGAATAAAGCAGTCAGCTACGCTAACCATGGAAATAGCTATTTAATAGCTACTTACTTAACACTGACATCTCTCAATTACAATTTTCTTAATATAATAGCTGCTATTATATTAAGAAAATTGTAATTGAGAGATGTCAGTGTCAATGAAAAGAAAATTAATGTGGCAGAGAGGTGAGGATGTTGAGATGGATGTTGGCGAAGACACGGAAGGATAGGATAAGGAATTAAAGAATAAGGGAAATGGCTGGAGTGATAGAAGTTTCTAGAAAGATACAAGAGAGACGATTACATTGGTTGGAACATGCCATGAGGAGAGAAAATAATATATTGGAAGAAGAATTAACTAGTTAGTAGTAGAAGGTCGAAGAAACAGAGGAAGACCAAAGAGAAGATTAGAAAGACTGTATTGCGGAAGACTTGAACGAAAATGAACTGAATAAGGACGACAAGCAAAATAGAAATGAGTGGAGAAGAAAATGTCAGTGTCAAATGCAGTTTACATAGTTATGAAATAATTTTACTAGAAATATAGAATTTTTTGCAAGAAAATTTATGTACGGAATTTATACATAATACACAGAATTGACGGAAGGTAATGTGCTGGCCATATTAGATTTTTTTTATTGGTAACATAATTGGTGAATTCGGTAGGATAACTGTGAGAAATGTAATAATATAACTATTTTCATAATATTAGATATATAATTTTATATTTCTCATTTTCGCAACCATTACATAAAATGAAATATTTTATACAAAGCGTAATTCATAACTTTATACTTGCAAGTATAATGATAATTTTCAGAAAGATTTTCTCACCTTAAAATAGAATAAAATCCCTTATGTATCTTATTACCGATACCTGCACAAAATAGATTATCACACCCAATGGGTAATATTTCGTGATGATATATTTATTTATGTACCTTATTTAATTTCATATCCAATCAGCAGAAAAAATAGAGAAAACTGGCACTCCGACTTAAAAAAAATATAGAACTGCATAAAGCTGTCCTCGGCCCAAGGAAACAAATGATCAATTCATAATCTTTTGTTTGTTTAATTGACTATTAAATGTCAATACGTCTATTTTTTTCAAAAATATATAATTTTACTCATCTGTTTTATTCATGACGGTTACAGTTTGATTTTTTGCATATTTGTGTTAAATAAAACAAATATTAAAATGTAACCAGATATAGGGTTTTTCATATGAATATAACTAATTAATATATACTTTTTGTACCTACTAACAAAATTACTACGTTTCAAAACCATTCTCTTTTTTGGTTGTTAAAATTAATTGGTCTGTAAAATCAAAAAGTGTTTCAATATATTTACGAAGAAGTAATACGTTTGTTTCGGTTTTATTATTTCAAGAATAAATTTAAAACACCATTTAACTCTACTTAAAAACTCAACAATGGCATTTGCATTCATGCGATTTGAATAAATTTATGTTATGTAAGGAAGGATGCTAAAAGTTTTATTTATTGAATTCATAATAACATTGTTCTACAAATTTATTATAAGTAGGCTGATTTATGAAATTTAATATCTTTATAATTCTTTAACTCCATATCTATTAAATATGAAGTATAAAATGCAATCAAATCGTATAGAGAATAATACATTCTTTAATTTATAATAACATTAAATGTCAATAAATGGTATTTGACCAGGGACTACAAACGAAATGAGAACGAAAACGCAATGACGAAATAAACCGAAATTTTTGTAAGAACGAAAACGGAAACGAAAATGCAATATACTTTTTCCGTTCATGATTGAAAACAAAATAATTAATATCGGTTACCGGTTTTAACCGTTATTTTATTTAATATTTAATTTTATTTGCAGCAAATATTCTACACGCAAATATTATTGAATTTTCAGATATTTGAGTTGCAAACAAACAGACTTTCAAAGTAGCTCTCCCGGAGCTAACCCTGTTACGTGTTAGGTTAAACGGTATACTCGTAGTTTCATCTATTGAACACTGACTGCGATAATTTTCATTTGCACACACTGTCGGTATTCGTCTTATTAGTTATGTTAATTACTTATATAAGAGAACTAACATAAAGGAAGATTTGTTTGAAAACGTACTATTAGTTAGGTGAAATAAAATGTAATTAATGTTTTATTCTTTATTGTAAAAAAATCAGGCTAAGTTTTTCTTCTTATTTTTATATATGTATTATCTTTCCTTTATATGTATGTTTTATTTTCATGTTTAATAATAAAAAAAACTTATTATATTTCTATATTTTCATCAGTTGTTACTCATTAATAGTTATAACCGGTATTAACCGGTATTTAACTACTGTGAACGAAAACGAAAATATTTAGGTGGGAACATTAAGAACGGAAACGAAATTTTTCGGTTTCATTCGGATAAGAACGGAACGAAATATTTTTCGTTTTTAGTCTATGTATTTAACTGCTTATTTTCAAGAAAAACTGTTAAAAGTTGCAAATGACGGTACTTCCGGTGGACCAATTATAACTATTTCTGGATATGGATCTAAACTTGAAGAATACGAAAAAATTATAATTTTTGGAATCGTGGTATTGGAGTTATGCTATCCGAAACGATCGTCACACACACACGCACACACACACACACACACACACACACACATATATATATATATATATATATATATATATATATATATATATATATATATATATATATATATATATATTCATTCATATAACATACGACTACAATTCCTGTCCCTCGTGATCTCGTGGAAAGTTTCTCTCCCTCAATATAACTCTCTCTGGTCCTGTTAGAAGTCCCGAACTTCTTCCGGCAAATTAATATTCTCATTTCGCTAATTGATTTGAAGAAAAACACGGTGGCGTCGACAAAAACAACGATCCGGGCGATGACGAGAATTCAAAGTAGCGCGAAGGGCCACTCGGACTTTTAATTAAATCAAACTTTCCTCCAAACCCACTTCGACCTCACAGATGCTAGTTATAGCATAGCGTACCCGCAACGATCGATATGAAAAGAAATCATAAAGTTTTAGTGAATATTAACTTTTTTTGTTTTATTGTTGCACAATACGTTGTTATTAGGTGCGCGGAAGAATTCGTTTAGGGACCAGTTGGATATCTGACTGCCTGGATTCCAAACGAATATTATCTCTAAATACTCTTAATAAATGCAGATGAAGTGACGTCCAGTAAAATTTTTGAAAGATGTCCGATCAAGATTGTCTACGAATTGTATGAATTCAGATTTTTGCTCCGCCCATCATGACAAATTCAGTAGTGTCATTTGCTTAGTTTTTATAAGGGTACGTAAGATACTACTGTTATTTTATTATTATAAAAATATATATTACAGGAAAAACATTCAAAATTCAAAAATAAGTCAACTAGTAAGTTCATAAGCAAATTTAAAACCAAATATGTTAAAAATAAGATACTGACACAATGTCAGTGTCAGTGACTCTGACAGAATACTATAACGTTATACGTACGGCTATGAATCCAGGTAATGTATCTGAATTAATAAATAAACTTACGTTACAGTGAAAGTATTATCAACAACGAGCATTGTTTATAAATGGAAAGTCCTAACTTAGTCGAAACAATATGAATTTTTGAAAGACAAGCGTGTTATATCCATCCTTATCACACACTCTTACAGCCTTTGCAAAAGAAAGAGATAAATGTATGCCTATTTGTTAATTCGTTCGTGATACAGGTGCCCTTGATCGGACATCTTTCAAAAATTTTACTGTAGGTTCAGTGTAATAATTTTTGGTTTTAAAATGTTTGTTGAACATTTTTATTTCACAAAATGAGGACATTTAGGTGCGATCTACCATCAGCAGCTCTAACAATGTATGTAATGAATACTTAATATTAATAATTACATATTTAAGTTCAAAAATAAGTCACACATATATATATATATATATATACAGTGTGTTAATTAAAAACCTGGCCATAGGCGTTTAACATGGGAAATCAGTTTTTCCTTGCGCAAAAGTTCCCAAATTATTTTAGACAAAAATACTTCAAATAAATGTTGTAGAGAATTAAATTCTGCATCCAGATTAGTAATAAGATTTTATTTTCGATGTTTCATAACCGAGAAAATCAATTTCAAAGTTTATCGAAAATTGCTGATTTATAGCGATAGCCATGGAAGTCAAACAAAATTACAAACAATTGTATGACATCTTAACTGTCAAAGAAAGTTTGTGTTTTGTGATTTTCGTTCAGTAACATATTTTTTTGGAAGTATGGAACAGTTTTCTCATGAAGAAAAGCTTCAGATTATAAAATGGTGTTACTGTGGACAAAGCTATAGAAAAATACGTGATTTAATAAGTGTAATGTGGTCACATCGACAAATTCCAAGTAAAACCACAATAGAATCTTATTACAAAAACTTAAAGCTGTAATTTCCAATGAATGTAGAAAAATAAATGCCAGACAGCTGCATAATGTTCGACATGGCTTTTATAATAGACTTGGGTATTGCTTAGCGCAAAATGGAGGGTTATTTGAACATTTAATATAAAATTATATTCATTCTAGTTTTCTGTTTTTCTTTTTAAATAAATACATTATTCTTGTTTTCATTTTTATTTTATTTTGTATATGTTGACAGCTATGTATTCTAAAAAAGTTAAATTCTAATTCATTGTGTCAATGTCATACAATTGTTCGTAATTTTGTTTGAGTTTCATGGCTATCGCTATAAATCAGCAATTTTCGAAAAACTATGAAATTGATTTTCTCGGTTATGAAACGTCGAAAATAAAATCTTATAACTAATCTGGATGCAGAATTTAATTCTCTACAACATTTATTTGAAGTATTTTTGCCTAAAATAATTTGGGAACTTTTGCGCAAGGAAAAACTGATTTCCCATGTTAAACGCCTATGGCCAGGTTTTTAATTAACACACTGTATATATATATATATATATATATATATATATATATATATATATATATATATATATATATATAATATATATATATATATATATATACAGTGTGTTAATTAAAACCCTGGCCATAGGCGTTTAACATGGGAAATCAGTTTTTCCTTGCGCAAAAGTTCCCAAATTATTTTAGACAAAAATACTTCAAATAAATGATGTAGAGAATTAAATTCTGCACCCGAATTAGTAATAAGATTTTATTTTTGACATTTCATAACCGAGAAAATCAATTTTAAATTTTTCTGGAGATAGCTGATTTATAGCAGTAGCCATGGAACTCAAACAAAATTACGAACAATTGTATGTCATCTTAACTGTCAAAAAAGTTTGTGTTTTGTGATTTTCGCAACAACATATTTGTTTGAAAGTGTGGAACAGTTTTCTTATGAAGGAAAGCTTCAGAATATAAAATGATGGACAAATTTTGATTGAGTTGCATGGGTATCGCTATAAATCAGCAATATTCAAAAACTTTAAAATTGATTTTCTCGGTTATTAAATGTCAAAAATAAAATCTTATTACTAACTCGAATGCAGAATTTAATTCTCTATAACATTTATTTGAAGTATTTTTGTCTAAAATTATTTGGGAACTTTTGCGCAAGGAAAAACTGATTTCCCATGTTAAACGCCTATGGCCAGGTTTTTAATTAACACACTGTATATATGGTGTTATATTATAATGGACCCAGCAAATATCTCGCGTATTTATTAATTTAGTAATTTCTTTCATATAACATGATTTATACAGCAACATGTAAGCTACTTGATGACGGATGTACATTCATGATACCGCTTCCGGTTTATTAGTAACAGTGGCGGATCCAAGGGGGGGGGGGGCGATCGCCCCCCCCTGAGAGATTTTTTCTTTAAAATTTTAAGATGTCTTCCTTGTAAAATTACAGATCAATAAATAAATAATTATTATTTTGTTTTGTTGTATAAAAACTCAACATGAACCAAGAAAAAGTTTATAGATATTTAAATAAATTAGATGTTAATAAATACTCGAAAGTTCAGTCAAACAGCATTTATTCTTACTACCAAAGTTTCGGTGCACCCTTGCACCTTCTTCACGGTCTACAACAATTATACAACAAGAATGTAATACATACAAAATAACATGAACATATTATCACACTTACAGTAAGTTCTTACAAATTGTTACAATTCATGTACATAAAATACATTCATTCAAAACATCCATTTAATCTATTGAAAATCGTACCAAAAAATTCAAAGAGCATACACACACCCATTTGCTCTAAAACCGACAACCAAATAATATGGAAAATAGCCGGAAATATCCTGTGTAAGGATTCTGGTGACATCATTGATACAGACTCCTATTGGTCGTCTGTACACCAATAATAATGTAGCAAGTTGTAGGAATTTAAATAAAATGTAGAAAAATTAATGAAACTCAGTTTGGCCTAAAATTTGCCTTTTCCTATTTGAACTTTTCCAATACACCAAAATATACGCTATTAAGTTCTTGAATATCAGTCCTTGCATTGATGTTATTGCAATCATTGTAGACCCTGAAGAAGGTACAAGGAAGCACCGAAACGTTGTTATAGTAAGAATAAATGCTGTTTGACTGAACTTTCGAGTAATTGTTAACACCTAATCCACATTACAGTCGAGAAATTTACCCACAATATTTAAATAAAATTCAGTTTTGGCGCCATAATAGGTGTCATTGTTGAATTTCTAGCGACTAGCGACCTCTGTTACGAAATTTTAAAACGTATTGTCAATTGTCATTCACGTGGCGTGAAGTTAGTTGCATGTGGACATTAAGCCCATATTTTCGGTCATTTTAATGCCTTGCAGAGATGATTTCCACTAACTAAAAAAAAGTAGTTCGCCCCCCCCTGAGAGATTTTCTGGATCCGCCACTGATTAGTAATTAATATCAACTTTCAAATAGAACATTTTTATTACACCTAATCGAAAAGAGAATAGTGAGCCATGACTATGGCTTGAAATAAAACAATTAATTAAAACTAACGCCAAATATTTTCGAATTGTAAGTGGCACAAAATTGACCCCTGTGATGCATTCTCCACACCAGCAGTGACGGCCCGTGAGGTGATGCCTGGTAAACGCCCGCACGATACAAATAAGTCATCATGGTTACCGCAATCTGTGTACAAAGTAGATTGGCATACCCATAATGGGTAATATGCCGTGATGATATATTTATTTATGTTTTTTAACCCTTATGCCCGTAATTGTAACCAATCACCTGCTGTGAAAGTGAATTATTAAAGTCATTATATTTTGAAACACATTATATGTACAAAAAATGTAATTTAACTTCTTATACATGCAGTATTTATAACGACAGCACTACTCAGAATAGACTGCATATAGTAAATAATGAATTATTATGGTTTGTGTATGAACCGTACTCTACGTGTTATTTACACGATCCCCACTTTAACCAGTGCGAGGCTATATATTCTTGGTGAAACTGTTTTTGATGAATACTTGTCACGAAGACTTTCTTGCACCGAGAATAAAATGGTGAAAGAGTGGTACCAGTTTCCTTATGAAATCAGTCCAGTGGATAAAGTTACCAATAAAAAATTGCTGCAAGACTTTAAAGGTAAACAGAAAATATTTTTATAGTGGCTACGGCATTTAAACTGTGACAAGTGTGACACAACCTATTTACATTCATAATAGAGAATAAATAGTGTATTAATTACAAATCTATTTAATATTTGTGAAATTGAAAACAAGTTATAATTAAATTAATTGCAATGAAGTTATATGGGTCAACGACACAGTTTTGATTGTTGTACATAAAATTATAAAAACTAAACAATGATAATATATGTGATACTGATATATTAATATTTATCTTGTATAATCATAATGTATTCTTATCTTATACAATGTTATGTTTATTATGATAGTAGCATATGAAGAGTACATGGTATAGGGATAAAACCACATAAGTACGACTGTCTGTTTTTTCCTTCCACGATAATCATCAAAATTCCAAAAAATTCTATTTTCCGTATTTAAGCTTTTTGTATGCAGAGTTAACTAGATTTTGGATAATATTGGACAACCGGAAGAGATACTATAGTTGAATCCCACAACAGTTTTTAATGAAGAACTATATTAAAATATAATCCAAAACTTCTAAATTTTAGTGTTTAAGGGGAACAACATATTAGATTTTGACTAAAATTGATTAACCGAAAGTGATGCTTTACTTGAAGCTCTGAACAGATTTTAGTAAAAAATGTATTATGATATAATCCAAAACTTTTCAATTTTAGAAATTATGACTTTTATATCAAGGGGAACAACATAAACTTCTGGACAAAATTAACGCACCACTTTTTTAAATGCCGATATAATGATAACTATTATTTACTAGTTATCTTGCAAGTAGTATTTGGATGTCCTCTGACATTTCAAGCAAATATTACCAAGAAATGTTTTGTTTTAAAATTAAAATTATTAATTAAAGCCACTTTTGCGAAAAATTGATTTAAAATTTGTTCGGGTATTGATTGTTAAGACAAATTATCTTTAGCCACAAAGTTTTTTTTTTGTTATCGACTGTATCAGATACAAGTGTTTTAAAGATGAAAAATGAATCGCCCAAAAAAATTATCGGTGGAGAAGGCAGTAAGAGCATCAACTTTGCTGGATGAGGGATACTCGATGCGTTATGTTGCTAATGCCATAGGAAGAAATCATTCGAGCATAAGTTGGATGGTAAGACGTTTTAACGATACAGGATCTTACTTTAGAATGCCAGGGCAAGGACGAAAACGATGTACCAATCCAAGGGATGAGCGTTTTTTTAGGCAGTCTGCTGTACGAAACAGGAGAATCACTAGTAATACGCTAAAAAATTAGCTTGCCGCTACTCGCAATCTTGTAATATCGTCTCGAACAGTTAGAAGACGTTTAAATGAAGCTCGATTAAGTATCAGAAGATCGGCAAAAAAACCATTACTCACCAGAGAGCACAAAATTCAAAGATGGCGTTTTGCCCGAAATCATGAGTATTGGACTGTTAATGATTGGAAGAAGGTTTTATTCTCAGATGAAACGACAGTTAGCCTCAAATCTCCTGATGGACGTGAACGTGTCTGGTGAAGGGCAGGAGAGAGGTTTGCAAGTTGCAATATCTCTCCAAGAGTCCCGTTTGGCGGTGGCTCTGTAATGTTTTGGGCGGGAATCTGTTTCAACGGCCGCACAGAGTTGGTCCCTATACGTGTAAGATCAATGAATGCGGATTATTATCTGGAAAACATCGTAATTGCAAATGTAAAGCCATTTGCTCCTTTTGTGGGACCCAATTTTTTATTCATGCAAGATAATGCTCGTCCCCACGTGGCTAGACAAGTTATTGACTACTTAAATGCTGTTGATATTGCTTTTATGGAATAGCCACCGAACAGTCCCGATTTAAATCCTATAGAGCATCTATGGGACACTCTCAAAAAAAAGGTTCGAAGTCGTACACCCCCACCTGCCCACCACAATCAACTGGTAGAAGGAGTAATTGCAGAATGGAAGAATACTCCCCAGCAATTATTGAAAATTTAATGCCTAGCATGCCAAGGTGCATGAATGCTGTAATTAGGAGTAGGGGAGGACATACACGGTATTAATATCGCGTTGAATCCACTATTTCTATTTTTTTAAATTTTTGTCTGTTTTTATGTTGTGCAATTTTTCAACAAAATTTTTTTTTAAGTCAATAATAATTTAAGATAAGTTCGTTTTTCGTTGATTTCGTTTGCAAACGATTAGACAAACCTAATTTATAAGTTTTTATTTCATTTTTATTATAATAGTCATTCTAAAATTGTTATTATATGAATTTAATAAAGTGGTGCGTTAATTTTGTCCAGGAGTTTATTTGATTTGGGCTATAATTGATAAAACTGGAAGTGATACTTTACTTAAAGATCTGAACAGGTTTTTGTAAAAAATGTATTATGATATAATCCAAAACTTTTCAAATTTGGTATGTAAGACTTTTGTATTAATGATAACGAC
Organism: Harpalus rufipes; assembly: GCA_951394225.1. NCBI lineage: Eukaryota > Metazoa > Arthropoda > Insecta > Coleoptera > Carabidae > Harpalus > Harpalus rufipes. The sequence goes on from OX596275.1 coordinate 12,158,532, forward strand.
ATATTAGGTTTTTTTTCCAAAATTCATAAACCGGAAGTGAAACTTTACTGGTAGCTCTAAACGTCTAAACAGATTTTCTTTAAAAAGTATATTAAAATATCATTCTTAACTTTCCAAATTTGGTATTTAAAACTTGTATATAATTTGAAACAACATATTAGATTTGGACTATATATGATAAACCGGTAGTGGTACTTAATTTGAAGCTCTTAACAGATTTTCGAGGAAAAAGAAAATATAATCCAAAATTTCGTATTACAAACTTTTCTATTTATTGGATCAACAAATTAGATTTTGTTTCAAAAGATCAACCGGAAGTGATACTTTACTTAAAGATCATTGCTATTTGAAACATGGAATTAGCGGAAGGTCATGTACTGGCCACATCAGATTTGTTTTTCAAGGTGTGAAATTTGTGTTTCTATTTTTAAAACTCAATTGTGTTCTTCCAAATAATATAATAAAGTTTTCTTTTTTCACAGACGCAATATATATTAAAAACAGAAAGAAAAAAATATATGGGCTCAACGTATTCTGTATGAGCAAAATTTTTACTTTTTTTCACTGTACGCTAAAACTTTCATGAGAGAACACACGACACCAAGCTGTTTTTTCAGTTTTAAGGTTTTAAAAGACGGGTCTTCGAGAATAGATTTGAATGATAGAATAAACTAAATTAAAAAAAAAATTGACGTGTTTTTTCTCTCTGTAGTGTTCATATGCTGTTACTATACCCTGTTTTAAACCAGGAGGAGTAATTTAAATTTTAACCGCTAAAACTGACGCTTCTGACTGGCTAGTGCTTCGTTAGGTTTACACTGTACAAAGATTTTACATTTGATGTATTAACTGTCATACTTTTGAGGTTATCATTTTCTGTTGACAAACAAAAAATGTTATTTTATTGATGTTATAATACACAGTTTCAATTTATGTTCAATTTTAAACGAATTAAATGTAATATTTATTTTTTGTTCTTTTGGTATTGTATTCAGATTCTATTATATAAATTTGTAAATAAATAAATTATATATAGGTTATGTGTATATTATCACTATGTTCAATTCAAAAATGTAGTTATAAATCAAGTAAGAGTGTTTATTTACATTACAGATTATTTTTTATTCACATAATCAAATCGATGGTGTGAAAAATAAGAGCTTATAATGTCAGTTTTATTTTAAAATAAGTTCCATGCGAAGTATACAGTGCAGATGTGTACGGAGTTTTTGTATTTCGCGCGAAAAAACTCTAGTAACTTTTTCTGGTAACTTTCTATAGTTTAAATCTGACTTTCGCATTTACTCCTCCTGGTTTAAAAACTGAGTATAGTAATATTTATACAGGCTGTTTAATATAAGAGTACAAGGCATTGGAGTATAATTCTAGATACCAAAACGAGAAAAAAATCTCAATAAATATGGATGCCATAACGCCTCATAACAGATATACCATGGATTTATTAAAAAAAAAATCTGTTGTGGCCGGCACAATACCTGTCGCCACTTCCATTTTTGGTTACATAAATATATGGCGCGAGAAGTCATGTGACAGTGTTGGTATTGACAAGCAGATATGGGGGCTCTTGTCAGTATGACAATTAGTGATTATGTACATAGATGTCAAATGTTAGAATTTTTCAATAAAAATATTAAGATTTTCCAAATTCACATAGTTAATTTTTCACCAGGAGTGTGGAATTTACTTGACGAGGAAAATAAGCCACATGGAATTGGAAAATCACTAAATTTAGAATGAAAAATTATGATATTTGAGATGAATGTACATAATTACTATCATTGTGACATGGGCCTCCATATCTGCTTGTCAACGCCAATAACGTCACATGACTTCTCGCGCCGTATTCTTGTATACCTACACTCTACACCCAAAAATTCTACTTACATCTATTCTTTATATTTAGATTTTTTAATTTTAAATTCATTCTATGATGAAATTTTGTCCTATTCTTCTAATTTTTCGAAATGTTTCCAATTCATTGTTGGGATTGACGGTATTTTTGTAGGGTGCATGTAATATACCTATAATTTTAAATATTTAACTATTAATACATCTTATATAATATATGTACTTCAGTATAGTATCTTATTTTGGACATTGCCATTTATCTGTCACTTACAAACATTTTAATTTTTCAATTGGTTTCCATGACATTATTTGGGCTGTGAGATTTATTACAATATATTATTATATACCTTATTTTTCTTTATCTGAATCTATAAAAGATATACGGCCGAATTCACCATTCCTTAATCATGAGTTGATTCACAGATCAACGCTGATCCTAAATCAATCCAATCCACAAATCAAGCTAATCTACTAATCAAAATCAATGATCAACTGATTCGTCATATTCCATGAATCAATGACTGATCACATCTTTGAATCCTAATTTTGACATTTATAGCTATGGATTCTGGCTGTTGTACTCATTTGTAACTTTGCCTCATCCTTCTTCTTTATCTTTATTTAGAATCGCATTGGTTTTATTATTTTTAAGTATACATTTACATCTTTCATTTTCACTATATTTAAAAACAGTCCTTTATTGGAATCAGTGTATAAATAAATGACAAACTTACATATCAATACCTTTTTAACGGAAAGTACAATTTCCACGAATAAAATTCCATGACAGTTACATTAACTGTCAAAAACCAAAACAAAACTGTGAATCAGTTGATCATGATTCCTTGATTCAGAAATCAAGTTGATGAATTAGACCCTCGATTAGACCATACGTTGATCTATAGATCAGCTTGATTCTTAATCAACTGATTACTAATCAACGGACTAATGGTGAATTCGGCCGATAATAAAATATTTATATGTATCAGATAGAGAATTTACTCTTCTTTTACTAGCAAAAAATTATATTTAGAAGATATTTTTATGAATCTGCTACTTCCGGTTGTTCAATTATTACCAAAAATTTTTCAGCTCTCTTTCCAGTAATGTCCGATTGAGAAATGCATAGTTAAACAGATATTAAGTATTATAGTTTGAGAAACCGGCCTTCCAACGTCCCACACACATACACCCATATCCACACACACGTACACACACACACACACGCATAAACACACACACACACACACACAGACATCATCGTAAAAATGTTAAAATCGGATTGTAGGGACCTTAAAAAAACGTGCTTAATCATTAAAATCTTGATATGCGCTTTTTAGCATGAATCCAATACCTCTTAGCGAGAGGTAAAAAACAGGAAATAGTAGGTTAGTTTTATTTTATTTTATTGAGTCAGAAATACTAAATTAGAAAAATAATCTTAGAACAAATATTTAAAATGAAAGCTGTTGCATTCAATAGCTGCATAACTCTGCGTGACGAACAGGTGACCTTTCTATATAATATTATTCGAGTGTTATCGTATTTGTTCCCATATTTCTTCTCTGGTATAAAAATTCCTTTCCGGGTACACGTACACCTCACTCTTCAAGTGCCCTTATAAGTAGAAATCCAATGGATTTAACTCCGGGGCTGCCTATGTACAAATCACATAAAATATAAATTCTTGGTATCTCTGTTAGGATGCGTTATAGCACCTATGTTTATTGAGATTTTTTTCTCGTGTTGGTATCTGTCCTCTATTTTTTTTAAAGAAAACGGTAACTTAAAACTTGATTTACGTTGTAACAAACTGTTAATCTAGTTATAAAATTTGGCGCTAAATTCAAATTTTTCAATCAAAACATCATGTTTTCCAAATCCATGTGGATTATTTTCCTCGACAAGTATATTCCATACTATTGATGACAAAGAAACAACATATCAGAATATTTTGAAATTCTGAATGAAAAATTATGACATATGACAATTGTGACATCTATATAAATAACTACTAGCCGTTATTCTGATACGGATCCCCATATCTGCTTGCCAAGACCAACAAAGACATATGACTGCTCGCGCCCTATAAGTAACGAATTTAACATTTCTTATACACACAAATAATTGAAATTGCACTCTTCTTTCGTTCTATGAGGAATTTTGTCCTACTCTTCTAATATGTTCAAAATTCTTCAAATTCATTGACGGAAAGGATATGTATTAATATACATATAATTTTAAATACATATTTAATTAATAATACAATAAGATATATTTATTAAATGTACTCGTACCTCCCAGAAAAATCTTCCAGTAATGTTAGTAAAACTGCTGATATTTGACACTGACATTTTGCATTTATCTAACGAGATTTATTACAACAGATTATTCTAGAATATTATATACTATATCTCTAAACCTAGGAGGTATAATAAAAAAATTAAATGTGTCAAGTTGAGAATTTAATTATCTTTAATATTTGTTGTAACATAAATTTTTAAAAAAATTATAGAATTTTTTTTTTTAGAAACTACCCTTCCGGTTGTCCAATTGTTACCAGAACCTATTCAGTCCTTCCCATTACTGTTAGATTGAGGAATCCGTAGTTACACAGGTCTTTAGTCTTATAGAATTTGAGAAATCGTACCTGCAACATCCACACTTAGTATTCGAGGGACCTTAAAACGTGCTTATGCACTAAAATCTGTATATGCGATTTTTCGCATGAATCCAATGCATCTCTTAGCGAGAGGTAAAAAATTATGTCATAAAGAAAAAAATCTGATGTGGCCAGCACATAACCTCTCGCCGTATATTTTACCTGGCTGTATGCATAAAGCAAAGAATATTTTTATAAATACAAATAATATATTCATATAAATCTATGACGTATAAACTTCTTTATTATTCAATAATAGCATGTGTCAACATGAAGATATTTTACCATAAATTATGTTACAATAAATTACAAAGTAGAGTTTACCATATATAAATATTAGGCTGGTAACTGCAATTTTCAATTCGAACAACGTTGTTTACTTTCTCTTCATATTCTTCTAGTAAAAACATTAATTTTGGGCGGTCTAAAATGTATATATGGATTGTGCATCTATTCTTACATATCTTCTTTTACATTTTATTTTTTCATACATGTTATATCTAAATAACACTAATTCCCTTTAATAAAGTGACGGATAGATTGCACTCCGATTATTCTTATATCGATGTGTAATTTTGTCAATATTTACAACTTACTTGAGAAGAATTTGATAGCTTTTTCGCAATTCAAAGTTACTCTAGTCTATAGTACTGGTGTACATTGTCCCATAATGTTTGAAACAAATTTAAGTCCTTCAACCTAGACTTGTCATCTCCATAATAGTCACAGATCAAGAACTAAGGGATTCTCCAAGTACATTTTTATTTCATTACTCATTATTTCTGACACTGACATTTATCTGTCAGTTACAAATAATTTAAATTATCAACTATTTTTCATGGCATTCTTTCGGCTGTCAAATTTATTACAACAGATTATTTTATATATTATACTTCTTTTATCTCTAAATCTATGGAATATATAATAAAATATTTAAATGTATCAGATAGAGAATTTAATTTTCTTTAATATTACCACGAAAAATTTTCAAAAAATAATATTTAGAAGATTTTTTTTCAAGAATCTTCTACTTCCGGTTGTCCAATTATTACCAAAACCTTTTCAGATCTTCCCATGAATGTCCGATTGGGAAATACATTGTTAAACAAATTTTAAGTCTTATAGTTTTTGAGTAACCGTCCTTCCAACATCCCACACACACACATCCACACACACACACACACACACACACACACACACACACACACACACAGATATCATCGTAAAAATGTTAAAATCGGATTGTAGGGACCTTAAAACGTGCTTATTCAATAAAATCTGGATATGCGATTTTTAGCATGAATGCAATACCTCTCTTAGCGAGAGGTAAAAAAGGAATGAAACAAAGTAATTTAAAACAATGAACAAATATGTTTGTATATTAGGATTTTTTTAATAATTTGCAAGAATCACTGTTGGCGCCCACTTCTAATGACATATAGGTTGGTACGCCAACAAGAAGTCGTTCCACAGAACTGACGTGTTCAAATAATAACAATTGTTGTTATGACATAAATGATTTCATTTTAAATCAGTTAATTATATACAGTCCAAATAAGATTAATATTGTTGTTTTATTGAATACAATCAAAAAAAAAAAATTAAAATACTTATTCCATTTTAAATGCATATATTTCAAACAGTATATAACACTGGTTATTACCCACCATTACGGTGCACTCTCCACGAATATCAATACCCAAAACATCAATCTGAATTCGAAAATTACATCTCACTGGATGAGCCAGTATTGACGGTAAATTACAATTCCAGATCTTGCACAATATTGTCGAGTTCACTGTTATTATATTCGCTAAATCTTCTTGAAACAGATTTGTAACAACTGATATTTTAAATGTTTTATTATTTATTGCTACAAATTCCTTCACTTGAGCTCAAATAAATTCATTTGAGTTCAACTTGCAGAAATACGGCGGCAAACGTAAAAACTCCCGCTGAGTATTTCAAATCATTTCGTCTACTTTCTAAGGAACTGGATGAGTTTTTACATAATTTTTTTACCATATCCAAGTATTTTTACTTTTAGTAAGTTTTCATCTTCCTCCATGCCTTTTTGGAGATATGTTATTATTACATCAGCTTTCTTCCAATCCGCTGTTTTTTTTTTCTATTTTGGAAAATTTTATTGGGCGTTGTCCAGCACAATTACATTATTTTCACTTAAAGATGGTAGAATTCGTGCCATCCACTCTTCAAACACATTAAAATCCATGTCCTCGTGATAAATAATAATAAAATGAAAATAAAAACCAAAAGATAGACTTAAACTCGTAGGAAGCAAAATGAAAACAAGAATTGAATTTATATAACCTCATTCATTATCAGATGATATATATACATAGGCGTATGAATAAAAATATACTTTTAATTGATGGATTTTTTACCTTTTCAGAGAAAAAGATATGGAGCAGTTAACTTCCATCGTGTTAACTTTCCCGCAATTTTGAACAATCAGATTGGTTTTCTTAAAAAAAAAATCTGATGTGAACACCACACGACTTCCTTGTACGATTATTAAACTATACATATTTTTTTTAATAAATAAATTACAAAATATTAATTTTAACTTCAAAACAGTAAGATACAGTGGTGGCCAAAGAAATAAGACACTCTCCGTACTTATATTTTTTGCCAGACCAGTTTGAAATACTGGCTACATACATAAAACCATCATCGCTGTGCATGTTCAAACTTTTATATTAATTGTGTTAAACAGTATAATGTTTCAGTTTGAATGTGATTTTGTTGATAGTCGGTACGAAAATATATTTGCGAGATATTTACATCTGGTCACAGAAATAAGACACTTTACAGTTTCCTTAAATTTTCCTAATACACTTTACAGGTGACATTTAAATTAATTTTATTAATATTAGAAATTAATTTAAATATTTTACAGCAAAATAAAACATGGGCAAGGGTAAACACTGTACTCGCGAATCAAGGCGTTTAATAATACAATTGAAAAACCAGAACTTCTCTATTTCTCATATTGCAAGAACTTTAAATTGCTCACGATGTATGGTTCGCAATGCTATTCGACATTTTGAACGGTATAAATCCATAGAACCCAAAACAAGGAAGAACCCACCAAGAAAAACATCTAGGAAAGAAGACAGAATTATTGCTCGAATAAGTAAGTCTGATCCATTTTTAACATCTCGGCAAATCAAACATAAAATGAGTTCGGAATATGATGTCAATATATCAGCAAGAACTGTACGTCGGCGTTTAACTGATTTTTCACTGCGTGGATGTATCGCTGTAAAGAAACCACTAGTTTCTTCAAAAAACCGAAAAAAACGTTTGTCATTTGCGAAACTTCACCTTCACAAACCTCTTCAATTTTGGAAAAATGTGTTATGGAGTGATGGTAAAACCTATGTACGCCGGCCGAAGAATAAATCATTAGATCCACGGTATACAAAAAAAACTGTTAAACACGGCGGAGGTAACATTCTTGTGTGGGGCGCAATGTCTTGGCACGGTATGGGTCCGTTGACCAAAATAAATGGAAAAATGGATAAGAACTATTATAAAAGTATTCTTGAAAACCATATGGAACCATACGCTGATGACAATTTACCCATAACTTGGATATTTATGCACGACAATGACCCAAAACACTCTTCCCGATTGGTGAAACAATGGCTCCAGGACCGCCAAATTACTGTTCTAGATTGGCCAGCACAAAGTCCGGATTTAAATCCGATAGAAAATTTATGGAATGACGTGAAAGTCAAAATAGCAGACAAGAACCCTTCAAATTTAAATGAATTATGGGCAATCATACACGAAACTTGGAAAAGTATATCAGTTGACAGATGTCGTATTTTCATTGAGACTATGAGTAAAAGATGCGAAGCTGTGATAAAAAACAACGGTTTTCCAACTAAATATTAGATATAAAACTAATAATTATAATTTCATAATTTAAACAATCTACTTGTTTTATTTCGGTGTCCACTATATTTATTGTTAAAATTCAAAAAGTTACAATATTTTAAATTAGTGTTAGTTATATACAAATATGTTTCGCTAATTTAGTTCTACACAAGAACTATAATTCAATATTGTTTTTGTTTTATTTCTAGGTTTAAATAAAAGTGTAGTAAAAAAAAAGTTTTTGATTTTCTACAAGTGTCTTATTTGTTTGGCCACCACTGTATATAGCGACCATAAAGGGAGATTTTAAAGAGAGTTTTGATTACAACAAAGAAATATTTGATTACAACAATGAATATAACTAATTTCACAATAAAAATATAATATTTGTTATTGTACGAATCATAAAATTGCACGTATTTAACGTAATTTGACATGAACATTTTTTTTATTTTTTTGTCCTAATCCATAGCAAGCTTTATTACAAAAAAATAATTTTTAAATTTACATATCTCGCTTATATAAAGGGCTAATTTAATAATACTTGATGTGCTAGACGCAGAAATTAATTCTCTAAAACTTTTATTTGAAGCATTTATTTCTAAAATCAAAATAAAATCATTTTATTCAAGAAAAACTGTTAACAACTTCAAGTAAAGTACCACTTCCGGTTAGCCTATTTTAACCAAAATCTATTATGTTATTTCGATTGACATAAAAGTCTTGTATACCAAATTTGAAAAGTTTTGGATTATATTTTAAAACAGTTTTTCATTAAAATCTATTATAGGCTTCATGTAAAGTACCACTTCTGGAAATTGTGTAATAACCAGAAAGGGAGGTGCACAACTGGATGTTATAGGAGTCCTAAGTACAAAATTTCAACTTTCTACGGCTTACCGTTTTTGAGTTATGCGAGATACGTCCGTACGTACAGACGTCACGACGAAATTAGTCAAAATGGATTCAGGGATGATCAAAATGGATATTTCCGCTGAAATCTGAAAACCGAAATTTTTCGCGATTACAATACTTCCTTTACTTACGTACAAGGAAGTAAAAAATAGATTACCTATAGAATTAATACTCCGACGCCTTGTACTGTTACATGAAACACCGTGTATAGCTGCTGAAGAAACGAAATTGCATTTTAATGTACAGAGTAATTGAAAAAATAGGGATAAATGGCTGCTATTTTATTTTTGTTTTAAATAGCTAGGAAAAGGAAAAGCGGGAAATATCATAGAGATTGCATCTGGTTTCAATTTTCGAATATAAGTTCCCGGCCTTACTAAATAATCATTTTCTTTACAATGATCGCTGCAAAGTTTGCTAGCTTTAGTTGGGGTAAAAGCTTTTCTCCTTACATTTATAACCCAAGATTTTAATATATGTTTATTTTTCAAACGTAATCTAAAAGATATAAAATAATGTATTGACATATATTACATTACTCTCATTCTACATACAAATATTTTAACTTTATTTTCCATTTAAAAACTGCACCTTTCCCGCAGTTTTAAATCTATTCTTGCATAATCAAATGCTGAACATTATTAATAATTTTTTAGACCCATAGTAAATTACTAAGTTGGAGTGCTACATATTAGTGTAAAAAGATGCAGAATTCTACTTCCGGGTTCGCCGGAAGCGATGTCATTGTTCATTAAATGGACTGTTTTATGCATATATTTTCTGAAAGTAATTTAAATTAGCTTTCCATTGAACCAAATATTTTGTACTTGTATTTATGGGGTCTCGTAGTCATGTGCCTGAGTGTCTGGTCGCGAATCCGGGTTCGATCCCGACCGACGTCAAAAATTACTTCGAATTTTAATGGCACAAAATTGACCCCTGTGATGCACTCACCACGCCAGCTATCAGTGCTCGTGAGGTGACGCCTCGTAAGCGCCCGCACGGTACAAATATTTCATCATTACCGATATCTGTGTACAAAGCAGATTGGCACACCCAGCAATGAGTAATATGCCGTGATGATAATTTGTATCAGTACCTAGTTATTAATTTTCCAAAAATTTGAAACTAATGACATTATCATACGTAATATAACAAGCGATATGATTATTATCGATGATATTCTCAAGAGAAACCTTCGGACTCGTGAAATCTGCTGCTTCGGTTTCACGAGCAATATCTTCGATTATTAATCATATCGCGTGCTTCTCTATACATAGAGTTAAAAATAATATACCCATATTTATTAAAATTTGTTAAATATTAATAGAATTTCAGAAAAACGGCATAGAATTTTTGTCATTTTTTTAATCAAATTTTTAAAAATGTTATGTATTATTTCAACTGATACTGATATTTTGAGAGCTAAATGAAAACAATATTTTGCAACGCAAAATGTAATTACAGTAATGACAATATTACCAAGAGACCTTTAATTTTAAATGCGATTTTAATGGAAAAATACATATCGACATTTTGAAAGTAAGCAATGTATATAATTACACGACTTTTCATTTTGATGCGCATTTTATCCGTAATACTTCATTATAATTTAAATGATTATTGGTAAAAGTGAATTAAATCGTAAAATGCCATTATTTTGAAACATTGTTTATGTAAAACTGTATTGAATTAGAAATAAAACAACAAAATAAATAGTAGGCTAATAGGTTGTTCTATTAAATATGTAAATTTAATTTTTCTGACGTTCATATTACACTATAAGTAAAAAAATTGAGAAAACTTTTTACTATTTACTCGATTTTATGTAATATTTTGCATACTTTTTCGCGCCACGAACTTATATATTGCTATACTTGTCAGCCTTGTTTATAGTATTATCGTTCATATTAATTTACCGGTAATATTATTACCATACTGACATGTCAACAACAGTTTACAAAATGAAAATAAAATAAAATGAAAGTTTAATGCTCTTCATTAATACATACAAATGACGTTAGGTATCGTTCTAACTAGGGTACCTATACACTCAGGGTATGACCATGACATGGCTCGCGTTTCGTCCGCCATTTGCGGACCACTGTCATATTCGTTGTTGTGAAAATTATTATGTATTTTCGTGGCTATTTGTTTTATTTTAATGCAAAACACATTTAAATATACTTCTAATATTTATTTAAAGTGTAAATAATACTTTTATTTTATTTACTTGTGTATTTTCTTGAGATGACTGACAATATTGAAAACGTATAAAAATTACCAATATTAAGCACAAATTTAAATTTTTAAAAGGGAAGTTTAGAATATATACGTATTATGTAAATAATAACTACAGTTATTAAATTAGATGTGATAATAACAACCTATATACTATGCTCTATATAACCTCTAAATCTATGTCATAATAATAATAATAATAATTGTGTATCTCTTAAATAAATAATTTTTTATTACCTTTACAGATTCATAGTGTCATTATTTAATATTCCTTTATAATATAATATCACATTTCTTACAAATAAATAAGGAAATGAATACTCAGTATGTTTGACATTGGCCCGCAAATGGCGGCGATGGCCCATGACCATACCCTGTATATAGAGGTACCCTAGTTCTAACCTAACAATATTTGTCATATTGACATATGTTAAAATAATTGTTCTGTTTATCATAGCATTTTGAAAGTAGAGAATTTCAAAACATAATATTTATTAACAATGTCTTCATTCAAAATCCTCGGAATTTTAACCGACATCTGCGGCAGTTATGATACTCATAACTAGAGCACGGGTTTTAAGCATTTTGCTTATTTTTGGCAGTATTGTAAGCAGGACAAATTTGCTTCGCAACGTTTCGCGAAAAAACAAAAAGTTTGACTTCATTTTTATTTTGCTTATTTTTGCTTATTTATTATATTGTTCAATCGTTTCATTTTTTCATGATTTTGATGCTCATTTTTAAAATTTGTTTATATATTTGTATTTCATATTTATCAAACACAAATCGACGAATTGTACCTTTTTATAATAAAATAAATATATTTTTATGCATGCCGCAGAGGTATTCCCCGTTCTACTTGTATATGTAAACGACAGGTGGTGCACATCTTAATAAAGTATAATACTATACTTGCCGTCAAATAAAAATACAGAATGGAGATTTCTACACTGTTGTCAATTCAATATGGTAAAGTTGAAAATGCTAAATTATGAAGAAGCGGCAACACCGCTCGGCAAGGGATAGGGTGCGGAGAAGGGAAAAAGTTGAGCATCAGTCTATATTTATTTGACGGCGATTATATTACTTTAGACTAGAACAAAATTTAGCTTATCTTTAATCAAATTATGCCTTTGTCAGCTACTACATGGACATATTGGAACAAAATATAACGCTTATAGATTCTGTTCAAATAATTTTAGATTTCATTAAAAAGATAATAGATTTTAGACGACATGTTGGAGACATAACCAATAAAAAAATTCGAAGATGATTTAAGAAAGAATGAAGGGTTTGATACCCTCAATAAAATTTCCATGGTGTTACAAGGAAACTATATGGTTGATTTCAAAATAAATGCCTCTTCGAACATTTCCAAGTATGTTCCAATTATGTCAGTAGACGTAGAAACGAGCTTCTCCATTTATAAAACAATAGGAACAGATGGGAGACAATCATTTACAATGGACAACCTTGAAAATAATATATAATTCGTATTGATTCATAACGGTACTTGGAGTACTGTTAAGAAAGTGAAATAATATCTATGTTAATTTTATTGATATTTCTTCTTTAACTAAAATAAAATCTCCGGTATGCGTCCGTCTGTTAGCGATAATTTTGAAAACCACTGGACGAATTTTCACTATTCGACAGAGCATTTCTCCCATTAAGGTTGTGGTGTACGAACAGAGCTGGGCAGAGTACTAAGAAAAATATTCTTGAGTACTCGTACACGAGTACTGTTTGATTGTAAATATGAGTTACTTTGCATGAGTACTTTAGAAATAAAGTACTCGTACGCACGAGTATTAAAAATACTCGTATCAAGTACTCATTAGAAAACGAGTATTATGTAATAAAAAATATTAATTAATTTTCACAACGGAACTTAAGCGTGCATTATACGATGAAGTTTTTCTTTTTAAGTTTTCTCTCTCTCACAATGAGAGTGCAAGATACACAGATAGAGTTTAACGAAAAACTTTAAAACAAAAACTGCAACATGCACTACTTTTTCTTAAATGTCCCTACAAGTTTTGGCTGTCAAGTAACTGTCAACTGTCATTTGTGTTTTAATTTTTGATGCGTAAAAGTATAGTGTTAATTGACTGATATTAATCTGAAAAATGGCAAAATAAAGTACAGAAGAAATTGAAATCTTATGGATATGTACAAAATATTCAAGTGATGTAAATTCAATGACAATTTATGTAGATATAATTTAATTTTGACATCTGTATATTTTAATTCACGGAAAACTTGATCGTGTAAATATACCTATTTGTAAGGTCACTTATAAAGACACTTTTCATGTCACTTGAAAAGAAAATTTCATCGTGTAATGCACGCTTTAGGGGTTCATTGAAGTCAAAAAAATCATTTATTTCTTTATCATTTATTTTATTGCCTTTGGTTGCTATGGCAGTCATGATCTAGAAATAATTCTGCTTTTTATGAATTTTTCTTGTACCTTGTTTGATGTTTCATAACTAACGTTTATGATACTATTGTAACACGATGGGGGTGGGGAGAATAGAAGCTCTAATGATGGACTTACTGCTTTTCCCAACGATGACCACTACTTGATTTTATTAACCGAAGAACGAACACACAAACAATTACACTTACACTTTGATGGCCGATGAACACTTAACTTTATGGACACAGACATTACTAATATTACTAACTAACTTCTTTATTTACATGATTAATATTTACACTAAACTTATTATTATTGATTACACTAAACTTAACTAAGCACATAAAACATAAACTAAATTGTTACATTGTTGTAACCCTGCGTACTAGCGTCTAGTACGCGCTCAACATAAAACTCAAATTACATCTCGACAACACGAGTATCTAAGACAGACTCCATGTCTTGTCAATATGAATATCTAAAACCGACTATTCTAAAAACAAAGAGTTACTTTCGTGAGAGGCCTTATCTCTCTGAGGGGATGAAGAGGGTATCATATGGCATCCATATCAAAATATCAGCCCTGCACATAGGCTTGCAATAACTTCTAAACTTAATTGTCAACAAATAACTCTGACAGCTAGACTAAACAGTCAGTTAATAAAAGATGATAACTATTTCTAAACAGAATTTTGACTAAAAAGGATAACAAGTTGAAATATTATTTCTGAAACTATAATTTAGAAAAGATTATAAAAGTTACTTATTTGTTATTGCTCACCTTGTTACATTATAGAAAACCACATTTCAATGATGGATCCGTGTTTAGTTAAGTGCAACATTAATTGAAAAATCTTTGGGAACTGTATAATGTTAAACCAAAATATATTGTTCCATTTTGGTTTTACATATAACTTTCTACAAATTTTATTGGTGAGTTGAAAACTTTGTATTATCATTTTTATTTTTCTGACTGTTAAAATATGTATTATAGCTGATGATGGGCTATTTTTTGCCCGAAACGTTCAATTTACGTTTTGTATGTAACAAAATAAAAACCTGGTTCATTTCAACGTTAAGTGCAACATATTAAAACTTGCAGTCAACTAAAAGTAAAGGCAAAGTACTCGTAAATTTTTGAGTACAAAATTCTTGAACGAGTAATGAGTAACGAGTACTTTTAAATTTTAAAAGTGCTCATGAGTACTTGTATTCGAGTACTTTAAGTACTCAAGTACAAATTCCGAGTACTCTTACTCGAGTAATGCCCAGCTCTGTGTACGAAATATTAATCAAGATAGAATAGAGTCGATCAGTGGAGATTTTATTGAAGCAACTCGACGAAAAAACGGCAGCGCGACCTTTTTCTTGGGTTACACTACGTAATGCGTAAACCGATTATGATATGTGTAAACAATATACGGAAGAATGACTCGTATTAAGAATAAAAAGTTCTATAAAAACATCCGTGACAGCATGCACCTGTCATAAATAGAAAGTCTACAATAAGCGTTTATATGTTACTGATTGTAGTAAAAGGATAACGTTAAACTTACGAACCATTTTTTTTACAGTAATCACTTAATCCGTATAGAAATAAATTATTTATTAGCTCAAGTATCTAAAATAGATAAAATATATTCTTTAAAGTAATTTGCATTTATATCGTCGTCTTAATAATGAAAGCGTTGAATGCTGGCCGAATGTTTGTCGTCTACATGGGGTTATTTTCAAAATCTTATGTACTTAGGTTTTGTACAGAAGAAAAAAAAAGTACCTAGATGATAATTTTTGGCGCCAGAGTATGTCCTATCTTAAAGGCCCTTTAAGTACTGATTATTCTGAAGTACGGTTTTGGTTTTTGAAACTTCGATTAAACAAAATATATGACGGGAAATTCAAGGGCGAAATCGGAGTGGTTCGATAATTATAATTAATAATACAGTACAGATCCTTTAATCCGATCCTATCCAGTAATCCGTACATGGAGTAGAAGTAAGATAATCCAAACAAGGACTTTGGGATGAAATTTCTTCAAACGCAACACGTGATTCTTGCAAAAACTATCAAATTTTAAAGACTACATGATTTTTGTAAAAATTATAAATGTCATGAATTTTATCGTCTTATTTATTAATGCTTACGAAAATGAAATGACAATGGGGTCATTTAAAATTTTCTAATTTAATTTTTTTCTTGGAAGAATAGGTCAAATTAAATATGTAGGTGTATGTTTTACACCTTACAAGTTTTTAGAACAGAGATATGATTTTTTAAAAGTTGTCTTTAATTTCAAATATTTGGACGTTGACGTCACGGCTATGTCACGGTTTGGCGGATGCTGCAGTAGCGCTCTATAGGTTGTGTTTGGAACTATGATTATTTGGGTTATTACTTGTCAGTTTGATTTGTGACAGCAACATATTGTTAATTAAAAACATATTTTATACAACTTTTGGTATTTATTTTAATAAATGTTTTATTTACATACCTTTACTCTTAACTCTACTGTCACCTGTTGCAATTTTAGGTTAGTTTGTTTACAACAGCAAACGGAAACCACGTGGACCGTTGTGTGTTTGTGAAAGAGAGAGAGGAATGTCTTTGTTTGAGTAACAAACCGTGACGTCACGAATTTTACAGCCGCGAAAGTTTATTAGCAAATTTATGAATGAAAAATCGCATATTTCATGTTATATATTACTATATTTATTAAATAAGACAGATTTCAAGATTTTATAAAAAAACACGATTTCTTTTTAAATGACCCTATTATAGAAATACATATAATTAATTTACTCGGATTTTTTTTTGAAAAAATGGCGTAATAGAAATTGTTATAGTAAAAGTATTTTAAAAATAAATGAAATACTTTCTCAATTTTAATAAGAAAACCAAGAAAAAGTGTCTTTAATTCATGACCGAAATTCCACACACGCTAACCGCAATTTTACGTTGTTTACTATAACACGTCATCCACTTTCTTTACTATTTTGTGTTATATATATGAAGAATTGGATTTCTCTTTGGTTTCTCGAACTCTGTTGTTCATGCTAATAGTTAGTTTTTACTCGGCAGGCGAGCGGACAGGTTTCGTTCAAGTAGGGCACGAGAAGTACTTCTTTCCATGTAAATTCGCCGAAGAAGCAGAGAAGTATTACAATACTGAAGTAAGGAAAGATGATGTTTGGATTGTTACCTTCCCAAGATCAGGTAGGTCATAATAATAACTAGAAATTTGTTATGTAAAAATAGGAATTTAATTATAATATTTAGTGATTAATTATATTATAATCCTTTGACTGCAGTCTTGCGTAAAGTTTTTATATCCATCTTTCAGTCACATTCGTTTATACCTACATATTCATTAAAGATATTCTTATCCTTTAAAATATGTACTACTTTAGTCGTATGCGGAATTTTATACGACGTAAATTTTGAGTGAAAATTTAAACCTCAAATACTTTATACCCCATGCATAATTTTGTACTACAATACATTACGTATCTAGAACAAAATGTAACAATAAAAATAATGTATGTATATTGACGTATAAATTTTAATTTGTACAAATGTTTTGTCGTGTCGTATATAAATTTCCGTTGCACAAATGTTGGCGTACAAAATTCCTAGATTCAACTTTAGCAGCATCGAGATTTTAGTGAATACAGTGGCGTAATCATCAGGATGGTTTCATGGGGAGGAATTTTTCGAGTTAACTACTGGGTAGAACAAGTGTATACCGATACATGTATTGCTTGTGTACCCGACCAGATTAATAGAGAACACAGAAAGTGTGAGTGAGAAGGATATAGATAATTCCACTTTGAACAAGTGAATTAGATATTAGCGACGTTCAGTAAGCCCAGCAAAACAAGCAACCGGAAATAAAATTAGTTGAACGACTTTGCTCGCCTAGCATTTGCTTGATTTGCTTGCAAGCAACCCATAACAAATAGTTGCGTTCAATAAGCCCAGCAAAACAAGCAACTGGAAGTAAAATTTGTTGAACGATTTTGCTAGCCTAGCATTTGCTTGATTTGCTCGCAAGCAATCCAAGCGGCAAATTTCTCGCTTGTCTTGTTAACTTATGAAATATAATGGCGGTAAATTCAAATTAGGCATACATGAAGTTACCTTGTACCGTTTCTATATCATTTTATGGTGTATTTGTGTCAACCGCAAGTCAAAAAGGCTTTCAAAGTTTTGTGATGAATGTTTATAACATTATTAAATTTGAAATATTTTCTTAGACCTAAAGAAAAAATCTTCAAAATTAATCCCACTATCTACAAATAACTGTACGTATCTATAAATTCATTTTGTATAACTTTCCAGACCAATAAAAGAGATACGAGAGATTACACATATTATATTTGACAACTGTATAACTTTGTTGATGACAGTTGTGATTGACAGTTTGTCATATAGCAAATCGTTCAGTCTTGATAGCTGTCAAAAATAATGGCGGGAAATACAAATTATACATACATATATAAAGTTTACATTATTGTTTCTATTTCTTTATATGGTATGTGAGATACACATGTTATATTAGACACTTGTATAATTTTCAAGATGACAGTGTTATGGATGACGTTCGTCATATATATCTAGACAATTATTCAGTGAATAAGCGACAAGTTTTGTTTGTTTACCTAGCCTAGCATTTGCTTGATTTTACAGTGTTGCCAGTTTGGGGATTTTACCCCTAAATTTAGAGGTTTTATTTTACCTCTCAGGGACTATTTTGGAGGGACATTTTTTTAGGGGTTATTGTTAGTGGTTTAACAAATTAAAAATTAGAAATAAAAATAATTATTTTTCTTTTAAATTATTTCAATTTTTCAAAATATGGCGCCTCAAAATTTAAGCATACCTATGAAAACATTGCGGACATGCGAACGAATCAAATAACTCTTTTTACGTTACGCAATTATTTCAATTTTTCAAAATATGGCGCCTATAAATTTGAACATACCTTTCAAAAAAGTGAAAATGTGAAAATTAGAATTTTTTTCAATTTTAGTGGTTTTCACGGAGCCATCTAGGGAGAAATACTTGAAGAGCATGCTTACTGCACTGCACAGACTATCTAACCATCTAACCTAACGGCACTGCATTGAACGCACCTATTCACATCACTGTGAAATTCATGTCAAAAATTACGTTTAAATATATTTAATCCTGAAACGCGAAATAAGTATGAATACAACGCTTAATTAGAATACATATAAGAATATAAATTTTAATGATAACAAAAATAACTTAAAAACTGTAACATGTCAGACAAACGAATAACAAGTAACGGAAATAAAGGCAATCGGAATTATGTATCACTATCTCAATCGATTTGGCCGGGTACATGCGAATATTAACTTACTGTATCCAGTAGTTAATAAATCCCTGGCTATTTTTGCAATGTTATATCAATATAGGATACACGCTCACTTGCATTTGTTTATTATTCGCGAATAAAATCACCGGTGGCGGCGCTGTTATCAACCAAGATGTCGGATGATTGGCGTACTGTTATTTTCAAACATGCTTGTTTACATGTTATAAACGTAGTTTTCAAGAGTGTTATATTGTATTATTAAAATATTTAGGGAAATTTTATTTGACTTACTGAAAAGTTGGAAGATTAAGTTTCAATGTTATTAATTCAATTTTGTGCATAGACGTTTCCAAGTGTCATTTAGGCCAAGGAACTCACCTGATGTTACAAGTAGGTTTGTGCGTTCTTTTTTTGTTGATAAAGTAACAATTTAACATCAACAGTAGATAAGTATTGACACTTTGAACTGTTATCTACACTTTATAAAAATGTATAATGTAAAGATAAGTTGTCATTTATAATTTTGACAAACCCGTCTAAAGTTAGTGATGGTATAAGTTTAGGAACAAAGTTACGGCTTTACATTTTAATATCGAAAACATCAGGTGCAAAATAAAATAATATATTATACACGACCAACGATAAAGAGTCTTTATAGACTTGTGCAAGATAGTCTCTTTATCGTCTTCTATAATAAATAACTATATTTTTTAAATCTAAACTATATATTCTCATATGTGGAGTAACAGATTTTCCAGTTTATATTTTTAAAATCCATATTTTTCTTTCGTCTGCGACTTCAGATATTCCCCGTTCGTTGATAAATGTCACTTTTGCTGCACCACTTTTCGGTATGGAAACTTAAATTTCGGTTTTTGCTTCCTTTAAAATGGCATCCGTACACGCAGCAATTTACATCATTCATTTTGTGGAAGTAGAACTCATTTAGGTAGAAAATAGAATAAATGAAGAAAAAATCGCGAAACTAAGAGATGTTAAATAGGAAAGTTCAAAACAGGTTAAGAATGAAACAGATGTAAACTGGAAAGTAGTCTTGAAAAAGATTGATTTTGGTCAATACCTATGTATTGAAGTAGTTAATGAACACATAAAATAGAAAAAATAAAACAAAAGCTTACTGTACTACTATATACAAACAAAAACCAAATAAAATAACACTAACCCAAATGGCGATTTCAGTGGATACGACAATAAATAGTTCATATTTTGCCAGTAGATGGCTACGGCTTAATTTTACTCGCGAATACATCACACTCGTAATGTCCCTATTATGCTACAGATTTCCTTTTCTTTATGAGTGGGTGTTGGAAAAATAAATAGGTATATAAAAAAGCCACATACCTACTCGTATATATAAAAAGTTAAATAAATAGGGTGTAGATACGCACTTGATATCTTAGAAATATATTCTGAAAATGAATGTGCTCAGCCATATATGTATGTCAATTATATCTGCGATAATATCAATACAAATCATAATTGGTTTTTATAATAATTAAGACTTTTTCTCAATTAAATCAAGAGATATTTAGGTCATGTGCATATTATTTTTTTACTCAGAAAAACTAACTTTCAATTGTTAATAATATTATTAGTAATTAAGAAAAAAGTATTTATGTTGCGTAACAGATGCTATAACGTATGGTTATATTACCATTAACTAATAATTACATAACATTGGGTAACAAGAGTTAAGCATTTATAAAATTCATTATTTATACTTTCTATGCGAGTACTTTATTTATTAAACAATTTCATGATGCCGTGGTGATAAAATAATCTATAAAAATATGATGTATCTTTTTTAATATTAAGGTAATACTATTTTTAGTCAACAGAAAGTCACTAATTTTAAAGTAGTTTACGAATTAAATTTTTTAACTGTAGTCTGATGTAAAACCTAAATTTAAACACTCGTATCAAAATTTAATCCCAAAACGGCAGAACAGAAGGACAACATTTACCAAAAATATTAATCCAAATATTAAATAGTGAGTTAAATAATCCAATACGTGGCATGGGACTGCACCCCTATAAAAAATAATAACAATTGCACTTCAACAATACATTACCCTACTGAAATAAAAAAGCCGCGAAACGACGACTACGCAGAATTTGGTTCAGGACACGTCATCCTAATGACAAAAATAAACTGAATCAAGCTTCTACACAATTAAGTCCTTAAAGAATGGAACAATAAAAATTTCGGAGATTATCACTCCAACCTTACGACACAAATGACTGAATACTCTTTCTGGAAGGCTACAAAACGCTTCAAACAACCGAAACTGGCTACCCCCGATAAGAAACAACTTATGGGCAAGAAATAATAAAGAAAACGCAGAAAGTGTTGTCTCTCATTTTGCACAAGTTTTTGAATCATCACCAAGAGAAATTTTATAAGAAGAAGAAAGCGAAATATATAAATATCTCGCAAGTCCGAATCAATTATCTCTCTCGCTCAAAAAATTTGATGTATCCGATATAAGAGCAACGATTAAATATAAAATAAGCTCTAAGACAGCCGGGGTACGACCTAATAAGAGGAAAAATCCTAAAAGAATTATCGTACCTGTAGAAAACGTAACGTCATCAGTCAGCTCCCAGTAATATCCAAAGTGTTTGAAAAACCCTTCATCAACAAAATATAGGATACAATAGAAGACCTGAACTTAATACCAGATCACCAGTCCGGCTTTAGGAAATAATACGGAACGATCGAACAAGCTCATAGAGTAGTGAAAAAAATTAACGAAACATTACAAAGCTCAACTGCCTTTCTTGATGTAACCCAGGCGTTCGACAAAGTATGGCACACTGGGCAACTTTACAAACTTAAAAAAATACTACCAAGTAATATTTATTTAGTAATAAAGTCCTATATTACAGAAAGATCGTTTCAAGTTAAATTAAACAATGAGCTAACCCCACTACTACCAATTAAATCCGGTGTTCCGCAAGGAAGTGTGTTGGGCCCTATTCTTTACTTATTATACGTCGCGAATATCCCAACTCCCGAAAATGTCACAGTAGCAACGTATGCAGATAATACGGCTGTCCTAACGTCCAATACCAATCCACTAGGAAAACTACATATTAGCGTATTTTTTTATATTTTAATTATTGATATAATTTTGTGAATGTTGTGGTGTAAAGTTTAAATTGATTAACCGACAGGAACTTAGATGACTAGTAAAAAAAATTAGTAATTTTTCGATGTGAAAAATTCTGATTAGGCGTTTGTACTTTACATCCTCACCACATTATTCTTAAATTCATTGTATTTAATAAGTAGCTGAAGTACTCGGCGATTAGATAGAAAAATTTAAAAAATCCGCAGTATAGATATACTTTAATATATTTTAATGTACTTTAATAATAGTCCACTTCCCCAAACTGCTGAAGCAAATTTCTTGGCATGCACATCGACAGGCGCGCAAATTGGAGAAAACATTTACAAACTAAAAGGTTACAATTAAATATAAAACTAAAAAATATCTACTGGATGATAGGGCATAATTCTAAATTGTCTTTAGATAAACTATTAACATATAAAACCATTATAAAACCTATTTGAAGCTATGGGATAGAATTGTGAGAAACGGCAAGTAAGTCTAATATTGAAATTATCCAAAGATATCAATCAAAAATGTTAATAATAACGAACACACCATGGTATGTTTCTAACTATACGCTGCATAACGATTTAAAAATTCCAACTATAATAGAAGAAATCAAAGTGAAAAATAACTAATGAAATTGATAAACCACCCAAACTACACTTCTGTAAACCTGTTGGACAACAGCACACAAACAACGAGACTCGGAGATTTTCACCACTTGACATAAAAGATAGATTCTAATATTAATTTTTATCGTCTATTGTTATATAAAGAAAAGGTAGCACTGGCCATATTCTCACGGATATAATTTTATTTTATTGTTAAAAACACCTATTATTCATATGAATAGATTGTAAAATTTCCTTAATATATAGTGTGTAACAGAGTATACAAGATATTTAATTATATTTTTTAGGAACGACACTTACACAAGAATTGGTATGGCTGATTGGAAATGATTTAGATTACAACACATCTTCAAAGACACCACTAGATCAAAGATTTCCATTTTTTGAGTAAGATATTTTCTAATATTTATTATATCCTTTTCTATACATAAGAGGCAGAATACTTATTTGACAAAATATAATGATTTTTAATATTAGTGCACATTTTTTTTAGATTTGGCATATTCTTCCATAACGATGTGAAACAGGAAATACTGGACGCAAATTCTAATTCAACACAAAACCAGAGTACAATCTATGGACTTTCAAAACAAGGATGGGACTTTCTACCTAAAATAGAGTCGCAAAGATTTGTCAAAACTCATTTTCCTTTTAGTTTGTTACCAAAAGATTGGCACACAAAAAAATGCAAGGTGAGAAAGTTTTATAAATTTGAAGATTATTATCTCTGTGAAGTTTGAATGAATTATATTCTCGACTATATTATCAGTATCATCTTTTATATTTTAGACAATTTACGTAGCCCGCAACCCGAAAGACGTAGCTGTATCATTTTATCACCTCAACAGATTATTTAGAACTCAAGGTTACGAAGGAAATTTCGAGAAGTACTGGCAATATTTTCATCTTAATTTGCGTAAGAACACAAACTTAATCAATTGCTGCATTTAAATTCAAAGGGACCTAAATGTCATTTTTATATTTTAAAGTTTTGCAGGAAAAAAACACTTTTATAATGTTCTTATTAATTTTATTCAAATACATAGTAAATATAACGCATGAGTCAAAATATTTTAACATTAATACTCACACATACATAAATCTTGTTCCATTTCTAGCATTACAATTCAACCATATCTGGAAAATCTTTTTTTTATTTAAAAATCTTATAATATTTCGGCCGGTCTACATTTTCAACAAAAAAAATTACAAATCCTACGCAAGTGGTGCGAAATTTCTAAGAATTTCTTTCAACTGGTTTAAAATATAGATTTTAAATTTATACAAACTAAATATGATATTCAAGTATTTCGCATAATTATTGGCTTACATCGCCTTTATTAGTAATACCAACTTTAATTCTATTAATCATTGTATCCCTAAGCCCTGCAAATTCTTCTGTGTTTATTGTTTCGCATGTCTTGTAAGGTAGGTTTTACTGTTCGCATTAGATTTTTACCAAGTTTGTCATTGTGTCAAAAGTCAAGGGTCTCGGTAGAAGGTGGATCTAGACTAGAAGATGACCCTTAAAATACCGGTCGAACTATTATCACTCGTCATTTGGCCCACAGTTTTTTTTTTAATTTTTAAGTCTATATTTGAAGTAGCCGAAAGAATTTTGTTCAAATTTCTAACCATGTAGGTCTTATAAATAAAATAAATATATTATCAAGGTATATTACACCCTTCCTGGATGTGCCAATCTGCTTTGTACACAGATTTTGGTAATGATGACATATTTGTACCGTGCGGGTGTTTACCAGGCATCACCTCAGTAATAAAAATTAAATTCGTAATAATATTATGTAAATAAAACAAGTTTTTCAAGAATTAGAAAAAACATCCGCATTGTTCACAAGATATCTGTCATTTGTCAGATGCTGGCCAAGCCCAGTTAGTAATCATAACCGCGTTTCGTTCTTATTTGAGCTCATCAAAGTGTAAAAATATGATGTGGCCAGCACAATATCTTCCGTCATACCAGTGTATTACATATTAATTCCATACATAAATTTTATTGAAAAAGATTCTAAATTTCCAGAAAAATTATTTCATAAACAAACTATGCAAATTGTATTTGACAGTGACATCTTCTTCTTATTCTCTAGCTTTTCCCATTCATTAGGGGTCGGTATTTTTTATTTTCTTCTTCCACTAATTTCTGTTTTGCGTGTCGTTCTCATTCAGTTCCTTTTCTCTCAAGTCTTCCGCAATACAGTCCTTCCATCTTATCTTTGGTCTTCCTCTGTTTCTTCAAACTTCTATTACTAAGCTATTCATTCTTCTTCCAATACATGCATCTCCTCTTATGACATGTTCAAACCAATGTAATCGTCTCGTATCTTTCTACAAACTTGTAACGATTACGTTCTAGAAATAAACAGGGCTAACGGTGTTACAAGATTACGTGGCGCACGCTACAATAATAATGATGCGGATGGGCCAACTGATGTGACTTCGTGGGGTCCTATATCCATATTTTAGCACTTAGTTCCTTCTGAACTTCTATGTTTATGATAAATAATTCTTATATATATTAATATATCATATATTTTCAGAACCATGGACACCATATTGGAGTCACATAGAAGAAGGATGGGCAAGACGGGACGAATCAAATATTTTATTCTTATTTTATGAAAATATTATTACGGTATATAATTTTATATCTTAATTATCGATAACTTATTCATATTACAAAATATAATTTTCATATTTAATATTTCCATGGAATAATATCTATCTATTTTCTAAAAAAAAAACCTCAGCAATTCTGGAATTCATTTTAAATAAATAATGTAGCCTTCGTAAGACACAATTTGTAAATACACAAATATATTTATTTTATAGGATATGACTGCATCCATAAAGAAAATTGCCTCCTTTCTTGGAAAATCATTAAGTGATGACCAAATAGTTGAACTAAAAGATCATTTAAATTTTGAAAAATTCAGGAAAAATGAAGCAGTGAATGGTCAAATGCTAAACGATTTGAAAATTACTATACCAACTGAACAAGCTTTTATAAGAGAAGGAAAGATTAATAATAAGAAGAAAGAATATTCACCAGAATTAGAAGATGTTATAGATAAATGGTTTGAAGAAAATGCAAAAAGAATAAATATTACATATCCTAAAGTAAATTAATTAGAGATTCATAAAATATTATTAGTTAGTTATAAGATAAAAAATAAAATTATAATTGTTTGTATATTGTTATTAACATCATATTATTTTTTCTATTTTACATGATGATTATAAATAAATATTATTTTATATGCAATTCTTAGTCCTAACTGATTATTAATATTAGGCTTCTTTTATATCCAATGTAATAGACTCTATAGACTGAAAAGTAATAAGTTATTTAAATAATAATTTTATTTGTATTGTGATGTTGCAGGTAGTCAACTTACTACCCAAATATTCAAGAAACCTAGAATAACATTTATGCTCATTTGCGCAGCTAATTTTTAATTACAGGTTAAAAAAATCTGTTGTGGCCAGCACAATACCTTCCGTCAATCCTGTATATAATGTATAAATTCCATACATAATTTTTCTTGCAAAAGATTCTAAATTTCCAGTAAAATTATTTCATAAAAAACTATTCAAATTGCACTTGACACTGACATCTTCTTCTTCTTTAGCTTTTCCCATTCGTTAGGGGTCGCTATTTTTGCGTGTCGTTATAATTCAGTTCCTTTTCTCTCACGTCTTCCGCAATACAGTCCTTCCATCTTATCTTTGCTCTTCCTCTGTTTCTTCTACATCCTATTACTAAACTATTCATTCTTCTTCCAATATAATTCTTCATTTCTCCTCATGACATGTTCAAACCAATGTAATCCTCTTTCTTGAAACTTGTAATACTAGAGTTATTTTCTTATCGTATCTTTCCGTGTTTTCCGCAACATCTACTTCAACATCCTCATCTCTGCCACATTAATTTACTTTTTATTGATACTGACATATGTCAATTTGAATTATATGAATATATTAATAGTTTCCATGTTTAGCATAGCTGGCTGAATTATAAAATTTAATTTCTTTAAAATTCTTCAAGTCTGTATCTATATAATATGAAGTATAAAATGTAATCAAATCGTATAGAGAATAATATATTCTTTAAGTTATAATAACGTTAAATGTCAATAAATCAAATTTAACTGTTAAATCTTCAAATGAGGGTACTTCCGGTTCACCAATTATAACCAAAATCTAATCATTTGTTCTTCTAGATGTAAACTTGAGTAATACGAAAAAATTGTAATATTTGGAATCGTGGTATTGAAGTTATGGGACCCGGAACTTTTGTCACACACACAGACACACATACATACAGACATCATCGTAAAAATGGTAAAAACGTATTATAGGGACCCTAAAACATGCTTATTCACTAAAAACTCATAATTGATTTTTTTGACCAAAGACAATACATTCCTTACCTAAAGGTGACGGAAGGTAAAAAAAGTGTATATAGAAATTTTGACATTAATATATAATAACCCATTGATATTCGTTTTGCTAAGATATTTCCAATTTAACATACAGTTAAAATTTAACTAAAAGAGGATTAAGGCAGGCATTATGGTCTTTAATTCGAATTGTTTATTAAACGATATTTGTAATTTCGTTAACGCAGACGACATTATATATGCTATGAAATTAACAACATTAAATAACTTTATTAATTTGCAAAAAAATATAGACAACATTCAGGAATGGTGTACGATAAACAAACTAGTACCAAACATGGATAAATACAGCGTAATGACATATTGTAGCAAAAAGAATTCAATTATCTATAATTACAACATAGAATCTGTCTCATTAAATCGATGTTCAAGTAAAAAATTTAGGTATACTTTTTGTCCCTAATTTAACATTTTGATTACATAATAATCTAGTGTCATCTGCTACGAAAATGCTGGGCTTTATTATTCGTAACTGCAAACATTTTTTTAATGAGCAGGCTTTATTAACCCTTTACTTTGCCTATGTTAGTTCAAAACTGGAATATGCCCTTTTAATTTGGTATTCACCCTATCACACTTACAAACATGCTTTGAAAAATATTCAAAGATTTTAAAAATATATGTGGTTTAAGCGCTATTCCTGTTATCCTGACAGAGGCATTGAACAGGAAATATTAAATTTATTTGTACTGGAACCCATCGAAAGCAGGCATTCACATATTACTATAAAAATGCTAGTCAACATCTTGCAGAACAAAGTCGACTGTCCATATTTATTTTGTCACCTTCCCTTTCACGTCCCTAGAATAGCATCTCGATTGCAGTTAACATTTTATTTACCTAAATATAAAACTAATATTTTAAGTAAATCGTCTGTCTATGTTATGTGCAAATTATACAATAATTGCTTGAATAATTGTTTATATTAGTTTGTAATATCTCTTTACTTTTTAATGTATTATTATTGTGATGTATATTTCTCTACTTTACTTTTTGTACAATTACTTGTAATGGGTTCATCCTTTTAAGTAATAAATGATTATTATTAAATATTCATCAAGACGGCAACGACGATACTTCAATGCAACCAGCATTACATATAATAATGTTGAACAACAAGAGATGCGTTCCAAAATCATATCATGGAGTACGGAGTAGAGTATTAGAGTAAGAGTAGATTACTCCAGGGTTTTGTATAGTTTCGGAACAACATAGTGTAGGAATTTAGTGATATAACAATATAACCTAATTTATTTAGAGCACTATCATACCAGATAATGATGCATTTAAAACTTATTTACACCTCATATGAAAATTTTACCATTGTATACCTATCCCATAATTCATATAAAAGTAGGTATCCGGTATAAATATACTCAAATGTTTCTATTTGTTCATTACTTGATTGATATTGTAATGAAAACCATTCTCGTTCAATGTTTTCGTAATGGATTTCCAAACATCGTTTTTTACCTTCGTGTCTTTAAAATTTTCTTCGTTCTTATTCAATATGTTGAAAAAAATAAGAGTTTTATAGCTCACTCACTCCATAATTTACTTTTATCTAGAATTGGAGAAGAACTTTCATTTGTTTTTTATTCGTATCTTGAATTATTATTAAAAAAATCTGTTGTGGCCAGCACAATACCTTCCGTCAATCCTGTGTATTATGTATAAATTCCATACAATTTTCTTGCAAAAGATTCTAAATTTCCAGTAAAATTATTTCATAATTTACTTGAATCTCAAAATAGGTTTTCTTCAAAAAATACCTTTAAATGTTATTTTTTCGCAATTTGTTATTATAAAAATTAAAGATTATTCCATTTTCTACAGGTTTGCTTTAATACTTTTGCTAAAAATTTATGGATAAATTTATAAAGTAATATAAAAATTATATGTCGGAGCTTATGCTTACATAGTTCAGCTCAAATGTATGTAACTGACAGATAAATGTCACTGTCAAAACAAATGATTATTTCAAATTAATAATAGTAACGTTTTAAAAAGAAAATTGTAAAAAGAACAATATTTTTATGGAAAGGAACTTAATATATATAATAAAGAAATAAATAAATATATTATCACGGCATATTAACCATTGCTGGGTGTGCTAATCTGCTTTGTACACAGATTTCGGTAATGATGATTACATATTTGTATCGTGCGGGCGTTTATCAAGCGTCACCTCACGGGCACTCAGTGCTGGCGTGGAGAGTGCACCACAAGGGTTAATTTTATGCCATTTAAAATTCGAATTATTTGTCGTTGATCGGGATCGAATAGGGTTCCCCAGATTTGCGACCAGACTTCAGGCATATCCCATAAGTAAATGGCGGGAGATATTGTGTTGGTCACATCAGATTTATTCTAGATATTCTCGGCGATATAATTTGAATTTGTAAATTACAAGTGTAACTCAAACGCTATTTTGGAACACAGTAGGGTCCCAAAATGTCAAAATATGTAAAATCGTAAAGCTATAATTTCTGACAGTTTAAATATAAAATGGTAAAAAACAAGACTATGATAAAGCAGCAGTCTATAGTTGGATAAAATACTTAGATTTTTACGAAAAAAATTCAAAATATTGTTGGTAACATATAAAACAATATACGCACAGTACCACTCCCAGAAAGTATCATGAATGTGGAATTTATTTGCCGCCGAGGCCCTTAGGGCCAAGGAAAATAAACCATATGATTTTTCTTTAAATATCTACGTTTGAAGAAAAAATATAATGTGTCATTCGGAGTAAAAGTGTCTTTGTGTGCCTCGCGTGCATTTATCCGATTCGCTTCGCTCGTCGTTTAAACTTCCACACTCGCCACACAAAGTGTTACTTTTACTCCTAATAACACAATATACTATTCTTTCATTGTCACAATTTTTCGATTTTAAATAAATATTATAAGAGTAACTGTTTTTTAAGGATGTACAAAAATATTTTTCGAACTGTTTTATCAAATAACATAATAAGAACCCTTTCAAACTGAAACTAATCAACCACTATTGCCACTCGTATTACTTTCCACCAACTTCAAATCTCTCAGTAATGGCGTAAAAGTTTGATAGAGCTAAACCATAAAACAGTTTAAGTTGGGGTCGTAAACATTGATTGAAACCGAATCGTCTTAAATGCAGCAACTTCAAGACACCTCGTCGTTTAGTTTGAGGTTAGCTGAGTTGATTACTTGATCAGCACCCCTTGATCTGTTTCTGTTTTACTAGATTATAGCAAACTGCTTTAGTTGTAAGCCCAGACATTTGGACTAATGAGATGTATGAAGTTTTAAAGGAAATAAAATTTATGGACCATAAAAAGACAATAAAACTGAATGTACTTTCAAAAAGTACAAGACTGAAAAGTTAATAAAATATAATTTTAAGTTTTTACTGACTGGAGTAGTATTTATTTAATTAATTTCTGATATATTAAATCAGTACTCCTCAACCAAGAGTGGCATAGCTAGTAATTATATACATAGATGTCAAATATCATAATTTTTTATTCTAAATTTAGTGATTTTCCAATTCCATGTGGTTTATTTTACTTGACAAGTAAATTCCACACTCTTTGTGACAAATTAACTACGTGAATTTAGGAAATCTTGAAATTTTTAATGAAAAATTCTGACATTTGACATCTATGTACTTAATTACTTATTGTCAGTCTGACACGGGCCCCCATATCTACTTGTCAATGCCAACAAAGTTACATGACTGCTAGCGCTCTATACTTATGTAACCAAAAACTGATGTGGCGAGAGGTATTGTGCTGGCTACAACAGATTTTTTTATTCTGAAATATCGAAAGAAGACTATGAATATTTTTTTTATTGAATTTCATTTTGGAAACCCTTTTAATTTTACATTTTACTGATGAAAGTAAGGTGTATGAATAATTTTGTGAACCACTATATACAGGTGATTGAAAAAATAAGGACAAATGGCTATTTTTATTATTATTAATTTTATGGGGTCTCGGGGCCGTGTGCCTGAGTGTCTGGTCGCGAATCTGGGGACCCGGGTTCGATCCCGACCAACGCCAAAAATTACTTCGAAGTTTAATGGCATTTAATTAACTCCTGTGGTGCACTCTCCATGCCAGCTATAAGTGCCCGTGAGGTGAAGCCTGGTACAAATATTTCATCATTACCGATATCTGCGTACAAAGCAGATTGGCACACCCAGCAATGGGTAATATGCCGTGATGATATATTTATTTAAATTACAAAGTTGGGGGGTGAATTTAAATGTTACTTCACAGAAATTTGGTACTCTGCCTTTCTGATTAAACAATTAATGTAGTACCTCATAAATGTATGAACGTATTTTATGACAAATATTTGAAATAAATAAATTGAATTATTATCATTATCATTTAATACCGATTTAAATTTTTAAATAACACATGTTTAATTTGTCGTTATTAAACAACCATTGCCGTAGAACACATATTGCTATTCTTTATTTAACATTTTGCAACAGTATTCTTTGCCTTAAACATATTTATTTGTATAAAATTTCATTATTTGTTACTTCAAACAGTAAAAATAACATCAAGTAGTAAAATTAATCACTTACTTTGAGTAGACACCAGGCCCAGTCCCTGTAGAAATTTTCCTTGAGACGTCTATGTGCATACAAATAAACAATTTGTTGAGGTTATATATGTCCGAAAAAATATAATGTTCCAAAACTATTTTTAAGTGACTGTACACACGAATTATTAACAGTACATGAAAATATACACAATTTATAATAGTTTAAATACAAATAATACTATAAACAATGATAATTTCCCGTAAAAAAGATAAAAAGTAGCCGGCACATTCAATAATCAACTGACACCTACTAATATAAACAACTGAATGAAAGAGCAGTACGAAAGGAACAAATATTTACGGTACAGACAAGTTCGAATTTGGTTTAACTGCAATTAACAATGTATAAATAATAAATACAAACAGATATACTACTCATTCCAATAATATGACATACTTGTAAAATAATGCATTGAATTTAAAAATATGAATTTGAATAGGAACTTTGTTATGATAAATTTTATGGAAATTTCGACAATATATTTTTAAATAAAATTATAGTACAAGATTGTGTAGTCGCCAAAAACCATGCTTTTTCCATACAAGAACAACCAAAATCTAACTGTAAAAGAACTCATAGGAATCGGCATCTATGTCATGTTATAAAATTAAAAAAAATACTTAATAATCAATGTAGACAAAACAGTAAAATTTTGAATTATTATATTATTGTTATGGACAGTTTGAATCAGAGAATTAGTAATATTTATAATCAAAATTAATTGTACAGTTATCGAGTCTCACAAAAAGGTACTCTCGGTATTATTAACAAAGTTTCTTATTGATCTTAATCTTAAAACACTTAGGGCCAATGGTAAATTTTATCTTCAGTTAAAGTTTTAACTTCCCGATAAGTATCCATAAATCGGATTTTGACAACATTGATAATTTTGATATTTCACAGTTCATTTCGTTTCAGTTTTGTTCATTTAACTGCCAATTAAAATTTTACCGAGATTGTAAAATTGGCCCTTATGACCAAAATGTTGTTCTTGCGTTAAGCTACAGAAATAATATACTGTTACATATATCCTGTTCCACTTAACCAATTCAGTAGATGGCGCTCACATCCGCCCAGTTTTAAACAGACGAAATTTAAAAATGGCGGTATTCAACTGCTGTCATCTGACATTTTATTAAAATATTAAAAATGTATCATAATGTCATCGTAACTTTGAATATTCCAGTCAGTAAGTGTAAAATATAAGATATTATCTTCCTGCTTTCCAAATCGTATAAAGATGACACTTCATATTGTATATAAAAATGACACTATTTATTCATATCGCCAACTATTCATTTCATGATGCGTGTGTATACCAGAATGCAGATTTTGTGCGCAGTGGTAATACGTTGTCGCGTGTAGGTAGTAAAAAAAATAGAATAATGGCAAAACAAAATATTTGGAGCGAAGAGGATCTGTCACTTACCTGAAACAAATGCGCATGCGCCAAAACTCTTCAAATCGACCTGTACACTTGTTTTGAAAACTATATGTAAACAGTTTCACATAATTTTGGTTGAAAATTAATACCATTTTCAAAACTACATGTAAAATTAGTAATAATGTTCCAAGGAAATGTTTTTGGAAATTTCAGCCGTGTTTCTGGAAACCGTAATTCATAATTCTTTTAAGGAAAAGGATGGTTCAATCTGGGATCAAACGTAGGTCATTATGTTCACAAAAAAAACAATCATCATTTAATAAATGATATGAAACAAATATGGACATACAAACACAAAATATTTTAAATAGTTTATTTAGATCACAATTGACATAACATCCTTTGGTATATAACCCATTATTATTATCAGGCTAATAAGTCAGTCGGATTCACTTATCATATACATCATATATAGCTTTGTACATATTTTACAAAATTTACAAATTTCAATATGTTTCATTATTATCAAACGGATAAAACACGTTGATATTCTGTGTAAAAATAACTGTTGACAATAGAATTTATATAACTGGTTTTATAAAATAATTTCAACATGGTTAACTCCATTCAAAGTATTTTGTATAAAAACGTTTGAATACGAAAACTAATTTAAATAAATGAATTTATAAATATTCTAACAAAACATTTGTATTGAATATGTATTTGGTTTAATAATTAAAGCTAGCTGTAATCATTCTTTGAAGACATTTGTATAAAATTCGTATCTTAATTACTGTAAAAACTTACAACTAAAACCCTTTTTTTATCTCAAAATATACAATAAAATCTATATTCTTTGTTGTAGAATAGGAAGATTTCCAAAGATTTTCGAGAAGACACCCTTACATTATTAAGAATATGATCAGGGAAATAATAAAACTACGAAAATATGAGTTATATGTTACATCCAATGGGAATTTCCAAGTCAACGCCTTTTTAAAATAGTATATTGAAAGACAAGTATTACAATGATCCTTATTGTAATACGAGTACAGTTTGCGTAATCGAGCCGTAGACGAGTTACGCAAAGTACGAGTATTACAAATGGACATTGTAATACGTGTTTTTCATACTATTTTTCCTATTTCGCAGTAATTTACTTTTATTTTAAAATTATTATTGAAAAGAAATATTAAAATATCATTAACATTGACAGTTTCAATAAACATTTGAAATTTAATTTATTTTGATATTTTGACAGTTACTTACGAGTTAGGTTAGAGTTAAAATTTATATTTATTATGTTATGAACCTATAAATAAATACTTTCAATCTTAATGTAAAAGAGTGCTTTACTGTTTGTTGTAAATATTTTATAATAAAAAAAATAATTTCAGTAATTTTCCATGAGTAATGACAGGTAATGACAACTAAAATGAAAGATATTTATTTGACACTTAGACTAAGTTACCAACTTAAAAATTTTTAAAAACCCCCAAAAACATTTGTACAAAATTTTTCATTGTATCACTGTTTTTAATAAAAACAGTTGTACAAAATTCACTTTGTAAACGCGAAATAGGAAAAATGTATTTTGCATATAAATTTAACTCATATATCATAATATTAAGGTATTATAAGGTATTTTATTTAAAAAAAAGTTGTTAACTACTCACTGAAATACCAGATTTTGAGCAGAGGCTGCCTCGGCAATAAGTGCTTCCGAAGCTTAATTTAGAGATTATTTTTAATACCTATTTTGAAAGTTAACGCCATTGTGTTACGTTGCTATGCGTTTGTTGAGCAGTTGCTATGCGTTTGTTGAGTGGTTGCTATGTAATGGCAGTAAACATATTTTTACTTTCCAGGGGCCCGATTCTTAAAATTTAACGCATACGTAAGTGCGAGAGATGCGTATGCGAACTGCATATTGGTATTCTTGAATCGAAATCGTGTGGTCGTACGCGATAATTCCGTGTGTAATTACATCGCATGGGTATGAATCACTTGAAAGTATCATTCGCACACTAAACTGTGTCTGTCATATTGTCACTGTCACTTGAATTTGGTGTATTAGTATTTTAGTTAGGTCATATCATTCAAATTATGATTTTAAACAATTCCGGGTACGTTTTACGATCTTATATACTGACGCCAATTGTAAATCTAGGGTCTCCATGCACTTTGAGTATCATTATTATAACATTCGACAAATGTGTGCTCCTGCATTGTTAGAACGTTGCAATGGATTGTTAAAATAGAATTTCAGGTGCCTTTTAACGAGTTCTGAAATCCAAACCTGAAATGGTTTGCAAATTTTTTAATGCATGTTTAATATTACATAGCACTTGCATATTAATATTGCCATATTGTGTACGTGCATCCTATAACTATAGAAAAATAAAACCTATTTTAAATAATATACGTATAATAAATTTTGAATATTGAATTTACAATACTTATTATTTATGACAGCTTTGCTGACAGCTTTTTGACAGTGATAGTTAAAAAACAATCAAATGATGAAGTATTCACGTGATACAAATGTTTCGTTTTGATTGGCTGCAACTTACTACGTTCGTTTGCTTTCGAGAATCGTATACGTAGGCTTCAACCGAGTTTCGCTTGGTATTCAAGAATATCACTCACGCGTACACAATACTGTTCTTGCACGAAACAAACCAAACGAATTTTGTCGCGTGCGTAAAATTCCGCATGATTTCAAGAATCAGACCCCAGGCAATAAAAGTTAAGTCTTGTTAGGTGTCAAAAAACGCACTTTTAATGTCAATCGGAAAAAAATATTTAATAATGTTGCGATGTCAATGTCCCAATACTGTCAACTTCACATGCTTTGGGCATGCTGTGTTTGTTGACTGAATTTGTTGCGAATTTACTTGTTTGATATTTATGATTTTTGGTACATATGCTACTTTCTTTTATTATAAATACAATACTTGATATGCATAAATACATATATCCTGCCTGAGGCCCAATTCTTGAAATTTTTCGCTTACGTAAGTGGGAGAAATGCGCATACGAACTGCATATTGGTATTCTTGAATCGAAATCGTGTGGTCGTACGCGATAATTCCGTGTGTAATTACATCGCATGGGTATGAATCACTTGAAAGTATCATTCGCACACGTAACTGTGTCTGTCACATTGTCACTGTCACTTGAGTTTGTTGTATTAGTACTTTAATCAGGTCATATAAGTCAAATTATGGTTTTAAACAATTCCGGGGACGTTTCATGATTTTATATTTTGCACTTTGAGTATCATTATTATAACATCCGACAAATGTGTGCTCATGCATTCATTCTAGTGTCTATGTTAAGTCTTAAGTTTCAAAGGATAACTTGTATCCCTCTCCTTGGCGATGATTTCCCGGGTAGGTAATCGGGCCTATTCTGAATATCGGCGGTTATTTTTTACCAACTGATTAAAAAATTTAACCAAATGTTGATATATAATGAAAAATCAGATTTTTAGTTGTCAAATCAATATCTATTTTAACCAGTCGTTAAAAATTAACCACTGGGTTATAGAATAGGGCCGATTATTAAATATTTGGAAAAATAAAAAATAAGGGTTTACTCGTACTGCGGAAATCCCCATTTATATTATAATCTGTACTGGAAACTACATTTGTCGCTTTTGTCATAAATAACGCTGCATTCAGTGCATGTTGAAATGTTCTTCATATTATATAATTATTCTTTGGTATTCTTTTGTTAATTTGTACTTCTACATATTATGTTATAACAGAATTAATAAATTATGGTACAATGGTGTCCGATACTCATTTTTCCACTTATATATTCAAATGTGTATGGTTATTAAAGTACAGTAAATTTTTTGAAAGATGTCCGATCAAGGTTATCTAGGGATTGTATGAATTAAGATTTTAGCTCCGCCCATTTTATCAAATTCAATAGTGTTGTTTATTTAGTTTTTATGAGAGTACATAAGATACTACTGTTATTTTATTATTATAAAAATATATGTTACAGTAATAGCATTCAAAATTCAAAAATAAGTCAATCGGTAAGTTTATTAGCAAATGTAAAACCAAATATGTGAAAACTAAGATACAGACACTGATAAAAAATAACGTTATTCGTACGGCTATGGATCAAGGTAATATATCTGAATTAATAAATAAACTTATGTTACAGCGAAAGTATTGTCAACAACGAGCATCGTTTTAATATGGAATATCCTAACTTAGTCGAAACAATATGAATTTTTTAAAGACAAGCATTTCATATCCATCCTTATCGCACACGCATCTAGTTATTGCAAATGACATAGATAAATATATGCCAATTTGTTAATTCGTTTATGATACCGATTACTTTGATCGGAAATCTTTAAAAAATATTACTGTAAGTATATATTTTTTTATATATATTTCACGGAATTTCAATATGAGCTGGTTTTTTCGCGATGAAACGTATTCATATATGTTTTCAAACCTTATTATATATAATGTCATAAATATATGAGTCGCAAAATACACTGTTTTAAACCAGTCAGTTTGACAGATAACCAACAAAAATTAGTTTTGTTAAAATTTATAAATCATATGAAAATAACATATAATAATGCAAAAAGTTGAATATAATGTTGACACATTTCCAAAAGGTTATAGAAAACTGTTCTACGTTAGGACCGCACGCCCTTCTCTCACCCTTTTTTTGAATTTCGTTTTAAATCAACTGTAGAGTATGGTTCAAAACAGTTTGAATACAGTTTGTGTGTGACGTCATTATTTGCAGCGTACTCAATTGAGATAATGGCCTAGTTTACACCGTAGACCTATATTCGACCTATACCCCAAATTCGACCTAAATGTATTTGGGCCGCCTGGTGAAAAACACCTAAAATATGGAGCAGCCTGGCTTAGGTCAGGCCACTTTTTCATGTGACCTGACCTATACTAGGACTCGGCCTAAATGTATTTATTGCGGTGTAAACAGCTAACATCTAAACTAGTTCAAAATTTGTACGGTAGAGTAGATATCGGTAATATTGAGTATAGTGATACTGATTTACACTGGCTGGTACCACAAGCCTGGTTTTAACTAAAATGCTGTTATTAGAAATGTCAAATTCAAATTTCAATATTTAATTTCACCCTTACGTTTAAAGAGCGATTTTTTTAAAAATTATTGTTTGAATATAAACTATGTTCTGCTTTAAAATCATATTTTGATGTATTTAATATTATTTATTATTAATATTGAATAATGAAATTTGACATATCTTAAAACATCGTTTTAGTTAAAATAAGGCTTGTGGTACCAGCCATTGTGACAGTTTTGTTTGACAGTAAGGGAAAGTACCTAAATAAGTAGTGAAATTCTGTATATAAACATGAATGATAAAAAAATAAAAGGAAGAATTGTTTTTTTTTCACTTAAAATTAAACCGCTATCCCACCTATCCTAGGCTCTAAAGTATGTAGTATAAACAATACGATATTTTTTAACTTTGTCCTAATATAGGTCACATATGGGTCTGACCTACCTCAGGTCATACGGTGTAAACTAGGCCAA
Source organism: Harpalus rufipes (assembly GCA_951394225.1). Classification (NCBI taxonomy): domain Eukaryota; kingdom Metazoa; phylum Arthropoda; class Insecta; order Coleoptera; family Carabidae; genus Harpalus; species Harpalus rufipes. The sequence continues at coordinate 12,197,695 of OX596275.1, forward strand.
TGTAATATTTTAAACCACTACGAACCAGCTTCAAACCAGTTTGTCGCGAAAAACAGCTGTGGTATATCAAGTATAGCAAGAGTAAAAAGCTATGAACTAAAGTTGTAGTAAAACTGTCAGCACTGTTATGAAAAAATATGAAAAATATGAAACCTTTTTTTGTACCGTACCCCGTTGTGTGCTATTTCAATTATACCTACATACATTGGTATATAAATGAAATGAAAACATACAATTTGTGAGCGCTTTTCCAGTCCAGAATATAATCTAAATGTAACTGGTAATATATATTTTTCAAAATTAAGTAGGTCATGGAATGTATTTCCAACTTATTTATAAAATATATTTTTTTAGAAATCTATTATTTTTCTTCTCGAAAATGCATTGGAAAATAAGAAAATAAAATGAATTAAAACTAATGGTATGAAATGTGTAAAATGCATTGACTTGACATGTCATTTACACATGTGTATTAAATATGTGAATGCATTTATTTACACATAACATTTAGGTAGGTTTAAAACTTTCTTGGCCCTTTAGATTAATTTTATACAAAACCCAAGTCAGTGGCGTACTTGTTAAATTTTCCATAGATGCACAGAGGTTAGGAAACTTATTTTAGCACAACCATTGACTCACACTAAAAACTCAAGAAACAGAAGTTATTTAAATAAATAATATAGTTTGAATTTTAATACTTAAATTATAAAAGAAATGAATAGTTTTTTTTCAATGAGGTCATGTAAATTAGAGTCGCACTCACAGTAATATATTATAAAAAAAGCTTCAGAATTTGTCCATCCATACTGTGACGTCAATTGGCATTCTAAGTAAACCAATCATAAAAGCTGTTACAAAATTTGCTATTTCTGAATAACCAACAATATTCGTCACTGGGCCAGAGGATGTGATATGATTCAGTCATATTTATGAAGTTTATTTTAATAATATTAATAAAAATAAATACGTGTGTAATGTTTTTTTTGCATTTTTAAACTATAATAAAAAAAAGTGCAAGACCTCAGAGAATATGGCAATTGTAATAATTTTAATATTCTTGTATATATAAACTAATAATAAAATTTTAAAACATAACTGTTGTAAATATTGTTGTATCAATAATAAATAATAAAATATGTAGTACATTATTTAAAACTTAAATATATAAATATTTTATTAATATGTATTGCACCTATTATAAGAAATACCCCATACTTCCCACAGATTTCTTTGATCAACATTGTTTATTTCCGCAATACTCTACACTTTTATTTCTGTGTTATAGCAAAACATATGATGTAAGAATGTAACTATTAGTAATTACGTTTTTAAATGTTCTGTTGTACTATGGACATACATTTTTTGGAATATTATTAAACATGATGTCACCGAGAAACTTTGAAAATAGAAAATAATTTTCAAGTTTCAAATTAGATATCGGTCGAAATAAAACCTGGGTTGTCCGAATCAACCTACCAATATCACATGTTTTAAAATGGCAGAATAGCATGCGACATCAGCGGAATTTTAGAGAAATAAATTAATAGTGGCTAATAGGACTTGTCAAATATCGCAAACCATTTTTTCGTGTAACAGAAAAAGAAGTTCTTTGATTTTATAATTTCAATTAAAAAATTATGAAAAATAAGGGAATTAAAGAAAATGATCTCAGTCAAAAAAATCTGACAGGTCCTACTACTTACAGCCGCCAACGGATTTTGAGGGTCCCCATAGTGTTTCTTTTTTAAATAATAAATTTTCAATTCATTTTTATATTACAAAGACTAGAGAATACTGTTACTAGACTAGTAAGTTACATATATTTTTGCTATAGCATAAGAACAAAAGTGAGTAGCAAATATAAAATAAATTCATGTTCTTAAACCAAATTTCTTCTTACCCTTCTACCCAAGTACGCCACATTGCCACATAAATCTACTTCCCCGCATAACACCATTTTATTCTTCACGGCACTAAAGTCTCTGTATTTGTGGAGGTTCCTGATGCAGTGAATCGTCAGTTTGAAGTTGGGTACCTTTGGAGCAGTCGCGGATCCCCTTAAGAATGATCCCGACTCGTCGGTCCAGAGCGGTGAGATGAGGCTCCCAAAGAACGGGCGCCACTGGATCGGAGGACATGGACCGCCGCATTGCTGCGCTTAGTTTTTCTGGGCCGTTGTGAAACCTTGAAGAAGAAAATAGGGATAGTAAAAAATTCAAAATACTAGATTAAAAAAAGACACAAAGTAAAGTATCTTCAAATTTACATTTATAGTAAAAAATCTGATGTGGACACCACACGTCTTCCTTGTACGATTATTAAACTATACATATTTTTTTAATAAATAAATTATAAAATATTAATTTTAACTTCAAAAGAGTAAGATATATAGCGACCATAAAGAGAGTTTTTAAAGAGAGTTTTGATTACAACAAAGAAATATTTGATTACAACAATGAATATGACTAATTTCACAATAAAAATATAATATTTGTTATTGTACGAATCATAAAATTGCACGTATTTAACGAAATTTGAGATGAACATTTTTTTATGTTTTTGTCCTAATCCATAGCAAGCTTTACTACAAAAACAAAAAAGTATATAATTTTTAAATTTACATATCTCGCTTATACAAAGGGCTAATTTAATAATACTTGATGTGGGGATGATCAAAATGGATATTTCCGCTGAAATCTGAAAACCGAAATTTTTCGCGATTACAATACTTCCTTTACTTACGTACAAGGAAGTAAAAAGGATATTCGCACGGTAAAAACGCTTTTCTCATAGTAAAATAAAAATTCCGCGGAGTTTAATGTGCACAGAATAAAATTATTTTTGACATTAATATCACCACTATTATCTAATAAATAAACACACATACAGTAAAAATTTCGAAAGATGTGCGATCAAGGTCATCTACGAATTGTATGAATTCAGATTTTTGTTTCGCCCATTATTCAGTAGTGTCGTCTGCTTAGTTTTTATGAGGGTACATAAGATACTACTGTTATTTTATTATTATAAAAATATATGTTACAATAAAAGCATTTAAAATTCAATTTTTTTATTTTCTTTTGAAAGAAAGTTATAATTTTTATTTGGACACTGTGGTGGCAGGATATCCTATTAAAAATAGCTTTCCAACAATGTATAACTTATATTCTATGTTCATTTGTTTCAAATAGCAAAAATGCAACAATTATAAAATGTATAGAGTAAGTTTTTACTAGCAATGTGGCAATGATACAGTAATAATTTTTTAAATATTCTTTGACGTAGATGTGAATCTCATATCAGTGGAGATCAATAATAATGATCAATGTCAACACATCTTTCATTTCCATACAAACGAATCCGATTTCTGTATGGCGTAGCGTTATAATTACTTTCGTGTTCTTGAATTTCTGCAATCATTTACCTAAACTGGATTCCGAATTTCAAAAGGACGATAGCAGAAGGCTTAAAAGTATTAAAAATGTGTAAGGTGTGAAGAGAGATAGCAGTGATAAATGCTACGACGTAGATGTTAAAGTTATTAAAACCTCGAGTATTTTAAAACTAATAAATTCTATTTTTATAGTCCTTATTTATAAATGACTAAATTGCAATTAGAAAAAAACTTAGAAACAAAATTAAAAAAAAACTATATTCTCAAATTGATTGTGTTGAGAGAAAACAGACAAAAACATATTGGGGATGATGCCGCCCCAGAGCGTTGCGCCCTGTGATGATCGCCTCGTCCTCTAGGCGCTAGTGCCGGCCCTGGCGGTAAATACAAATTATACATACATGAAGGTAACTTGTATTGTTTCTATTTCATTTTCTATGTCAACCACATGTCAAAAAGGCTTTCAAAGTTTTGTAATGAATGTTTATAGCATTATTAAATTTGAAATATTTTCTTAGACCAAAAAAAAAATCTTCAAAATTAATCCCACTATCTGCAGATAACTGTACGTATGTATAAATTAATTTTGTATAACTTTCCAGACCAATAAAAGAGATAGGAGTGATACACATGTTATATTTGATAGGTCGTTACATAGCTAGCAAATCGTTCAGTGTACTAAGCAACTACTTAAATGAACGCATGACAGATGTCATCTGTCAACGCAAACAATACAACTGTTAACATTTTTATTCTATTTCTCATGGCAGTCTATAAGTAGTTAAAATTACAAGTTTTATCATGCTTTTCTTGCGAACGAAACGCATGTAAACAATAATTTTGGATGCAATTTTTTTTCATTTCAACTCTTGTTCAGAAATATGAAAATTTTGCCATTGATGATCCGGAAAAAAACAGATACCGGTATATCTAAATTGTATTCTTTAAGTTGCAAAAATCGAAGTTTTAGTACCATGCAATAGGTGTTAAAATCGAATTGGCAATATTTAGCAGTCAGCATCTTTATTTCATCGCGTACAAACTGTTAGCTTTAACATCTCCGTAAGCCGTGCTGAGCTGGCAGTTATGAGTGCACAGGAAATTGACTTTTATAAAATGTGGAGTGTTTGTTTAAGTCGGCATGGTAGTAGCAGTGCATGACAAGCCTTTCGCGAACGCGAACGCCACCCTACACTCGGAAACGCATATAAGTCCCAGCACATGAGTTATGGCCATGGAACGTTTCTTTATTTCCGTTGTTTGCTCCACCTCGTAAATATGTAGTTTCAAATGCGATGTTTTCATTGCGCCAAGTAGGAATGTCTTACTGCACCTACAACTTTTATTACCAAATGCATTTTTAATACATTATAATAGATATCTGATTTGTTCTAGCCGTATTTTATTATAATGGGGTCTTTTCACATTTTCTAATTTTTTTCTTGAAAGAACAGGTCAAATTAAATATGCAGGTGTATATTTTACACCGTACAAGTCATTAGTATCAGAGATATGATTTTTTATATGTTGTCTAATTTCAAATATTTGAACGCTGACGTCATGGCTATACGTCACGGCTTGGCGGATGCGACAGTAGCTCTCTACCGGTTGTGTTTGGAACTATGATTGTTTGGGTTATCACTTGTTAGTTTGATTTTGTGACAGCAACATATTGTTAACGAAAAACATATTTCATACAACTTATGGTATTTATATTAATAAATGTTTTATTTACATACCTTTACTCTTAACTTTGCTGTCACCTATCACAATTTTAGGTTAGTTTGTTCACAACAGCAAACGGAAATCACGTGGACCGTAAATGTGTGTGAAGGAATGTCTTTGAGTGAGTAACAAGCCGTGACGTCACGAATTTTACAGCCGCGAAAGTTTATTAGCAAATTTATGAATGAAAAGTCGCGTATTTCATGTTATTTTATATTACTATATTGATTAAATGACACGGATATCACGATTTTATAAAAAAACAACGATTTTTTTTAAATGACCCCATTGTTATTCAATTTGTTTTTTAAATTTTTTGATGCAGAAGAATGATAGTCAAAACAGAATGATTGAGACTAAGACAAAGTAAATAGGCTGTGGAAAACAAAATTTGCACTATCATTTTAAATAGTTAATTATCTGTTATTTGAAATGGAGACTTATGAATTTGACGTCACACGGCACATATCCTCCTCTTCAGTACTACATGTCTGAAAAATACAAGAAGCTCGAAGAGAGAGACAAATAAGTATTACCATGGCCTGTCTTCTCATTACAATGTATTATCCTAAAAATAATAATATCGAAACACAAAATTATCCAACATCATTTAATCCAGTTTTAAATTTGATCTATGAGGTTATGGTAATACTATGAGGCGCCGTTTGTTCCATTTATAAAAGTAAATAAATAAATTTATTTTACACTGATAAATAAAATTTCTTTCAATAAATATATATTTTTTTATTTGATAAATAAAATAATTATTGAGAAATAAAAATCTTTATGATAAATAAAAATTTCCGTGTGAAAAATATTTTTTTTTATGATAAATAAAAGTTTTTGTGCGAAAAATAAAAATCTTTATGATAAATAATTTTTTTTGCGATAAATAAAAGTGTCTACGATAAATAAAACTTTTTTGTTATAAATAAATATTTTTACGATAAATAAATCTTTTCGCGCAAAATAAAAGTTTTTCTGAGATATAAATGTGTTTCTGATAAATAAAAGTTGTATCTTTCAATTTATGACGATAGATGGCGCTGACACCTAAAGGTAGGTCCTTACTATCTATTAGGAAACCTTCCGTCAACTGATTGTTAAAGTAATATAAATTTATTAATATTAGGCTTGGACATCGAGCAATGGGTAAAAGGCGTTTATTATAGTATGCACATAGACCGTAACCAAAACTGGCTGTCAGTATAATACAAAAAGCATAGAAAAATAAGTTGATGATCAGCTGTTGCACGGTCAGCAGACGGATTGTCTATTGTCTAAGAATCAACCTTACTGTGTGTAACAGTGCAACGAGTGCAACACAGTTTCCCACCAATTACGCAGTTATTGTGTAGGTTAACGATTTAAACCAAGAAATAACAACAAGGTATGTATTATTATGATATTTATTAATGGAATTGGATGTACATAATATTCTATACATAAATTTGAATTATTTGAAGGTAAAAGTGTTTACTTGTACATTTGTAACACAATTATTATTTTCTTCATTTAATGTTGGTGACAAACAATTTTGTATACAGTTTCGTAATTGTTGGCTCTGTAATACTTGATTTACTAAATTATTTAAATTCTCCCCCATTTTACCTTCAAATAATTCAAATTTATGTATAGAATATTATGTACATCCAATTCCATTAATAAATATCATAATAATACATACCTTGGTTTAAATCGTTAACCTACACAATAACTGCGTAATTGGTGGGAAACTGTGTTGCACTCGTTGCACTGTTACACACAGTAAGGTTGATTCTTAGACAATAGACAATCCGTCTGCTGACCGTGCAACAGCTGATCATCAACTTATTTTTCTATGCTTTTTGTATTATACTGACAGCCAGTTTTGGTTACGGTCTATGTGCATACTATAATAAACGCCTTTTACCCATTGCTCGATGTCCAAGCCTAATATTAATAAATTTATATTACTTTAACAATCAGTTGACGGAAGGTTTCCTAATAGATAGTAAGGACCTACCTTTAGGTGTCAGCGCCATCTATCGTCATAAATTGAAAGATACAACTTTTATTTATCAGAAACACATTTATATCTCAGAAAAACTTTTATTTTGCGCGAAAAGATTTATTTATCGTAAAAATATTTATTTATAACAAAAAGTTTTATTTATCGTAGACACTTTTATTTATCGCAAAAAAAATTATTTATCATAAAGATTTTTATTTTTCGCACAAAAACTTTTATTTATCATAAAAAAAATTATTTTTCACACGGAAATTTTTATTTATCATAAAGATTTTTATTTCTCAATAATTATTTTATTTATCAAATAAAAAAATATATATTTATTGAAAGAAATTTTATTTATCAGTGTAAAATAAATTTATTTATTTACTTTTATAAATGGAACAAACGGCGCCTCATATAATACCATTGAATATATAATACCAATAGTAGATATTATATATTCAAAGGTAATACTCAATTATCTCTCTCTTCGAGCTCGTTGTCTTTGTCTACAGACGTTATTTCATAACTCGCTAGATGGCAATCATAAAATTAAGTTACAATTTAGTTGAACAATTTTTAAAGTACTGTTGTGAATGAAAGCAAGGAATTAATTAGAAAGCATTTCCGAATCATGATTTATATTCTTTTTTTTTAATTCCTAGTAATTATTTCGACAGCTATGGCAGTTTTTACATTACCAGAAATTTATATAACTGCTTTGACAGTTTGTAAGTATTCCAAAAATTAGTTCGTGTTTTTTTTTTTAAAGTACAGTTATAAAGTCAAATCCACATGAAGCAATTTTAATTATTATAATTTTTTGAAGATTAAGTTTTAAGTTTAAATAAAACACAGTAACTTTGTTAATATCATTTTTTATTTTACACAATTTTTGTGACTAGTTTCAACCATTGTAATTGTAAAATTGTGTAAAATAAAAAGTGATATTAATAAAGTAAAGGCTGAAATAATAAATAATTATAATTTTTACCAGTTATACAACTAAAAACTCATTTTTCTCAAAATGATCTGCACAAACAAATACTTATTTTGTATTTGGACTTAAATTTTATTATTTTTTCTTGTTTCATCTTTTGGTAAACTATAAAGATTATTTACACTTTTGTATATACCTACTACAAGAACATATTTTTTTAAAGAAGAATCCAAATAACTTAAACTATCAGTCACTTTAACACCGGATTCTCCAATTATGAGCACTTTGTGCTAGCGCCTTCTAAAGTACACAAATTTTATTACATAGATCTAGAAAGTACATGGCTAGTGTGGTGTCATATAGTGAAAATGATTAAGCAGAGGACTCACGTCATCGACCTGAAAAAAACCTTATAAAATGAAATATAACTTGTGGAAATTATTGGGTGTTATTTATTTTTAAAAGAAGAAGTAAAACAATACTAGTATTAAGTAATATATATATATATATATATATATATATATATATATATATATATATATATATATATATATATATATTAATGATATTTACAATTATTTCCAAGTCAATCGTTATTCCTTTTACGGAATATAAAATTATTTTAAATAATTGTAGTTTATTTTCGTACCATACGTTGGCACTATTGACAATGATCATTTTGTGTCAAATAATTTTATATTCCGTAAAAGGAATAAGAATTGACTTAGAAATAATTGTAAATTAATTAATATGTACGTTTCTTTAATACTAGTATATTTTTTCTTCTTTTTTAAAAAATAAATAACAACTAATAATTACTACAAGTTATATTTTTTTTATAAGGTTTTTTCAGGTTGATGACGTGAGTCTTCTGCTTAATTATTTCCACCATAGTAAACCTAGAGTAGTTTCATTACCATATTACAAAATGACAGCAATGTATTGAAGCGTTTATTTGAAGAGTAAACATAGGGAATAGTTGTCAAATTCGTCAAACTATCACATTTCAAAGTAGTTTTTATACAATAGAAGAAAAAGTGCAGATAACATAACCAAGTTTCAGATGTATTTGTTGTTTCATTTAATAATTGACCCAGACCCTGCCCAGCAAGAATGCGAAAAATCTGTAATAATTATAGCTTGCACCAAATGATTTTTTTCTTTGGTGCATGTGTACAATGGTGAGAAAATGAACATTGAACAATCGTGCAGCTTCAGAAAATATTAGTCCACAGCAAACACCAAATAACGAATGCTATTAATTCTTTTTATAATCGTTTAGGATATTGTTTAGAAGTTAATCGTGCCAATTTTGAGCATTTGATGTTAAAATAAATTCCTCACTAATTTAATATAGTTAATAATTATTGTAAATCAAAAACATTTTAAAAACTGTAGGACGTATCAAATTTTTCTAAATAATACTCGCAATTTTTCTAAAATTACTTGGTATTATCTTAGCAATTTCTTCATATCGCAAAATAATACTCGACTTCCTTTTACTCTATAAATACAATTTAAATTGCTCTGTAACGTATAATCAATCCTATTGAATATAATGCATAGTGCAAAACGTATATAAATACATTTTCTTTTGAGTAAATGGCGTGTAAAGTTTTCAATTTATGAAGAAGAGTCACATTCCTTTTTGTTTATTGTCTGCATCACAAGAGAAACAAAACGCGTCGGTTTCTAAGCGTTATTTGGAAAAAAGGACCATAATAGCCGCGATGCCACGCTCATCAAATATTAAACTGTTGGAAAGCATCCATTATTTACGTCCATTACAGCTTGTCAACGGCTGGAATTAGCACAAAATTAGCTTCTAAATTAATTATTACCTATTTGGCTTTACTTTTTAAGACATCGTATTATCTTTGAGGAAATTACTTCTATTCTTAAACGGCTTCCATGATCAGAGGTATTTTTTTTCGTTAATGATATTAACTTCTTTTTCTTTTCTCAAGTTTTTATAAAAATATTATAGAGAAAAGTATAGTGGATTGAAAAATTCGGGGTAATGTCATATACTCGTAATGGTTCGATACCTACGAAGGAATCCACCATCAATATTCCCTTCGTGCCGCAAAAAAAAACAGAAACCATGACTTCGCTAGCAGGCAGAACAAGCATTGCTATTTTGAAAAGTGGTGACCCCTATGCTTCCACGGATTCGATTGTCAAATTATTCAAAAAATATATCAGAATGGGGTAGTTTCGCCTTTTTTGATTTTTTTATTAGAAGCAAGTATTTTTAAATTTAAATTTTCCATATTTTTTATTTTGCACAATTTTTGTTTTTAATCTATTCCCGCCACTGTGACGTTACTCTTGCGGTTTCCGTTGCAACTTAGTTCCGACGTGCTGCTCGAAGTATGACAAAGATATTTTGCGACGTATGTCTTGCGGGGTAAGGGGAACTTGTTTGTTAGGTTAGATTGCTGTCAAGTTAGCACGTCAGTGTTGCCAACCGTACGATAATTATCGTACATGTACGATATGTTGGCCATTTGTACGATGTACGATAGTCACTTCATTATCGTACGCACGTATACGATAATTTTGCCATCTAGAAATTTTCTTTTCTACAGTCTACATAGAGAGTTGCCATTTGCGCTCTTTTTTGTCAACGCAAAATGTCACTTTGCCGCTCTAGCGCGACAAAGTAGAAAAAACGCTCGTTGTCCAAATTTCTTACTATACAATGTTGAGAAATGTCACTTGTCTACATTCTTAATGGAAACGTTTAGTCAGGAACTAATGGCACTGTAGTGACACATTTACCACCTTTACAAATCAATCTAACATATAACTGCTCTGTCGGTATATTACATAACCAAAAAAAAAAAAATTAAAAAATGCCGCACTATTGTGAAAATAAAATAGGGCATTCATTTACAAAAACGAAAGTATAAAATGTTTAGATTAGATTGAAGCAATAGGTCAAGAAGAATGGGAAATAACGATAAATTGAAATTAAATATAAAAGACGTATTTCTTTATATTAATCCTTATTAACTGAGTAGTAGTGTAAGTACAAAGTATACATTTTATTATTTTTTGTTAGGATGGAGGACCCCACTATGGCGACTGTAGAAAAAAATCTTATGTTTCGAGCGCAAATCGACAATGTCCTATTTTGCGCTCTTAATACACAAATAGCTATTTTATATTGAACAACAAAAACAAATTTTAATATTTTCTTCATGGAACTTCGTATAGTTTCGTGATTTCATAGTTCGTTACCATGACAACTTGTTTACTTGGGACGCAAGGCAAGACGCGCTTTGTTGTGATACCCCATGGGGTGGACGTAGATTGTAGATATTTGTGTACGTGTTATATGGAGTTCCGTATTTTTATATTTATTTCCACCGTAATATATCTTTATCATAAAGATCCGTTCCTTATATTCGAATAACCATTATTATTATTATTTAATTTACTTCTTACAAAAAAAATATTGACATGAATAAAATAATATTGTTTTTTTATGTCATAAAGTCTTTTAATTCTGTAAAACTTTGTATTCTACAGTTCTTTTCCGAAAAATGAACAGGAGAATAGGAAATTGCATAAAATTAAAATCCCATGTTAAATTCCTATTTTGTGGCAAATACGATAATTTTGAACCTATTGTACGATAATTTGTTTCTTTTGGGTTGGCAACACTGTAGCACGTATTTTTACTTATTTATTTTTGTTTGAGCAAGTTTGTAACGATGTTTTGTATTACAGTTGATAAATAGAAACAAGGTTATGTCCACGGCGTCAGTATGTGGTCAACTGTCACTTTGACATGTCACATCCCATAGCTGTAAAACGACACTAGCGACTAGCGGCTTTAAATATGTAAGCGTGACGTTACAGAGAAGAGGTCGATTTGAATTATTAATATTTTAAATAACTTCTTTGAAATATTTACATAATAAATGGCGAATTTTATTGCAGTATATATCTTATGATGAGTCATATATTGTAAACAAATAAAAATTTCATTAAATTTTAACATATGGTAACTACCCCATTATAACAAAGCCGCAAGTCAGTTAACGTCAGTAAACGAAGATGATTCTGATTAACCGACAGAAGACGGGGACCCACCACGAATATTTTTTTCTATTCCTGCTCTGAAAATTCAATTTTCTTGTCTGTTTTTCATGTTGAAAGTGGCTCTTTGCAACACCCTTCGGTATCCTAGTAATTTTACTTATGTATAGAATGTTTGTTGTCATAGATACGCTCCACAAATACAAAAAGTGAAAATAAATGTTAAATTATTTAAAAATAATAATTCCTTATTTTTTTTAACTTGCAAGAGTAGAAAAAATAGTATGTATAACATGTGTTGAAAGTCCTTCGTGCTTCGCTCAGGCTGCAACTTTCGTTTTGGTTCGACAAAAAAACACTTGGTACACAAGTAACTAACGTCATTTCTAACTCAGAATGTTTTGAAGACGTTCATAGGAGATGCCCACAGTCTTTGCCTTTTCTCGAACCTTGATTCACCGTTCTGTTATGACCAAATCGTGGATCAAATTGATGTTTTCTTAACTGGTAACAGTTGCAGGTTGTAGGCCTTCCACTGTGACGATCATTTCTCAATGCTTTCCCTCCTACGGTTCAAATTCAGCAGCCTTTTTACTTCCTTGTACGTAAGTAAAGGAAGTATTGTAATCGCGAAAAGTTTCGGTTTTCAGATTTCAGCGGAAATATCCATTTTGATCATTCCTGAGTCCATTTTGACTAATTTCGTCGTGACGTCTGTACGTACCTCCGTACGTACGTACGTATCTCGCATAACTCAAAAACGGTAAGCCGTAGAAAGTTGAAATTTTGTATTTAGGACTGCTATAACATCTAGTTGTGCACCTCCCTTTCTGGTTATTACACAATTTCTAGAAGTGGCACTTTACATGAAGCCTATAATAGATTTTAATGAAAAACTGTTTTAAAATATAATCCAAAACTTTTAAAATTTGGTATACAAGACTTTTATGTCAATCGAAATAACATAATAGATTTTGGTTAAAATAGGCTAACCGGAAGTGGTACTTTACTTGAAGTTGTTAACAGTTTTTCTTGAATAAAATGATTTTATTTTGATTTTAGAGATAAATGCTTCAAATAAAAGCTTTAGAGAATTAATTTCTGCGTCTAGCACATCAAGTAATATTAAATTAGCCTTTGTATAACCGAGATATGTAAATTTAAAAATTATATATTTTTTGTTTTTGTAATAAAGCTTGCTATGGATTAGGACAAAAAAAAATGTTCATATCAAATTACGTTAAATACGTGCAATTTTATGATACGTACAATAACAAATATTGTTGTAATCAAATATTTCTTTGTTGTAATCAAAACTCTCTTTAAAAAGAACCGGGTTAGATTAATGTTAATTTAAGAATGATAGTAGTAAATGAATTATTTTTTGTTCTATATCAAAATATTTCTCGGGCTTGGCTTAAGCCTGTCAATATTTTGTAATTTATAGTTACTAAAAAAATATGTATAGTTTAATAATCGTACAAGGAAGTCGTGTGGTGTCCACATCAGATGTTTCCAAAGAATTTGCAATGTCTTCATAAATTTGTGTTGCTGTTAAAGTTCTTTTTATGAAGATATTTGAACACAGTGTGGTATTGTAGTAATTTTTCCATTTTTAAAAAGTAAATGAACACGTTAATTCAAAAAAATTAATTAAGTAACAAATTAGCGGATTAACGTAAAACTTCCCAGGAGACTAATGACAGTTCACATAACCTCACAAAAATGAATTATGTATCAAGTGCTGTCCTCTCTGTGTTAGGCCGTGAACTTGTCAATCCACCCTTGTAATTTTTTCTTAGAGAATATAATTCATAAGTCACGTGACATGTTTCCGCCAATCAACATTCAGAATCTCCCTAGTTACATGTCTATCACAGCGATGATAAAAATACAAACAAATTATCACCTTATTTATAATCGTTAATAAGGGCTTTGTTTTCTTTATTTACAATATAGGCATTTAATTTTGAGTATAAAAAATAGTTATTACAATAATTCAAACTCAGATATATTAAATCAAACTCGTAAGTACTATGTTTTATTACAATATGAATATGTACATCAAAAGTTAGGTTAACAGCACACACAATGTGTAACAAAATTTTCATTATATTCTCTTATTAAATATAAGCTCGTGATATGATCGAATAATCAAAGATATTGCTCGTGTAACCGAATAAGCACATTTCACTCGAGAATATCATCGATAATAATCATATCACTTGTTATATTACGTATGAATATATAATTTCTCAATTTCACTAATATCCGCTTAAGTTTTGTTTTTGGGAGACTGTTTCGTAATTTTTCTTTTCTAAATAGCCCACAGATCTTAACAGGACTGCCAAGGTAAATACTATAATATATGCAAAATTTCTATTAACTGGAAAAGTTTATTATTAAAAATTGTTAAGGTTTTATAATCTGATATCGGTTATACATTTTAACGTTGTACGAGCTTATTTGCAAACTGTAGTAATTACATACGTATATCGTAACGAAAGAAAACATAAAAAGTAAATTTAATATTAAACAAACAACTTCAATTAAATTTTTATTGCTTGTTTTGAATGCAAACTTTGTAGTTGCAGCTTTGAAAAACAATCAACTTTTTATGAAAACATAAAAATCAGAAAGATTTATGGTTACGTGGTAAATCTATTGATAAATTATATAGACGTAATATCTCGAAACGTTATACATTTTTCAAGTTAAATCACTGAAAATACTGTTTACTATTTTTCAGTTTCTAATATTGAATTTAATTGATAAAATTATATTTTTTTGAGTTATTCAGTATGGCAGTAAAATAATTGTTACAGTGATTTAACTAAAATACCGCTTCAGAAACTTTTTTTTTATTATATTGTTCATCGTTCGATGATATGCGAATTCATACAATACTCTTAACATTTACAACTCGAAATTCATGATTTGTTTTACTTTACACGGCTTTCTGTGAATTACTTAAAATTTGTTAAAATTATTTAGTATTCTTCGCAAGATGCAAAAAGATATTTGATTAATAATTTTGAGCTCACTGGACACATTTTAATTCTGAACAACTTTTGTTCTTACACTTTTTGCCCTAAAATTAATAAGCAAAAATATAGCACTAATTGACAATTATAATATTATTTTCTATGTTCAGAAAAAAAGAAGACACTTAGTATAAATATTTTATCTAAATTATTGTCCACAGTTATTTGTGAATAATAAGGCATTTCTTTTCTGTTTCTCTTTAATGTTACCATAATGACGCAAAGTTATTTTTTTATTATCCAATTTTTATATTTTTAGATACATACTTAACAATGTGTCTATTCAATAATGATAATGTTGGAGTAACGATAATCGACTGGAAGTTGGTTGAGGGAAGAATAATTTAGTCGAAAAGCAGTCTAAAAATGTTTATTTTGATTTCAAACCGACGTTTCGATCATACAATGATCATCTTCAGGGTTAAAACAAGTCAAAAAGAAAAATGTTTTTGTAATAAAACGTTAACAAACATGGATGAATTTTTTATGTGAAATACACAACGTTTAACTATAATAATTTTACCGGAACAGAAGTGAAAAACAATTTTATAAAATAAAAAATAAAATTTTGTTACAAAAACATTTTTCTTTCTGACTTGATTTAACCCTGAGATGATCATTGTAATACCGAAACGTCGGTTTGAAATCAAAATAAACATCTTTAGAATGCGTTCCGACTAAATTATTCTTCCTTCAATAATGATTATTTATTATTATTATTATTATTATTATTATTTTAGATTTCATGTGAAGTGATAAAAGATATTAATAATACAAATATATCATTATTATAACAAATCAACGATGTTATAGGAAACTGCGAACTACCTATGATAATGCTTGACGAAATTTAACTTCAGCCTGATACAGTTAAAACACTGCTAGTCATCTCCTAATCACCATTTATTTACCACCCATTGATATTTAGTAACGACTAAAAATTTATGAACACTTAATGTCACTATAAAGGTTTAATATAAACTGTGTTTCTTAGGAATAAATAAAGTTATTCTTTCTCCTGCATTTTTGCATCCTGTGTCGATTTTCATTTGAATCTGAATTCCCTGTTCGTTCTTGATATCTGCAGTCCCAGCGCGTATTCCTACAGGACATAGAGTCCTGATGTGAATTTATTCCTGCGTCGCAGGACACTCCTGGAGAGTTATGTCGACAATATTGACTCAGTGCTACCGTCTCATTTACACTGGGAATTCAATATTTACTTACAGGTTACAGTGCTTTATTTTCGCAGGGAAATTTTATTAATCCTGTACATACTTGTAAGTCATAGTATTTTCAAATATGTTTCTTATAAGTCATATATATTCATATCTAATACAATTTCTTTTAACGTTTTACATCTAATTTGAAGTAAAACATTATATCGCACGAGGGTGTTTTAATAAGAAACACCAAATTCAATATTGTGAGATTAATAATTCAGTTACAAATAAAATTTATACACGTTTCCTATGGTTTCACAATATCCTCTATTGTATCAGAAAAAATGGCCAAAAATGCTTCGGCTCTTTTCACCTCACCATTTATCTCTCTCCTTTGCAAAAGCTATAAGCGTGTGCGATAAGGATGTATATAACACGCTTGTCTTTCAAAAATTCAAATTGTTTCTACTAAGTTAGGACATTCCACTTAAAAACGATGCTCGTTGTTGATAATACTTTCGCTGTAATATGAGTTTATTTATTAATTCAAATATATTACCTTGATTCACAGCCGTACGAATAACATTATGTCAGTATCTTATTCACACATATTTAGTTTTACATTTGCTAACAAACTTACCAGTTGACTTATTTTTGAATTTTGAATGCTTTTATTGTAACATATATTTTTATAATAATAAACTAACATTAATATCTTATGTACCCTCTTAAAAACTAAGCAAACGACACTACTGAATTTGTCAAAATGGGCGGAGCAAAAATCTGAATTCATACATTTCGTAGATGACCTTGATCGGACATCTTTCAAAAAATTTACTGTATATATTTCGATAATCCCGGCAACTTCATATTATTTCAGTGCATTATTTGATGAATTCTATGGAGCTTTACATCCCCTGGCCACAAAATGTTGCTCCCTTTTTCAGTAGAGTGATAGAAAAAAACAGGGACATATCACTATTATCACTTTATTATTCATTTGAAACCTACATCCTGGGGTTGTGAGTTCGGTTTCCACCAGGGGCTTGGATGTTTGTGACTGTCCTTTCATCATCTCATCTCCATCAACGAAACGAAATAAAATAAAATGTTATAAAAACGTACGTTAAAAATTTGACTCAACCCCAATCAATTGTAATAATTTAAAAAGTTTATATACAATAAAGGATATTATTATATTACATATATTTTTATTTTTTATGAATGTATTTTGAATGCAATTTTTACCTTCTTTGTTTGAAAAAATATTTTGGTGTTTACCGATTACCTGATGTATATTTGATTATTTTGAACAATTCGATTTGTTTAGAGCAAGAAAGAGTAAGATTAAATTAAATTTAAATACAAATAATAAGTTCTTAAAGGTTCTCCCAAATCAACATAAATAGCGATAGCGAAACTTTCGCTTTTACAAATTATCGTGGATTGAAAGTACACAGTACTCACACTGCGACATTGCAGCGATTTATTTACTTTCGCTGCATGCACGGTTTTTGTCGCCGTTGTTGGTTATTTGCTAGTGATTTCATTATAATTTTTACAGAAAAATAGATGGAAATGGTAATAAAATCTCAATTTGTGTCCATTTTTGTAATGTAAATAACAGTTGTTTATCTTGTCGAAATTATAGCATCAGTGTACGTATGAAATTCTCCGTAATCCTTATGCTTTGATTTTATGAATGAAATCTACTTTCATTTCTTTCTCCTAATCAATTAATTAATAGGTATAAATATATAGTTGGATATGGAGTACATTCTCGAAAATGCTACCACAAATATGACGCTTTGGTGTGGGCACACACGCGAATTTCGTTGCCGCAATGAACGCGAAATTGTCGTTGTCGCCACCCTTGCAAATCTTTCGCGTGTTGGTTTGAAAATGCCTTAATTCTTTGACACTCCGTAACCTCTGAAGTGCTTTCTCCACGAAAACTTTGAGACCTTGTAAATGATGTCTAATAAACGCCCACTATAGTCAGAGCTGGGAACTACTTAAAGTAAAAGTACTGGCAGTATTACTTTAAATACATCCAGTATTTACAATACTTTACTTAAAATACTTTTGAAAATTAGTACTTAGTACTGTACTTAAAATACTTCTTTTTCATAAAAAGTACTTGAAATACTTTTTGGTACTTAAAGTATTTAAAAGTATTTAAAGTAACTAAAATACTTTAAATACTAAGTACTTCACGCATGCGCAAGAACATATTTCTATGTGTTCTGTGCACTCCTATCAACAGGGATTTGTGCAAGTATAGAAAAGTACCAAAGTTTTCGCTATCTATTAGTTTTAATTAAATAGTTGAAGACGTAAATAAAGATAAATCAAGACGTAATGCAATATATTATGATGAAAATGTTGTACAACTTATTTATTAAAAGATATTTCTAGTTGCTCATCAATATTATAGAACTAAATAAAGAGTTTTTCTACTCCAATGCGTGAAGTAGTATAGCAACAAACATTAATCGCAGTATGTGAAATCTGAATTTTAATAGCGATGCGTAAAATGCAATGGAGTCTTATGGAGTTTATTTTAAAATATTTTATATGATTCTACAAATATAGGTACTACTGTTTTTAAATAGGTATAGTACTTTAAAATTAGTGGGCTACTTTAACTGTTTTCTTAGATGACAGTGATATACCTAAATTCGATCATTTTTTGTAATATTTTAACTGATTTCACAAAAAATACTTAGTACTGGTACTGTAAGTAGGTAAAAAAGTACTTAAAGTATTACTTTACTTAGTATTTAAATACTTTTCTTATAAGTATTTAGTACTTAGTACATAAATACTTTTTTCGAGTACTGGTCACAGCTCTGTCTATAGTGTAAGGTACAGATATATGTGGTTATTACTAAAATCTGCGAGTAGAAGCAGATTGGCATAATACAAAATGGGTAATAAGAATAAGCCGTGATGAAATATTATTTAGATTAATTATTAATTTTTTTGTAAAAGATTTTATGAAAAGGGGGAAAATAAAATATCCTTGTCTTATTCACACTGTTCTACTATTTTTTACCTCCCGCTTCCCTTGGTAAGGGAGGTATAGGGATCGTGCTAAAAATCGCACATCGAGATTTTGGTAAATTACCACGTTTTAAGGTCCCTAGAATCCAATTTTAACATTTTCACGATGATGTCTGTGTGTGTGTGTGTGTGTGTGTGTATGTGCGTGTATGTTTATGTGTGTGTATATGTGTGTGTGTGTGTAAATGTGTGTATGTATGAATGTATGTAAGTAAGTGTGTGTGTGTGTGTGTGTGTGTGTGTGTGGATTTTCTGGGCGCTGTAACTCAAATACTATCATTCAGAAACTTTTGAAACCATATATTTCTATCTTATTCTAATATGGAAAGAAGCCATTAGATTTTGATGTCAATCGGATAACCGAAAATGGCAAATTACTTGAAACTCAAAATAGTTTTTCTTCAAAAAATACATTTAGATGTTATATAAATAATAGTATTTTAATGTGTTAAAACATATTTGAAGTAAAAATACAAAATATGTACTTCTATTTTTAAGTATTTCAAATGATTACTTAATCTATTTCAAATACCTATTTCAAATACTATGCAACACTGCTCATGATGCATTTCCGTTAAAGTATTAATTATTATAATTTATCACTCACGTGCGCGAAGAATGTTGGAAAACGCATTCGAAATATTATGTCAAAAATTTCAGCTATAATAGAAGATTAAAATTAAAACCAGATATTGCTGATATATTTTAACTACGTGTATTTTGTACAATTATTTACGTAGCCATAATATTCAATTAGAAGACCATGCGCAATACCATAGCAAATAATGGTTTTACAGTTAGAGATGCATTTCAATTTTTTTTCTTGATTAAATTTACGTCGTGTCATTGTCTTGTTTTTAATTTACACTGGCCGTCTGAACCACAACCGTATCCATGCTGTATCTAGTATTGTACGGGAATTTTGGGGAAAAAAGAGCTGTTAGGACCTCTGGCATGGTTGATTTGTTGAATAGTCCAAATATCTCTTTATCCTCTTAATACGGTTTCGCGTAAAAAAATACTATTGAAGATGAGAACATTGTTCTCGAACCACATGCACAAGTTTTTATTTTCTCTTAATTTTATAGTTGAGGTAATTTATAATTTTATTGTCAATATTATAAATGTTAAAATTGCATAAAAGCATATGAAAACATTGAAGACCTCATATTATAGTATTACAAATGAGATAATAAAGTATACATTGTCCAATTACGTGTGGAATAAATTTTTCAAACTACTTACTACAATATTAAAATTCCCGCTCTGTATTCTCCTTGGATCTTTTCCTTGTGGCTTACTTCCTCTAGGACTAAGCCAAGGTCCAATTTCCTTCCCCTATCTACTTCACGGTAAATTAGTAAGTTGATAAATTAGCGAAAGAGGATTAGGAATGATTATCCCGTATGCGAGTTTAATAATTCGTGGTTGTAAGTAGCTCGGTGAATTATGCATGTGCAGAGCAGCCGACATGTTTAGAGATTTGTTTCACCAACTCACCACCAGATGAAGCGGAGAGGAGACAGCTAAATGTGAGGTTAACTATGAGTTGACAAAATGATGAGGATCTATAAATTTTACACTAATGGAAAATACTTTGGGAGCGTCTTGTTCTTTACACGTAATAGGCGATGGGAAATAAGATCGTAGCGCCAAAGTGGCTTTTAAAAGAACTAATGTTAACGGGATAATTTGACATAATTGTATTTATGCATTAAGTGTATAATATTAAAATATATACATATGTAAACTTAAATATTATAAACATAATAGATAACACTTGTGTTTATATAATCAAGAAAATGTCACGTGTATAACTTATCCCATTAACTATAGTTCCGCAAAATATCACCAGATGTCATACTTCTTATTTCCCATCGTCCATAGTAAAAACGTAGGCACCTAAATTTGAACGTGGGAAGGAAAGTACTGAAGGAAGATGATACTCGCAGTGGATGGTCCCCAACTTTTGACAGTGAAGAAAACATCAATTTGATTTAAAATATGCCAGATGCAGTCTGGCACATTAAGGTTTGAGATGCAATGGTGAAGCCGTTCGCGGGTAATGTCATGGCTTCATTTTTTTAAGGACTCGAAGGGAATACTCTTATTTACAGTGGACATAAATGCCGAATACGGGGGGGGGGGGGCTCCGGTGCTACAGCTCCCCCAAGCCGATCCTCGGGGGCCCAGCCCCCTCGAGAATAGGAGTCAGTTTTGTATTTATTAATTAAATAAAATAATTTGTAAAAAACACATAATATACAAGTTAAAAAAATACCGGATAAACATATAATATTTAATATTATATTAAATATTTAAATTTAACAGGCTCTTTTGTGTATTTTTTTAACAGATAGAGAGATTTGTAGAAGAAATATTGCTATAAATTGAAAATGTATTTGTACCTAAAAATCTACCATATTCTACAAATATGTATGATACATGACTCTTCACAACTTAATCGAATATCATAAATAATGTGTTATTAAATGAATTAACGCATGTTGAACGTAACGAAAGCTACTTTTTACTAAAGTCTACATAGAAAGTAGCCATTTGCGCTCTCTTTTGTCAACGCAAAATGTCACTTTGTCGCTCTAGCGCGACAAAGTAGAAAAAACGCTCGCTGTCCAAATTTCTAACTATACAATGTTGAGAAATGTCACTTGTCTACATTCTTAATGGAAACGTTTAGTCAGGAACTAATAACACTGTAGTGACACATTTACCATCTTTACAAATCAATCTGACATATAACTGCTCTGTCGGTATGTTACATAACCAAAAAAAATAATGCCGCACTATTGTGAAAATAAAATAGGGCATTCACTTACAAAAACGAAAGTATAAAATGTTTAGATTAGATTGAAGCAATAGGTCAAGAAGAATGGGAAATAATGATAAATTAAAATTAAATATAAAAGACGTTTTTTCTTTATATAAATCCTTATTAATTGAGTAGTAGTGTAAGTACAAAGTGTACATTTTATTACATTTTGTTATAGTAGCGACTGTAGAAAAAATCTTGTGTGTGTTTCGAGCGCAAATGGAGATTGTCGATTTCGAGAGAATGAGGTTGTTGCCGCGCGACAATGTCCTATTTTGCGCTCTTAATACACAAATAGCTATTAAATAATTGATTTGAAGAACAAAAGTGTCGCGAATTGGTTACAAAAATCAAAATATTGATTAGAACAATTAATTGATACAATGTTTTGCTTACAAAATTTAATCCTAAAAATATTACTCCTTAAAAATAATTGCTCAAAAATCCAGCCCCCCCCCCCCCCGCCGAGATTTTTTAAAAGTCAGGCGCCTATGACAATAGATAACATTTCTAACGACCATTATAGATCTATTCTACTCGAACATGTTACGTCAACTTCGTGAAGAAACAAAAAGAGAGCGACCTGGAATGCTAACGAATAGTGTAATTAACCACTGAGCAAACAAGGCAATTGCCTAGGGCCCGAAGTAAGTAGGGCCCGGAAATGACTAAGGCCTGTAAATCAGATATGCATCATTAACAATTGTTTTGAAATTTATTTTGTAACCAATTTGTAATACATTTTAGCTAAAGCTAATTGAAAATAATATTTATGTAGATTCATAGAACTGAATTAAAAGTAGTAAATTATTGTACTTCACAGAGTGAATCTGGAGAGACCCCCCTTTAACTATTTATTATAAACAACAGAAAAAAACTGTTCATAAAAAGTTTTATTATTTTAAATATACTATTTTATGGCAAATATAGATATTTTTTATAAAGTCTGGTTACAAGATACAAATAAACTTTTATTTTTTAAAAAGCAACATATAAGTATTTTGCAAAAATATAAACCGCCATTTTTTGTCTTTTCAACGATGTATTCATTTTTATCCATGCATTTGAAAAAATTCCAGAAAAAATAAGATAAATGAGATATATGAGAAATAATTTTTATTTAAATATTCTAGGTGGCTATGTGAAAATAAAGAATAAAGAAATAGATAAATAAATAAGTAATAATAGATAAGTAGCAAACGAATGTAAACTTTGTTGATATTAACATAGTTATATTTTGTTTAATTCAAACCACAACGTTCATTTTGCGCCACCCTGTATATTCCCTACGTTAATTATAAAAAAGCACATTGTGACTTATTTATTTCCATCCCATGTCTCATGCAAGAAGCATACTCCCAGTAAATATTTCAATCTGTTATCGACACTGCGTCACTGCTGCCATCTGTTGGCAATGACAGGCACTAAACAACACTAGGAGTCCGTCTTAATAATGCAAGAGCACAGCACGCTACGATGAAGGTATTTACAGGTGAAGTAGAGTAAACTAAATTCGCGGCAGAAGTGACAAGGTTTATTGAATTATATGGTTGTTTAAGGTTGGATGTTACCCAAGTAATGATGATAAACAAGAGATGTTTTCTCTAAGCACTCTAAGGGAAAACTAAAGAAGTAGAAATTATATGATGGTGGAGATGAGAATATATTCGCAAAAATAATTAACTCGTAGCAGTGAAATGAGAAACCGGAATTCTACAAAATTGTCCTATTTTAAATACTAGATATTTACAAGATAATAATATCAAATTTTTGATTAAATAATAGTCGATAGTAAACAAAATATAAATGAACAAAGAACCTTAGTGATATTTTATGAAATATAGGTAAAATAACTGTGGGCTACGTTTATCATTATAAACGTGAGATAATATTTCTTTTTCTGATTCAGTTTTTAGGAGTAATCAAATTAAAAGTAACGGTAAAAGAGTTAAATGGGGCAATAAATCTTTCTTCCAGATAAATAACGCAGGAATTTGATTTAACAAAGCCATAATTTAAATTAAATTTAAATGCAAAAGCCATTACGTTGTATGTGCGCAGTGATAATAAACCCATTTTTCATATATAATAGAATGGCAGTCACGTGCATTTCGCCCATAAATTAAACACCTAGACTTAGAATTCTTCTCTATTTCCTTCAATTCTATAACTTTGATTATTCTTATTCTTCTCAATACTATTTGTTTGAATTATATGAGTGTCATTTTAGTCAATCTATAAATCGGCTTCAGACGTATAGATTATAGGTTTGAATTAAGGACATGAAGTTATTAAAAGTTTTAAAAAATCTAATTGACATTTGTATATTCTTCTTTTAGTATTTTTATTTTATTTAAACATGTGTTTCACATGATTTGCAAACGGTTATTGGTTAGCTTCGTTTACTAGCATAAAACAAGATATTTTCTGCATAATATGTAAAAGAGGTTCAAATAGGTTGCTTTCTATTTGAAGACAAACATTTATTTGTACGAATTATCACGGAAACATGATGAAATTTTAACGCACGATCGCTCCAATTAGTTTTGTAACATAAATTAATTAGGTAAGTATGTGATGTTCATATTCACGCTGCTGTAGCGTTATACTACAGACCGTTTATGCTTTCATAATACATCGTTCGAATATTTGCCTGAACACATTTTGTGCTTTACCTACTTAAACCTCTATAATTACTTTCGGTGGCCTGACCCTTTGTATTCGATGTTATTATCGCGTCGAATGCTTTAGAAAAAGTACGCCGTGCTATATAAACCGTCAAGAAGGACAGCCGACGGACATTCTGACATAAACACGAGTCGTGATATGATCAGTTGGTGATATAAATAGTCTACAAGTTGTGAATAGTAAAATAAATATTGTTTAAATAAACAATCTTAGTATTTAAGTATTTAATAATATTCTCAGTCTTAAATTAGTGTTTATAATTATTTAATCATAGTGTTAGTTATTTTTATTATCTTTTTAATATTTATCTTAATTATTTATGGTATAATAAACATTTATTTTAATTAATAATATTTCTATGATATTTACACTTCACCCAAATAAATAAACGTTACAATAAGTTCTAATTACAGAATGAAAATATTGAAAATTGTTCTAATTCTAAAGATATCTTAATTGTGCTTCTTAAGTATGTATATGTTATTGTACTTTAACATTTCAGAACTCTTACTAAATTTTGTCACACAAGCGCACGCACCGGTCTGAGGGACCATTCGATTAAAAAAACATGATAGGTATATGGCCTTATCGACAAAATAGCCTCAGTAATTGTTAAAGGACGATAAATAAACTGTAATTTATGTTTTAGTTTTCATAAATTACTTATACATACTTTTTAATTCATACTTGAGTTTATTGCATGGCTGGGGGTCTGGTCACGAATAAGGGAAACCGGGTTCGATTCCGACCGACGCCAACTATTTCAAATTTTAAATGGCACATAATTGACCTCTGTGGCGTACTCTACACGCCAGCAATGAGTGCCCGTGAGGTGATGCCTGGTAAACGTCCGCACGGTACAAATATTTCATCATCATTACCGAAATCTGTGTACAAAGCAGATTGGTACACTCAGTAATAGGTAAAATGCCGTGATGATATATTTTTACCTCCTACCCTTGGTAAGTGAGGTATAGAGATCGTACTAAAAATCTTCTTAATGCTCTAACTGAAATACTATCGTTCAGAAAATTTTCACACCTTATTATAATATGAAAAGAAGCCGTTAGATTTTGGTGTAAATAAGATAACCGGAAATGGCACTTTACTTGAAATTCAAATAGTTTTTCTTCGAAATGTTATTGGTTATATAGTTCAGTGACAGATAAATGTCACTGTCTAAAAACTAATCATTTGGAATAAATAATAGTAACGTTTTACAAAGAAAATAATAAATAGAGCAATATTTATATGGAATGGAACTTAATACAGTTTTCAGCATTAGTAAATATGTAGGTATTTATTTAAATTAATAAAAATTAAATGGCGGTAGGTATTGTGTTGGCCACATCAGAAGTTTTATTTATTTATAATTTTTTTACTATCGTTGGTCGCTGAGACCGTTTGTGTGTATTGACGGATTAAAAATTATTTCTGTAGTAGTTAATTAATTTTTTAGATAGGTGCTTCTTAATATATAATATGCGCGATTGATTTAATTGATAGACAAGTATATGTGTAGAGTTAAATATGGTGGAAATATTAAAAGACGTTGCACTCTGATAATCAGTCTGCTGAATTTTAATAATAGTAATTCAACTCCTTGGACAATGTCTATTATTACATCATAAAATAATTAACTCCTTTTCTCATTTAGTGGAGAACTCCACATCCACGGGGAATTCCCGTGCAAATCACTTCATCTACTTTCAATCGCTGTATTGACTGCAGTCGGCGATAAACTTTTCTTACATTAAGCCGAGACCTCCGGAGACTGGCGAATCTTTTTATTGAACACTCCCGCGAAAGGTTTCAAAATGAGAGAATGTGGTTAGAGAAGAACTTCAATCAGAAATTAAAGCGAAGATGAATGGAAATTGGTTTGTGTTAAATGGAAGAAAATTGCTCTGGAAAAAAGATCAGATGGGAAAGTTAAATTTATAATACCTCCTTCGAAGCTTGGAACATTTTTTTTTAGTATTATTAATACAAGAAGAAGTTTGGAAGGAGAAATTAATGTATTATACGAGCTCAGGCTCTTTTAATAGTTCCATCAGCTTACATTTTTAAGAAATTGTAAACCCTACATGGTTAGAAATTTCTACAAAATAAATATTAGTACAAGAATTAATGTAGCCATATAACATTATTGTGGATCTAACGTAACAAACTTATATCATTGTTTTTTTTAGTAGTCACACTGTTATCATTAAATTGTTACCTTAGGAACGAGATTTCAATAGATCAAGTGTCACTTAAAAACAGCTATTGGACAATAGTATATTGTGTTATTAGGAGTAAAAGTGATACTTAGTGTGGCGAGCGTGGAAGTTTGCACGACGAGCGAAGCAAGTCGGACAATTGCACGCGAGGCACACAAAGACACTTTTACTCCGAATGACACATTATAATTTTTCTTCAAACGTAGATATTTAAAGAAAAATATCTACTACTGATGTTACATTATACGTAAATTACGTTTGCGATTTCAGTTGCCCTGTGCTATGGATATTTATTTGTTCACTTTTTCTTTTAAACATTGTAGTGAAAATATTCACGTTTTGACGTTTAAATAAAAACTGTGCAATTTTATATCCTGCTTGTGTGCAATTATGTCGCAATTTGAAGTATTATAATGTACGCCCCCTGAAGTTGTTCAATTGGATGGAAATCTAACAGTGTGGCTGAAAGATATGTCCAGGAATATCATTGCAAAACAATATAAATTTTTCTTATCAATTTAATTCTAAGTATTCTTATGTTCCTTACCGTCCCTATAATTGTAATCTGTAAGTCTGCTATTCTTTAATATATTATTTCTTCAAAAGTAAATTCTGTTTATATTTCAATTCATAGGTTATTTATTTAAATTTGACGGCTATTGATGGTATTTAGTTACTTTATTCTTAGGTTACCTATAGTGTTATATTTATTTATTTTATCTCTACCTTGTGAATCAAGTCACAAAAGATGCTACTTTTATGACGGTTGAAGAAAAAATAACTTAAAGCATAAAATGCCGATTAGATATTTTAGATTTCAAATATTTCAATAGAAGTTTGCAGCAAATTGCTTTTCCAATTAAAAAAAAATCTGTTGTGGCCATCACAATACGCCCTTTACATTGTGGTATATAATTTAACATTTCTTGTACACACAAAAAATTCTAATTACACCTAATCTTTATATTTACGTATTTTCTATAATTTTAAATTTATTCTAGGAGCAAGTTTTCTCCATTTCTTTTAAATGTTCAAGGTTTCTTCAATTCATTAACGCGATTGGAGTTATTTCTGAAGGGTTCAAGTAATATACCTATAATTTTAAATATATAATTAATAATACATTAAGAAATATTAAATATCGTTCTCAGAAAAAGCCTGCAGTACTATCTCTGAATTTTTGACACTGACATTAGTGACATTTATCTGTCAATTACAGACATTTTAATTTCTCAAGTAGTTACCATGGAGATGTTTGGGCTGTGAGCAGACTGTGAGATTTACTACAACAGATTTTATAGATTATATATCCATATCTTTAAATCTATAGAGAGTATAATAATTTTTTTAAATGTGTCGGATAGAGAATTTTGTTTTCTAATATTTGTAATAACATAAATTTTGAAAAATAATATTTAGAAGATTAAAGTTAAAATACTACTACTTCCGGTTGTCAAATTGTTACCAGAATTTATTCAACTCTTCCCATTACAGTTAGATTGAGGAATCCGTAGTAACACAGGTCTTTAATTTTATAGAATTTGAGAAATCGTATCTCCAATAACCTAACACACATACACACACACTCACATCCGCACACACACACACACAAACACACACACACACACACACACACACACACATACAGAAATCATCGCAAAAATGTTATTATCGGATCCTAGGGACCTTAAAACGTGCTTATTCACTAAAATCTGGATATGTGATTTTTAGCATGATTCCAATACCTCTCTTAGCGAGAGGTAAAAATAGTGTATATTTCTAAATACTAATAGCAAGATTTGTATTTATACCTATTTTGACATTTCAGGTATAATTACGCCAAACAAAAATGGGTCGAATAGAATATATTTTTCACTGAATGGGAAGAAAATCGTTAAATACACAATTCAAGATAGCTTAAATAGTACGAATATATTATTTATTTGCGTGGTGTAAAAATGAGAGAAATATTAATAATTAAATTAAAAGTTTAATAAATGAGAAATAGGTGTATGAGAAGATAAAAACAACGTACACTGTGAATAAAAAAATATAAACACTAAGAATATTTACCTTTCCAAATTTTTAAAAATAAAAAGCTAGTGACAAATTCGACTGTCAT
Organism: Harpalus rufipes; assembly: GCA_951394225.1. Classification (NCBI taxonomy): domain Eukaryota; kingdom Metazoa; phylum Arthropoda; class Insecta; order Coleoptera; family Carabidae; genus Harpalus; species Harpalus rufipes. The sequence goes on from OX596275.1 coordinate 12,226,932, forward strand.
CTTTACAATTTAATGAATTTTAGAAAATAATCGTCTTTGAGATTCACACTTTGACAACACATGGAATACCAACAACACCGTGAATCCTTGGAAGATCGGAAGAATTCAAGGAACTGTATATGGAGCTTCTGGGTTTTTATTTTATTATTGTACATATATACTCTATTGTATTTAACCTCTATTACTGTACTGTCAAAATAATATAAATTCGCCAGGGATTTTTTTTTTGACATATTTTCTCCCTTGAGGCAAAATGTTTAATTTCGATCATAATTTTAGCATAAGAAATATCGATTTCTACTTTCGGGGGTAAAAAAAGAATTATTTATTTAAAATGCTTGAGTCTTATACTTTTCCAAGGGTAAAAATGATTTTAATATCTTTCCAAAATACAAAAGCCCGGTTTCTGAAACAGAGCAATATCCGGCTCACTTGAAACTTCTCCCATTGCTGAAGTCTTCTCCTTCCCCTACTTCTTGACTGCAGGACGGTGCGGTGACTGGGATCGTGAGGTATTTAAAGGTGGAGGAATGAATATATTTAAGACACTTCGGCAGCTAATAGCGTGGAAGGCCAGAGGAGATCTGCAGAGCACCTATTTCCTGAAAAAAATCTACGACTCCAAGTTTATGAGATGGAAGCCGTAGGATAGTTCGGAAAACAGGAAACTCACTAAAAATAAAACTATTTAAAAGTTAGGATTTTTATTGAAGTGTTTTTCACAGCAATAAATATCATTTTTATACAACAAGCTAGAAATTTCATTACAAGTTTTGCATTATTATTAATAAGACTTGGATTGAAGTGGATCGGAATGTAGATCTTAAAATTGTACGTTAAGGACTATCAAAGTTTAAAAAAAGGTATTATTTTGTAAAATAATCGAGTTTTTAATACCTATTCCTCATCTTTATATATACGTCACACTTTTATTCTGTTCCAAATTATCACTACTTTCAAGCCTTCTGCTATCGCTTGTTTAAAATACGGAATTAATTTTTAAGATTGCAGAAAATAACAACAAAAAACAACGGAAGTACACCAAATAATACTTGTTTAAATATATAATGCCACGCCAGATTCATTGCGTTGGAATGAAAATGAAAGATATGTTGAATGACATACGCTACCAGTGGTTTTCTACTCAAGGAAATAGAACACCCTATATATTTATTCAAATTTGAAAAGTACATGAAATTTGCTATCCAACAGTATAAAAACAATCATAGAATAGAATAGAATAGAATATCTTTATTGATCAAGATCAAATAGCAAGAGTTCAGTAATCACTGTTATATTATTAAAAAATACAATGGTGAGTGATTAAAATATTACATTTTTGTTTATTACTTTTAAATATTTCTCTTGAACAAAATTATTTTCAATTTAACAACAAATTTTTAAACAAAATGATGGTTTGCCAATGAGTTCGCCTTCAAGTTCTTTATTGGCCGATATTTTTATGGGTTCCTTTGAAAATAAACTATTTAATTATAATATTAATTTTTTAAATAATGTAATGCGCTTGCGCCCGATGCCACTGAGTCTAGCCCGAACGCATCCGCCGCCGCTGATCTGTTTAATTACATCCGGTCGCCTGACCCTTTATATTCGATGTTATTATCGCGTCGAATGTTCCAGAGGGATGCCGGACTGTATAAATTAAATACTGTCAGGGAGGACAGCCGAGACATTCTGATATACACATGAGACGTGCAATAAACAGTTGGCAATATAAATAAATATAGTCTACGAGTGATGAACATAAATAGTTACATAAATAAAGTGAAATAAATATTGTTTAAATAAATAATCTTAGTGTTTAAGTATTTAATAATATATTTAGTCTTAATTAGTGTTTATAATTGTTTAATCATAGTGTTGTTATTTTTATTATCTTTATCTTAATTATTTATCGTTTAATAAACTTTTATTTTAATTAATAATATTTCTCTGATTTTTACACTTCACCCAAATAAATAAACGTTACAAAAACATTAAATTTTGGTGTAGATGTATTGATGATGTTTTATGTTTATTTAGCGTACTCTAGAACTTAACTTTTATTAGTTTGGTTAACCGTCCAATTTCCATTCCTTTAAATTTAGAAAAAAAAATTATAATGATATTAAAACAATAAAATATATAGCATCTAATAATGGTTATCCTATGGGTCTGCTTGACAAACTAATAAAAAAACTTAATAATTCAAATTTTATTGTTTCAAAATTTATATATATATATATATATATATATATATATATATATATATATATATATATATATATATATATACACATATACTTTTTCTATGACTGCAAATAAAGACAGTAGGAAATATAGAAACACTTTCTAGGTTACTTATTGTTACAAAATGAAACAAAAACTACAGTACGTTAACTTCAGCCCATGTTTAACGAATCAGCTGTTAGTAGTTCTTAGTCTCACGCCGTGCCCAATACATTCATAGCCACAGCTTGGCCAATAGTGATTAAGATATTGTTTTAACACGTTGGATACCGCTTATACTTATAAGCGACGGTTGATATATTGCGAAGGTGCCATCGACTCATATAAATGTTTTATTCGCATTGATACTTTCAGTTATCTGGTCGGGACAGCAGTTGTGTGCGTGTATGTAAACAGCCACCCGAGTAAAGGAAACATAAATTTTGGGATCAAGCAAAGAATCTTTAAATTAAAGCGGCATACAACGTGTTAACAAAAAAAGAAGAAAAATATTTGTATAAATGTTATATATCCATCAAATTCTTGACAATGCATAAAATTATGGTAAGAAATTAGAATTAAAAACTAATTTAAACAACTTCATTCATTATATGAACTTCGTAATTAAAATTTCATTTCTTCGGTTTTGTATAGTCGGATACAATTTTTTCTGTGGGGTTTCCTTTAAAATTACTTTACATCTTAGCTCATATTCTGTTTCCCTTACATTGGCTTTATATCAGGGTCGGTTTTTCGTCCTGACGTAGGATTATCTTTTCTCGGAAAACGCGACGGTACTGACGTTGAAAAATAATTAAGACGAGCCCGGGCGACTTAAATTGTCCGCGTAATAACCCGTGTCTTCGCCAGACCAGTGACGTGCTACTGGGGTAATAAGCCACTTTATCTCACTAATAGACATACCAGTCTTTTACTTGAATTTGCATATTTATTATAAATTCCCACTGCGAAAACAAAGAATGATTTTGGATGTAAATAAAAATTTGTTGCGATGTGGCCAGCTTACTTTTCTCCCACCATTTAATTTTTAATCATCAATATATATATATATATATATATATATATATATATATATATATATATATATATATATATATATATATGTAATTGTCAACAAATAATTGTCTAAACCACTGACAGCTGGACTAAACAAATAGAAGAATGATAATTATTTCTAAACAGAATTCTGACTAAGAAAGTTAACAAAGTTGAAATATTGTACCTGAAACTATAATTTAGAAAAGGTCATAAAGTTATATATTTGTACTCGCCTTATCACAAATAGAATAAATAAGTTTATGGGTTTTTTAATAAAAAAAATCTGATGTTACCGCGGGCCAGTAAGAATTCAAAACATGCTTTAGGTTTATACACTGACGTAGCTATAGGTTTCTTAAGGGGGGGGGGTTCTGGTAGGGTTGGATGAAAAATGTATGAAAAAAAATATATGCGCCGCAGGCGATTTTTTGAAAATTTTCAAAGTCAAACATGTTTTAATGCAATGTAAGATAATATAGAGTTCTTTACAATGAAGCATATTTAACAAATTCTTAAAAATTAAAATCCATATTTTATGACGAAAACGCGTATGTATGCTCCAAAAGCGTATAGTTGACACTTCTACTAGACTTTATGGTGCTAGATGGGAGCATAAGCAATAACTACAAAAACAGAAAATACAATGTTACATTAAATTAAAATATTATATTACTGAGTAGTGGCAATATCATTATTCTATTGAACTGCTCAAAATAAAATGTATAATAATTAAATGTTAATTAAATTGCGTTCCTCACAAAATACGGGACAATTGGGCGTCCCGACGCTCAAATGTTAGCTAAAATAGGGGACAATTCCGTATATACGGGACGCCTGGCAATCGTGTTCCCACCGGCACTGCGGCCCATTTTTGGTTTTCATTTTAAGTAGGTACATAATCCCCCAATTTTGTAAGAAAGTTATATCCAGCTTAATATCAAACGTAGCAAAATACAACCGATGGGGGGGGGGTTGAACCCCCTAAACCCCCCCCCATATATACGTCGGTGGGTTTATATAAAATATAAAATGAATTATCTCTTTTTACCTCCCGCTACCCTTGGTAAGGGAGGTATAGGGATCGTGCTAAAAATCGCATATCGAGATTTTGGTAAATGACTACGTTTTAAGGTCCCTAAAATCCAGTTTTAACATTTTCACGATGATGTCTGTGTGTGTATGTGTGTGGATCCTCTTTACGCTCTAACTCAAATATTATTGTTCAGAAAATTTTGAAACCTTGTATTTCTACCTTACTCGTATATGGAAAGATGCCATTAGATTTTGGAGTACATCAGATAACCGGAAATAGCACCATACTGGAAGGTCAAAATAGTTTTTCTTCGAAAAATACCTTTAAATGTTATTTTTTCGAGATTTGTTATTATATAAATTAAAGTTTTTAAATTTTTCTACAGGTTTGCGTTAATACTTTATGTATATATTGTATGGATAAATTTCTAAAATTATGTATAATTTGAATCCCGGTGCCTACGCGGTAAGCACAACACAACTCCATGGTTACACAGTTCAGATCTCAAATGTATGTAACTGACAGATATATGTCACTGTCAACAAATTAATCATTTCAAATAATTGTAACGTTTTAAAAAGAAAATAGTAAATGGACCAAAAATTATATGGAAAGGAATTTAATACAGTTTCCAGCGTAAGTAAATATTTAGGAATAAAGGTAAGATAATAAAAATATATAATATATCATCACGGCATATTACCCATTGCTGGGCGAGCCAATCTGCTTTGTGCTTTGTACACAGATATCAGTAATAATGATGACATATTTGTACCGTGCGGACGTTTACCAGGCGTCACTTCACGCGAATCTGGGGAACCGGGTTCGATTTCGACCGACGCCAAATATTTTAGAATATTAAATGAATAGAGGTAAGTATATAAATAAAATCAATATATCATCACGGCATATTACCCATTGCTGGGTCTGCCAATCTGCTTTGTACACAGATTTCGGTAACGATGATGACATATTTGTACCGTGCGGGCGTTTACCAGGTGTCACCTCACGAGCACTTAATTCTGGCGTGGAGAGTGCACTACAGGGGTAATTTTTGTGCCATTTCAAATTCGAAATATTTGGCGTCGGTCGGGATCGAAACCGGTATGTAATAGTTACTTACATACTAAGTGCGGGAAGACACTCATCCCGCATGAGCGCTTATTTGAGGCACGAGCGAGCTTGCGAGCGAGAGCTTCATTTGCGCGAATGCGTGGATGATGTCTTCCCGCAAGAAGTTTGTACAATACTTTTTGTAACGAACAAAATCATTATTAATAGAGTATAAATGTCAAGATAATTGTACAAAATTCGCAAATATACAAGTAAATAGCACAGCAGAAATTTCATAGCAACGGTTGTTAAGAAAATTGTTGATTTCGGAAACATAATTGTTTGCATATTTTTTCAGAATTAAAAGTTGTCAAAATGTCTGATTCTGGTATTTCTTGTACGCCTCCCAAAATTAAGGCCGGAGAAAAGGAATAAACGCTTTTTACCTCTCGCTAAGAGAGGTATTGCATTCATGCTAAAAATCGCATATCCAGATTTAATTGAATAAGCACGTTTTAAGGTCCCTACAATCCGATTTTAACATTTTTACGATGATGTCTGTCTGTGTGTGTGTGTGTGTGTGTGTGTGTGTGTGTGTGTGTGTGTGTGTGTGTGGATGTATGTGTGTGTGTGTGTATGTATGTAGGATGTTGGAAGGACAGTTACTCAAAAACTATAAGACTTTAAATTTGTTTAACTACGTATTTCCCAATCGGACATTCATGGGAAGATCTGAAAAGGTTTTGGTAACAATTGGACAACCGGAAGTAGAAGATTCTTGAAAAAAAATCTTCTAAATAATATTTTTTGAAAATTTTTCTTGGTAATATTAAAGAAAATTAAATTCTCTATATCATACATTTAAATATTTTATTATATATTCTATAGATTTAGAGATAAAAGAAATATAATATATAAAATAATCTGTTGTAATAAATTTTACAGGCGAAAGAATGCCATGGAAAATAGTTGAAAATTTAATTTTTTTGTATTGTAACTGACAGATAAATGTCAATGTCAGAAATCCGGAGACATTAGTGAAGACTTTTTCTGGGATCTGGGAAGTACTTACATTATATTATTTCTTAATGCATTAATAATTAAATATTTAAAATTTTACATATATCCTTCAAAATACTGTCAATCCTGACAATGAATTGGAAACATTTCGAAAAATTTGAAGAGGACAAAATTTCTTCATAAAATGAATTTAAAATTAAACAATCTAAATATAAGGAATAGATATATGTAAGTAGAAATTTTGTTGTACAAGAAATGTTAAATACAATAGGGCGCGAGCAGTCATGTGATTTTGTTGGCTTTGACAAGCAGATATGGGGCCCATGTCAGAATGATAGCTAGTAATTATGTATATAGATGTCAAGTATCATACTTTCTCATTCTAAATTTAGTGATTTTCCAATTCCATGTGGTTTATTTTCCTCGACAAATAAATTCCACACTCCTGGTGACAAATTAACTACGTGTATTTAGAAAATCTTGAAATTCTGAATGAAAAATTGACAATTGACATCCATGTACATAATTACTAATTATCATCCTGAAACGGGCCCCCACATCTGCTTGTCAAGGCCAACAATGTAACATGACTGTTCGCGCCCTATACTACCAAAAAAGGAAGTGGCGAGAGGTATTGTGCTGGCCACAACAGATTTTTTTAATTTACCATAATGGCAAATGTGCTAATTCCCCTGTAATTCAGTACGTAAATGAATTATAAACTAAATTAAGCAGAAGTTCTAACGCATATTGTATGTTGTACTTACCAACTTTTCAAATAATTAAATAAAGAACAATGTCCGGTACATGCCTCTATTTTACTGGTAGTTTAATTGTCAGATTGTCAGTGTAAGTGTAATATCTGATAATTTAAATTTAAGGTTATGTTCTATTTTGATATTGGACAAATGACAGATTGTTGTTCTCCAACAGATGGCACTGATGGTAGGCAAATTTATTATTTATTAATAAATTATTTATTATTGGTTTTAAATGCTTGAAAATCGTTAATTTTCGAAAAAATTATAAACTTGTCAATGTTTTTTGCTTAATTTCCTGGTGCAGTGCATCGGGAAAGTGACGTTTCCGGTTGTCTATAGCGTGTGTTAAATGTCACTTCCGTGGTTGTGAGTACAAAAATGTAATTTTAAACGGGAGGTATTGTGTTGGCCATATCAGATTTTTTTGGAATTTGAGTTATGACCTCATAAATTAGTAATCAAATCATTAAGTAAATTAATAATATCGTTTAAAAAACTTAAATCATATTACCGTTTAGGATATTAAATATATGTACAATCTTCGTTTTGTTCATGCTTAGCAGAATTACAAATCTTGACACAAACATGTGTCCTACTCAACTAACGTACCTATACACTTCACAATGAAACCGAATTTTTTTATATTTTGATTCATCAAGAAATTGTTTAAAAATCTGATGATTAAGATATCTAAATTTAAGAATGTTTATGTTTATTTTCAATTTTATTTCCATTACATATTTTTATAAATAATAATCAATTGGGGGAACCTAAAGACAAAAAAGTAAAATGTTTTACTTTTATCATGATCTTGATATCAGAAATATCGTTTCTATTCCTGGTGGAAAAGTAAATAAAATTCTTAATTCCAAATACATTCTGATTAGAATTAACCAAACAACTGCTTAGCTATCTTTGTTGTTGTTATTCAAGGAAATCAGAGCGAACATCTTGTAGTTATCATGGTTCAGATTTCAGACACGGAGTGTACAGCGTACACGTGAACAGACCCGTCTGTGGCCACAGACTGTAATGAATATTGTGGGGTGTGTACTTCCGGGTAATTAATTTTTGTTTGTTGTGTATCTTAAGAATCTCAAGGAGGATCTTGGACTAAGGCGCCAAATTGTGTGATCTTTTTCTTTGTATTTTTACGTCTTTTATCATTTTGTACTTGTAGTTAAACAGAAACAAGAAAACAGACAAATTGGAGAATTATTACATAGCGAAACAACAATATAACTCAAGAATTAAACCTAAGGTGTATGAATTGATAGTAATGTATTTACAGTGTAAGCAAAAAGTTGAAAATATAATACGGTTAACTAAAGATTGAATACTTGGTTGTTTCAATGTGCTACCTCCTTTTATCTTACAGTGTTATATGTGGAGCGACTATCCAAAACGTTTTAAATCCATTAGAGTAAATTCATTGAAAAATGATGAAATGTTATATAGTTAATGTCTGCTTTTTGGGCAAACTAATGACTTTAGTAAAAAATGTTATAAATAAAAAAATGATCAAGAATAAGGGCCTAATTTATTGGTAATAATAAATCGAAAATTCAAACAGTGGTTCTCAAACGGTAGATCAAAATTATATTATTCTAAATGGTACCATTTATAATTTTGTATCCCATTAGATAGAGATTTTTTTCTGGTTTCACCGATATAATTATTATAGAGAGTTGTATAACAATTATTTCGAGAAAAATGATATTAAACATTAAAAATAATGTTACAATATTGCAATAGGCTATGCAATTACACAGGTATTGATAAGTATGTTGCCTAGGTTACACTAGTAGTAAAGCCATTTTTATTACATTATTGTTATACAACCCTACACAATATTTATATCGTTGAAATCAGAAAAAAATCTGTATCCAATAAGCTAAACAATTATACAGACTGCTATTAAAAAAAATATAATTTTATTCTACCGTTTGAGATCCCATGCTTGAATTTTCCGTTTGATAAATTAGCCCCTTATTCTTAATAACTTTTTGTATATAACATTTTTCTCTGTAGTCATTTAGTACACCCAAAAAAGCGCTGGTTGTTTTAAAGGAAACACCTGTATATTTTCATTTGAATTAGGTTGTATACATATAATTACTGAAAAGTTTAAATCATAAATATTTAACCAATTTCGAATAATTAGCAATACATATTTGGATTTACCTTATTTTGCTTAAATAATTACTGGGCCCTGTTTCATATAACTTCTACACTTGTAAATTACCACTGTAGAACTTGTCAAACTAATAATTTGACAAGTTTCTGTTTCAAAAACCTACAAGTGTAAATTACAAGTGACAAGGAAACTAGTCCGTTTCTACAAGTATATTTTTGCAGTTTACAAGTGTAGCGTTTCAAAAAATATTTTCTGGTTTTTACTACTAGTATTTTACAAGTGAACAGTAACCAGGAATGAAAGATTGGTCATTTGAAAATTACAAGTTGACAATTGAATTTTTTTATGACAATTAATTATAGCAATTTTCTTTTGCAATATTAGAAATGTGGTCCAGTGATTCAGAAGAGGAAGAGGTTTGAAACTATCTGTAACACCTATTCCACAAACGGCCGGGTAATCTTTCCCCAAAATGTCGAGCACTGCATTATCAATTTCGTTAATTTTACAATCTGTTGCTCCTGCGGAGCCAGTTTTCTTTGCATTATCCACTTTAGCCTGAACATTAAATATAAAAAAGTATGTTTAGCAACTACTTCGTAATTTAATACTTTTCAATAGTAATATTTAAAAGAGAGCAATTATTCCAATATTAAAAAATTAATTAATCTAATTAAGTTTTAAAAGAAAATATGAAACTGAGAAATAAATTAAGAAAATGGTTTAGTATACTGCAAAGTGAGACTGTAACAAAAGCATTTACTAGTGTCCTTTTTCTTAAATTTGGCCATAATGTATCCCGGCAATATTGCCAGTCCTTCTCATTTGAAATTAATGCGTGCGAAACAGCAAATTCATGGATTAATTTCCATTTTTCACATTTCATATTTTTTGTTAAATTTGTGGAAAAAGCGCCAAATAGGATGTATTTATGTTCCTTAATTTCGCGAAGAAACGCCAATTTAATAGAATTTTTTGCCATATTAAATATAATTACAATTAATTGTAATTTTGCCTGCTTAACTTTCTTTGATTGCAAGGGTTGAATGTCAAAATGTGGACAAAATTAAATTAAATTATTTTAAAACGCATACTTTTTAATGTGATTAAAAATATATATTTAATGCAAAGGTGGCTGCATATTACATTCACTATGAAACTATGGTTTCAAACTTGTCAACTTGTAAAAATTCACTAGTAATATTGGAAAACTGACAAGTAGTCAAAAATTATTCTTGAAACAGAAATTACTAGAACTTGTCACTTGTACACTTGTCACTTATAACTTGTAACTTGTCGACTAGTAATTTTTATGAAACAGGGCCCTGGAGTTTTCATGGTATGCATGAATTTTTATCAATAAAACTTTTTATTAAATATTTTCATTAGCTAATTATATTGGCTAATTTTACTTATGCCCGCTTGAAATACCTAAAGCAGCACAAAAACACTGATATTTTTATAGCGGTTTTTCTAACGGTTTTAGGATTTTTCTTCACTGATCGACACCTAGCTTTGAGGTATACTACAATCATATGACAAAGTTAGAAGGGCGTTCATGTCATTATGTGTGCCTTATGCAAACATTTTTGTCAAACTGGCCACCAAATTGATTTTGAATACACAAAAATTTTAGAACAATCAAAATTTAAAACACACGGCTGCTCTATGAAACCTGTCATACACTATTAAATAACAACAATAATTTAAATTTCCAAACCGATTTAAAAAACAATGTACAACATTTAAAGAATTTCATAATTTTTCGATAATAACCCCCTGTTTTAGTTTACAATAATTTACATTTATCTTTTGGTTGTCTCACACCCCTTGTATTCAGTTTTGTCGTTAATTCGTATACATTTTTAACTTTGTTTTGTGCATATAATGTTGCTATCTTCTACTGTCGCTTTGTAAATTCACGCTTCACACATTTTTAGCAGAGTTTCTCTTGTCGTCATGGAGAACGCTACCGTTTTGTTCATCGCTCATGCTGCGATTATCAATAAGTCCTGGAATTATGAATTATAATGTAAAGCCAAGATATATTGTTCCATTTTGGATTTATATATAATATTATACAAATTTTATTGATGAGTTGAAAACTTTGTATTGTCATTTTAATTTTTAACTGTTAATTATGTATTATAGCTGATGATGGCTAATTTTTGCCCGAAACGACCACTACACGTTTTTTTATATAATAAAATAAAAACCTGGAACATTAAGATCTACATTTCATTTCAACATTAAAAAAAAATCTGATGTGGCCAGCACATAACCTCTCGCCGTATATTTTACCTGGCTGTATGCATAAAGCAAAGAATATTTTTATAAATACAAATAATATATTCATATAAATCTATGACGTATAAACTTCTTTATTATTCAATAATAGCATGTCTCAACATGAAGATATTTTACCATAAATTATGTTACAATAAATTACAAAGTAGAGTTTACCATATATAAATATTAGGCTGGTAACTGCAATTTTCAATTCGAACAACGTTGTTTACTTTCTCTTCATATTCTTCTAGTAAAAACATTAATTTTGGGCGGTCTAAAATGTATATATGGATTGTGCATCTATTCTTACATATCTTCTTTTACATTTTATTTTTTCATACATGTTATATGTAAATAACACTAATTCCCTTTAATAAAGTGACGGATAGATTGCACTCCGATTATTCTTATATCGATGTGTAATTTTGTCAATATTTACAACTTACTTGAGAAGAATTTGATAGCTTTTTCGCAATTCAAAGTTACTCTAGTCTATAGTACTGGTGTACATTGTCCCATAATGTTTGAAACAAATTTAAGTCCTTCAACCTAGACTTGTCATCTCCATAATAGTCACAGATCAAGAACTAAGGGATTCTCCAAGTACATTTTTCTTTCATTACTCATTATTTCTGACACTGACATTTATCTGTCAGTTACAAATAATTTAAATTATCAACTATTTTTCATGGCATTCTTACGGCTGTCAAATTTATTACAACAGATTATTTTATATATTATACTTCTTTTATCTCTAAATCTATGGAATATATAATAAAATATTTAAATGTATCAGATAGAGAATTTAATTTTCTTTAATATTACCACGAAAAATTTTCAAAAAATAATATTTAGAAGATTTTTTTTCAAGAATCTTCTACTTCCGGTTGTCCAATTGTTACCAAAACCTTTTCAGATCTTCCCATGAATGTCCGATTGGGAAATACGTTGTTAAACAAATTTTAAGTCTTATAGTTTTTGAGTAACCGTCCTTCCAACATCCCACACACACACACATACATCCACACACACACACACACACACAGACATCATCGTAAAAATGTTAAAATCGGATTGTAGGGACCTTAAAACGTGCTTATTCAATAAAATCTGGATATGCGATTTTTAGCATGAATGCAATACCTCTCTTAGCGAGAGGTAAAAAATAACCACTAGTTCTCAAACTATAATATAATGATTTATAGGGATGGTATATATTTTTTAGGCTCATTCGATAGAGTATTTTTTCTGAATTCAACCATGTAATCATTTTATATACTTACGTAACAAAAATATTGAGAAAAATACAATTGAAATTTAAATAAATTATAGGTTTATATTTATTTTTCAGTAGGATATGTATGAAAAACAAAAAACTGTTATCTGTCAATTTGAATTACTTTGTTCAAAATTCACTATTTAATGGTTTTAACACTATAAAGTTATTAAGAAATATTTGTTTCGTTTTAATGTAATTTTTTTATTCATAGCCTACTGAAAAATAACTATAAAAATAAAATTTATTTAAATTTCAATTAAATTTTTCTCAATATTTTTATAATGAAAGTATATAAAATGATTAGATGGTTCAAATCAAGAAAAAATACTTTATCGACTGTGCCTAAAAATATATACCATCCCATTAAAAGCGAAAACTTTGTTATATTTTAAGAACCACTGGTTATTTTTTTTTTCTTCAATAAGTGAATGTCCTCTTGATTTACTATACTTCATTTCACGTACGAAAATAGCGTTGGTTTAGATACGGATACAAATTCTACCCATTTGATTGGTCAGAATGCAAAACTAGTTCAGAAAAACGAAAAAAATATCACCTATCAGTTATCAGTTATCAAATAAAATCTACAGAATTATGTGATGTTTCACCATGTTTTGTTGTAATTTTTAATATTCAAGTTTGATTTCACGAATTTAAATTATTTATTTAATGCACGTAAAGACGGTCGGCTCTCAAGCGCTATATACTATTTTCTTACGTGAAATGAGGTACACAATTTTTATTTGAATGATTTTATTCTATTTTCAATAATAAAGAAAGTAGTCGACGTGTTCCGTACCTGAGAAACACCAGGTATAGGTATTGTCAAAGCCAATAATATTTATTTTTACATTTTTCTTTCTACTAGTGTAAAAAAAAAATGTGAAGTATATTTATCATTAAATTTGATAAGGGTATGTTCTTAACGGAAAAGGACTTCGTACTAATAATTATTATGGAGCATGTATATAAGCTAACATTATCCTTGATGGTACATATTTGTAAAAGTGCGTTTGGAAATCGAAGCTTAGAATGTGGGTTATGAAAAGGAAAGTGTAAGTCCGGATCCAGCGAACCCTAGCACGGCAACATGCATTACTCAGGAGGGCAGATTGGCTACTGGAATATGCACGGCCCATCAATATTAATGTGCTATTCCAGGTACCGACACCATTCACGCACTGAGACAGTGCCTCAATTCCCCATATATAAAACGAGGGAAAATCGAAAATTTCCCCAACAAATGTAACCACAATACAGTAAGAACTACATTTACGCGTATTCAACTTATGCGAATTCATAATGGGGTCATTTCACATTTTCTAATTTATTTTTTTCTTGAAAGAATAGGTCAAATTAAATATGTAGGTGAATGTTTTACACTTTACAAGTCTTTAGAATCAGAGATATGATTTTTTAAAAGTTGTCTTTAATTTCAAATATTTGGACGCTGACGTCACGGCTATACGTCACGGCTTGTCGGATGCTGCAGCAGCTCTCTACCGGTTGTGTTTGGAACTATGATTGTTATGTCTTACACTTAGCGGTAGAAAGACCTAGGATTAAGTAAGGGTGTAAGATTGTTAGGGTTATCACTTCCCAGTTTGATTTTGTGACAGCAACATATTGTTAACGAAAAACATATTTCATACAACTTTTGGTATTTATTTTAATAAATGTTTTATTTACATACCTTTATCACCTGTCACTATTTTAGGTTAGCTTGTTTACAGCAGCAAACGGATACCACGTGGACCGTTGTGTGTGTGTGTGAGAGAGGAATGCCTTTGTGTTATTTTATATTACTTTATTTATTAAATGAGACGGATTTCACGATTTTATAAAAAAAACGATTTTTTTTAAATGACCCCATTATACGCGGTTGAGCGAAATCTTGGCGTTTTCTTTATATATTTAAGATTATATGCCGGAAAGGTTCAAAATATATGTCGTAACCAGCGACCTGTTCCACCAATCTTTGCGTTTTGCACTTTTCACTTTTTATTTGAAAATTTTGTGCTATCATTGATACATAATTTTGCAAATATAAAGGGAAATTTCATACACAAAATAAAAAAATGTTCATTTAATATTTGAAATTTTTGTTTAACATCATTATTTTTTCTATATAATAAATAATTGTAAATTTTGCTGTAAACATGTATGATTTTATGTAAAGAATATTTTGACATAATTTTTGACATTTGCAAAATTTTAGATCTACAAAGCCTCAAAATTTATAAATGAAGAGTGAAAAGTGCAAGATTTGGTAGAACAGACCCCAGATTGTATTCGTCTATTTATACGAGTAAAACGTTAAATGTTTTATAAAATATATGAATATTTCTTATTTTTTTTAACCACACTTCTTCGTAACAATCAACGCATAAAACTCACGCTTGGCAAATTCGTGCCGCATTTTGTGCGTTGAGTTAGGTTATATTATTATATTTAGAGAATAGTTATTTGTGTATTAAGAGTGCAAAATATGACATTGTCGATTTGCGCTCGAAACACACACAAGATTTTTTCTACAGTCGCCACAGTGGGGTCCTCCACTATAACAAAAAATAATAAAATGTACACTTTGTACTTACACTACTACTCAATTAATAAGGATTAATATAAAGAAAAAACGTCTTTTATATTTAATTTTAATTTATCGTTATTTCCCATTCTTCTTGACCTATTGCTTCAATTTAATCTGAACATTTTATACTTTTGTTTTTGTAAATGAATGCCCTATTTTATTTTCACAATAGTGCAGCATTTTTTTTTTGGTTATGTAATATACCGACAGAGCAGTTATATGTCAGATTGATTTGTAAAGGTGGTAAATGTGTCACTACAGTGCCATTAGTTCCTGACTAAACATTGTATAGTTAGAAATTTGAACAGCGAGCGTTTTTTCTACATTGTCGCGGTAGAGCGGCAAAGTGACATTTTGCGTTGACAAAAAGAGAGCGCAATAGCTACTTTCTATGTAGACTGTAGAAAAATACACTAGTACGCTGTTCGTCGTTTTATAGAACTTCCTCGAGAACTTCTAACCAGATTGTAACTCAACGACGGTTTAACATTCTGGTCCTGTCTTATAAAATGACAGAATGTTCACGATTTCGAAAGCCTCCATAAACATTTTAGAAATTATAGAAGATACGACTTCGGTTAGGTATTTGGGAAGCCATCTTAGATGTATTTTTGCTTTGCCAAAAATTCTGATAGGTTACTAGATAATTAAAAACTGATTTTGGACGAAATTTTAAAATAATTCTTACGCAATTGGTAATCTAGAAAAATATTTCAAAATAAAAGGTAATATTCTGATTGTTTATCCTATGAAAATATTTTTTCTTAGTTTTTCTTGCAAATACAGTTAAATGTCAAGTTTTTACATTTTATGTTATTAGAAACATATATAGTTATTTATGTATCAAGGCACTGGAAGTTCTATTTTTTATCTCGAATGTGGAATTTTATTTGCTGAGGTCGTAAGGCCGAGGAAAATAAACCATATGAGTGATAAAAACGAACTTCAGTGCCGAGGTACATATTAAATTTTATTTGAAATTGAAAGGGAAAGTTATAGGCTACGGTTACATTACATCTGTCAGTCTGACAGTCAATGTTGCTAACCTCCGGACATTGAGGTAATTGTAAAGAACACTCAAAATTATGTTTTATCTCAAATTTCTTCATCGGAATTATTTAGTTTGTTATTCTTGCATATATTATTTGTAATTTTACGTACAAATTTACTATTGTACATCGTACACCTGTCTAAATTATCTTACGTGTGCAATAATTATCATAAGGTTGGCAACACTGAATTTGTTTGAAATCGTTATATAATGGATTACTTTAGTGCCGATTTCTGAACTTTTAATGACGATTTTTGTGCAATTTAGTGACGATTTCAAATATTTATTCATTTTACGGTTCGATTACGTTCTTCTCATATTCAATATGTTTAGAGATAAAACATTATAAAGAAATTAAGTTTTATCAATCTTGCAATCTTTGCCATCATATCAAATTCTGATTAGGTATATCTAAATATAATGTATAGTTATGTTTTATAAATTTGTACATCTATATAAATTGGTATTATAAACTTTCTAAGAATTTGTTGATGAACACTTAAATATAAATAAGGTATGCTTCTGTGTTGTTGTGGTATACTTACACGTCAAAAATGAAAAGAGCAAAATTTCCTTCGATTTATTCGACGAGTTTTAATTTGGGTATGCGGCTGCTCGCTGACGCTTCAATGAATTATTCAATGTGGTTTTGATTTTCCTTTTTCACAGAAAAATAAAACGTGAATATGTTTGGCTAGCAAGGTAATGTGAAAAGGAAATTCAAATATGTACCTTTATATACACGATGTATTGATGTTAAATAAATATTATATGCGAATATAAAAACACCAGCTTAATAACTTTATATAACCTGGTAATTTTATAACTTTCAGTAGTCTATTTTGCAGAAATGTAGTTTATGTATTTACATAGCTAGCAAAAGAGGAAAATAAAAAATACTAAAGAGGTTTGTTCCACATATACGGGAGACTGTTACGGCAACCAAAAGAAGTATAGGTTTTGTTACAAGAAACAGTAAATCCTTCCGTCAAATTTCAACTATAAAATCATTATTTTTCATTTTTGCCAGATTGAAATTAGAATATGGTATAATTATTTGGTATCCTTTATACGAATGTCGTAAACTTCTACTAGAGTAATGTTCTAGGAGATTTGCTAAATATCTATGGTTACGGCAACACAATTCTTATCCTGAAAGAAGCATTGACAATTCCGTCAATTTGCAATCAGTAAAAGAGCGACATGCAATAATGGCGATTAACTTCCTGTCTAAAATAATAAATAATAAAATAGATTGTTCATATTTATTAGCTGAGCTAAACTTTCGTATATCAAGGCTAGCATCGAGAAATCAAGACTTATTTTATGTATCACCGACAAAAATAAGCTTATCTACAAAAGCTTCTGTCACTGTTATGCGTAATTTGTATAATAAAATATCTCAGTATGAAGTTCACGAAAGATGACAATTCAAGCTCATTTATTAACCGTATGGTATAATATTACTAGCAGATAACTTCACTACATTTCGTATACATAAATAGATGTGCAACATGAAATATTTAAGGATACATTTTAACTGAAAAAAATAAGTGTAATTTATTTGAAAATTATGTTTTTTTTAAATAATGCATTTCTCAAAGATGTATGCTCTTCACCTATGTATTTGCAAAACCCAAAAACATAGACAACAAAAACCATGGAATAATAATTTGATTTAAATGTCAACGTCACTGGGTAACTAATAGGACAGAGGGCAGTGCAGTAGATAATTAGATATGTGTAACTCTGCGACATACGTCATTATTATTTGTAATGTGTTAGAAAGTAATGTCACCATTTACGTATATCTGTCACACAACATAAACTATATAGACATACGTCAAATAATTTTTGTCTTTCTAACATTAAATGTTGCTAAGCTACTACTGTATAAATTCTGTGCATTCTTTCTTCGAACAAGTGACCTTGAATAGTCATCTTTCGTGAACCAAAGTATACAATGATATATGTCATAAAATTCTGTAAATAATCTTACTTTAAATTTATTTTTAAACCAAATTCTTTTTGTACTGTACTCGTATTTGCTCTGTAATTGGGACTGGTTCCTATAGAACAATAAAGGGTATTATTATTATTATTATAAATACAGCAGGATTAACATACATACTTCGGCATTTTGATTTCCGAAAAGCGGAAAGTGTAAAACCTTGCCAAGAAACTTTAATATTATTACATAAGGGGGGAGGGCATCAAATTGTATCAAAAATTGTGATAGGTGAAGAAATTTACTCCGTTTTTACACGTAGGTACTTAGGCTCCAAGAGAGAAGTGTATGGATTCAAAAAGATGGGAAAAGAGCAATAATAACCAAAGAAGTATCGAGCCATGAAAAAAGTAATGTACACAATTATTCTGTAAAAGTGTGAGACTGGTAAATACAACAAAGTTGGATGAACAGAAGACAGTTGCAAGTGCAACTGAAGGGGATTTCACGCATATGTACGTATCTGCAACCTGTCAGACATTATCTGCAACTTCAAGCGTTTCGTACAACTTCTGACGTATGATACTGCGACAATTTTCGTGTAGTAGTTTTATATCTTGTTCGAAAACTAGTCACACGTAGCAACAAATAAGATACGCATGGTTATTAAAGTGCATAGGGAGTAAAAATCTCTACACTGTTTGACATTTGTTTTGTTTGTATACAGTAGAACGAGGCATTTAAGTAAAAATTGCTCGAGATGAAATAAGATCTGAAGATTTCTAACCAACATTGATTGATCTTGTAAGAAATGAAGAAGCTTTATGGAATACGAGTACGAAACATCCATATTTTAAATTAAAGAAAAAGAAAAACCAGTAGGTATTTATAAATATGGTATTTCATTTTGTCAAATTCAGTAGTGTCGTTTACTTAGTTTTTATGAGGGTACATAAGATACTACTGTTATTTTATTATTATAAAAATATATGTTACAGTAAAAGCACTCAAAATGCAAAACTAAGTCAACTGGTAGGTCTCTTAGCAAATGTAAAACCAAAAATGTGAAAAATAAGATGACACCTATAGTTTTATTCGTACTGCTATAAATCATGGTAATATATCTTAATTAATAAATAAACTTACATTACAGCGAAAGTATTGTCAACAACGATCATCGTTTTAAAATGGAAATAATGTGAACAACAAAGACAAGCGTGTTATATCCATCCTTATCGCACACGCTTGTAGTCATCGCAAATGAAAGAAAGATAAATGTATGCTAATTTATTAAATCGTTCATGATACAGATGACCTTGATCGGACATCTTTTAATTATTTTACAGTTGAAAGGAAGAAATGATTGGCGAGCCTATCACCTCTTTGATGCAGTAAACAGTAACTTGGCGTGTATTTTACAATATTATATTTGTTACTCACTTGTAAATAAAATTTAAAATTATAATCAACATCTGTTAGCAAATATGTATGACTATTAAGTTGACGAGTTACAAATAAATAAAAATCTGTTGTGGCCAGCACAATACCTCTCGCCACTTCCATTTTTGGTTACATAAGTATAGGGCACGAGCAGTCATGTGAGATTGTTGACCTTGGCAGGCAGATATGGGAGCCCGTGTCATAATAACAATTAGTAATTATGTACATATATGTCAAATGTCAGAAATTTTCATTAAAAAATTCAAGATTTTCTAAATTCACGTAGTTAATTTGTCACAAGGAGTGTGGAATTTACTTGTTGAGGAAAATAAACTACATGGAATTGGAAAATCACTAAATTTAGAATGAAAAATAATGATATTTGACATCTATATACATGATTACTAGTGTAACAAGGCGAGCAATAACAAATAAATAACTTTTTATAATCTTTTCTAAATTATAGTTTCAGAAATAATATTTCAAATTGTTATCTTAGTTAGTCAAAATTCTGTTTAGAAATAGTTATCATCTTTTATTAACTGACTGTTTAGTCTAGCTGTCAGAAACATTGGACAGTTATTTGTTGACAATAAAGTCTAGAAGTTATTGCAAGCCTACGTGCAGGGCTGATATTTTGATATCGATGCCATATGATACCCTCTTCAACCCCTCAGAAAGATAAGCCTCTCACGAAAGTAACGCTTTGTTTAAAATAGTCGGTCTTAGAAACTCAGTGTGAAGAAATGTAGTCTTCGGTTTTAGTTTGAGCGCGTAGTAGACGCTACTGCGCAGTTAAAATGTAAAACGTAACTATGTAGTTTATGTGTTTAATTATGTTTAGTGTAATCATTAATAATAAGTTAGTTTAAATGTAAATAAAACCATATAAATAAAGAAGTTAGTTAAATCCAAATAATGTCTGTGTCCATAATATAAGTGTGTTCAAGTGTTCATCGGCCATCAAAGATAAGTTAAGTGGAAGTGTACGTGTGTTCGTCCTTTCGGTTAATAAAGTCATGGTTATCGTTGGTAGAAGAAGTACAAGTCCACCACCAGCAGTATAAGCGTCCTCTGTAACACCCACCTCGTGTTACACTAGCTATCATTCTGACATGGGCCCCCATATCTGCTTGTCAAAGCCAACAAAGTCACATGACTGTCAGTAGAAAGCATTTTAATTTTTCAATAGGTTTCCATGACATTATTTGGGCTGTGAGGTTTATTACCTACAACAAATTATTATATACCTTATATTTCTTTATCTCTAAATCTATAAAAGGTATAATAAAATATTTATATGTAACAGATCGAGTATTTACTCTTCTTTAATACAAGCAGGAACAAAAATTTTCAAAAAATAATATTTAGAAGATTTTTTTAAGAATATGCTACTTCCGGTTGTCCAATTATTACCAAAATCTTTCCAGCTCCACCCAGTAATGTTCGATTGAGAAATACATAGTTAAACAGACATTAAGTATTATAGTTTTTTAGAAATCGTCCTTCCAACTTCCCCACATACACACACAAGCACAGACATCATCGTAAAAATATTAAAATCGGATTGTAGGGACCTTAAAATGTACTTAATCATTAAAATCTGGATATGCGATTTTTAGCATGAATCCAATACCTCTCTTAGTAAGAGGTAAAAAGTAAATGGACTGATGCAATTGATGATTATTTTGAAAACAGATTGGTGAAGTGTATTATTTTTGAAGGAAACTAGTTTCAACATATTTAAAATTATATTCTGAAAAATATGAACTGTGGGTCTCATTCTCAATAATTCTATTGTGTCCCTCAAATTTACTCCATTTGACCTTGTTACCGAATTCCCAAAGCTTCCATACATTATCTGTTACGTTTATATACTGTTACAAAATGAAAGATACTTTAGATAAGGTATTTTACCTATAAAATAATATATTGGGAAAGATAACATTTATAAAATATAAATGTGGCGTGATTATATACTTTATAATGAATAGTATCAACATCAACACAATACCTCATATTTGTTCGCTTTCCTTTGTCCATTTCTGTATCGAAGGGGGTTGGGTAAACAACGAAAGCGTTTCTAAAACGCCAGTAATTTTCCTGCTTACAAATGAGTAACAATTTCGGTGTAATATCTAGAGGTTGCTTACTCATTTGTATTTATGATTCATGCCCTAATATCATATTTGAATATCATTATCCAAGAAATAGCATTCACATGTGAACGTATATTGAAATAAATATACGAACGGAGTGTGTAAATATAATTATTTTAACGTTAAAATGAAATTTATAACATTGTATTAATTGTTATTTGCGAGGAACAATATACGTAAATGAATATTTGAATAATATTTCATTTTTTATTAATCATTAATTTAAAACAAGACAAGAATGTTGCATTTTTAAAAATATTACTAAAATAATATACAAATAGAAATTATTTAAAAAAAAATCTGATGTGGCCAGCACATTACCTTCCGTCAATTCTGTGTATTATGTACAAATTTCATACATAAATTTTCCTGCAAAAGATTAAATAGGGTGTTTCAGACCACTCGTCCCAGGCTTTTTCTTCTAAACTACGAAGTCTTAGAGGTTCGGGAAAATATTAGCATAACATAATCCTATCTGAAAAATTTAATAGTAATAGTCTCGACGTAATTTACTGGAAGTAGTCGTAACTACACTCAAGTACAAATGGGAACCTAGATCATGTGTGGTATCATTAAATGTGTATTCTAAAAACAAACTAACTTTTGTTGGAAACATTTTTTTACTTCCTTGTACGTAAGTAAAGGAAGTATTGTAATCGCGAAAAATTTCGATTTTCAGATTTCAGCGGAAATATCCATGAAGCCTATAATAGATTTTAATGAAAAACTATTTTAAAATACAATCCAAAACTTTTCAAATTTGGTATACAAGACTTTTATGTCAATCGAAATAACATAATAGATTTTGGTTAAAATAGGCTAACCGGAAGTGGTACATTACTTGAAGTTGTTAACAGTTTTTCTTGAATAAAATGATTTTATTTTGATTTTAGAAATGAATGCTTCAAATAAAAGTTTTAGAGAATTTCTGCGCCTAGCACATCAAGTATTATTAAATTAGCCCTTTGTATAAGCGAGATATGTAAATTTAAAAATTATATACTTTTTTGTTTTTGTAATAAAGCTTGCTATGGATTAGGACAAAAACATAAGAAAAATGTTCATGTCAAATTACGTTAAATACGTGCAATTTTATGATTCGTACAAGAACAAATATTATATTTTTATTGTGAAATTAGTCATATTCATTGTTGTAATCAAATATTTCTTTGTTGTAATCAAAACTCTCTTTAAAAAGAACCGGGTTAGATTATGGTCGCTATATATCTTACTGTTTTGAAGTTAAAATTAATATTTTGTAATTTATTTATTAAAAAAATATGTATAGTTTAATAATCGTACAAGGAAGTCGTGTGGTGTCCACATCAGATTTTTTTATATTAGGTATTATTTACGAAATATGTACAATTTTTTTAGCAGTTTGTTCTTTACCGGGTAATAGTATATTATTCAATGAGCATGTAATGTATGCTATTACTCATGAGAATGTAGTTTGCATCACGAGCCGGAAGGCCAGTGACGTAAATCATTCGAGTGAGTAATAGCCATTACATGCGAATATAATACTATACTTTATCCACAATTGCCAAATAATAACATAGTGTACTATTATAAAATCAGAAATAACCTAATTTTTTTAGAAAATTGTTTGTATACAAACATAAACATAGTTAGCGTTGATTACTGGGTATTTGTTTTAACAAAATTATGAAATTATTTGACATTTAGCAGAAAATTTTAAACCGATTATTTAACTACATTTTAAGCTTAAGAAGAAAATAAAACTATAAGAAATGAAAAAAACTAGTATAATTTTGGCTTTTTATGTGGAAAAAATTACTTATTCAAAGTAATTTGTTAGTACTTTTTGTAAGGTAAGCAACAGTAACGAAGGTCATTAATTCATAAAAAAACGGTTGAATTATGGGTATCTTATAAGACAGTCTTGGATAAAAAGGCATAAGTCACTAGACAAAGATGTAAATATTGCAATTTTTGATTTTTTCAAATACATAAGTATGAAATAATAATGAATTCTAGTTTGCATTTTTTTACAATAATTTTTTATGCTCCTACGATTAGCGATATGCTACACTATTGGAAAAAAATTTTTTTTGCTTTTCAACGTCCATGTTCATTTGTTTCAAACGGCAAAAATGCAACAATTGTTTATATATTGTGAAAAAGCAAACACATAACAATGAAATAAGTAAAAAAAATCCATAGAGCAATAATGACATTGAATTCGAAATGAATAATTATTAATATAATTAATTTTATTAATATTTGTGCAGATATTATTACCTCTGTTATTTTTATTTTTATTTTTATTTTCCGTCTTGGTAGGAATCGCAGCAAGTTTAGTGTAATGAAAATGGTTTGCGAATAAGAAATGTTTTCGCTCAAAATGTAATAATATTCGGAAAACTGACACGAAAATTGGTATATAAGCTGTAATTATTAACAAAAGTCAATGGAAAACATTTATTTCTTATAGAATAAAGAAATAGTAACGACACGATAATGTAAAGTATCATTAAATAGAAAAATGTCATCAATTTTATTAGTATAGTAATTCAATAACATATTGCACAATGTAAAATTATCTCTCATTTTTATTATAAAGAAATAAATTTAAGATATTTGTTAAGAAATATTAGATATGGAAATTACAGTGTACAAAATTTTGAAATTCGAATTATCTTCTGGATTAAAATAAGAAGTTAATAAACATTAAATATAAATAAAGTTACTTGTTGTTGTTGCAAGAATAATTCAATGTTTTATCCTAAATGAGCATTCTTCTCCTACAAAACTTATTTTCTTTCTAGTATTTCTGCCCCGGTATAACTTTTGAGGGTGGTATTAACATGACGCAGATTATATATAATTTTAGTTACTCAACACGCGATTCAATGCATCACTGTATTTCAACCTTTTACGTGACAGAAACACATGAAAATTATTTACAAGATAATTAGGTGTTGTGAGCTTTTGTTTGTTCAATTATTTAATAAATGACTTTTCTTATTGTTTAACTAGTTTCGTACGTAGATGAGCAATTATTTAACAAACCTTAATTGGAAGGAATAGATTATTTACATATACTTTTGTTTGTAATTTCAATGGATATCATGTACGGGGTGCCCCCCTTTAACTTTTTTGTTATAAGTAATAGCAAAAAAAGACTCATATATTTTTTTTATTATTTCAAATATACTATTTAATGGCATTTGCAGATATTTTTTATAAAGTCAGATTTACAAGATATGACTAATTTTTTATTTTTCTAATTTTTAAAATATCAACCTATAATTATTTTACTAACATATAAACCGCCATTTTTTTTCTCTTTTCAACGATGTATAAGTTTTTATTAATGTATTTGAAAAAAATTGAGAAAAATGAGATAATTGAGATATATGAGAAATAATTTTTATTCAAATATTCTAGGTGGCTATGTGCGTCTTCCCAGACTTACCCTGTATAAAGAAATGTACTAGTAAAAATGAAATACCAAACAAATAAAAGTAAACACTGTCAATAATAATCACAAATATAAAGAATATTCTAAAATCATTTATATAGGGTTAAAAAAATTAGAGTATATACATTTCGCTGTGCTGATTCTCAATCAATTTTTTTTTTCAAAATTCGGAAAATTATTTTTTCTTATTTTTTTCTAAATTCTTTTTTACTGCACCACTCTGGCGACATAAAAATTTTATTAGAAATAATGAATTATCTAATCACGTAACAGACTTTGAATAGGACATAAACTAATTCGTAATTATTTCCTATTCAACGTCTTTTACGTGAGTAGATAATAAGTCATTATTTTTAATAAAAATTTCAAGCATAGGCGCAGTAAAGAAATGTATATACTTTCATATTTTTACCCTTTTCTTAACACCCTGTATATCTATGTAAAATAAATAAAACAAAATTAATAAATAAATATATAACCACGGCATAGTACCCATTGCTGGGTGTGCCAATCTGCTATGTACACAGATATCTGTAATGATGAAATATTTGTACCGTGTGGGCGCTTACCAAGCGTCACCTCACGGAAACTCATTGCTGGCGTGGAGAGCGCACCACAGGGGTCAATTTTGCCATTTAAATTCGAAATATTTGGCGTCGGTCGGGATCGAACCCGGGTCCCGAGATTCGCGATTAGCCCTTTTAGAGCCAAGGCCTCAACAATATAAATAATACGTGTTAATTATTTCACGGGCCAGAATTTGTTTTCCCGAGAGTTAAAATACGATATTATTAATTGGTGCCGCGTAAACTTTAAACTATTTGTTTAATTGTTCCCCATACAATTTAAAAATTTATTCATATTTCATTGCTATAAACTAAAACTATCTGTACCGCTTACATGAACTTGTGCACTTATCTTTAGGGCCTCCAATTAATAAAACAATCTTATAATTTAACTTCTGTATATGCTGCCGAAACTTTGGCTTGGGTTATACGAGGAACAGAACATAAAATAAAAGATTTATTTAGATTTTGAGTTTCGAAAGATTTTTTTCTAGCATTTATTTAAATTTTAAGTTTGATTGTTTATTTTTAGAACATCTTTTATATTTTAAGCGAATTAATGAACAAGTCATATTATAAGCAAGTTGTTATTTTCTAATTTGAAACTTATTATAGTAACATAATTATCAACAGAAATTTATAATTTAAAAATAAATTGTTAGAATTAGGTAAAGTACGACAGGACGAGTAATTTGTAAAGATGTATAAAAAGAAATTAATGTGGAGTTATTTGCTTCTATTTCATTTGATTGTCCAATTGAATTTGTTCGAACACAGCTGAGTGATTTTAATGATACCTGTATTAGATTCAATCGAAGACATTAAGTTAACAAATGTCTGTAATGTAAAAAGGAATTCACTTTAAACTTATTTAGACCTTAGATTTTCTGGGTTATTTATTTCTGATTTCGACGTAATACAACTACCATTTCAAGAAACACAAAGTAAATACAAGAAATCGAACATTTAAATTGTTTTTACTGAAATATTCCGTGGATTTTTTTCTTTTTATTGTTACAATAGCTACTATTCTACAAGCGTGCAGGAAATTAATAATGATCTTTTAAAAATAACATGCACAGTCGCCATGATGACGTCAAAAATTTAGAATATTGAAGTAAGTATTTCTTAATTTTTATTATTACATTGGACGATTGAACAAAAAATATTGTTTATAACACATACGAAAAAGGTGATTCTTGTATTCTTTTCAGATTTCCACACTTGTTAGAAAAATTATTATTATAGGTTTAGTTGTAAAATGATGGTGTTTATCGCACTAGACGTCACGTACGAAAAACATGATTTTCCAACGAATCCTAAACAAGATTTTCTCAAATTTGGATTCAACGTTTACAATAATAATACACGAACATCTGATGTGGCCAGCACATTATCTTCTGTCAATTCTACGTATTTTGTTTAATTTCTGCAAACGATTCTATACGCGCTTTCTTTATAAGGGAGAAATGAGCTGATATTCCCTCCTTCTGAAATGAACTGAACTACTCCTAAAAAGAACAGTATGTTTTTAAAATAAGAAGTAGAAAATAAAATCGTATATATAGCATTATGTTTATAACATAATATAATCTGTTGTATTACTTTATGTGATTTGTTTTTGTCATATTAAATTATTTTACGTTTTTATATTTCCAGTAAAATCATTTCACAAAGATATGTAAATTTTATTTGACACTGACATCTGTCAATTAGTAATATTTGAATATAGTGTTTCTACACGGAGAAAAATAGATTGTTGAAAACTTATTGTTAAGAAAATTATATTTCCAACAAAAATATATATACTTACTACTAAAAACTTGCGTTTAATTTTGTAGATAGTGTTGCAATATTAATATTGCTATTGGTGTAACGACATCGTATTATTATTATATCCATTTATAATGATGTATTCTATATACAGATTGCTAGAATTAGTAGCAATTGTGTTTTGCTGAATGTAACAATAAAATATAATAAATCTAAGTAGCTAGTATTATTGTAAAAATTACAAATATATTGATATATGTTAGAGTAATATAATATAATAAAGACAAATATCTAGTATTGCTGAGACGAATATTTGTACTGTTTTGGGATCGTCGACAACGCAGAACGCAAGTCTCTACGAGTGTACACCCGATTCTTCGCGTCTTCACGTTTATCGTAAGCTCTTCGTTTCGCGTAGTTTTGTGTAGATATTTGTATTAATTAGAGTATAGTTATTAAAATAATAAGTGTTATAAAACGGCAGAAGATTATGTAAAAAATATACTTATCGAGTGGGACTTCGAGATCTACGTAGATTTATTTCAAGGTAAATTTATTCCATGTGTACTTTTTCCTACATTTTGTTATTTAATAACAATACTTTCGCAGTGTATATTAGTAATGTATATATTTTATGTTTTAGAGGAACAAATAAATGAAGAAATTGGAGGAAGACTTCTGTTTCAGCAAAAACATAAAAACTTAATATCTAGCAAATTTGTAAGTAGTTAATGATAAATTAATCCCTGTTTGTTTTTTGAAGTGATTATCAAATTCGTAATGAATTATCGTGTTGTAGGTTGGTGTCAATAATGAAAACAACACAGATACAGATAGTACAAGTATTACTACTTATAATTCAGAATCCAGTACGAACAGTGAAATTTACGTAACTGATGACAATGTAAGTTTAGATATTGTAAATATACCGATATCTTATGCTGATTTAACGGAACCATCACAACCCCAACCTACACTACTTCTACTGCAAGTAGTAGAACAGGCACAGCTGCAAGTACAACCGACACAACTGCAAGCAACGAAAAGTAATAAGAAATTAGCTACTAATGTTAGATTCAATTAAAACTTTTTTTATTTTAGGAAAATTCAAAGAATCATTGGAGGAAAACAGTGTTTTTCCAGGGGTAAATATATAAGTAAAACATGATTTGTTGAAAAATATTCTACTTATTCACATTAATTTTAGGATTTAGAAAATATATTAAAACGCACCATTACTAGCCAAACAACACTTAATAACAAATTATGCTTAACAAATGATAACAGGCAAAAGATTTGTAATATTACCGTAAATAAACTTTTCTCGCAAACAATAAATGTAAAGTAAGTAATAGAATAGTTCAACCTGAAATTATACTTATTATTATTTATTTTAAATTTAAGCACAATTTCTATTTTGTTGTTCTTGTATTCTCTATCTGTGATTATATGTAATTAGACATTGACAAATATAATATTTTTGTACTCTGAATACTGGTGTTGATTATTTGACTATATTCTACATGGTTTTGATATAAACATTGCTATTCGCAATACAATATAATTAAATTCATTATAGTCGATTGCTACATTTTAGGCTTCTCATAAGGATTTGGCGTCTATATTGTTCACGACCATTCATAGTTTGCATAGGAAAGAAAGGTAAATTGGATTAAATTTATTACAGGCCTTAAATAAATTATTACTTTCTGTTTTTATTTATTTTAAGCCTGCAAATAAATTTAACTCTGCTATTTCGCATTCTATGAATGATCGCGAATGATCTAGTCGACAAATCCACGAGAGGCCTAAATGTAACAATCAATGATATTAGTTTTAGCTAACATTTTATTGCTAAAGTGTATATATCAAATACTTGTAATAAGCATTTTGAAATGCTAGTATTAATATCCTTCTTGTTAAAATAAATATATAAATATTGCTGAAATGGGATGTTACGTATATCAGATTGATACTTTAAATATGTAAAATACATACGAAAGCAAATTTGTATAATTAGTATAGTTATAAATCGTTGCTATGGTTAATAAATTTTATTGATACTATAACTTGACAGTATAACTATTTTGGTAATCAAAATTATTGTTGATCTACACATATTATATTGCTATATTTTAGCAATATTTATATTGTTGGCGTAGATACTCAAAATGCTGTCACCATACGTACGATAAGTTATTGCTATAGTACATACATTTATTGTTATAATAAGTATACATTTTTCTCCGTGTATGGTGCTATGGATTCTCGTAGCCGCATGTCTGAGTGTCTGGTCGAGAATCTGGGGAACCGGGTTCGACCCCCACCGACAGCAAATATTTGGAATTTTAAATGGCACAAAATTGACCCCTGCCAGGAATGACTACTCGTGCGTTGACTCCTGGTACACCCAGCAATGGATGATATGCCGTGATGATATATTTACTTTATTTTTATTCATGGTGCAGCTTTTACTAGCATAGGTTGCAAGATATTTTTTTTATAATTTTTATCTCTAAATTCGTTGAATATGAAGAAAAAGGTAAAGTTAAATCGAGTAAGAATAAAATATTCATTAATATTTATAATAACATAAAATGTCAAAAAATTATATTTAAAAGCGTTAAAATATTCAAATAAGTGTACTTCCGGTTAACTAATCGAAACCAAAATCTTCATATGGACGTACAAAAGAGGAATATGAAAGAATTATAATTTTTCCAATTGTAATATTAGAGTTATCGGAGCAGAAATTTTTGTTACACACATACACACACACACACACACACACACACACACACACACACACATACATATAGACATCATTGTAAAAATAGTAAAATTGTATTCTAGGGACCCTAAAACGTGCTTATTCATTAAAAACACCAATTTTTTGACCTTCCTTATCTAAAGGTGACGGAAGGTAAAAGGTGAGAGATAAATGTACTAATGCGAAAAAGAATGCCATTTTGACATTCAACATGACACAAAGGAAGTTGACATCATGAAACGGGATTAGGAAATATAAATTAACAAGTGCTGAAGAACATACATATTAGTTTTGAAAACAACCGTATTATTTGAAATGAGGGTGACTCAAGTCACAGATGGTGGCGTTGTTGTCGTGAACGAAAATGGTGGACAAATGTTGTTTTGTGATTACATTTGTTAAATATGAAGATAACATTTATTTCGTATAGCGAAATTCTAATTTTTTTGAAAATTACACCCGAATTTTAGAAATATTATAAACTTGATATCTGTCTTTCACTAGTTCTTGTTTTCCCTATAGATGTCCCACGCTTAATTTGAGTTGACAATAACAGGTACCGAATAGGTACTAAAACTATTCTTCTAACTAACTAATGTAAGAATAATTCTTTTCTTTTGCATAATTAAAACTTTTGCAACTTCAACTAGGTACCTATATAACTTTTTTCTTTGCATTACTCACGAGTGTCAAACAGTCTAATTTGATTTTCCACTCACGTGGCATTTAAATGAAACTGAAACATTTAGATAAAAGATAAACTTATATACGTAGAATTAACCCCTATTTTTCATGTTTGTATTCCACATAAGATTGAGTAACATAAAATTCGTCACACAAGGTTTACAAAGAAGTATTATATCGGAAACAATTTATTCCCAGAAAAAGATTAAGGCACTTTCCATTATATTAAATGATTCACATGAATAAATTTGTTTGTATCGTTCCCTATGTTATATTTTACTACTTGACACCAGTGTGTATTTGTACGCATTATTTTATTTCTAGTGAATGGATAACAGGCCCGAATTGAACTGTATTTTCGGTCCAAGCTGAGATTATAATCGGCCCTAAAAGGGAGTGAATCAGTGACGACTTGTGCATCAAAACTTTGGTGAGGCAAGAGGAGGGGAAGTCAAGTAAAGAGATCCAGAATAAATGGTGGCGCAGGCGAAATTATTTTTTCATCCAAGGTCAAATGCCTTATAATTGAAAGTTACATTTTTTCAATGGATGCGAAGCTGCATGCTCGTAGCGCCAAAATGGCTTTAAAAGATTAAAAGAAATTAATTTTATCAGAATAAACAATAGTTCCGCAAAGTATCACCATATGTCTTGTTGCTTAAACAATCCTGTAAGGCTGCGAGCTCCAGCGAAAGCGGCCTTGAAAAATGTTTTCACTATTTTGATTTTGAGCTGCTAAAAAGTTTTTATTTTTAATTTCATGTATTTTACTGCCTAAAAATTGTGAATTACTAAATTTTCAGCAAGTGACAAGCGCACACAAATCAGTCGATTCCAAACACGTCAAGGTCGCTCGAATCACGTGTTTGCTCGCGGTCTATACCGTTAACCTCCTATCCTGGAAATGTAAAATAAATCATTCTTTGTCTCATTGCTGCGCATGCCGAAATGCCTTATTTTCAATTATTGAGTATCATACCGAGAATTTTCGTCGGTCATTGTGGCTCCGGCCCACCGAGCTTAGCTCGGTAGCTCGCCTGCCCAGTCCGGGCCTGATGGATAATATTTTGTCCTATATCCTTTCACATATTAGTGTTCATATATTTGTTTATCGTAAACTAAAGAAATGATATAATTTATGAGTCCTATAACTATTGTATTAATGTTTAATGTAAAATACATAAATGTCAAAATACAAAATTTATATCTATATCAGTATTCATATTATAATTATTATATATGTAGATTTAAATATATTTTCAACTAATTCATCTGTAATATTCATTTTACATTTATAATTTATAATATGATTTGAAAACATTAATAATTAGTAGCAACAGTACGCAAAATGTTAATTTTAAATGGACCAGCAGCTATCATTGTTGTCATACGAGAACAAGTGTTACGATGAATGTTAAATAAGCAAACAATTTTTATTTTATAAAAGAAAAAAATGTAATTAACAAAAAAAAACTATACGGACCTATCTTTTTTATTTTAAATGGAAACATACATTTAGGTTTCATTTGCTTTTTGGTTAATGAATTTAATTCAGAATTCAATAGTTCATATAATATTTTCATACCCCCACATAAATATCTTTTTGACAAAAATGCATATATGGTTTTATATTAAGTTTATTTATCTACTATAGTTCGTAAAATTGACGTTTAGTTGTCAGTTTTTGAATTTTAAGTTTATAGAACGGTTGTTTAATAAGATTTCATTAGTCACGGGCATTAGCCGAGCAAAGAGTAATTAAAATTAAAAGACGCTAAATTTGCAAAAAGTATGAAATTACCAGGGTGAATATTTTATCAAGACAAACTTAATATTGTGATTCTAATTCATAAATAAAAGTATTTTTTATATTTATCGGGTTTTTAGATTCTATTGTACATAAAATATAGTACGATACACATACGTAAAGCATCTTTAGTCACGATCGGGTCAGAATTAAAACACGATAACTATTAAATATGATTATTTTAACAGTGCCATGAATGGAATAATGCCATGAAAAAATGACATTTACAAAAAAAAAAACGCTTCCATAGAATTCTAATTCTACATAAAAACATAATATGTATTCAATTATTTCATTCGTAGCACTTTCATATCAGGTAATAGTTTAGTCTTTTTTTTGGCAAAAATCTTTAATTTTTTTATTGTAGGTGTTATATTTAAGATTGCTTCTTTTGTTCTGAAAGATTCCTATCCGAATAGACTAATTTTTATTAAAAACTGAAAACACTGAAAATATACGCACTTTGACAGGTATATAAACAATATGTTTCTGGGTAATCTTAAAACGTCAAAAAAAAATCACTTATCAATACTCACTTACTTGGCGCGAAGGATACGAAAATTTTTTTGAGGATGTTTTGTCGAAAACTTGGTAACTAGGTAGAATCCTCAATTTGGATTGGTTTATAAATTTATGAGCGAAATAGTCTCACAAAAATAACTTATTATTTAAACAATTAAATTAAATATTACTCAATATTATCTCACCTGTTTACACAGCTTGCCTGCTTTAGCAGGTTAATTATTCATAATTTTCTCTTACGCTTTTGTAATTTATTTCTTCAATAAAAATGAACTTCGTAATTTGACGTAGATTCCAAATATATAAAAATATATAAGAGGTCCCATTTGAAATATGAAAAAATATGTCACTGCCAGTTAAACCGGAAGTGCTACCATTATGCTAAATACCATTTTATTAGATCCTAATTTACAAATATATCAAGAATATTAAAAAATAATTATAAATAAGAAAGTTATTTTGAGTAGCCCGTTTTTCAGTATCAACCTGTATGTTCCTGTTTAAAATAAAAATTCTCTTCATTTCATAATAGTCTGGTAAAATATGAAATTGTTATATATTTGGTGGTTTTAAATTATGAATAGAGTTTGAGAAAAACTGCCCTTAAACCACTAAAATCATCACTGAGTATTACAATAAACGAAAGTTAAATTTCTTTTGTTATTGAGCAGTAAGAATAATTACTAAGGAAATTCGTTAAATACCCTACTGTTATTTCATCTATTCCCGCATAAAATCCTGCATTATCACGCAATGTTCTTCTTCCCACATATTCCTGAAATGGTATAAATTGCCTGTCTTCTGTTGATTGAATCCTGGTTCTTTATTTGAATAAAGATTGATTTATAATCGACTATGTTCTACTACACGAAACGGGCGAAATGAGAATTTGAATGGGTACAAGAAATTCAATCTAGATTAGGTTGTTTGATATTTAATTACACTGTGTTGCTTATTCGAGAAAATCAGGGACTATTTCTATTCATAATTGGATCACGCAGCTAGGGAATTGAAATATGTTTTAAACGAACAGAAGAAATAATAGTCGTTATTTTTTTTCAATTCTACTAATATTCTACAGTTATACCGACTGAACACGAGAAACTGTGACAGGCGTTTAACATGGAAAACTAGTATTTTTTTAAAGTATTATCTGTCTCCCAAAACTCCATGCGATGCTTTATAGAGATGGAGAATAAAATTCTAAATTTTGGGTTTGTTAAACCAAGTAATTATGTCGAAAATAGATCTGTCATTAAAGCTGGAAATTTAAAAATTTTGACATTAGAAAATTTACTCTGTTTCTTGAAATAACATTTGTAGTGTTTCGAAATTAGAAATAAATGACCAAGAAAATCTAAATTCTAAATAAATTTAAATCTGAAAGAAAAACCTGTTTTCCAGTGATGAATGCCTATATCTCTATTATAGGTTTTCGTATATATCCTTTATAGGGTGTACATGGGAACAATTACATAGACCGTATAGTTATTTTTGTAGCAAGTGTCTGAAGTTTTATAATCAAGTTTTCAGCATGTTTTGCAAACATTTTTTTTTCTACAATGGGGTCATTTCACATTTTCTAATTTATTTTTTTCTTGAAAGAATAGGTCAAATTAAATATGTAGGTGTATGTTTTACACTTTAAAAATCCTTAGAATTAGAGATATGATTTTTTAAAAGATGTCTTTAATTTCACATATTTGGACGCTGACGTCACGGCTTAGCGGATGCGGCAGTAGAGCTCTACCGGTTTTTTTTGGAACTATGATTGTTTGGGTTATCACTTTTTAGTTTGATTTTGTAACAGCAAGATATTGTTAACTAAAAACATATTTCATACAACTCTCGATATTTACTCGTATTTTGATAAATGTTTTATTTACATACCTTTACTCTTAACTCTGCTGTCACCTGTCACAATTTTAGGTTAGTTTGTTTACAACAGCAAACGGAAACCACGTGTACCATGAATGTGTGCGCGAGAGGAATTTCTTTGTGTAACAAACAGTGACGTCACGAATTTTACAGCCGCAAAAGTTTATTAACAAATTTATGAATGAAAAGTCGAATATTTCATGTTATTTTATATTACCATATTTATTAAATGAGACGAATTTCACGATTTTATAAAAAACAACGATTTTTTCGATCAATTCTATACAAATGTTCCAAAATTTCTGATCGTGCAAAAATATAATAAGCAACACGGCTGTTAAGTGCATTTATACCGTTTCCGGATAATATTGGATACCTTGATTACGTCCCGGAATCGAAACATTATCCTCTAGCGATAAATTGTTCATATCGCCCTTAATACTGAAATAATTATTTCTTGAAATATTACTAAATAATTTTTTGTTTTTGACAAATCTCTTTTAACACATTATTCATATGCCTTCAGATGCCTTCTACGATATTTACAATGTAAAACATCAACAATTGTGAAAATTCATTTTACAATAACGTAATGTTGAGAGTTGAAACTGAACCTTCAATAATTTAAATTTTCTGTAAACATTTATCTGGATGTAAATCTGAATTTTTACACTACTCCTATTTTAAAAATAGGGTCAAATACTTTGTAACTACTACAAACTAGATACTTGTAATCGCTTATTTGTAGATTAAAATTTATATGAAAAATATTTTATCTTTTTAGAATGCATTGGTTTCCCCGTTTCAATATTTAACCAGCAATCATTAACCCTATTCAATTGGTAGATTATCTGTTTGACATTTGAGGTTAACTGACCCGCCTTTATCTGGACATATCTGAATTTGAATGATCAAATAATGACATGTCGGTTGGCTCAGTGATGTGGTCTGTTATTAAAAAAATGACGAGGGTCGCTACTTCCTGATGTAGCAAAATCATTTTGACAAAAAGGTGTTGATAAAATAACAATAAAATTCTGCTATATTTGTGTTTTATGATGGGGTCTCGAGGCCGTGTGCCTGAGTGTCTGGGACCCTGGTTCGATTCCGGCCGACGCCAAAAATTAATTCGCATTTTAATGGTACAAAAATGACCCCTGTGGTGCACTCTCCACGCCATCAATAAGTGCCCGTGAGGTGACGCCTGGTAAGTGCCCGCGCGGTACAAATATTCCATCATTACCGATATCTGTGTATGAAGCAGATTGGCACACCCACCAATGGGTAATATACCGTGATGAAATATTTATTTATTTGTATTTTATGTACATGTATTATTATTATTATTAATAATAATAATAATATTAGCCCATTAATGTATTTTTAAAAATTTGCCGCTTTCTACATATTACAATGGGGTTCTACACTATTTTTACGAAACTTCTTTTTTAACTAAAATGGATAGGTATGGACCTCTAGAATATTTGGTTACTCGTTAAGCAGTATAGTTATTGACTCTGGCATACGGCATAATAAGCAATATAATAATATAAATAATAAAAAAAAAAACTAGACAGGTATGGTCGTATGTTAATGTTCTGATTGCCACTGACAGTATTCAACATATCTTTCACTTTCAAACCCATGAGGTTTCTATCTGATGTGGAATATATTCAGTGTTATTGGTTTGATTTCGTTGTTTTTTGTATCCATTTACAAGAAAATGGATTCCCAATTTTAAAAGGGCGATATCAGAAGGCTTAAAAATAGCAAAAATTTGAAATAGAATAGATGTGTGATGTAAATCTTAAGGGCATTAGAAACTCAAATATTTTCATACCCATTAATAACTTTTTTGAAAATGTGATGTGTCGATTCCAGATAAACTTCTATTGGTTAGGATCGTCGGATGTTGGAATAGGATCAAAATAAATAATCAACTCCTCATATGCATACGTTTCGGCGTTTATTACACCTTCATCAGTGCTAAATCGAAGAAATAAACATATAAATACTTTGTACATAAGCATTATAAACAATTCCAAACAAAAAATACAATAAAATTCAAATTACCTGTGAGTTGGTTATGGATAACAATTTGTTTTTATTATAAATTTAACAATTAATAATATATAGTATAAGGTAAACAAGACTAACGTTGATTTAAATACAAAGTCATTTAAGAATAAAAACAAGAATAATAGTACATTAAGATATAAGTTTCATAAGACATGATTTTAGCGCACGCGTCTTTGTTAGAAACGAGCGGCTTGCCGCGAGTTTTCTAAAGGGACAAGTGCGCTGAAATGTCTTATGAAACGTGTATTTTATACTATTTTTTCTATTTTGGTCCTTTTGTCAAAAAAATATTTACAAATATACGTGATTTCAATTTTAGGAATATTTTAATTTTTATTTGATTGTTGGTAATCATATGTACTTACCACGAAACTGATTATAACAATTAAAAACTTATTTGCATCCGAAGTTCCTACTGTCATCTGCGAAAAGGTTATATTTACAGGATAGTATAAACCATTCTTATTTAAAATACAATATTAATATATTTAAAATATAACAAAATAATTATTAATATATTTACTTATATGTATTATTACTTCATTTCAATAGTGGGGTCTTCTAGGGTAGAAATAATATTTACATTCAAATGACAAAAGTCTAGAAATGTAGGTACTACGTACCAACTTAACAGAAATTAGATTTGAGTTCTTTTAAGAAGTACTTTATGACATCCAAATGGGTTTCATAAAGTACATATTAAAGAACCAAAATAGAAAAACTTATTTAAAATAAAAATTAGCGCGAAATTTTAAATGTATTGTATAAATTTAAATCAAATTGATAACATTTCGACAGATCTTCTGAATCAGTTCTAAACTGATACAGAAGATCTGTAATCTTATAATAATAATAAAAAAAAATGATCCATAACCAACTCACAGGTAATTTGAATTTTATTGTATTCTTTGTTTATTTTAATGGCACAAAATTGACCCCTGTGGCGCACTCTCCACGCCAGCTATGAGTGCCCGTGAGGTGACGCCTGGTAAGCGCCCACACGGTACAAATATTCCATCATTACCGATATCTGTGTACGAAGCAGATTGGCACACCCAGCAATGGGTAATATGCCGTGATGAAATATTTATTTTATTTATTTATTTCTTTGTTTGGAATTGTTTATAATGTACAAAGTATTTGTATGTTTATTTCTTCGATTTAGCACTGATGAAGGTGTAATAAACACCGAAACGTATGCATATGAGGAGTTGATTATTTATTTTGATCCTATTCTAACATCCGACGATCCTGGCCAATAGAAGATTTTTTAAAAAATTGTACAGTTTTAAGGTCTAGTTTTAAAATAAATAATCAATTTTCTAATTTGTTACTATGGTGAAGGATTCCATTCTACACAATTTCCATCTTAATTTTCTTTTTCGTATTCTCTTTTCTTTTTTTTCCTATTTGGCATTGTCTCACGTAGAAGAAAACGATGGATTTTAATAGAAAAGTGCCGTGTGCATTCTTGCATTCACCGAGCGTTCCATGGCTCATTTACGTTAATTGAGGGCTGTTAAGAGACGGACAAGAATTCGGTGAATCTCAACTCTACTTCACAAAATCGCCACTACGCTCTAATGTCGTTGCTTGCAGATGCTCACTATCAAAAGATATTGAACACGAATTTATAAGAATTCAAGGGGATATTTTTTTTTATAATACAAGTTTGAGAAGAATCAGTATCAGTGTGCATAAGATCAGTTGTTAATTTGAAATTATAAAACACATTGTATTAATAAATTTCCTAAATATGTTTTCCGGATTATTAAAAAATAGTAATGATTTAAATTAATACAGCTTTTTACAAAATATATGAGAGTCACTCTAGAATTATTGAGAATAAGAAAATGAGGTAGGCTGTGGAAAACAAAATTTGCACTATCATTTTAAATTTGTAGTTATATATATCTGCCATTTAAAATGAAGTTAGAACTTAGTTACTCAATTTTTTACTGTATAATTATGGGTAAAAGTATGAAAAAAGTAATGTATGTAGTATTTTTTTAGAAGAAAAAAAAAAATAAATAAATATTTCATCACGGCATATTACCCATTGCTGGGTGTGCCAATCTGCTTCATACACAGATGTCGGTAATGATGGAATATTTGTACCGTGCGGGCGCTTACCAGGCGTCACCTCACGGGCACTCATTGCTGGCGTGGAGAGTGCGCCACAGGGGTCAATTTTGTAAATGCAATTAATTTGGATGGTCAGAGGACAGTTACAGTTAAATGATACAATGAAAAATGTTTGCCTGAAGTGTTTAATAGACAGTTTCAACATTTCAATTTTTAGCAAAAAAAAGCACTTTGATTTGACAGCATGCGAGTTGTGGTAATTTTTTTCTACTTTTTTCTCAATAATTCTATCGTGACCTTCGTATATACAGGATGTTTAAAAAATAGAGGTCACGGATTTAAGGATAAGTAATACATCTCAAAACAATAAAAAAGTTCATATAAACATATATCCGGAAATGCCTAATTTCAGAGCTATAGCGATTTTAATATTTTGTTCTATTTACAATTTTCCTTTTAAAACGTTAATGTTATTAATTTGAAAAGATTATTTTTTTACAGTGACATTTATCTGTCAGTTACATACATTTGAGCTGAACTATGTAACCATGGAGATGTGTTTAAAGCATAAGCTCCGAGATATAATTTTTATATTCCTTTATAAATTTATCCATAAAATATATAGAAAAAGTATTAAAGCAAACCTATAGAAAATGGAATAATCTTTAATTTTTATATTAACAAATTGCGAAAAATATACATTTAAAGGTATTTTTTGAAGAAAAACTATCTTGAGCTTCAAGTAAACTGCCATTTCCGGTTATCCGATTGCCGCCAAAATCTAATGGCTTCTTTCCATATTAGAATAAGGTAGAAATACATGGTTTCAAAACTTTCTGAATGATAGTATTTGAGTTAGAGTGTAAAGAGGATCCACACACCCACACCCACACAAACACACACACACACACACACACACACACACACATATACATACATACATACCTACATACACACATACACACAGACATCATTGTGGAAATGTTAAAAATGGATTATAGGGACCTTAAAACGTGGTCATTTACTAAAATCTCGATATGCGATTTTTAGCACGATCCCTATACCTACCTTACCAAGGGTAGCGGGAGGTAAAAATGTTCAAAATGTCCACCTTGAATTTCAATACAACATTCTAATCTTCGTCTCATGGACTGATAAATAGATACATATACCATAGCACGCATTTGTCTATGTCTTTACTGGAATTATTAATGATAATGCATAATACTAATCCTAAAGCAAATTCCTAAGGTTGCAGCTAACATATACCAGCCTCAAGTGGTTCGAACTTCACTGATGGACATGTATTATGTAGGTATTTGTACCTGAATGAAAATATTAAAACAAATGTCTGCCTTTCTGAAATTTTATATTCCCCTTTTTC
This sequence comes from Harpalus rufipes, assembly GCA_951394225.1. Classification (NCBI taxonomy): domain Eukaryota; kingdom Metazoa; phylum Arthropoda; class Insecta; order Coleoptera; family Carabidae; genus Harpalus; species Harpalus rufipes. Next base: position 12,267,976 of record OX596275.1, read on the forward strand.
CCACTCTTTCAGCTTCTTATTCGTGTCACGCATTCGATTATAATTGAAACATGTCTATAACCGACAACTAGTGTAAAACTTCAGTCTTCTCCGTGAAAACTTTTCTACAATGTCATTTCTAACCATGGCACGTGTCTGAGGAAACCGGACTAGGTTACCATCACCTTGTTATGAAACATAGGATAAAAGAAGTATGGGAAATATAATCATATAAAAATGAAAATGTCCAGAATTTAAGTTTTCTAAACTTGTTTACAGAGTCACATGACTGCTCGCGCCCTATCGTATTTAACGATTCTTCTAAACCTGCACTCCATACAAAAAATTTCTACTTATATCTATTCTTTATATGTAGATTTTTAAAATTAAAATTCATTCTATAAAGAAATTTTGTTCTCTTTGCCAGAGGTAAAAATGAAACATTATTTCGTAATAGGTAATTATATAGTTATTTGTTTGCAATTGAATGTTGTGGATATGAGACACGGTAACTTCAGACTGTGAAATCTGCAACTCGGTTTCACTCGAGAATATCATCGGTAATAATCATATCGCTTGTTATATTGCGTATGAGAATATGATTCATTAGTCACGTAATATGTTTTCCGCCAATCAACATTCAAAATCTCCCTAGTTACATGTCTATCACAGCGCTGATAAAAAACACCTTATTTATAATCGTTACTAAGACATTTGTTTTCTTGATTTACAATAATGACAGTTAATTTTGAGTATAAAAATGAGTAATAACAATGTCTCAAACTCCGACATGTTAAATAAAACTCGTAAGTATCATGTTTTAATAGAATATGAATATGTATATCAAAAGTTAGGTTAGCAGCACACAAAATATGTTACAAAAATTTATTATATTCTCTCAATAAATATAAGCTCGTGATATGATTAATAATCGAAGATATTGCTTTGCAGCTCGGTTTCAATCGAGAATATCATTCATATATTATGTATGACAAGATAATAATTGGGAAAAACTGGTTTCCCACGTTAAACCCCTATGTCAGGGTTTCTAGTATTCACCCTGTATACATTGTACATTGTATACATATAGTAATAATATTAATCAAAATATAAATATTTTAATATGAAACATACAGATTTTCTCATTAAAATTTGAATATGAAACGTAAGACTAAAAAGAATTATGAAGTTTTTCACTTTTATTAAAAATTTGCTAAAAATATTTTTTCAATACATATTCTGAATTAAGATGTGTAGATTTGCCATTTGCTAATAATTTTTTGATGAAATTTATCAAGTTAATCAATATGAGGAATATGATTCTTTATTAAATTTCTTTACATTTTCTTCCTATAAATAAATATATATTTTCTTTGATGAAAAGATAAATTTATACAGGGTGTATCAAGATAATGGAACAGTGCCATTTATTCGCGAATCTGAATAGTTACAGAAAAAAGTGTTTAAGGTATTTTGTAAAGCATAGAGGGGGACACATTTAGGCATAATTATTGTTATTTTAGAGCAAGTAGTACTCAACTTATAGATCAATGTTATATTTTTTTAAATGGCATCATATATTTTTTATTTACTCATTAAATAGGGAATTTTCTTCTGAATTCAACAATAGAATATCATACCCTTACATTGCGAAAATTTTGATAAAAATTAATTCAAGGTTAGTATTTTAATTTTTTTAAGAAGGCTAAACAAACATTCAACTATTAGGATAAAAGAAAATTATCTGTCATTTCATTGTTACGTATTATTTGATTTTTTCGAAATGTTCCAAATTTAGTTATTTTTACCTCTCGCTAAGAGAGGTATTGGATTCATGCTAAAAATCGCATATCCAGATTTTATTGAATAAGCACGTTTTAAGGTCCCTACAATCCGATTTTAACATTTTTACGATGATGTCTGTGTGTGTGTGTGTGTGTGGATGTGTGTGTGTGGGATGTTGGAAGGACGGTTACTCAAAAACTATAAGACTTAAAATTTGTTTAACAACGTATTTCCCAATCGGACATTCATGGGAAGATCTGAAAAGGTTTTGGTACCAATTGGACAACCGGAAGTAGAAGATTCTTGAAAAAAAATCTTCTAAATATTATTTTTTGAAAATTTTTCTTGATAATATTAAAGAAAAATAAATTCTCTTTCTAATACATTTAAATATTTTTATACATATTTTATAGATTTAGAGATAAAAGGAATATAATATATAAAATAATGTTGTAATTAATTTTACAACCGAAAGGATGCCATGAAAAATAGTTGCAAATTTAAATTATTTGTAACTGACAGATAAATGTCAGTGTCAGAAATAATGAGTAATGAAAGAAAAATGTATTTGGAGAATCCCTTAATTCTTGATCTGTGACTATTATGAAGATGACAAGTCTAGGTTGAAGGACTTAAATTTGTTTCAAACATTATGGGACAATGTACACCAGTACTGTAGACTAGAGTAACTTTGAATTGCGAAAAAGCTATCAAATTCTTCTCAAGTAAGTTGTAAATATTGACAAAATTACACATCGATATAAGAATAATCGGAGTGCAATCTATCCGTCACTTTATTAAAGGGAATTAAGGTTATTTAGATATAACAAGTATGAAAAAATAAAATGTAAAAGAAGATATATAAGAATAGATGCACAATCCAGATATATACATTTTAGACCGCCCAAAATTAATGTTTTTACTAGAAGAATATGAAGAGAAAGTAAACAAGGTTGTTCGAATTGAAAATTGCTGTTACCAGCCTAATATTTATATATGGTAAACTCTACTTTGTAATTTATTGTAACATAATTTATGGTAAAATATCTTTATGTTGAGACATGCTATTATTGAATAATAAAGAAGTTTATACGTCATAGATTTATATGAATATATTATTTGTATTTATAAAAATATTCTTTGCTTTATGCATATAGCCAGGTAAAATTACGGCGAGAGGTTATGTGCTGGCCACATCAGATTTTTTTATTATTGTAATGAATATGAATGTTTTATTATTTCAAATTTAATATTTAATCGTACGACTGTACTTAATCTAAACAAACCGGTATGCCGGGACGCAGTTAGTCTTCAAAATTCTCGCAATGGTGTTGGGTCAAAATTTTATAAAAGAAATTACTCAAGTGAAACCGAATCCCTGCGACCAAGAAGAGTTCCAGGTAGACTTCTTTCACTTCTAGAAACTACTGAAGGTAGGTTTTCTTCTTTTATATATTTTTATTGTTCATGTATTATTGCGTAACCATTCGAAACATGCGTAACCATTCGTAACCATTTGAAACATGCGTAACCAATTGAAACATGCGTAATTATTTGTAACCAATTTTATTATTTAATCTAACATTTTTGTATATACGTTTTTTCTATTATTAATTATATTTTATTTGTTAAATTCGCATTAAAATTATTTTCCTATTAATTTTGACACCGCTCGGTCAGAATTGGAAAGAAATTTATTAGTAAAGGTAAAATAAAGTCCTACTCAAGCTACCAAGGTAGGTAAATTTTGATAATAACTAGTAAATTATTACATTTAGTAATTCAGCGTTGGAGTTCAGCGCTGTATCGTTACATTTGATGGCAGCTTATGGGATTGAATAAAAGTGCTATCATAACATTATTTCGCGTAATTATTATTTAGTCTCGCATAATTATGATAACTTTCTGCAAATAAATTGCATGCTAGGAATGCATTTTGATGGGTCTTGCATCAATAAATAAAATCAGTATTTGTTGAATCTGCTGTCATTATTAAATTAATTACATATTACAAAGGTAACGAAAATTACCTTAATTATAATAATGGATAACAATGAAATACGAAAATGACAGATAATTTTCTTTTGATTTAATGACAAAATGTTTGCACAACCTACTTAAAAAAATTAAAATAGATATGAAATACTAACTTTGAATTAATTTTTATCAAATTTTTCGCAATGTAAGAGTATGATATTATTATATTGCTGAATTCAGAAGATTCTCTATTTAATGAGTTAATAAAAAATATATAATGCCATTTAAAAAAAAAAAAAACATTGAGCCATAAGTTTATTACTACTGGCTTTAAAATAATAATGGTTATGTGAAAATGTGCCCTCCTCTATGCCTTACAAAATATCATAATCACTTTTTTATGTAACTTTTCATATACACGAATAAAAAGCACTGTTCCATTATCTTGATACACCCTGTATGTATCGGCCATTCTGAATGAACAGCAAAATATTTAATGTTTTAGAATTCTGTATAATCCTCAAACATTCTTGTTGACTGCGTACTACCCGAGTAACCACTAACCTACACTAATCTAACCGAAGTGAACTTTGCTGCAAATGTTATCACTATCTGAATTTCTATCTCTCTTTCTCTCTAATAAATTTTTCATAGATACTCGCTGGCTACAGCAGCAATGAGTGTAAAACTTAATCTCAACTAACACCACATAGTGTTAGTAGGGAGTTAGTGAATAGTAAATTAAACATGTAATATGAATGTGTTGGTTTGTAGTTGTTCTTTTACACAGTATTGTAATATGTTGAGGATGAGAAATTTGCTTTATCTCCACAAGAAACAAAGAAGAATTCTGCCTAGTCTATGCGTAAAATTGCATGTTTATTTAGATTAAAAACATTTTTCATTTAGTAGCTTCTTTTATAATTTTAATACGCCCTATATAATTATCAAAATATTTGATCATGTACTTATATATTGTGCTTACGAGTAAATCATATTTGTAATCAGTGGCGGATTTCCTATTAGGCTAAGTAGGCTGAAGGCTACGGAGGCAAATTTTTAACGGAGGCAAATTTATCTAATTCGACTTTGAGGCTTTTTTGAATTTTTATTTAGACGGGAAACTTGATTTCTCTCGGCTGAATACCCTATAGCCTATGCTGTTTGCACGCGCACGTGTGCACATGTGCTCATGGACCACCCATGTTGTGGGTGCGATACGTTGATTTAAATTATTCTATGATTCTATCTACCATAAGCGATCGTCCACGTACGTGTCTAAACCAGAAGATTTCTTGACGATTTGTGTTGATCAGTGGATCAAGCCTTAATTAAGGAATGGTGAATTCGCAATTCGGCCGTTTATTTCAGATGCTTTACCTTAGTAAATATTCGTAGGTAACAAGAGAATTACAAAGTACACGGCTTTTACAGAGGCTCAAAAATGTGCCAAAATCTTACCCTTCTGACAAGAATAGGCAAGGGCGGACTTTGGCCTAGGCTGAAGAGGCAATTGATTCGAACTATTTATATACATGTATTAAATATATTTCATGTTTTTACGTATAGGGGCCCAAAATAAAATTTTGCCTAGGGCCCAAAAGAGTTTAAATCCGCCCCTGAGAATAGGCGGCAAAATATTTCAGCCTACCGGCGGCAAAATCGTAAATCCGTCACTGTTTGTAATACCTAACAGTAATATTACAAGTATTCCTGGTAAAATGATCCGGTGCGGCTGTGTTGCTACCGTGTTTGTTCATGTTTACTCGGGTTGACGACAATAAAGGTAAGAAAATAAATTATAAAGTTGACTTACAGAAGGAGAGTCTTCAGTGTTGACTGTTTGATCATACAGCACTGTAATAATGGCGCTAAGATGGACATCTCGTCGTGAAACGGCCTTCCGAACCCCCGACCATGGTCCAGATGCAACGGGAATGTGTTATTCCCAAAAATTCTGTAATAAATATCTAGGACATTAAATCCATCAACGGAGTATTTCATTTAAAATTTTATACTTCAAAATTTCTATCGTAGAGAAGAATTACAGACTTGTATACGAATACAAGTCTGTAATTCTTCCTTTTTTCAATTATTTATTTCAGAAAACTAATATTTTCTCAAATTCCTAGGAGCGGGTTTCCTTGACGTTTTTTTCACTATTATGAGCTTCTTTTGCACTCTGACCAATAGAGAGAAAATTTTGATTTAATTTAAGCTACTTTATTATTCATTGTTAAATAAAATGGCCAATAAATGTTAAAGTAAAACATTTAACGTGTTTTCCTTAAATTACAAACGTGGTTGCAATGTAAAGCCCAAAGAAGAAATAATTTTAGAAAAGAAAAGTTGTGCAACTACTAAAATATTTTAATTTATACGCAACGTATTTAACATGTTTAACGTGTATTTAAACAAAATGGATAAAAATTGAATAAAAAAAGAATTTGCAGCTATCCTTTTTGTTCCAAGCAAAATACTTATTTTTCAATTATTTAAAACAATTGCAATTATATTCCTTTTCGCCAAAATAGTATTTTATACAGCAAGGGCAAGAAATGAATTTTTAAACCCGAGAACGCAACTCGCGGGTTACAAAGCCCCGAGGGAGGAATAAATAGCATCTTCTCCTAAGGTGTACGTACTATTTTCACCACTGGGAGTAGAAATATTACAAAATCCACATTTTTAAGAATTAAAAGCTTTTGACAAATTCATGGCAAGCCAATGAATTTAAGAAAACAGTAGTCTTTGAGATTCATACATTGACAACAAAGATTTTTGTTATAAACAAACTTTGGTTTTCTCAACCCATATTAGACACCGGAACTGTCAAAATGAAATAAATTTCATAAGGTTATAAAGGGTGAATCTGAGACGGCACCCCCGCCCTTTATTTTTTTAAATTATAGTAATAGAAAAAAAATGGCTCATATAAAAGTTTTATTATTTTAAATATCCTATTTGATGGCAGATGTAGATATTTTTTATAAAGTCAGGTTTACAAAATACGACCATCAAAACTTTTATTTTTTAAATAACAACCTATAATTATTTTACTAAAATATAAACCGCGTTTTCTTTGTCTTTTCAACGATGTATTAGTTTTTATTAATGCATTTGAAAAAATTCGAGAAAATGAGATAATATTTATTCATATATTCTAGGTGGCTGTGTGAAAATAAATAATAAATAATAAATAAGTAAATAATAAGTAAGTAATAACAAATAAGTAACAAACAAATGTATACTTTTTACCTTCCGTCACCTTTAGGTAAGGAAGGTATTGCATTTGGTCAAAAAATTCGGTGGTGAGTTATCAATGAATAAGCACGTTTTATGATCCCTACAATACGATTTCACTATTTTTACGATGATGTCTGTATGTCTGTGTGCGCGTGCGTGCGTCTTTGTGTATGTGTGTGTGTTCGTGTGTGTGACTATAATTTGAAATGAAGAATATATTGGAAGAATGAATAGCTTAGTAATAGAAGGTAGACGAAACAGAGGAAGACCAAAAATAAAATGAAAGGACTGTATTGCGAAAGACTTGAGAGAAAAGGAACTAAATGAGGACGACACGTAAAACAGAAATGAGTGGAAGAAGAAAAAAAAAACATAGCGACCCCTAACGAATGGGAAAATTAAAAGGAGAAGAAAATATCAGTATCAAGTGCAATTTGTATAGTTTGTTTATGAAATAATTTTACTGGAAATATAGGATCTTTAGCAAGAAAATTTATGTATGGAATTTGTACATAATACACTGGATCGACGGAAAGTAATGTGCTGGCCACATCAGATTATTTGATATTAATTTAACTGTTTAACATTGTTACATTTTGTTTATTTTTACATACCTACCTATAATTTATACATAATATAAAAATTATTTCCCCTATTTCTCAATTATCTTATTTTTCTAAATTTTTCAAATATTTAATAAAAACTAATGCATCATTGAAAAGAGAAAAAAAATGGCGGTTTATATTTCAGTAAAATAATTATAGGTTGCTATTTAAGAAATAAAAGTTGATAGTCGTACCTTGTAAACCTGACTTTATAACAAAAATATCTAAATCTGCCATCAATAGTATATTTATGAGCCATTTTTTTCTATTACTAATAATAAAAAAGTTAAGGAGGGGGGGGGGCGCTCACCCTGTATTTGACATATTTATATGTGCAATTTAAAAATTTATGTCAATACTTGATTACTTACCATGAAAGGATTTTCTTACAACTAGGTAAATTTATACTTATCAATAAAAATATTTTTTTCTTATATTTATCAATAAAAATATTTGAAGCACGTTTTAAAATTTTCACTCAGAAAAAGTTATGGCCAAGAGTTGAAATCAACAAATTTAAGTTTTTTGTAACTCAAAACAAATAAAAACTATTGAAATGACTATATCATTGAATTTATCTTAAAAAGTTAACCCATAGAGATCAACATACATTAATTTTCTGTAATTTCTGCAATAAGATTTTTTTTTATATAAAGAAGTCGAATTTGTTCCACCTGTACATATTTCGGTAAATACTTTTGTAATAAAAGACGCGAATTCAATCGGTTATAAACTTAGTTTATCAAAATAGGTATAGTAACTTTCACTTACTTGAAGGTCTCGTAGTGATGGCGATCCATATTCCCCATCAAAAAATCAAAAATCGCCATATCCATCAAATGTAACAACCTCATTCCTTGATCATATGGCGGAATCTCTCTCACAAGACTACAATAATCTTTATCCGTCTCCCACTGCGCTTTCCTTCTTTTATGGTACGACCTCCTCCATGGATGCCTCCAGACTTTCCGTGCCGCGATATCCTTATCTGGAAGGAAAGCTGCGAAGCTGCCCTCAAGGGTATCAGGATTCCCGCAGATTGCATGGCCGGTGTCACAGTAGTAGGAGCATTTGCCGTGGAAGCACATGTTGTTGGAAGGAGAGACGAAGAAGGTTTTAAGGAGTTCAGTGTCCGCTACTTGGTAGATTTCGGTGGTCATGTTGAGTTTGCGGCCGGTGACGGGCATGGCACGGCGGAAGCCTAAAAGCCTGAAAACAAGAAAACGGTTTTGGTAAAGATGTAATAATACAATAAAATATACTGGTGTCCATCTATAAATAAACCACCAATTACCTCGCTTATTATTACGTTTAGCGATTTTTTTTAACTATACGAGGTCTGACTATTAAATAACGAGACTGCTTATGAAAAAGAGTTTTATTTTAAAAAATATTTTATAATCGAATGCTCCCCTTCAATGTACTCCCCTCCCCTCGCCACACATTGCTCCATTCGTTTTTTCCATTGGTCAAAGCAATTTTGGAAGTCTTCTTTTGTAAGAGCGTTTAAGAGCTCCGCCAATTTTCGCTTCATTTCTTCCATCGACTGGAACCGGGTTCCTTTTAAGGCAGACTTGATCTTCCGAAACAGAAAAAAGTCACAGGGTTCTAAATCAGGCGAGTATGGCGCGTGTTCGAGCACTGGAGTGCCTCTAGCGGCTAAATGACACTTCACAGACAGCGCGTTATGAGCAGGTGCGTTGTCCTGGTGCAAAATCCACGACTTGTTTTTCCACAACTCCGGCCGTTTCTTACCAACTCGTTCTCGCAGTGTTGCCAAAACTTTCAAATAGTAAGTTTGGTTTACAGTTTGACCCTCGGGAACCCATTCAGTCATCACGATGCCGTTGATGTCGAAAAAAACGATTAGCATGGCTTTAAATTTTCGGAGCTCTCTCGGCCTTTAGAAAACCGTTTATACCATTGGAAAACATGCGCACGAGATAGAGAATTCTCACCATAGGCCTCTTTCTACAACTTATAGCACTCAGTCAGAGTTTTTTTTTAATTTAACGAAAAGTTTCACATTGATCCGTTGCTCGTGTTTTTCGTCACACATTTTTGTCGGCACGAGAAAAAACACGTTCGTTTCTAACCTCTATAGAAAAAAATTCTACTACAGCGACAAAAATGTGTTTTCGTACCGGCATAGTAGACACTTCCAGCTATTCAACGCTGCATTCGTTTCACCCCCTACCCCTCTAGGACGCTTTCTGCGCGCGCAGTTTAGTTATGTAATAGTCAGACCTCGTATTGCATATATTACAGTATGTAAAGTCCTCTATATAAAAGCGGAAGTAGTTCAACATTATTAGTTCCGGTTCTTCAGCAATTGATAGCAACTTTTAATTTGCAAATAAAACACTCTATATAATAAAATAAGCCAATATTTGGGTTTCAGTTCTGTATTTTTTTTTTATTATTTATACAACGTTTCGACAGCGAAGTGCTGTCTTCATCAGGTAAATAACTACGTCAAGACACCATAGTTTACAAAATGAGGGTAACATAGATCAAAATTTAATTAAAAACATACAAAAATAAAACGAAAAACAGGTAAGCACGACATATTAAGCTCAAAACCTGAATTTAAATTAACGTTATTAGAAGATTTCTTGATTTCGATGGCTTCTCTAATTAGTCTTCTCATCCAGTTATTTTCTCTTGCTAAAATCTTCGTGTTTTTAAATCAATCCCATGTAAGTCTTGAATAGCATGTTCAGCAACAGCAGATTTATCTGGTTGATTTAATCTTATATGTCGTTCGTGTTCTTTTAATCTTGTTGCTACAGTTCTACCCGTTTGACCAATGTATACTTTACCACACTGGCAAGGAATCTTATAAATGCCAGAACAATTTAGACGAACTATATCTTTAACATTGTCAAGAAGATCGCGAATTTTTAAATTAGATTTATATAGCATCTGTATGTCAAATTTATTTAGAATCCTATCAATTTTATCTGTTACATTGGCAATGAAAGGTAAAGTAGAAAATAATTTTCTATTAGTAACAACTTGAGTAACAGGCAAAGATTTATTATTCGCCGTTAGTGCTCTTCTTATTTGCGATTTGCTGTAACCATTATTCAAGAAAACATCATTCAAAAAATTAATTTCTTCTTGAAGTTTACTGGGATGACATAAATTAGAAGCTCTCTAATACAATGTTTTAATATTACAAGCTTTTTCTATAACGTTGTAAGTATGGCTATTACTAATTAACGGAACTTTGGATTTTTTTTTCAAAATTGTGAAACAACTAGAAATATAATATAAAACATAAAAACAATTTTGTATGCAACTTTTAATTCTGTACAACTTTTTTATCGTAAAATGAACAAGAGAGCAGGAAAGCAGGAAATTGCATAAAACTAAAATTACATGTTAATTCCCCACCCTGCATTTTGCCAACTGCAAAGTGAAATTTATTTCTCTCTAACTGTATGTTGCTCGTAATGAATTAATGTAATCGTACATTAAAAAAAAATGGTAGGTCTTCGATTCTAATCTTGACAATGACCAAGAATAGTGCCCGTTTTTCAATCCTCATCATTGGTATCTCAGTTATCTTAAAATATACGAAGCTAGTTAAATTAGTAAACCATTTTATTTGTTTTTTTTCTTCAGAAAAATGATTAGGTCACTTGATAAATACAAAAATTAAAATATGCTGTTTTCTTTTCTACAAATAATTTCGGAGTATAAAATAATATGAAACAGCATTTCTTTAAGACACGTTTTTATTTTATTTCGAACAACGATATTTAAATTTTTATCTTTGTTAGATTTCGAGTTATGAGGTCAACGTTAAATTTTTTATATTTAAAGCCCGATATTGACACGGTTATAATTTTGTTAACAAAATTTTGAAAACCGTCTCAAGAAGATATCAAAATTTATATGGAATATGTGATGGAAATAGAAACAGAATATTCTATTTGTCATAACATTCGTTTCCAATGAAATAATTTATGATTGTGTCGAACAGGCTTAATAAATTTAATAATTGTTGCATTTTTGCTGCTTAAAAGAAATAAAAATTGGTAAGTTAAACGATTGCTTACAATGTTCGGAAGCAAAAATAATATTAATTTTCTTTTCAAGCTGTAACTTCCTACTATGGTGTCCATAGAAAATTACTACTTTGACAGTATAGAACGAAACCTAAAAGTGATAAAAAAATCTATTGTGGCCAGCACAATACTTCTCGCCATTTTAACTTTTAATTTCATAAGTATATTATTTAACATTTCTTGTATGTCTCCACCCTACACCAAAAATTGTACTTATATACCTATTCTTTATATTTAGATTTTTTAATTTTAAATTCATTCTATAGAATGCGACCCCGTTTCAGAATGACAGCTCGTAATTATGTATATATATATATATATATATATATATATATATATATATATATATATATATATATTATTTATATATATATATCAAATGTCATAAATTTTAATTAAAAATTTCAAGATTTTCTAAGTTCAAGTGGTTAATTTATCACCAGAAGTGTGGAATTTACTTGTGGATGAAAAAAAACCATATGTAATTGGAAAATTATGAAATTTGTAATATTTTCTGAGTTCAAGTGGTTCATTTGTCACCAGGAATGTGGAATTTACTTGTCAATGAAAATAAACCATATGAAATTGGAAAATCATGGAATTTGCAATGGAAAATTATAATATTTTACATCTATGTAGCTGTTGTCAAAGTCAACAAAATCATATGACTGCTCGCGCCCTATGAAGAAATTTTGTCTTACTCTTCTAATTTTTTGACATATTTCCAAATCATTATAATATAATATTAAATATTTAACTATTAATACAATAAGAAATAATATAATGTATGTACTTCCCAGAAAGTCTTCAGTAATGTCTCTGGATTTTTGACAGTGGCATTTATCTGTCAGTTACAAACATTTTAATTTTTCAATTGGTTTCCATGACATGCACACACATGCATACATATCCACACACACGCACAGAGACATCATCGTAAAAATGTTAAAATTCGATTGTAGGGACCTTAAAACGTGCTTATTAAATCTGCATATGCAATTTTTAGCATGAATCCAATGAGAGGTAAAAACTGAGCATTGACCTTTGAAAAAGTATGAAAAAGTGTTTTAAAAAGAGAAAATTATAAATGCATAAATTATACAATTGAAGCAAGTGGTTCTGAGATAAGAAAATTTATTTTTTAAACTGATTTAAGAATATTTTTAAACTGATTTAAGAATAACAAAGCTTTCAACAAACTACTAAACTTTTGACATATAACATTATTATTTATATTCTTCTATAGAGTTCAAGAAGTTTTACAATATTGCAAAAGTCGTTTTCAGGCAATAAACCAGCAAAAATCTGAAAATACTCATTGCTAAAAGGAAAGTCACTAACGTCAGTAATCTTGAAGTTTATTGGTAATATAGGTATTAATCCTTAATCTTAATGTATACTACGTGATTATGGCCGCCATTTGCTTCAAAGTTTAAAGCATTTCATAAAAATAAATGAGTGTCGCCTTCGTTTTGAAATCTTTGTAGTCCAACTGATATCACAAATAATAATGTCGTCTTGCAACTTAGAGATTAAGAATTAAATAGAAAGAGCACAAAAGTTTTAAAATGTATTTTACAAAATAATAATAGTCACGTCCAAAACTAAGGCATTTATAAATTCCTTGCTTAAATAGATGGAAATAAAATAATAATTGACATATTATTTGTATTTTTATATTTAAAATAACGCAATTAAAAAATTTCACATCACTACAGTTCAGATAATGACGGGACTGAAGTTTTATGTTAATGATAAGTGGCATTTTCACATAAATTTGTGTCAGGTTTGAATAGTAACGTATTTCGTAACTCTATTCATACGAGAGAGAGACGCTGACGTCACAACTTTCGCGCCATAACTTAATATTAATTTAACTGTTATTAAGCATATTTAAAAAAAAAATTGCTTAAAATCTATCTTACTATCTTTATAGTTTTTTTTTAGTACTATCTGTTTGCTGTAATGTTTTTGTTTATGTCTAATGTAATTAGCGAGAACCTTTATTTGGCATTTATTGTGTTGTTGGTTCTCCAGCCTCATTAAATAAATAAAATAAAAATTAAAATAATTAAAAATAGGGAATTTCAATTTTTATATATTTAGTAACATAAAAAAATTGATATTACTGCTATTTTTACCTCCCGCTACCCTTGGTAACGGAGGTATAGGGATCGTGCTAAAAATCGCATATCGAGATTTTGGTTAATGGCCACGTTTTACGGTGTACAATCCAATTTTAACATTTTCATAATGATATCTGTGGGTGTATAGGTATGTGTGTGTGTGGATCTTCTGGGCACTCTAACTCAAATACTATCATTCAGAAACTTTTGAAACCATGTATTTCTACCTTATTCTACTATAGAAAGAACCCATTCAATTTTGGTGTCAATCTGATAACCGGAAATGGCAATTTACTTGAAGCTCAAAATAGTTTTTCTTCGAAAAATACCTTTAAATGTTATTTTTTCGCAATTTGTTGTTATAAAAATTAAAGATTATTTCATTTTCTCCAAATTTGCATTAATACTTTTTCTATATATTTTATAGATAAATTTATATAGAAAGTACTATAAAAATTTATAGTAATTTTCGTACAAAATCATATAATGACCTCCATACTTTTGAAAACAAAAAACACTTTTTTTACTTCTATATGATCCATTTTTAAAGTGTTGACTATAACACTTGACAGTAGATTATTTATAAAATAAATTAGTTTGCATTGATCGGCAGATAATATTTGACGCTAGACGGTGTTTATATTATTCAATTTGTTTTCTTGATATAATTTTTAAATCATGATTCAAAAGGATCAAGATTAAACTTATCAGGATTCATAAAATCATAATCATAGCGAACACGGCTAATATTGAACTACTTCCGCAATTACATATATAGAAAGGTTCATATGTGATAATTTATTTCACATTGAAGAAATCGATAAAAATAATAAGCAATCCATTTACTGGTTAAGTTATAGACGAACATCCATCAATACACTGAAAAAATGGGATCCCATTTATAGTTAACAATTATTCCCTATTACATTTTTATTAAAATCAGATAATAAAATTACTCAAGTAATCCTCATTTGTGTATTATGTACAAATTCCATACATAAATTTTCTTACAAAAGATTCTATATTTCCAATAAAATTTTTTCATAAACAAACTATGGAAATTGCACTTGACACTGGCAGCTTCTTCTTTAGCTTTTCCCATTCTTTAGGGGTCGCTATATTTTATTTTCTTCTTCTACTCATTTCTGTTTTGCGTGTTGCACGTCCTCATTCAGTTCCTTTTCTCTCAAGTCTTCCGCAACACAGTCCGTTCATCTTATTTTTGGTCTTCCACTGTTTCTTCTACCTTCTATTAGTAAGCTATTCATTCTTCTTCCAATATATTCTTCATCTTTCCTCATGACAAGTTCAAACCAATGTATTCGTTTCTCTTTAAAAAAAGCGGCGGCCGCAGTGCAGGTTGGTTGATTGGAGGGTAGCGTCTAGTGAGCCTCTAAGCAAACCGTAAGGTAAGTATTAATCATATACTTTTAGGTGGCACTGGCCGCATAGCGCGCTTCGAGGTTCGCTATATACCTCGCGTGTCGCCAGGCGTGTACCGACCGAATGGGTTCAGTTTGATTCTTGCCTCTACGCGCGATGTATCAGAACATGGAGGAACAACTGATAGCAGCTGTATTTAAACGTAAAAGCTATTTTTTTAAAACTCGTCAAGAAGGCTCATGAGAGGTTGGAACTAGTTGTAGCGAAAAAAATTAAATAATTTACTGATATTGAGTATTTAATTTTTGTAAACATTATATTATTAGGAAGGTATTTCCATTATTTTGTGTTTGTCATTTAGTTTTTTTTAAATGTATATTAATACTAATATATAAAAAATTATAAAACATGCATATCTAAATTACTTACCTTATTGTGATAACCAAGCGTTGTTCGGTTGATATTGGTTCTCTGAAATTCGTCGATGTTCGCTCCAATTTTTCTTTAATTTTATTCAACAAATTGTCAAACGAGTTAATACTCATCCTTGTGTAATTGCAATTTTTTTCAGGATACTTTCGCATCTTTTTATATACGCGTATAAATTCCCCATCATAATATCTTTCTATATTGTACTTATGTACCACTACGTATATTCATCATATTATACCTGAGATAAGGAGTATCAGTCAATAAAAACATTTTTTTTAAATTTAGACATTTTAATCTCGTCGATATTTGAAAGTTTTGTTCTACGAGTATACTGGAGCCAAGGTTATTTTATAGCGCAATGCGGCCGCGCTATATCCAACCGCTACCCATAAACCTCCAGCCTCTAACCTCCACTCTACTCACTACCCACTTGCACTGCGTTCTCAGCACTTTCTAAAAACTTCTGTCACTCGAGCCATTTCCCTTATCCTTTCATTCCTTACCCTTAATAATTTGTGATATTTATTTCAATATTTCACTGAAATAGCGAGTTCTATTCATTTATATCATATTTTTTTTCAGTAACGTTAGCAGATAATTTTATTAATTAATTATAATAACAATTAAAAATCATTAGAAATAACTAGTATTTCATTTTCGTAGGAAATATTTTAGCTGTCATGATATTAGAGTATCTTTCTGGAAGTAACCTATTTTTTTCAGTGTACCTGTATTCTATTATAATAAACATTTATTAAAAGAAAACTTATACAATATTTTGCTTTGGATATTTATGGTATGTATTTAAATTCAATAAGATCATAATTTATCAAAAGATTTCAGTTTTCAGTTGGGAGGTATTGCATGTATATTGACAATATAACCTATTTTAAAAAGAAGCCATATAATGATAAGTATAAATGGCCATATCAAAACTGCCATAATTATGACAAAATGAGTGACAGTATACAATGGGCTTTGCTTGTCGCCTGTCCTATTTTATCTCTGGTATCTGCTCCGGTTTATATCATAATATTCCTGCAATTTTGTTAATCTGACATGGATGAAGATTTATAATACACTAAATGACCATAAAGTGTCGTTACTCTAAAGAGATATTATTCTGAAATTGAAAAATGAATTCATTATTAAAGCGACAGAGAGAAATTTTAAATGAGAAATAATTGCCAAAATTAGAATTTATAAAAGCTATTTATGTTTTCCAATAATCGCCCAAGTATTAAATTTAGTCTTCAATAAAATGGAGTTATTAATAAATTTTGTGTGACTTTGTATTAAATTTCAAAGACAAAAAGGTTTTGTTATCACTTTAATGATTTTATCATGTACATACAACAGTATCAATGAAACAATGTTATGCTTTTGATCTTGTTGTTAAAATCTGGGACCTTGCACAATATCTCTAAACAAACTTCAGGAACTATGTATAAGCAAATTATTATTTTGTTAACAATCTATGCAACAGTTCAGCTAGTTCTAAAACTGTAATATGTATAAATTTAATATAATGCAACATTCTATATTAAATTCATCATCATAATTTTAAATAGTTTTAATATTATATTTGAGTATTACAATAGTTTGTAATAGTATTTTATGCATCTAGGACGAAAAGTGAGTCTTTAAGGTATGAGCAAGTTGTTTACTTGTGAATACCTTAAAGACACTTTTCGTCTGAAATACATACATAATTTTATGACATACTAGTTTCTAGTTATTAAAATATTAAAAGAAATACGCAGCAATTTGTAGCAGTATGATATTTGCATAAGTAGGCTAAATAGCAATTGTTCGAAAATCCCACCAAAATTTTGACAGATGGACAGATTAAAATTGATTTTTTCCGGTTTCATTCTTATTCGCAATAATTGTTGAAAATTACATTCCTCGAGATATTTTCGATGAAGCTGCTGAAGTAAAGAACAATTTAATGCCGCATAAATAAAGGATTCAGTATGAAGGTATAATTTTAAAGTCTAGCGGTAATAATAAATAATTTCCTATTCCCAGATTAGGTATTCCGAGAATATCTCTTAACCCTGTGTTAAAATGACGTTTATGGAGGGTTTATTCTAGAATTAAGTCTTACTCCATGTTTATTATTATACATTTGTGGGTTAAACTCGTGATAAACTAGGAATAGCTATTCCTGTGTTAAAAAGAAGCTATTCTGAACTTAACCCTTGTTTATTATTACCGCTTTAATGTTCAAAAAACATTGCTTTAGAAACAAGTATGACATAATAGTACATTAAAACACAAGTATCATAAGGCAATCTGTTAACGTACGAGTCCAAGTTTGGAAAACAAGCCGCTAGGCGAGTTTTACAAAGGACGAGTGCGTCAACAGGCCTTATGATACGTGTTTTTTATACTATTTTTTCTATTGAGGTATTTTTACGATTAAATTTATTTAAATTGCGACGTCAAATTATGACTAGGTATTTTTTTGTTAGTTATGTTTATGTTGGTAACGCTTCTCGCTAACAATTGAAATTTCATATTTTGTCAACTATTGATTAATTAGTGTATTGGAAGGTGTATCGTATTTATGATTCAAGGTCTGATTCTGGTTGTGAAATTAATATTATATTTTTTTCTAGTCCTATCACCTAAAGAAAGTATAAAAATCCATAATTAAAAGTAATATGTTGAAATATTATCAACAACTTACCATTTTGAGGTTAACTGTCATCTGTCAGTTATGAAAGCATGACTACCAACTCGAAAACATGAAAGGCGCCAAAAATAGTACGCTTACAGATCTTCTAAACGTCGTGTTTGCAGTACAAAACAGTGCGTTTATAGAAACATAAGAACACCGAAATAGAAAAAATAAATTTTTATTTCAACAGTTACTATGAACCAGGGCATCGAACCCGCCAAAAACTGGGTTCGGTTCAGGTTATTTTATTTTTTGAGAGATGGGTTCGGTGTCGATTATCGGCTGTATTATGATTACGCGTATGTTTCGAACTCAAAATGAACCTGAACCGGAGCTGAACCCTGTACCTGAATTTTAATACTCGGTTCGGGTCCGTCTCGGGTTCAATTGAAAAATTTATTTCAGGTTCGGTTCTGGGTATAGGTTCGCTAAAATATTACGGTTTGGTTCCGGTTTTGGTTCGGTTCAGGTTCGGGTTCGATGCCTTGCTATGAACTGTTTCGTTTAGAGCTCCAAACATTTTGCCCATTTAGTAGAAAATAAACATGTAGTACCTATTGCATTTGAACAATCCGGTATACATGTCGGCACCCGCCAATATATAATTCGCTATGACGAAATAGATCAACCAATAAGAGTAATGGCAGTGAACTTGGCACTTCGGCTCTTATTAGTTGAATAATTTCGTCATTTCATAGCCAATATACCGAAATATATAAAATGTTCATTTCATTTTGTTCACTATTGCTATCTCGAGAACTATAAGAGCTACGAAGTCGGTTAAATTAGCAAACAATTTCTATTTTACAAGACTATGTTAATAAGCATAAAATTGTTATCTTTCACTCAGTGGTTCTCAAAATACGGGAACAATTTTCTTGTTTTAAATGGGAACCTATTTTCTATTCGCTTATTCGATTCAGGTTTTTACCTTCCGTCATCTTAGGTAAGGAAGGTATTGGTCAAAAAATTCGATAGTGAGTTTTTAATGAATAAGCACGTTTTGGGTCCCTAGTATACAAATTTACTATTTTTATGATGAGGTCTGTATATGTGTGTGTGTGCGTCTGTGTGTGTTTGTTTGTTTGTATGTGTGTGTGTGTGTGCGTGTGTGTGTGTGTATGTGTGTGTGTAACGATCGTTTCGGATCGCATAACTCCAATACCGATTCCAAAAATTATAATTTTTTCGTATTCCTCGAGTTTAGATCCATATGCAGAGGTTATTAGATTTTGGTTATAATTGGACCAACAAAAGTACCGTCAATTGCTACTTTTAACAGTTTTTCTTCAAAAAACGCAGTTAAATATCATTTATTGACATTTAATGATTATAAATTTTAAAGAATGTATTATTTTCATACGTAATATATGGGTAATATGCCGTGATGAAATATTTATTTTTATTTTATTTGTAATATAACAAGTGATATGATTATCATCGATGATATTCTCGAGTGAAACCGAGCTGCAGATTTCACGAGTCCGAAGGACGAGTTGAAATGTGCTGCTTCGGTTTCACGAGCAATATCTTCGATTATTAATCATATCACGAGCTTATATTTAATGAGAGAATATAATGAATTTTTGCAATCTAACTTAACCTAACTTTTAATATACATATTCATATTGTATTAAAACATAGTACTTACGAGTTTTATTTAATATTTCGGAGTTTGAATTATAGTTATTATTTATTTTTATACTCAAAATTAACTGTCAATGTCATAAATAAAAAAACAAATCCCTTAGTAACGACTATAAATACGGTGTTTATTTCCTTGTTTTTTATCATCGCTGTGATAAACGCGTAACTAGGGAGATTCTGAATGTTGATTGGCGGAAAACATGTCACGTGACTAAGGAATTATATTCTCTATACAATTTGATTGCATTGTGTACTTTATATTCAATAGATATAGAGTTAAAGAATTATAAAAATATTCAATTTCATAAATCAGGCAGCTATACTAACCATGGAAACTGCTAATATAGTCAGATAATTCAAATTGACAGATGTCAGTATCAATGAAAAGAAAATGAATGTGGCAGAGACTGTGATATTCAGATAGATGTTGGGGAAGACACGGAAAGACAGGGTAAGGAATGAAAGGTAAAGGAAATGGCTCGAGTGATAAATTTTGTAGAAATATACAAGAGAGACGATTACATTGATTAGAACCAAAGATAAGATGAAAGGACCGTATTGCGGAAGACTTGAGAGAAAAGGAACTGAATGAGGACGACACGCGAAACAGAAATGAGCGGAAGAAGAAAATAAAAAAAACAGCGACCTCCAACGATTGAGAAAACCTAAATACGGAGATGTCAGTGTCAAGTGCAATTTGCATAGTTTATTTTGCAAGAAATTCTCTGTATGGAATTTGTACATAAAACACAGGATAGACGGAAAGTAATGTGCTGGTCACATCAGATTTCTTTTTAATTCAACGATATACCTATATACTACCTTAATATTACAAAATATATGAGAAAAATGTAAATTAAAATTATGCTGATGTAATTTAAATCTTGTGTTATTAGGAGTAAAAGTGATTCTTTGTGTGGCAAGCATGGAAGTTTAAACGACGAGCGAAGCGAGTCGGATAAATGCACGCGAGGCACACAAAGACGTAGATATTTAAAGAAAAATATCTACTACTGACGTTACATTTTACGTAAATTACGTTTGCGACTTCAATTCCCATGTAGCTATGGATACTTATTTGTTCACTTTTTGTTATAAACATTGAAGTGAAAATTTTCACGTTTTAACGTTTAAATAAAAACTATGCAATTTTATATCCTGCTTGTGTGCGTGCAATTATGTCGGAATTTGAAGTATTATAATGTACGCTCCCTGAAGTTGTTCAATTGGATGGACATCTAACAGTGTGGCTGAAAGATATGCCCAGGAATCACTGCAAAACAATATAAACTTTTCTTATCACTTTAATTCTAAGTATTCTTATGCTCATTACCATCCCTGTAATTGCAATCTGTAAGTCTGCTATTCTTTAATAATGTTATTTCCTCAAAACTAACTCTGTTTATATTTCATTTCACAGGTTATTTATTTAAATTTGACAGCTATTGATGGTATTTAGTAACTTTATTCTTAGGTTACCTAGCGTGTTATAGTGACATTTAGGGCGATATTACAGGTTTCTTTTATTAAAGTTACTTCTTATTCGTTGATCTGTATAGTTTCTATGGATATTTATTTATGTAATTTCTACCTTGTAAATCAGGGCACAAAAGATGCTACTTTTATGACGTTTGAAGAAAAAATATATTTTTTGTTCATTGTAATAGTCTAGTAAATTAGAAATTGTTTGTTAATTTAACCGACCTCGTAGCTCTTATATTTTTCGAGATAGCAATAGGGGACAAAAAAAATGAACGGCGTGTACCGGACTGCTTGAAATAATATGCAGGATTGCAGTCAAATAATATTTTTCTTCATCATCGAACTCCAGTAGTTTACTTTCATCTTCACATACCGGAAGGTTTAAATATTAACCTACCGGTCCCAGACTGAGCACATGTAAAATAAAAAACTTGTGTAAAAATCGGCTTTGTATCCAACAGAATTAGTTTTGTCCAACATTAAATTCCAGTCCCTCCATCCCGCATTTATAACCACAGTTCATGGAGTTTTTGTTGTCCATGAAATGATAGGAATGTCTATGGCAGCCAACATGAAGCGAAGCGGCCAAAATTACAACTTGATAAAATTTTGTATATCTTAAAAAAAATTGTTTGTATTCTTTATGCCCCTTTGGCTCGTGATTCCATGCCCACCGCACCCGATGCACCCCTTATTACTACACCACTGATGAATACGGCTGTTAGTATTATAATTATTAAGGATTTAAGTTCTCCCGTTTCAGATTTCGAGACTTATCCTTTATATGAGTTTAAATAAATTACACGAAAACACTTCTAATATACCGTTATATAAATCAAGCTTCATTATAATCCCTATCTTAACTCTTCCTGGTGTTAAATACGCTAAGACAAACAATTACTGAAAGAACATTCCGAGTTTCGCATCTAGATCCGTGCAGTATCCGGGTTACTTCTCTTGTAACATTGCCCGCATAGTCAATATTTGTCTACAACTTCTTTCTTTCCTTCTCTCCTCAAAGTTTATTTAACGCAGACTCCATCTCGTGTAATTTCATTTCAGAATATCTCACGGATACACAAAGTTTCCATTTTGTTTAATTGTGTTTCAAATAGTTCAAAAATGTTCTAATGTCTTGCAAGTATATGTTGGCTTTTCATTTAAATGCAGAGTAATTTGTGAATTGTTAAGGAATAAAATGGAGAAATGTAAGGTACAATAATGATTTTACATGTACAATAAATATTTTCTTCAAACGTCATAAAAGTAGCATCTTTTGTGACTTGATTCACAAAGTAGACATAAAATAAATAAATATCCATAGAAACTACACAGAATCAACGAATGTAGTACAAGGACGTACGTATCTCGCATAAGTCAAAAACGGTAAGTCGTAGAAAGTTGAAATTTTGTATTTAGGACTCCTATATCATCTAGTTGTGCACCTCCCTTTCTGGTTATTACACAATTTCCAGAAGTGGTACTTTACATGAAGCCTATAATAGATTTTAATGAAAAACTGTTTTAAAATATAATCCAAAACTTGTCAAATTTGGTATACAAGACCTTTATGTCAATCGAAATAACATAATAGATTTTGGTTAAAATAAGCTAACCGGAAGTGGTACATTACTTGAAGTTGTTAACAGTTTTTCTTGAATAAAATGATTTTATTTTGATTTTAGAAATAAATGCTTCAAATAAAAGTTTTAGAGAATTAATTTCTGCGTCTAGCACATTAAGTATTATTAAATTAGCCCTATGTATAAGCGAGATATGTAAATTTAAAAATTATATACTTTTTTGTTTTTGTAATAAAGCTTGCTATGGATTAGGAAAAACATAAAAAAATGTTCATGTCAAATTACGTTAGATACGTGCAATTTTATGATTCGTACAATAACAAATATTATATTTTTATTGTGAAATTAGTCATATTCATTGTTGTAATCAAATATTTCTTTGTTGTAATCAAAACTCTCTTTAAAAAGAACTGGGTTAGATTAATGTTAATTTAAGAATGATAATAGTAAATGAATTATTTTTTGCTCTATATCAAAATATTTCTCGGGCTTGGCTTAAATCTGTCAATATTTTGTAATTTAATTATTAAAAAATATGTATAGTTTAATAATCGTACAAGGAAGTCATGTGGTGTCCACATCAGATTTTTGTTTGTAATAAAGCTTGCTATGGATTAGGACAAAAACATAAAAAAAATGTTCATGTCAAATTACGTTAAATACGTGCTATTTTATGATTCGTACAATAACAAATATTATATTTTTATTGTGAAATTAGTCATATTCAATGTTGTAATCAAATATTTCTTTGTTGTAATCAAAACTCTCTTTAAAAACTCCCTTTATGGTCGCTATATATCTTACTGTTTTGAAGTTAAAATGAATATTTTGTAATTTATTTATTAAAAAAATATGTATAGTTTAATAATCGTACAAGGAAGTCGTGTGGTGTCCACATCAGATTTTTTATTAAAACTGACACCATATATTTTTTGATGAATCTTATGTAGGTTCACGTCCTTTTGCCAAATAACGTAATATTTTGCTGCTCTCCTACGGTATAAACATCTAAAAGCACCATCATGATGTACATTCTCCTGTTCCAATTACATAAACCATTTCGTCTACTGGGCATTGACATCTGCAAGAATGTGTTCACTATGCAGGACTTACAAATATTTCATGTGATCTTTTTCTAAACCATTATTAATTTGTTGTTATTTTTTATATCACCCTCCTATAATAATGCTAATATGAAAACTAATATACTTACCAAAAACATATTGAATGATAAAGCATTATATTGCAATAAAGATACAAATTCATTTATAGCAATTTTAAATGTCAAGGAATTTCAAAGGATGCAATAGAGAATTGTGGGAAATTAACACCAGTTCTCAAACGTATGTTACCTTTTTATAGTATTTTGACATTAAAGTTTCAGAATTACTGTAAAATCTGTACTACTAACGACATCTATGAAAATATTTCTAAACGCTACTAGATTTACCCCCCTGCTTCAGATCGGTTTCAATATACATATATGATGTTTCATGACCAATTTTTTTTAAAATCATGGACCCCATTGATTTCGAAACTCTGAGAAATATTTGCATAGTAGTAACATAATTTTCATTTAACATTTCTTCATAATTTTGGTGGTAAGTTTTAGTACATAACTGTCAATTTAATGACAAGCTCTCTCTACACGAATGTATATAATATACTCGTAATTTGGAAAATATTTTAGAAATAAATAAATAATAAGTTATTAAAGGTACCACGGATGAATTTTATATTTGTTGTACAAAATGTATGAAGTTCGTTTTCTAGGAAATGCTCACAATGTAAGGTAGTAAAAAGTTGTTTGTTTCTAACTCACCTGTCGAGATGAAAAGCTGCGATTTCAGCGTTATGTCGCTCGTAGTCTGTGAAGTAGAAATGGTTGGGAAGTGTCTGTTGCTCCCTTGGGAATCTGCAACAATCAATGTCAAATATTATATGAGTTTTTCCAAACGTCAATACGTCGGACAATTGCGAAATTCACCAGACATAGAATCACATTCCTGTTCAATTTTAAGAACAAAAACAAATTATATACCAAGTACATAAAAATGTACGGTAGGAGCCTATTTAATTTTATTGATAATTTATTGATAATTGAAGCTTTTAAATTAAAAGAAATATAAACATTGTTTTTTACATTCCGTTACCTTTTAATTGGATAGTAGAATATAGGAGCACTTCACCGCAACATAGTTCGTTTAAGGGCTTTTTCGCTGTCGGGAGTCTTGTTTCAACTCACGGTAGAAGACGAACGTGTTTAATTGACCTACGTAGTGATTATGTAATTTAATTTTATTAATAAAAATGTGTAATAATTATTAAAAATATCAATGAATTATTAAGGATATAGCCTAAATAAGGAATTTAGATGAAGATTCTAGCAAATAATAGGACAGGATACGATTCATTTCCAGACAGTAAATCGAAATTGAATAGAAGAATAAATGAACACTTCATGCACCTGAACATAAGGCGTAATTGAAATGATCGACATTAAATTCAACTACATAATAATTATTAGACAAAATTAAATTTAACATTGTATGTACATTTTATCCACAGTCCTGCCAAGAACTTTTTCATTTTCGGATATTAATTTTCTTTTCAGGTTTACTATCTAATTGTAACAGCATCAACAATTGGAAAGAGATCAGCAATAATGCAACGACAGAGAAGTACACCAAAAATGCATGAAGGAGTGAGAACAACAATTCTGAAATAAAACTGGAAAGCATGCTTCATATAGATGTCAAAGGACAACATTAAAATTAAAAAGTTCATCCGGGATATGATTTTCACATAGTATTATCTTTTAAATTCGCATCCATTTTAAGGGAAATAATTGGAATGCTATAGGAAGAGTAATGACAAAATCTTCATAGAATTCAAATATATTGTTACTTGCGCCCCTGACTTAAGAGTAAGCGTCCGTCGGCAGTGGTAGAATATGTCCAGAACGGCGCCGCGCGATGACGCAATCTTCGCAATGATCGGCGCAGTAAACTCGTTACGACCTGTCTAATTACTTAGGGTTACCTGATTCTTTTTATTCGATGTTATTGTCGCGTCGGAAAGTTCCAGAAGTCTACGAGTTGTGAACATAAATAAATGTAGTTATATAAATAAATATAGTGAAATAAATATTGTTTAAATAAATAATTTTAGTGTGTCAGTATTTAATAATATTCTTAATCTTAAATTAGTGTTTATAATTATTTAATCATAGTGTTAATTACTTTTATCATCTTTATCTTAATTATTTATCGCTTAATAAACTTTTATTTTAATTAATAATATTTCTCTGATTTTTACACTTCACCCAAATAAATAAACGTTACAATATTCATGTGGTAGAATCCCACGTTAAACAAGTTACCTAACATAGATTTCCATTTAGACAGTTGGGGAGTCTACTGGACGTTAAACAATTTTGTATGTTTGTGTTCGTTGACTAGTGTGCTCTTCTCTAGTCCGCGTCGTATCCTGAGCAGGGCCGTCTGTTAGTGTGTGTCCAAAAAACCTCTGGCTGCTTAGGCCTGGTGTGTCCAGGATTCAGTACTATGGGGTAGTTGGCTCATCAACGTATCAAGTCAAGTCAAATCAAGTACCTATTCTTGCTAAATGCAAAATGCTTGACTTCTCATCAGAAATATCGATTTCTATTCACAGTGATAATTTTTTTTACAATATTTAATGGTAATAAGATTCCTTTGAATTTAAATGTTTCAATTATTCTTCAGATCATTTCCACATGTGCCAATAATATTGCTTTCGAATACGCGGTTCAGTGTGTATAAGTGCTAGAACTTATTTTGATGTATGGTAGTAAATATTGGACATAAATTGGACATATTAGTAGAATTACTGATAAATTTGTGCTCAACATTGAATGTTGAACGAACTATAAGCGGATAAAACAATAAAAACTTTGTGAAGTTTTAAAAACAAGAAATCCGTAGTATCAATCATCATAAAATATGAAAGAAACCGCTTGATAAACTATAAAAACTTCCAGCATAGCTTCGTGGCGCTGCAAGCCGTAAACAGCATCTGATGTCCAGCTATCAATTCTTTATTTCATAGCGTTTTCATTTTCGGTACCTACATATTACTAGCAAAACATGGTCGTAACATAGAAGAAGTTAGTAACTTTTCAAAGAACTATGGATCATATATTTTATCGACTGATGATGTTATTTTGATTATCATATTATATGGATAGTTTATGAAACATATTGAATAAAACTTATTTCCATGTACGAAGGTCATTTCATAAATAATGCACAGGTTGGCAAACCTGCATTAGTGACATTGACGTCAGTTGTAGAATCGTGTGTTTTGTTTTCAACTATTGCGTAATTTGTTTTTCACAAACGTGAGCTAGAAATGGAGCCTGTACGTGTCCTGGGTATTGTAACTGTTGAAGATCAAACATTGCAACCTTTCTGAAACAAAGATTCGACCTGCAACAGGTCAAGCATTCTTGTGTCGAATAGTCGCTATTAATGAAACTTGGGTTAAAGACTTTGAGCCGGAGTTGAAATCACAGTCCTATGAGTAGAAAGGTCCAAATTCCCTCCGGCCAAAAAAAAAATTCGGAGAGCTCAATCAAAAGTCAAACAAATGATGATCTTCATTCTCCATGACATAATGCTCGCCCCCACATCGGGAATGTCGTAACAGAAAAACTGCGTGAATACGGATGGGAAGCGTTACCTCATGCTCCTTATAGTCCGGACATGAGTCCACCAGACTTCGACCTATTCCCGAAGCTGAAACAGCCTATGCGTGGACATCGTTTTCTATTTATGGAAGAGCTTCATGCTGCCGTTTCCCAAGCCATTTGACAGTTGAACAGAGATGGTGTCTTGGATGGAATAATAAAGCTTCCCAGACGTTTGGTCATTGAGAAGCAGGGACACTATATTGAAGAATTGTAATAAAAATAAACAAATGTATAAACTAACAATTGTGTGCAATACTTATGAAATGACCTTCGTCTGTCTAAAAATAATCCGACCGTAAATCTTCTCACGCAAAATAATGACGGTAGGGTGGCGCTATTTTCCACAGTGGGGAGGGGGGCGCATACCTAAATTTTCGCTTCGCCATCGGGCGCGTCATTCGTTGCTTAGTGTTTTAATATTCGTCGGATTTCCAATTCGCTCGAAATGACTGAACGTATTTTGTAAAACGCTTGGTAATTCTCGAAACGAAACAATTCGTGTACTGGTACGACCCGGAAACAAAAGCGCAGTCATCGCAATGCCAGCATCCCTCGTTCCTAAGGCCGAAAAAAGTGCGACAGATGCGAAGCAAAATCAGGGTGATACTAACTGTTTTCTTTGATAGCCGTGGAATTGTGCATCACGAATACGCACCGAAAGCACAAACAAAATAATTTTATGAAAAAGTTCTCTGTCGTCGCCATGACGCAGTTTGACGCAAAAGACCTCTGGACGGTGAAAAACTAATAGTTCCATCATGACAATTCTTCAGTTCATTCATCGCACCTGATCCAGACTTTCTTGGCGAAAAATGGAATATCAGTCGTTTGCCAAGCTAGGGTGCTTGGCTCTCCAGACATAGCTCCTTTCCAGCAATGGAGGCACCCGTCAGGTACGCAATATTTTTTTCCCAACCGAAAATTGGATTTTTTTAGACAGGCCTAGTATAAGTTTAGGATGTATTTATAAACAAAGAAATATATTGTAACGTGCGCCCCTGACTTAAGAGTATGTAAGCGCCGCCACTGGTAGACTATTCCCGAGCGATGACGTAAACCCAGGCGGGGGAAAACACTTACGTGTCTAGACGTTACAATATACTATTCTGTGAAGTTAAGTTACTGCGGAACTAATTAAGGTATTAACATCGGTAAAATATTTATAAATTTAAGATTTTACTAGTTTCGGAAAATTACGAAGATCTCAAAAGAGTAAAAACATTTTCCGCTATTTTCTCTAACAAAGCTCGTAATTTTCATCATGCATGGCTTTAATACCTCCCTCTCAGTGAATTTGCAGCAATTAGAGTCTGCGAGTACACATCGAAAACAAACTTCGCATTAGAGTAAAAGACACAGCGCACAGGAGTAATGCTGAGTTCAAATGCCTTTTTTATTTAGCGCGGAGAATGGCTCTATATTACAAAAAGAAACCATCTGAATAACAAAGGAACAAACTGTACGGAATGCGATTGTGACGTCACTGGCTTTTGTCTGAAGTGGGCAATCTCAACTAAGAGAAAAACTCAACGTCATATACCTAACGCTGCATTTTTCAGGGAATATTCTGTATATAGTCATCTAATATTCATAGAAATATCACTTCTTTTGTTTTCTAAACTGCAATATTCATATAAGCTCTTATAAATTTATATGCATAGTTAAACAAAGTAAATATAATATCATGGTGACGCAAATATGCATACGTGTATATTTCTTTCAGAGCTTTATAATGTAATTTGGGAAATACGACGCATATTTCCATGAATATGTTATATGCAAATATAGACGGAATATAAATAAATAATAGTTATTTGTATCGCCAGTCTAAAACTGCATTTTCATTTTATAATATTCTGATGTTTTAAATCGTATTCACAGCCAATATAAATTATATGCACAACTGTATCAATTTTGATATGCTAGCCGTGGTCTAGTAGTTCAATTACTACCAAACGTTTTGCCCAACAGTGTGTGATATCTTCATGGGATCATAGGTTTATTGTCTTAAATTATTAGCCTAGTAGACGCCGGTCGCGAAAGCTTTAGGACTTATATCAATTTTTTTTTTTGAAGAACAGGATGAACTAAGAATATTAGTATAAACGCGATTTAAAAATTTACGTAATAAGCGAGATATGAATTTTTAAAGTTCAGAATTTTGTGCGTGACGTAGCAGGTCTTCACCAGTAGCCGACAAACTGTAAATTCTAGAGAGTACAAATATATATATATATATATATATATATATATATATATATATATATATATATATATATATATATATATATATATATATATATGTTACTGTAAATGCCCGAAAATCGGTAAATCCTAGGATTGATGTGCAAAACCTAGGATTAACCAATTTTATGTGGTAAATTAAATGGCATGGCATATTTCTCTACATATAACAATAACCTAACGAACAAAATTGTGCTCCAGTTTTCAAGGGTGACTTTTGTGCGTTAGGTTAGGTTATTGTTGTAGTATTTAGAGAAATATACTAGCCAGATTGTAAAACATTGCTGTCTTTGAAGGTTTGACAATCTGGCCGCGTTTCACCAACCTTTAATGAAAAGTCGGGTTTTACAACATGGCTACGACATTTAAAAATGCAATACCAATTTGCAATTGCACTTCTACATTTTAACATCCGAAATTATATAAATTATCTAATTGTTTGTAGATTTACCTCATAAAATTGGTAAATCCTGGGTTTTGTACATCAATCTTAGGATTTACCGATTTTCGGGCATTTACAGTAACATATATATATATATATATATATATATATATATATATATATATATATATATATATATATATTCGTAATTTCCTGCTTCCCTAATTATTTTGGTAAAAAAGCTTCAAATAAAAGTTGTAGGGCATAAAATTCTGCATCTAAATCAATAAACAAAATTAATTTTATGTTCCTTGTAACGGCAGAAATTAGATATGAAAATGTCGAAAATCACCCCAAAAATAGCTATAGCCATGGAATTCAAACAAATCTGTCAGGCTAGGTTAATTTATTTTTATTATTTGTAATTTCTGTTCAACTGAACAAATAAAAATAAAACCTAATAAAAATAAATTACCCTAACATTACAGATAAACCGTTAGACATTTGTTATTTATTTTGTCTCAATTCCATGACTGTTACTATTTTTGAGGTTATTTTCGACATTTTTATACTGACGGGCGAAGCAAGTGCGCGTCTCGCAATTAAAATCAGGAAACCAATCAAATTGCAAAGACCTAATTAATAATCAACTTCAATCACTTGTAGTTTGCGAACTAATTAATATTTCATCGTATAACGATTTAAAAATGGACATTGATTGTTGTTGCATTCAGCTACAGCTATATACTTCTTTACATCTCAATCATTTTATGAGTCTTCTGCGTTTGCAATCCGCAACAGTCTAAAGTTCTAAAGCAATAAGGGCTACAATAGAGTCCTGCGCGGGTATACTTTTTCAGACCCGCACCCGACCGTACCCGTAACATTAAGACCCGCACCCGACCCGTACCCGACTCAGTTAGTTTTAAATTGAACCGCAACCCGATCTGTACCCGCTAATGTTATACCCGGACCCGCTACCCGCTAAATAATTACCATCAATCTGAAATGAAGATGGAAATTTTTACTCAAATAAAAAAAAAATCAGAAAAATGTATGTAAAACATTTTATTCCTTATTAATACAAAGTATATAAAACAAAATATTTATTCTTTAGATATATAGGTAATAAATTTTTAAATACAAAAAAAATATAGTCATATTATTTACAAGTTACTATGTAAAAATAATACAGGGTGCGGCAAAAAGATCTGACGGTTTTAAAGTAAAAACAAAACAAAAATTAAAAGTGATACAAAATGTTTTATTGCTTATTACAGAAGGGTGTTCATGTAAATTAATGAAAATAAAATCAGAAAAACCGATTTCGTCCGTTTAAGATCGGAAGATAACGTCCTTTAAATGATGTCCTTCTTTGACCAAGCATTCTTCCAATCTTGCACTGAAGCTGTCGAACACCTTCTCTAACATTGCAGGAGACAGGTTGGCGATTTCTTGGCTTATGGCTTCTTTCAATTCGTCCAGTATGCGGGGTTTGTGTAAACTCTTGCTTTAAGGAACCCCCACAAGAAAAAATCACAAATGCTAAGTTCTGGGGAGCGAGCTGGCCATTCAATGTCCCCAAAACTCGAGATGACTCGGCCACGAAACTTGCTTCTCACAAAGCCCATCACCTCATTGGCTGTATGGGCAGTTGCCCCATTCTGCTGGAACCACATCCTCCTGCGCACTAAACGATTTCTCTGAAGTGCAGGGATCAGGAATTTTTCCAGCATCAACAGATAACGTTGCGAATTGACTGTAACGGTTCGACCACTCTCTTCAAATAAGTATGGCCCAATGACACAACTTTTCGTTACACCACACCACACAGTAACCTTAAGACTATGCAGAGGACGTTCATGCAGTTCTTCAGGTTTTGTAGCCGACCAATAACGAAAGTTCTGTTTGTTATTATGCCGCTGAAAAGCAACGCAGGAATCGCCACTTTAAAAAAAAACGCCTCGACAACAAACGCACGGTGCTCAGCCGACCACTGCTCCATGGCTATTAAAAATGTCCACGTGTGGGCTCTGATATGTGCCTATTCCCACCACCCCCCACCACCAACTCGCTCAACAGTACGGCGGCGAAAACCGCCAGATCATTTTGCCGCTCCCTGTATATCATCAACAGTTTCTAGATTAAATTTTGTTCTTCTTTCTTGAACAACGAAACCAGCAGTAGAAAAGTCTCTTTCATTAGGTGCACTAGTGGCTGGAATGCATAAAAATGAACGTGCTATATCTGCTAAATGTGGTAAAAGGGCTTCATTTATTTTACACCAATTTAATAAATCAAAATTCTCTTCACTTTGCATTATTTTCATTTTGCAGTAAATATCATACTCATCAGTCTGTAATTCAACATTTTCGTCACTAGAATCTTCAAATATGCTAACAGAAAATATGAATAATTATTATAATGAAAAGGAAATAAAAAGTAAACACGAGAACCAACCCGATATCCGCGCGAGTCTTACCCGCGCCCGACCCGCAACCCGCAAAAGAGATCATGGAACCCGACCCGATGCAGGTCTCTAGGATACAATACGCTTTAAATATGACGTAAAAATGAATACAATAATAAATGTACAACAAGCTATAACTTAAAATGTTTCATACAATACTTTGAGAAACTTTCAAAATTACAAGCCTGTAACTTATAAAATCATTTATATTATCATTGCCCTTTCATATTCAATTTCAGTTTGTAGTATTTCCTCTTCTCCGATCCTTTCCTGTCCCTTTTCCTCCCTTTCTGAATTGTTGCCGCCCCTGATTTGGTTGAG
Source organism: Harpalus rufipes (assembly GCA_951394225.1). NCBI lineage: Eukaryota > Metazoa > Arthropoda > Insecta > Coleoptera > Carabidae > Harpalus > Harpalus rufipes. The sequence continues at coordinate 12,301,132 of OX596275.1, forward strand.
ATTAACCACGTCTTGCCGAGTGTCGCAGTGTCGCGTTTCACCCTCTGTGGGTCGTAGGGCAGGAGGTAGGACACTTGAGAAACCGGAGGATAGAGGACGACTCGAGGACCTGAGAGGGAAACGCTAGCTCCACTGGAGGGTGTGATTGCGGAGTGAGATAGATCAGTTCCTGAGTGTATGGAGATGTGTGGGTGTTAAGTGATTTTGAGGTTAGCAAAGAGATGAGCTTCCGTTTTCTGTATTAGATTTGACTGTGGCTTTGGGAGCAGGAGATACCCAAACTCGAATGTAATAGAGTAATAAGGTTTTTTAGCAAAGTATTTAAATAGACTAAATGCTAGGATACAAAGTATGGATTTGATCAACTGCATAGCCGTTGCATACTTCTTAATAATTGATACATGTAATAAAAGTTTTGAGAAAAAAAATGCACTCTAAATTTTGTTAGAAGGAAGATGGGAACTTTAGTCTTCATATATATTTTTACCTCTTGCTAAGAGAGGTATTGGAATCATGCTAAAAATCGCATATCCAGATTTTACTGAATAAGCACGTTTTAAGGTCCCTAGAATCCGATAATAACATTTTTGCGATGATGTCTGCGTGTGTGTGTGTGTGTGTGGGTGTGTGTGTGTGTGTGTGTGTGTGTGTTTGTGTATGTGTGTGAGGTTGTTGGAGGTATGATTTCTTAAATGATATAAGATTAAAGATCTGTGTAACTACGGATTTCTCAATGTAACAGTAATGGGAAGAGTTGAATAGATTCTGATAAGAATTGGACAACCGGAAGTAGTATTTTAACAAAAATCTTTTAAATATTATAATATTTATGTTATTAAATAATAAATAAATATATCATCACGGCATATCACCCATTGCTGAGTGTACCAATCTGCTTTGTACACAGATATCGGTAATGATGAAATATTTGTACCGTGCGGGCGCTTACCAGGCGACACCTCACGGGCAATCAATGCTGAAGTGGAGAGTGCACCACAGGGGTCAATTTAGTGCCATTAAAATTCGAAGTAAATTTTGGCGTCGCTCGGGATCGAACCCGGGTGTCCCAGATTCGCGACCCGACACTCAGGCACACGGCCACGAGACCCCATTACTACTATGTTATTACAAATATTAAAAACAAAATTCTGTATCCGACACATTTAAAAAAATTATTATACCTTCTATAGATTTAAAGATATAGATATATAATATATAAAATAGTCTGTGTTAGTAAATCTCACAGTCTGCTCACAGCCCAAACATCTCCATGGTAACAACTTGAGAAATTAAAATGTCTGTAAATGACAGATAAATGTCACTAATGTCAGTGTCAAAAATTCAGAGATAGTAACTGAAGGTTTTTTCTGGGAACGATATTTAATATTTGTTATTGTATTATTAATTATATATTTAAAATTATAGGTATATTACATAAACCCTTCAGAAATAACGTCAATCCCGTTAATGAATTCGAAAAACCACGAACATTTAGATTTAGAGGAAATGGAGAAAACTTACTCATAGAATGAATTTCGTTACTTATTATTCGTTGATTCTGTAAAGTTTCTATGGATATTTGTTTATTTTATTTCTACGCCGGCGGCGTAGAAATTAGCTACTTCTGCTCCGGCGGCGTAGGAATTAAACTTCTACCTTGTGAATCGTCACAAAAGATGCTACTTTTATGACGTTGGAAGAAAAAGAATATTATTGTTACATACATATGCATTTATATTAGAATACATTTTGAAAAATAGCAAAGACTTTAAACCATTGTGAATGTCATAAATTTGTTGCAAAAATACTAGTTTATACTTTTACTAATTCGGAATATCCATTATCAACTTCCTTTGAATACAATGGTATAATTTTAAAGTATCTTAATATTACTATTTTTAAACTATTTAAATCTGGTTTGAAATTCTCTTGGAAAATACTGCCAACAGCAATGCACTTGGCTTTTCCATGTTTATTTATTTGCACCAGTAATATGGATTACTGGGGCAAATGCGTTCATGTTTATGCAGGTATTTACGTGCTAAATACAAAATGCATCATGAAAGAGAAATAGGTACACTGTACACTTTGTGACGAATGGGTCTTTGATGTTATGTACGTTACGTACTCATGTATTATTGGAAATAATTACTTAAATGGTTTCAAATTACATTCCATGTTGAAGAAACTACATAGTATGATTACGTACTACACAAAACAGTCGTTAAATAGTTACAAATTTAATATTGTTATACTTGTGAATGTGTTGATTATTTTTTCGTTTCCGAGCTATTTGTGTTATGGTAGTACCCTAAAAATACTTATTTTTTATTCAACTTGCCACGTAACTTTGTTTGACCACATTCTTTCAAAATACTGCAGTCATTTAAGTTGTTTTTTTTTCATTAATACGTATTATTATTTATTTACAGGCTTGATATACTTTTATTAATTAAAATTATAATTACATATTTGCAAGTATTTTACAAATTAAAAGAAAAAAATAAATGTTATTTTGACTGCCGTTCAAAAGTATTGCATCGCTTCGTGATATTTAGTGTTCACTCTTACCATTATGTCTAAAGCTTTTTACTTCCTTGTACGTAAGTAAAGGAAGTATTGTAATCGCGAAACATTTCGGTTTTCAGATTTCAGCGGAAATATCCATTTTGATCATCCCTGAATCCATTTCGACTAATTTCGTCGTGACGTCTGTAGGTACGTACGAACGTATCTTGCATAACTCAAAAACGGTAAGCCGTAGAAAATTGAAATTTTGTATTTAGGACTCCTATAACATCTAGTTGTGCACCTCCCTTTCTGGTTATATAATAGATTTTAATGAAAAACTGTTTTAAAATATAATACTAAATTTCTGAAATTTGGTATACAAGACTTTTATGTCAATCGAAATAACATAATAGATTTTGGTTAAAATAAGCTAACCGGAAGTGGTACATTACTTGAAGTTGTTAACAGTTTTTCTTGAATAAAATGATTTTATAATAATAATAATAATAATCTTTATTGTATATAAACTTACAAAGTTATTACAATTATGGTGATGAATTTGTCATTACACTTTTATATATTTTTTCGTTGCGTTGATGGAGATGAGATGATGATGAAAGGACAGTCACAAACATCCAAGCCCCTGGTGGGAATCGAACCCACGACCCCAGCAACCGAGCGGTAATGGTCGCTTTGAGCGCTGTCTAAACACGCTGCCTTAACACGCTCGGCCACCGAGGCGAATAAAATGATTTTATTTTGATTTTAGAAATAAATTCTTCAAATAAAAGTTTTAGAAAATTAATTTCTGCGTCTAGCGCATCAAGTATTATTAAATTAGCCCTTTGTATAAGCGCGATATGTAAATTTAAAAATTGTATACTTTTTTGTTTTTGTAATAAAGCTTGCTATGGATTAGGACAAAAAAAAATGTTCATGTCAAATTACGTTAAATACGTGGAATTTTGTGATTCGTACAATAACAAATATTATATTTTTATTGTGAAATTAGTCATATTCATTGTTGTAATCAAATATTTCTTTGTTGTAATCCAAACTCTCTTTAAAAAGAACCGGGTTAGATTATGGTCGCTATATATCTTACCGTTTTGAAGTTAAAATTTATATTTTGTAATTTAGTTATTAAAAAAATATGTATGGTTTAATAATCGTACAAGGAAGTCGAGTGGTGTCCATATCAGATTTTTGTATTGCAATAATGAGTATGTATATAATATGTTTCAACATTTAGCTATTATTTTCATTATTTAATTTATCTCCCAATCGTGCACTGTGCACAAAAATACAAAAAAAAAAATACGCAACATAATTTTCAATAAATTTATGCAAGTTTATGCCAAATTATTCCCATTATTTCATTTTTTGTTTAATCCGGTTAACATGGGTTGATTGGTTACCAATGTAGGTACAGGTAAGATCGAGATATTGAGCAGTAGTCAATAAATATACGTACATCATATCAGATAGAGAATATTATGATTACATATAGAATGATTTACGTGTTTATCATAAAAAATATATCCATAAACAGAGTAATGCCTCATTAAAAGATAAATCTATAAACACAGCAGGATTGCCTCATTAAAAAGGAACCACATTATGGTAAAATAAACTTGAAAAGCATCATAAAAATAAAAAGCCATCAATCGCATTCGAAATCGTGTAATAACACCAGCAGTGACACAGATCCATCAGGCAGCAATTACATTCTGATAAAAAAAAAATTTTGTGGCTTTGACGGTGGCATTGTGTGGCTATCACCTCGCGGCATATTTTATACAAAATATGTGAACGTTTTTACGATTGCCTGGAATTTATCTCGCCGTAAAAAACTGCCAGGCGTAATTTCGACGCCGCCCGCCGCGACGCTGATAATAATAACGATCAGTGAAAAGGCTTCTTCCTTCCGCACCGCCACACAGGGCCACACTAAGGCATAATTTTAGAGTATGATTTAGAAAAGTATTTGAATAAATAACAGTGAAAAGAAACTCATTATTTATAAAAAATATAGTTATTTATGGTACAAACATGTAAAGACATATTTTATAGAAACGCGTAATGTGAGTGGATAATATTATAATAAAGAACGAATGTTATCATTTTCATTTGACTTTGTGAGAAAGAAACCTCCCGCCATTTACCTATGGGTCTCGTTGCCGCGAGCCTGATGTCTGGTCGCGAATCTGGGGAATCCGATTCGATCCCGATCAACGCCAAATAATTCGAATTTTAAATGCCCTTGTGGTAAACGCACGCACAATACAAATATGTCATCATCATTACCGAAATGTGTGTACAAATCAGATCATATTTACTAATGCTGGAAATTATGTATATTAAGTTCCCTTCCATAAAACTATTGTTCTATTTACAATTTTCCTTTTACAACGTTTCTATTATTATTTTGAGATGATTATTTTTTGATAGTGACATTTATCTGTCAGTTACATACATTATCAATTTATCCATAAAATATACAGAAAAAGTATTAAAGCAAACCTGTAAAATATAGAATAATCTTTAATTTTTATTATAACAAATTGCGAAAAAATTATATTTAAAGGTATTTTTTGAAGAAAAACTATCTTGAGCTTCAAGTAAACTGCCATTTCCGGTTATCCGATTGCCACCAAAATCTAATGGCTTCTTTCGATATTAGAATAAGGTAAAAATACATGGTTTCAAAACTTTCTGAATGATACATACATACACACAGACATCATCGTGAAAATGTTAAAATTGGATTCTAGGGACCTTAAAACGTGGTCATTTACCAAAATCTCGATATACGATTTTTAGCACGATCCCTATACCTCCCTTACCAAGGGTAGCGGGAGGTAAAAATTGTAGTTTCAAAATTTAGGGAATTTTGTGTCAGTTGGTGATACTGTGAGGTTTGACGTTCAATAACGTAATTCTAACCTTATTATCAACTATCTAGGATATATATTTATTACTGAGCAAATATTAACTTTACTTTGTATATTCATTTATTACACCTTGGTTAACAAAATATTAATGAAATAAAAACTGATTTTCACAATTATCAGAAACAGAAACAATACTCGTATACGCTCAAAGAATATAAAACTAAAAATATCAAGAAATCTGCCATCAAATATTGGGTGTATTTTGTTCAATAATCTTACAGAACCTGTACAGTATAAATTTTGAAAGATGTCCGATCAAGGTCGTCTACGAATTGTATGAATTCAGATTTTTGCTCCGCGCATTATGACAAATTCAGTAGTGTCGTTTGCTTAGTTTTTATGAGGGTACATAAGATACTACTGTTATTTTATTATTATAAAAATATATGTCACAGTAAAAGCAATCAAAATACAAAATAAGTCAACTGGTAAGTTTATTAGCAAATGTAAAACCAAATATGTGAAAAATAAGATATTTTCACAATGCAAGTGTTAGTGACTCTGACACAAAATAACGTTATACGTACGGCTATGAATAAAGGTAATGTATCTGAATTAATAAATAAACTTACGTTACTGCTAAAGTATTATCAACAACGAGCATCGTTTTAAAGTGGAATGTCCTAGCTTAGTCGAAACAATATGAATTTTTTAAAGGCAAGCGTGTTATATCTATCCTTATCGCACATGCTTATAGCCTTTGCAAAAGAAAGAGATAAATACGTACGTACGTATGTTACCCATAAATAAATTTAAAAAGAACATTAAAGATTATCTTTTAAAAAAATGCTTTTTTCTAATTAAATTACCACATTTTTATTGAATTCATACTAAAAATCGCATTCCAGATTTTAATAATTAAGCACGTTTTAAGGTCCCTACAATCCGATTTTTAACATTTTTACGATGATGTTTGTGCGTGTATGTGTGTGGATGTATGGGTATGTGTCTGTGTGTGTGTGTGTGTGTGTGTGTGTGTGTGTGTGTGTGTGTGGGTGTGTGGGGGGGATGTTGGAAGGACGATTCCTCACAAACTATAATACTTAATAGCTGTTTAAATACGTATTTCTCAATCGGACATTACTGTGAAGAGTTGAAAAAGTTTTGGTAATAATTGGACAACGAGAAGTAGCCGATTCTTAAAAAAATCTAAATATTATTTTTTGAAAATTTAATCTTGCTTGTATTAAAAAGAATAAATTCTCTATCTGATACATATAAATATTTTATTATATCTTTTATAGACTTAGATAAAGATATATAAGGTATATAATAATCCATTGTAATAAATCTCACAGCCCAAATAACGTCATGGAAACCAATTGAAAAATTAAAATGTTTGTAACTGACATAAATGTCAGTGTCAAAAATCCAGAGACATTACTGATTTTTTTTTTGGGAAGTACATACATATATTATTTCTTATTGTATTAATAGTTAAATATTTAAAATTATAAGTGTATTACATATACATGCCCTTCAAAAATATTGTCAATCCCGACAATAAATTGGAAACATTCTTGAAAATTAGAATTTCTTCATAGAATGAATTTAAAATTAAAATATCTAAATATAAAGAATAGATTTAAGTAAAATTTTTGGTGTAGAGTGTAGATATATAAGAAATATTAAATACAATAGGGTGCGAGCAGTCATGTCACTTTTTTGGCTTTGACAAGCAGATATGGTCGCCCGTGTCGGAATGATAGCATAATGTACATAGATGTCAAATATAATTTTTCATTCTAAATTTAGTGATTTTCCAATTCCAGGTGGTTTATTTTCCTCGAAAAAAAAAACCAGACTCCCAGTTAGAAATTAACTACGTGAATTTAGAAAATCTTGAAATTTTTAATGAAAAATTCTGACATTTGACATCTATGTACATAATTATTAATTGTCATTCTGACACGGGCCCCCATATCTGCATGTCAAGACCAACAATGTCACAAGACTGCTAGCATCCTATGCTTATGTAACTAAACGTGGCGAGAGGTATTGTGTTGACCACAACATATTATTTTTGTATGTTTTGTAACCGGGCACACTGATTTTAAAATTTTATAAAAGTTACTTCTTTACAATGATAAACAAAATTACACACATAAAAATGTATTGACATTATTTTATACATCAGAAACGCTCTCTTTGAATTATCATTATTGAATGTGGATAATTATTCACTCAAAAAGTAACAAATTATTAAGTAGGTAGTATTATTATGAAACAAATTATATTTTATAATTTTTGACAGGTAAAACGTTGGGGTATTCCAGTATTTTTATTTTATTTTCATTCATAAATTTGAAATACAAATGTGAAAATTTGAGTTTTTTATTGTGTCATTTCCGCGATATGAATTTTTGAATTATGCTTAAAAAATTTGAATTATATGGTATAACGTCTATTCGCTTCATCTGTGGAAAGACTACAGCTGTTAGTCGCTTGGCTTGGAGCGAGTAAGGGGAGGGTAATTGGTTTGTTCACACAAGCAGACAAGTACGTCATTACATACGTTATAGAGCGAATGAACGTCATGCATCACGTGAATCTTTTCCGCGCTAAAATAAAACACATGGAAAATTATATTAAATAAAACAATTTTGAGTTTATTTTTCAGAATTCGGTCGTTTTTCAACCTAATTAATAACATTATGATGTTTTTTCTTTTAAATTTTACTACACTGGAATACCCCAGTAACAAATTATTAAATAGGTAGTATTATTATGAAACAAATTATATTTTATAATTTATTTTCTCGGTTCTGAAACTTGTACAATAAATTATAAATTTGGATGAAGCATTTAATTCTCTATAACTTTTATTTGAAGCATTATTGTCTAAAATTAATGTCACTTATGTGACATGAAGTCAGTAGTGATTAAAAAAAAAATGTCCACCTTATCATTGCTGGCTGCTGTAGTAATACGATTTCAATAAATAAAGTGTCACTTCAAAAATAAAATAAATGAACTGTCATAAATTAAATTTCCCCTTTCGCTAGTACGGTGCTGTGTGGTCGTGAAGAAGGTGCTCGCTGGCTGTTTTGAAGTATGGCTATCTTGTGAACGGAGTTTGTGAATGCTGCGTGAAATGTTTATCAACTTTTTCCTCTGAATTTTAAGCTGGAGGTTGATGTTCGCAGATTTTTTTCATGTCTGGGTGCTGCCAGGGTCTTGAATGTTAATTTAAGACGGTCTATTTATCATATTCCTGAATTTTGACATGTAATTTTAAAGAGAAATATGTAGGGCCTTGTATTCCATTGTATTATTTGTTGGAGTTAGAGATATTTAAATAAAAATATGCCTCCCCATCAAAAGTTTGACAAAGGGGTGTACTTTGAAAACTTTGTTAATATTTCATTTTAATTTCTATCTACCTTATGTACGTTGAGAATAATACTTATACTTTCTATTATCAAGTACTCTTTTCTCAAAAATAAACATAAAAAATATGGTCAGTATATTAGCTCTAATTCATTTTTATTTTTGACTAATAAAGTACAGACTAATTTTTAAGAGAATAAAATTTTATTTATAAGCACTGTCATTCATGAAATATGGAAATAAGATTTTTAAATTTACGGTTATGGTTGGATTTTTTTTTCTTTCTACCCTAAAAAAATATTTGGAACTTTCACTTGAAGAATTTACTTCTCTGACATATACTTTCTCGGCTAGCAGAAAAAATACCAAAGTTAGCAAAGTCAAACTTCAATGGTTCTATGGATGGTTCTAAAATATCATATTTTAATGATATCTGAAGAAAAAAAAAATAACAATTAACTCTCTAAGATTAGAATAAAATTAAATTTAAATACAAACATTTTACGAAAATCATTCCGGAATGCAAAAGCATTTCGCAATCGAGTATCATACCACGTTTTTGCGAGAACTATATCCCAAAATTAATTAAAATGTAAAGAGAAAATTTTGATAGGTTAAATTAATATGATATCCAAGGAGTATGGTATCGTGACATATAATGGCAGCAATGCATCTAATGTAAGTATATAAGCGGAATTCGAGGCGGAATTATTACGAATATTGGTTCAATTGGGACATTAAATATAAATAGAATTTCTTTTTCTAAGCAAATTAAAATAAAAGACATGTTATTAAATTGTCACCCTTTTTACCTTCCGTCACCTTTAGGTAAGGAAGGTATTGTCTTTGGTCAAAAAATTCAATGATGAGTTTTTAGTGTATAAGCATGTTTTAGGGACCCTATAATACGATTTTACCACTTTTACGATAATGTCTGTATGTATGTATGTATGTATGTATGTATGTATGTATGTATGTATGTATGTGTGTGTGTGTGTGTGTGTGTGTGTGTGTGTGTGTGTGTGTGTGTGTGTGTGTAGTTCCGGATTAACTTCAATACCACGTTTCGTATTCCTCAAGTTTACATCCAGAAGAACAAGAGATTAGATTTTGGTTATAATTGGTGAACCGGAAGTACCCTCATTTGAAGATTTAACAGATAAATTTGATTTATTGACATTTAACGTTATTATAACTTGAAGAATATATTATTCTCTATACGATTTGATTACATTTTATACTTCATATTCAATAGATACAAAGTTAAAGAATTTTAAAGAAATTTAATTTTATAATTCAGCCAGCTATGCTAAACATGGAAAGTAAATTAATGTGGCAGAGATGAGGATGTTGAAGTAGATGTTGGGGAAAACACGGAAAGATACGGTAAGAAAATAACTCTAGTATTACAAGTTTCTAGAAAGATACAAGAAATATGATTACATTGGTTTGAACATGTCATGAGGAGAAATGAAGAATTATATTGAAACAAGAAAGAATAGTTTAGTAATAGGATGTTGAAGAAACTGAGGAAGACCAAAGATAAGATGGAAGGGCTGTATTGCGAAAGACTTGAGAGAAAAGGTACTGAATGATAACGAAACGCAAAAATAGCGACCCCTAACGAATGGGAAAAGTTAAAGAAGAAGAAGATGTCAGTGTCAAGTGCAATTTGAATAGTTTTTTTATGAAATAATTTTACTGGAAATTTAGAATCTTTTGCAAGAAAAATTATGTATGGAATTTATACATTATACACAGAATTGACGGAAGGTAGTGTGCTGGCCACAACAGATTTTTTAATTAAAAAATTACAGGATGTAAACGATTTTAAATCCGGAATTTAAAAGTCTTTTTCGCGATCGTCAGGAAAATGAACTGTTTCTGATCACTTTTTAGACTGGAAATTCCTTCTTTACTAAGTATGAATATTAGATGTTTATTTATTTATTATTTCCTGGCAATAAAAAATAAAAAAATAAAACACATATAGATTTTTATTTATACTTTTTTTCATTACCGCGAAAAAAATTCATACCCAACATGATCTAAAAGTGCCTTACTGGGCTCACAAGCTTCCAAAGCCCGCTCACTCACCCCCTAAAATATCACTTTCAGGTCTTGTGGGGAAGCTAACTTAAATTAATATTACATTCTATAGACAAAAAAAACCTATCATTTCGCGTGTAAATATTAACTTTTCAAGACAGTTTTTGAAAAACAAATGATCCCTCAATTAAACGTTAAAATATTCTAAACAACGATGATACAAATATCATAGCAAAATGGTAAATACATTAAAGTTTCAAATTTTGATAAAATAATAACTAGGTTAATTTTAATAAAAATATAATTCATTCATCATGTAACATGTGTTCCGCCAATCAACATTCAGAATCTCCCTAGTTACATGTCTATAGCAGCGATGATAAAAACAAAGAAAATATCACCCTAGTCGTTACTAAGGCATTTGTTTGCTTTATTTACAACATTTACAGTTAATTTTTAGTATAAAAATAAATAATGACTATAATTCAAATTCCGAAATATTAAATAAAACTTGTATATACCATGTTTAATACAATATGAATATGTATATCAAAAGTTAGGTTAGCAGCATACCCAATGTATTCTCTCATTAAATATAAGCTCGTGATATGGATTAATAATCGAAAATATTAGTCGTGAAACCAAAGCAGCACATTTCACTCGAGAATATCATCTATGATAATCATATCACTTGTTATATTAGCCAGAAGTCAAAACGTGGCAGTTAAGTTCGCCACCAACGTTATAATTTAAAATATAGGTTTAATATTGATAAAAATAAAATATGCATTTGTCTCTATTTTTTTAATCACCTGTATATGTGTAATAAGGTATTTACTAATTTATTTTAATACTGTTTTTAAAAATTAAACACAGGTCTCATGAATAAATGAACACTCAACTACACACTGTTTTAACGATCTTTTTAACTTCGAGTAAAAGCTAATTTTCGTGCATTAAAATTAAGCATCCACTTATTCGACAATCCGTGCAGTTCCCATTAAAATAGTTGTTTCCTCTGTAGACCGGAAGTGTGGTCTGTGCTAGAGAATAGAGTGAGACAGCTATCTGTGTGTGACAGGGAAGGATGGTAATAAAGCCCAGATCCTCTTAAATGTGTTTAATTCATTACAGCGGCTCTACTTGAAGTCTGACATTCATCTTAATTTACGCCAGGGCGCGAAGTGGCAACGCTGGAAGTGTGGCAACACTGGGGAATAGAAAGAGGGCACGGTTGTTTGGCTTACCAAGACGTTTCGTGGCGGGAATACAAATTTGTAATGAATATTTCTTACTTTGTATTAATTTTCTCAATATAATCCACTGTTATATTCAAATTTAGGTGGGTTATATGTACATATTTAACGATTTCACCAATAATGTTCAGGTTGTTTATGAAGCATCACCTCACTGTTGACTAATTTTAACGTATGTGAACTGGTAATCTTGCAGAGAGAACTTGTGTCAGTAGAAATGTATGGAGTTTTGCGTAGCCACGTTAAGTAGACAAGGATGGAAATGTGTCAAATTCTTCTGAATTCATACTTGTAAACAATTTGTTTGACATCTTTATTGTCATCTATATTCTTTTGCATTTTTAGCTTCGGGAGACTGTAATTTATCTGTTGCAGTAGTCATACACGGTAAACGAAATATGTATATTGTAAAATTGTCCTTTTATTTTTTTGTATTCCTGATCTGAAAATACAATTTTATGGTTTGTTTTTTATGTTGAAAACGACTCTGCAGCACGCGGCGGTATCCTAGCAATGAATTTTACTTATGAATATTGTACACTAGGCTGTACACAATTTTTGTTGTTGTCATACATACGCATCACAAATACAAAAATCTGTTGTGGCCAGCACAATACCTCTCGCCATTTCCTTTTTTGGTTACATAAGTATAGGGCGCGAACAGTCATGTTTTATGTATGGAACTTGTACATAATACACAGAATAGACGGAAGGTAATGTGCTGGCCATATCAGATTTTTTTGTGATTTTTTTTATCTTGCAGGAGTAAAATAAATAGTGTGTATAACACGTGTTGAAAGTCCTTTGTCGAGCACAAACGATTGTAGCCTTTGGTTTTACAAAGAAACACTTTCAGCCCTTGGTATACAAATAACTACTGTAAATTCCTTTTAGGTCGAGGTAAATGAATGTTGTTCAATAAAAGTATTCAAAATCCGAAAATATTTTATTAGCGTCAAGTCAGGATCTTTATAATGATATTCACTATTTGAGATCAAATACGAACATCAATGTGTAATAAACTGAGAACAGTTTGTTTTCATAATATGTCAAAAAAATCCTTGATGTGTGTGGTTAGGTCGCTGTCTGAAGATGTATTTTCAATTTCTCAAATTGTTTAAAAATTCATAGATTAAAATATTATCATAATCATCAATATTTATTTATGCAACATGTATGACAAAGTATAGTCTTATTTCACGAATAGAAAATTTTAACCGTATTTTAGCCGTAGACGAGTTCCTCAAATTCTATGAGTAAAATAAGACAATTTTTGCTCTAGTTACATACAATTTATTTTTACGTCTGTAATAAAAGTGTGGAAAAAAATGCCATAGCGTTTTGTTTGCGTTAAAAAGTGCACTTTTTTCACACTTAAAAAAGACATACTTTATAAACCTATTTTAATGAAAAAAGTGTACATATTTTAACAGACGTAAAAAAATATTTAATAAATCCATTTTGTTAATATACCTCTACTTTGCAGAAATGTAATGAACATGAATATGCGAATAAACCGTTTATTCGATACCCATAGTAGTATAATTTATTTCGCGATTAACATTTATTTGCAAGTGAAAAGATAAGAAAAGTATTTATCCGAAGGTTAAATTTATCTAAAGCCAAAAGCTTTATTCGTAAGTGAAAATACCGACGTACAAATGCCATGACACACAGATAATTTTGAAAAATTAATAACTATAGATTTATTTTTCATGAAAATTTAAGTAAGTGGCATAACTGAAAAACTAATTTTAAATTACTTTCAAAAAATATGAAAATATACTATAAACTAGAAGTAGAATTCAGCACCTTTTCACACAAAAAAGTGACATTTAAGTTCGCTTCCAAGTATATATTTAAAATAATAAAGTAGATACATGTCCTGTATACAGTATATAAATATCACTATTTTCTTCCATAAAGGAAATATTTGCTGGTTCATTCTCTCGTGATTACTCTATACATTTGTATGGCAAAGACAAAATATTCTAGTGTTAAAAGTAAATCAAAAAAGAATAAAAAATCCATATTTGATGTTTGAAAGGAAGAATGTAATCCAAGTTGTAGCGGAGAGTTCACTGTATGAATAAAGGATAGGTATTACCCGAATTGTTTCAAAATCAAATCCATGGCTTGCTATGAATACGAGTACAGTACAACTCATCCCACTGTGTTTTTACATATGAAGTGCTTGCAATTTCCTCTCTTCCACTTTTCATGCATATAGACTCTGCTATTCGTAATTATATTTTTTGTTGTTTATATGACGTGACTTGCCAAAAGAAGTGAATTTAAAATATATGATTTTTTATTGTTTTGCCTGTCATAGCAGAATATAGAAGGTGTTTTACAACTTATACACCTAACTTTAACGGGTAATATAATTTGATAGGTGCTGATACTAGTACAGAAAGATTATATTCGAAATTCGCAAAATAAGTCAGTTCAATTGGTTTCAAGTGAACATTTTTTTGTACCACCGGATTCCTATACTTCTCTAATAGAAACGAAACAATAATTATTAAATTTACGGTGGTAAAACAACGGTTTATGACAATGATACAAATAAAATCATCCGTATTTACATTATTATGTTTGTTTTTAACTTTGTTTTCTCAATTTTCAATCATACTTTTAACACATTGCGTCTCATAAATATATGAGCCATTCAATTTGCTGTCGCAGACCACTGGCTCACATATGAGCCAGAGTCGTGTGCACTAAACTGTAGATTGTTCAGAGCAACCTATGTTAAGCCTACGTTAAGATCATGAATGCTCACATGTGAGTTAAATGGTCTGATGGTTTTTTGAAGTTATGTTGCTTAATTAAACTTGTATCTTATTCCGTCGAAAACAAGAGTAGTTATTTTGAAAGATTTTTTTTATATGGCGGTAGTCAACGTCTTAATTTACTTAGCAATTAAATTTAATTTCTAATGTGTCATTGTCTTCTACGTAGCTCATGTAAAATTTTAAAATTAATTCAACTTAATGGTGAACTAAATTAGGAAATTTGCAATGAGAATAAATAAAATATAGTCTATAATTATGTTTTTAATTTATTTCATTGCTATTGCTATTATCATTGTTATTACCTTATAAATTTAATAATTATTGTATTTTTGCACGTATAACACGTATGATCATAGACAAATTATACATCGTTGGAATGCAAACATATGGTGACACTGAAAAACGGGCCATTCAAAATACTTTTTTTTATTTAAAACTCATTTCTAATATTTGTGAACTACGCTTAGGGGCTCATAAAACATGGTATTTGGCATGATGGTAGCGCTTCCGGTTTGACCGGAAGTGACATTAACTTTCATATATTTTTATATATTTGGAATCTAAGTAAATTCAACGAATTCAACGATGTGCTTGAAGTGCATTTTTATTGAAGAAATAAATTACAAAAACGTAAGTGAAAATAATGCATAATTAACCTGTTAAATCATGATACCAGCAAGCTGTGAAAACATTTGAGATAATATTAAGTTATATTTAAGTTAATTGTTTAAATAGTAAGTTATTTTTATAAGATTCCATATTTTGTTATAAAAAAATGATCAATTTGTTACAACAGCCTACTTTATGTAGATTCCAAATATATAACAATATATATAGCGTGTCCCATTTGAAATAAGACAGTTAATGTCATTTCCCGTTAAACCGGAAGCGCCTAACAAATAGCATGGTTTGTGAGCCCTAAGCCTAGTTTACAAATATGGAAAGAGAATTCAAAATAATTATAAATAAAAAAGTTATTTTAAGTGCCCGTTTTTCAGTGTCATCTGTATAAAAATTATATCACGGTTCGAAAATAACAGTATTAAAAAAAATGAGCAACGCCATTCGCATTCGAATAAGTATAAAAAGTGCCCTAAAGAGGTGCTAACCAAAATCCAGTATTATTTCATACTTCAAAGTTATTTGACAAAGTAAGAAACTAAAAAAAAAAAATACTTTTTTGTATCTACGAGTAGGTAGTGACACGCTTTTATCATATCTGGTCCTCTAGGGAAAGTTCCATTTACACTGGGAAAAAAAACATATGCAGTAGAAAGATAGGTTTAACATTAGGAGAATAGATGTCTCTCTCATTTCTTAAAAGAAATTTATCAAGCGATCTGTCTGATATTCAAATTTAGTAATAAAATTATTTACTAGCGTTACATGGTTCAACGGAACTAATTTTTGTTTTCTGAAAAGTTAGGGATGTTACATTAAGCGTCGATGGGAGCCAACACGGAGCAAAGCGGAGTGATTGGCTTCCGGCAGATCGCCAGTGTAGCGGATAGGTTTTCTGATCCATATTTATACAGTTGAAAAAAATATTTGCAATTTATTTCACAAAATAATTAATGGGGTCTCGTGGCCGTGTGCCTGAGTGTCTGGTCGCGAATCTGAGGACCCGGGTTCGATCCCGACCGACGCCAAAAATTACTTCGAATTTTAATTGCACAAAATTGACCCCTGTGATGCACTCTCCATGCCAGCAATGAGTGCCCGTGAGGTGTCGCTGGTAAGTGCCCGCACGGTAAAAATATTTCATCATTACCGATATCTGCGTACAAAGCAGATTGGTACACCCAGCAATGGGTAATATGCCGTGATGATACATTTATATTTATATATTTATTTAATAATTTTAAATATGAGTAATGCGGATTTCAAAAGTTTCTCCGATAGAAAACGAAACGTGTTCAGCTTTTGTCGTTTTCGGAATTGAAGTTATAAGAATTCAGAGTTCCGATTTGTACTCAGCGTGGAGCGCCGAGTCGAAGCGATAAGGCGGAGAGAGCCGACGAGTCACGAGGCTGGCCGAACGACGTGCCATAGGAGCCGTTCTTACTTCTTACCCTATAGGCGCGCCATTAGATGTTTCACGTCAAAAATGCATGATTTACATTCCTTGCAAGAACAGCAAAACAACCAACAAAGTATCTAATGACACACATTGTATAGGAACACTTCTTTACACAGGTGCCCCGTGAAGCAATTTAAAATGTCATTTGACGTGAAATAGAAAAAAATCACATTAGTTTGTTTGTTGGCATCTCTCTCGCCTCTACGGCGTCTGATAACGAATTGAGCTGTGGTTTACGTGACGGGAGTCATAATGACAACCAATTTCCATTCGGTAATATCTCCGGCAGAATGGAGCGCCGGAGTCGAAGCGGCAAAAAGACGTTACTCGTGCCGCTCCGCGCAGCGCGACACAGCCGTGTGGGTAAACACACGTAAACGAAAGGCCCAATGGGGAACATACATACGTGAATACGTAATTTCCAATACATACAACGTGTGTTTGATTTGATTGTTTTATCAGTAGTCAACAAACGGGAGTCGTGATGAGACACTTTTACAAGAAAAAAATATTTTTCTTCAAGTGTACAATAATATTCATATTATTCTACTATACACACACTATAGAAGATATTCATTTTATTACTATTACAACAATGTTGGTCATTTTTGTACTAGTAAAAAAATGTTAGCTTCTTAGTTCACCGCTGGCGGCAGCAGTCGTCACAGCAACACAGACCATATTGAAAAATTGTTATTTGACAGTTGTATCGTTTGTGTTTTGTGGTGTACACAGCCAACTATGACTGAAATTGCAAACGCTATTAAAACAATTTTAGAAAAATATTTAAAAAATCTCCAGTTTTCTTTGAAACACTTGAAGAAAAAATAGTATATGTTACTCGGAGCAGAACGCCCTTTTTGTGTTTTACCCAGCTTGCCTGGCCTTGGCTAACGCCTCGGCCGCAATAGCTGGGTTCAACACAAAAAGACCGCTTTCTACTCCTAATAACATAATATACTATTATTTTTATTTTATTGCTTAGTAATTAGATCCTCCATTCCATACCATAGCAACAATCATTATGATTTCCATTGTCCAGTAAGTATAATTTGGGGCGACGAAGCTAAATTTGATGTGTTTAAGTGACACACGATAAGAGTTTTGCGTACATCTTCAGACGCTTATTCTAAGGATTATTTTATAAAAAAAAAAATCGAGACCCTTGGAACAATACGAAAAACAGCAACTCCAATAATTAAGTTACTTTGCGGGACTTAAGGGACAATACTGTATTATAAGAATGTGAAAGGCGACAAGCAGATATGGGGCCCGTGTCAGAATGATAATTAGTAATTATGTACATAGATGTCAAATGTTAGAATTTTTCATTAAAAATTTCAAGATTTTCTAAATTAACGTAGTTAATTTGTCATCAGGAAGGTGGAATATACTTGTTGAGGAAAATAAACCACATGAAATTGGAAAATCACTGAATTTAGAATGAAAAATTATGATATTTGACAGCTATGTACATAATTACTAGCTATCATTCTGACACGGGACCCCATATCAGCTTGTCAAGGCCAACAAAATGACATGACTGCTCGCGCCCTATTGTATTTAACATTTCTTGTATACCTACACTCTACACTAAAAATTCTACTTACATCTATTCTTTATATTTAGATTTTTAAATTTTAAATTCAATCTAGGAAGATATATTGTCCTCTTCTAATTTTTCGAAATGTTTATAATTCATTGTCGGGATTGACAGTATTTCTGAAGGGTATATGCCTATAATTTTAAATATTTAACTATTAATACAGTAAGAAATAATATAATGTATGTACTTCCCAGAAAAAATCTTCAGTAATGTCTCTGGATTTTTGTCACTGACATTTATCTGTCAGTTACATACATTTTTTTTTCCATGACATTATTTGGCTGTGAGATTTATTAGAACAGATTATTTTACACCTTATATTTCTTTATTTCTAAATCTATAAATGATATAATAAAATATTTATGTATATCACATAGAGAATTTACTCTTTAATAAGCAAGAATAAAAAAATTCAAAAAATAATATTTAGAAGATTTTTTTTAAGAATATGCTACTTTCGGTTACCAAGACCTTTTCAGCTCTTCCCAGTAATGTCCGATTGAGAAATACGTAGTTAAAAAATATTAAGCATTATAGTTTTTGAGAAATCGTCGTTTCAACCGACTCACAGACATACACACACACATCCACACATACACACATCATCGTAAAAATATTAAAATCGGATTGTAGGGTCCTTAAAACGTGCTTAATCATTAAACTCTGGATATGCGATTTTTAGCATGAATCCAATACCTCTGTTAGCGAGAGATAAAAAGATACAATTGTTTTTAATTCAATTCAAAATTCTTATGATTGCTATTCGTTGATTTATAATTCCAAAAGTGAATCCAACGCCATGTGAACAATTTATAGATCTAATCTTTCTTATTTGAAAGAAAATAGTCTTCGTGGAAATCACAAAGTTCTTTTTGAAATAATCGACATAAACGACAAACTGTCAGCTCGGTTGACCTAGGAAGCTATGACAATTTCTCTGGAATTGAGCTTCTCTATTTTGTTGGTTGCTGTCGATTCGACTTGGTTCGGTCACGTATTTGGAACACAGCGATGGATATGATGGGAGTGTTTCAGCTCTGAACGGAACGCGGTTTAAATCTATTTGTTGTATTTTTGTTGCTGTGATTTATAACAACATGTATTAGTGCACATAAACCTCTACCGTTCATGTGGAAACGGAAAATATTAACGAAAGCTCTACTTTATGATTTCAGATTTCAGGTTATAATCTTTAAAGTGTAATAATAGTTAAAATGTGAAATACTAATAGCGCCATTACTCTTTTTTGTATAAGTAAAATGTAAAATAATGGTTGTGGAAATAAAATAAACAAATTTTGTTATTTGCATAGGTAATTTACTCTTTAAAATTTTATTAAATCTTGTCGTAATAAATTAATTTTATTCAATACCGACTCATAGTATACTTGTTACTATGGTTATTTGAAATAATTAATGTACAACATTACTCACTCCGCGATAGAATAATTGAGAAGTCCCGGAAAAATTATTACTAATTTTTACGTTTCTTTCTTAATAAAAATAAAAAAATCGGATGTGGCCAGCACATTACCTTCCGTCATAGGGCGCGAGCAGTCATGTGACTTTGTACGTGACTGCTCGCGCCCTATACATAAATTTTCGTGCAAAATATCCTATAATACCAGTAAAATTATTTCATAAACAAGCTATGCAAATTGCACTTGACACTGGCATCTTCTTCTTCTTTAGCTTTTCCCATTCGTTAGGGATCGCTATTTTTTTATTTTCTTCTTCCACTCATTTCTGTTTTGCGTGTCGTCCTTATTCAGTTCCTTTTCTCTCAAGTCTTCCGCAATACAGTCCTTCCATCTTATCTTTGGTCTTCGTGTTTCTTTTACCTTCTGCTACTAAGCTATTTATTCTTCTTCAAATATATTTTTCATTTCTCCTCATGTCATGTTCAAACTAATGTAATCTAGAAACTTTTATCACTCGAGCCATTTTCCTTATCCTTTAATTACTTACCTGTCTTTCCGTGTCTTCCCCAACTTCTATTTCAACATTCTAATCTCTGCCACATTCATTTTATTTTCATTGCCACTTACATCTGTCAATTAGAATTTTCTTAATATAGTAGCTGTTTTCATGGTTATAGCATAGCTGGCTGACTTATAAAATTTAATTTCTTTATAATTCTTTAACTCTGTATCCATTGAATATGAAATATAAAATGCAATCAATTCGTAGAATATTTTTTAATATTTATAATAACATTAAATGTCAAAAAAATATATTTAACAGTGTTTTAAAAAAAAAAACTTAAAATCTTCAAAATAGAGTACTTCCGGTTGACAAATTATAACTAAAATCTAATCAAGTATTCATATGGATGTAAAGATAAGGAATACGTAAGAATTGTAATTTTTGGAATTCTAGTATTGGAGATATCGCGGCCGAAACCGCGGTCACATACACACGCACACATACAAACACTCACACACACATACAGACATCGTCGTAAAATAGTAAAATCGTATTGTAGGGACCCTAGAACGTGCTTATTCCTTGAAAACTCACCATCGAATTTTTTGAACAAAGACAATACCTTCTTTACCTAGAGGTGACGGAAGGTAAAAACAAGTTAAATGATACTTTGGTTATTTATTTTTATCCAACGACAGCTGTCATCTACGAACGAGTGGTTAGCAGTTTTACCCTCGGAATTATATTTACAGATGCTGCTTGTGCGTCTAATTAAACATGTTTAAGAGGAAGGTCTTCAATTTTCACATATTTCAGTATATTTTCCTTCCAAATTTGAAATTTAACAATTTTGTATTAATGAGAACAACATATTAGATTTTTTCTATAATTGAGAAACCGGAAGTGGTACTTTACGGGAAGTTCTGAACAGATTTTTTGAAAAAATATATTAAAATATGATCCAAAACTTTTCAAATTTGGTATTTAAAACTCGGATAAAATTTGAAATAACATATTAGATTTGGACTATATATGTTAAACCGGAAGTGGTACTTAATTTGGAGCTCAACAGATTTTCGAGGAAAAACAAAATAAATACATCATCACGGCATATTACCCATTGCTGGGTGTGCCAATCTGTTTTGTACACAGGTATCGGTAATGAAGAAATATTGTACCGTGCGAACTCTTACCAGGCGTCACCTCACGGGCACTCAATGTTGGTGTGGAGAGTGCACCACAGGGGTCAATTTTGTGCCATTAAAATTCGAAGTAATTTTTGGCGTTCGTCGGGATCGAACCCGGGTCCCCAGATTCGCGACCGGGCACTCAGGCACACAGCCACGAGACTCCATGAGGAAAAACATAATAAAATATAATCCAAAATTTCGTAATACAGACTTTTCTATTTATTGGAACAACAAATTAGACTTTGTTTGCAAACGATCAACGGGAAATGATAATTTATTTAAAGCTCATTGCTATTTTAAACATGGATTTGGCGGGAGGTCAAATGCTGGCCACATCAGATTTTTTGTACAATAAAAATGAAAAGTTGTTATATTAAAATTGATTGATATCATCAAATAATCGTTATCTTATTCGGCTAATCGTATAGTTCTTCAAGTTAGTAAAAACGATTGAAATTTTATGATAAATTATTATTTTTTCGTATAAATTCATATTTCTTGCGAAAGGTAAGAGTGAATATTGAAAGATCTAGCTGTCGGATAACTGGCAATTTAAATCCGAGCTTTTCCAGTTGTTTGAATTCCAGAATCCAGAAAACATATGGCGCGTGAACTTGATAGCTTTTGTCATACTACAGCCAACGCACATGTGACGAGCTTTTATACAACTACGAGTACATATAGGTTTCGAAACATGGAGAATCTATTTAGAACAGAAAACTTTTTTGTAAGAGCTAAAACTTCGTACAAATTACCTTAAATGAAAATTTCAATTTATTCAAAGAAATGAAAAGAATGAATGAATGAAAAATCTTTCTTGATACTTAATATTTCAAATCAATTTTGAATCCTCTTTGAGGTATTCACTATTGCTCAAAAGTTTTTCCCGTACGCGTTTTATATACAGGGTGGAAACGAACTTAATGTCATAAATTTAAAGGTGAGTAGTATGACATGTGTAGATTACGAAACTGAAAGATTTTTTTTAAAATTCGAAAAACGAAAATTCGACTTTTCTTAATGAAACTTTTTTTTACTGCTGTTTTAATTCATATTTCATTAAAAATATGGTTATCAAAAATACATTCAAAATTAGTTGTATGAGACATTATTCTTAATAATTAAATTAAATTGCATTTTTAACGAAAATAATTGTGTAATAGATAAAATAATGCAAATGCGTGGCCAGTGATCCAGTGGTACCAAAAATGTTAGTTTCATGAATACTACCCTTAAATATGCGAATTTTTAAAAAATTCTTTCAGTTTCGTAATCTACACATGTCATACTACTCACCCTTAAATTTATGACAATAAGTTCGTTTCCACCCTGTATATAGGGTGTTGACCGTGACACCGGAACTTACTACTATAACATGTAAAATAATATTTTCGTAATTTTCTGCTTCCCTAATTATTTTAGTTAAAAATGTTTCAAACAAAAGTTATTGAGCTTAAAATTCTGCATCTGAATCAATAAACAAAATTAATTTTGTCAAAAATCACTCAAAAAATAGCAATAGCCATGGATTAACAAATGTTTAACGTTTTACCTGTCAAATTAGATTAATACATTTTTATTAGGTATTATTTGTAGTATCTGTTGAAGTGAACAATTATCTATTAATGTAAATATAGTTATTTACATACTAAGTGCGGGAAAACACTCATCCCGCATGAGCGCTTATTTGAGGCACGAGCGAACTTGCGAGCGAGGGCCTCATTTTCGCGAATGCGTGGATGACGTTTTCCCGCAAGAAGTTTGTACAATACTTTTTGTATGAACAAAATCATTATTAATAGAGTACAAATGTCAAGATAATTGTACAAAATTCGCAAATATACAAATAAATAGCACAGCAGCAATTTCATAGCAACGGTTGTTAAGTAAATTGTTGATTTCGGAAACATAATTGTTTGCATATTTTTTCAGAATTAAAAGTTGTCAAAATGTCTGATTCTGATATTTCTTATACGCCTCCCGAAATTTAAGGCCGGAATCAACGAATAAACGCTTTTTTTTAACTTACCATAATGGCAAATGTGTTAATTCACCTGTAATTCAGTAGGTACGTAAATAAAATATAAACTAAATTAAGCAGAAGTTCTAACGCATATTGTATGTTGTACTTACCAACTTTTCAAATAATTAAATAAAGAACAATGTCCGGCACAAGCCTCTATTTTACTGGTAGTTTAATTGTCAGTGTAAGTGTAATATCTGATAATTAAAATTTAAGGTTATGTTCTATTTTGATATTGGACAGATGACAGAATGTTGTTCTCTAACAGATGGCACTGATGGTAGGCAAAAATGTCAAAATTAGCAATGAAATTTCTAATTTAATTTAGATAATTTTTATTCTTCTTCTTCTTCACAGATCCTTAATACCCCTTCATTGGGTGTCGGATATGATTTGCTACTTCTCGTTCTTGACCCAATGTTTCCATGCTGTCCGGTCCTTTGCTAGTTTTTCCATTTCCTCCATGTTTTTCCCTCTCCTTTTGCCTATCTCTTCTATTCGTCCCTGCCATGTTTTTCTTGGTCTTCCCCGTGTCCTTTTCCCTATCTTTGATTCTATTACTTTTTTAACTAGATTATCTCTCTTAATTCTTCTAATATGCCCAAACCAGTTCAGTTGTTTATTTTCTATTTTTAACAGTATTTGATCTTGATCTGCTTGTTGCCTGATGCTTTCATTGGTTTCTCTGTCCCATTTTGTTTTCCCCATTATTTTCCTCAAGTACTTCATTTCTATTGCTGTTAGTTTTGATTCATGTTTTTTCTATATTGTCCAGGACTCACTTCCGTAAGTAATTATTGGGATTACTACAGCGTTATATATCTTTAGTTTTATATCTGTTCCGATTTCTTTCTTTCCAAGTATTGTTTTATTAATTTTTATTCATTCATTTAATTTTCCTCAATGATCTTGTTCTTATATTAAATTCGTTGTAATGTGTAAAAAAATTAAAAATATAATAACACTTTTAAGCTACTCGATCAAAGTAGTTTCCATTGAGACACTAGTGCGCGGAAGTAAAACAATAACGGGGATATGGCCTTTCGGATTGTGAGTTGGCTGCGAGAAACATTAGTTTCTAGGCAGTGAGTACGAAAAATATTTTTTCTCATTTTTGTGCACTATTACAGAAAAATATATTGTTAAAAGATGTGGTAACCGGCAATTAATAATCTATGTTGATTGTTAAATGACTATTAATCACTAGTGACTTAAAATAACCACATATTTATAGCAACCAACACAATTTCCGTTGATAAATTGTCAAATGTGTTTACAAAAATTTTCGCTTATTGATAAATTATGTATAACTTGTAACAATGGATAATTTTTTAACTATACTTCAAAAAATATATCGTTACATTTCTGGAGTATTGATTTTTTTTGTGAAATTGTGTTTTGCTTGTTTCTTGTTATTTGTTGAAGTGTTGCTTTGCTGTTTGGTTGTGATGCAAATGTTCGTAATAAAACGCGAGAGAATTGTGTAAAAGGTAAAGTTTATTTGAAAGATGCAGATAAAACAAAACGATTTTCCGAGCCACGACTGTCGGAACGTTATGTCACCATCAGATTTGTGTCATAGCGACTCGACCACAATCATAAACGAGAAGTTTATGTCACATGGAATTAGAACATAAACTAGTACAAAGCTGGTATACTATTACTCAAAACTACATACATGTAATACGTTACAAAAGAAATTACAAATACAAATAAATTAACAACAATAGCTATTTGTGATTGGCTTTCGGCGGATCTGCGAGTCTTCGATTGAAAATTGCATGATAAATACAAGGTTAACTTGTCAAGTATTCAATATCAAAAGAAAATTAAAACGTTTATGGGCTCTAATTTTCGTATTTTTATATATTTTACATAAATGAATAGAGTCTATTAAAAAACTTTTAAAGCTTTACCCTATATACCGCCCCTTCACTGTGTATATGCCCAATATTGTCTCCTACAGAAATACCACCCTCTTGAAGATGAAACACGATTTAAAATATAGTAGTTATGCCACTTGTCATTGATTTCATTGTTTTTGAGGTTTAAATATAAAACAAATATCTCCGAATGATATTAGCAATAAGTGGTGTGTAAATTGTATAGAACCATACATAGGAGTATTCCTTTTTTGTGTTATTGGTGCGAGAGAAGAAATTGAAGAGGTTGAAATATCCCGGGAAAGTCTTTTTTGATGTGTCCGATCGTATTACTTACATTTCGACACATTTCCAGTTTTATTATCAGGGAAAACATCTAAACTAAAAGCTAAAAGCACAAAACCCAAATCATATGCGCAACGACCAGGCTA
Organism: Harpalus rufipes; assembly: GCA_951394225.1. Lineage (NCBI taxonomy): Eukaryota > Metazoa > Arthropoda > Insecta > Coleoptera > Carabidae > Harpalus > Harpalus rufipes. The sequence goes on from OX596275.1 coordinate 12,327,168, forward strand.
TAAACATAAACGTTATAGTACAAAAGTACGACTTTTTTATATATTTTTTGTGATTTAGAAAATTTACATTTAGGAAATGAATGACAGAAATACTATTTAATAAATTTTATTTTAAATTTAACTGTGCTTTATATTTTATTGTAATATGTGTTTCGTAAAAACAGCTTTTGAAGTTTTTATAAAATGAAAACATTGGAGCTTAAATGGAGTTTTGAAGCTTATCTAATCAATAGTATTCAATAATAAATCAGTTCGATTTTCATTGTACTTTACAGTGCGTGATGTGTTATTTATGTTGACCATTTATTTTAAAGTGACGCTAAATATTCTACTGCTTTATTGATGACAATATCTGTATACAATTCTGATGCACGATATTACGATTTATTTCGTTCAAATTATGTAGATGATAATAGTGACAATAATATATCTAATCTATACATTATTATTTGTACATAATATGTTGTTTAAATGTATTTATCGACTTAAATTTTTATATTTATTTTTATATTTATCCGGAATATCTAGAATTCTTATCTTGCATGAAATTAAATTTATGTCTTATAAATTATATTCGGATCCGAATTCAACTGGCGTCAGACTTGAACATTATTTCCAATTTTCAAATTCTCCAGAACAGCTTTGAAAACCCGTGAGGTGACGCTGGTCGCCGAGTAAACACCCCCTACAGTATAATATTTCCTCATTACCAAAATATGTGAATAAAAGCAGTTTGGTACACTTTCAAATATGTAATAATCCGCGATTATATACTTTTCTAAGTTGTTTTACCTTCTTTCGCTACAAAATAGTTATTTGTATACCATGTGCGCGAAATACATATTTAGTGCACGAGAGCGTAATTTTTTTGACGAGGCTTTCGCACATATTTCGCGTACAAGGTGCATACAATATTTTTTCTATAACTAAATTTAATAATTAGAAAAAAGCAGTAACTATTAAAAAAAATCTGTTGTGGTCAGCACAATACCTCTTACCATTTTCATTTTATGACAGTTAGTAATTGTACATAGGTGTCAAGTATCATAACTTTTCATTCAAAACATTATGATTTTCCAAATCAATGCGGATTATTTTCCTCGACAAATAAACATCAGAATATTTTGAAATTTTGAATGAAAAATTATGACGTATGGCAATTGTGACATGTCTGTAAATAACTACTAGCCGTCATTCTGACACGGATCCTCATATCTGCCTGCCAAGACCAACAAAGTCACATGACTGCTCGCGCCCTATAAGTAACGAATTTAACATTTCTTGTACACACAAATAAAAGAAAATGTTTGTCTTCTTTCGTTCTATGAGAAATTTTGTCCTACTATTCTAATATGTTCAAAATTCTTCAAATTCATTGTCGGTATTAGCGGTATTTCTTAAGGATGTATGTAATATTAACATACCTATAATTTAAATACATATTTAATTAATAATACAATAATATATATTAAATGTACTAATATCTCCCTGAAAATTCTGACACTGACATTTTGTATTTATTTGTCAATTACCAAAATTTAAAAATCGCAACTGTTTTTTGGGCAACGATATTTATTAGAACAGATTATTCTATATTATACTATACGCCAAACCTATACCTACGAGATATAATTTTTTTTTTAAATGTGTCAGATTGAGAATTTAATTATCTTTATTATTTGTAGTAACAAATTTACAAAAAATAATATTTAGAATTTTTTTTTTAGAAACTACCAATTCATTAGTTAACAAATTTATATTGTCTTTTGCAGTGATTCAAAGGCTACTAAATGTGAAACAATATAATTTCGAAATTCTTTATTGAGATAAAAATAACGTTTTTTGCCTCCCGGTTATGGGAAAAATACACAGTATAAATATACATCTCAGGAGAGAATGTTATTTTTCACCGATGTTTTGTAGCCCTCGGCATTCTAGATCTGGCTACAAATTACACCCTAAAAAATCAAACATTTCTCTGTTTTGCTGTATAATATACTATTTTTCTCAAAAGAAAAAAATTAACAAGTCTTTGTCTTTGCAAAAAGTTAATGACACTTTACGCTCGTAACATAACACATTTTTTCTACGATCGTTCTATATATCGATGTCTAAAAAAATCTGACAAGCAGAAATTAACGAAAAATTCGAGGGAAATTTAATATAATGTAATTTTGAGCGCAAGAATTTAATATTAAAAATCTGATGTGGCCAGCACATAACCTCTCGCCGTATATTTTACCTGGCTGTATGCATAAAGCAAAGATTATTTTTATAAATACAAATAATATATTCATATAAATCTATGACGTATAAACTTCTTTATTATTCAATAATAGCATGTCTCAACATGAAGATATTTTACCATAAATTATGTTACAATAAATTACAAAGTAGAGTTTACCATATATAAATATTAGGCTGGTAACAGCAATTTTCAATTCGAACAACTTTGTTTACTTTCTCTTCATATTCTTCTAGTAAAAACATTAATTTTGGGCGGTCTAAAATGTATATATCTGGATTGTGCATCTATTCTTATATATCTTCTTTTACATTTTATTTTTTCATACTTGTTATATCTAAATAACCTTAATTCCCTTTAATAAAGTGACGGATAGATTGCACTCCGATTTTGTCAATATTTACAACTTACTTGAGAAGAATTTGATAGCTTTTTCGCAATTCAAAGTTACTCTAGTCTACAGTACTGGTGTACATTGTCCCATAATGTTTGAAACAAATTTAAGTCCTTCAACCTAGACTTGTCATCTCCATAATAGTCACAGATCAAGAACTAAGGGATTCTCCAAGTACATTTTTAATTCATTACTCATTATTTCTGACACTGACATTTATCTGTCAGTTACAAATAATTTAAATTATCAACTATTTTTCATGGCATTCTTTCGGCTGTCAAATTAATTACAACATTATTTTATATATTATATTCCTTTTATCTCTAAATCTATAAAATATGTATAAAAATATTTAAATGTATCAGAAAGAGAATTTATTTTTCTTTAATATTATCAAGAAAAATTTTCAAAAAATAATATTTAGAAGATTTTTTTTCAAGAATCTTCTACTTCCGGTTGTCCAATTGTTACCAAAACCTTTTCAGATCTTCCCATGAATGTCCGATTGGGAAATACGTTGTTAAACAAATTTTAAGTCTTATAGTTTTTGAGTAACCGTCCTTCCAACATCCCACACACACACATCCACACACACACACACACACACACACACACACACACAGACATCATCGTAAAAATGTTAAAATCGGATTGTAGGGACCTTAAAACGTGCTTATTCAATAAAATCTGGATATGCGATTTTTAGCATGAATCCAATACCTCTCTTAGCGAGAGGTAAAAATAGTTACAAATGTACAATCTATTTAAATATTAAATAACTAAATAACAATACATTTCTATTTTGCGAGCAAGTGACAAAGTTCTTTTACGCTTTTTATACGCGAAAAATAACTTTGTTGCTCGCTGCTCAAAAAATGTCAATTTTAGGATGACAAATGAGAGCGTAAATTTATATATTTCACAGCATTCGTAGAAAAATAGTTTTTCCTTCAATCTATTTAATCATTCTGTACAAAAACAATACTAATACAGAACCATCACTAAAATTAAATGAAGATATACCTAGTTAGATACATTTTTCATAGAAAGAAAAAGAAGAAATAATAGCCTCATACTTCGTACACACACACACACACCTCATTTACTTATTACCTCCCGCTATTCTTGGTAAAGGAGGTATAGGGATCGTGCTAAAAATCGCATATAAAGATTTTGGTAAATAAGCACGTTTTAAGGTCCCTAGAATCCTTTTTTAACATTTTCACGATGATGTCTGTGTATTGGTGTGTATGCATGTATGTATGTATGTATGTATGTAATTTTTTCACAATTTGTTATTATAAAATTAAAGGTTATTCCATTTTCTACAGGTTTGCTTTAATTCCTTTTCTATAGGTATATTTTATGGATAAATTTATAAAATAATATAAAAATTATATTTCGGAGCTTATGCTTCTCAATGGTTACATAGTCCAGCTTAAATGTATGTAACTGACAGATACATGTCACTGTCAAAAAAATAATCATTTCAAATAAATAATAGTAACGTTTTAAAACGAAAATTGTAAATAGAACAATAGTTTTATGGAAAGGAACTTAATATACATAAATTCTAGCATTAGTAAATATGCAGGTATGTATTTAAATAAAGAAATAAAAAAAAATATTATCACGGCATATTATCCATTGCTGGGTGTGTTAATCTAATATGTACACACATTTGATGACATATTTGTATTGTGCGGGCGTTTACCACAAGGGTTAATTTTATGCCATTTAAAATTCGAATTATTTGGCGTTGATCGGAATCGAATCGGATTTCCCAGATTCGCGACCAGACATCAGGCACGCGGCAACGAGACCCCATAGGTAAAAGGCGGGAGATATTGTGTTGGTCACATCAGATTTTTTAATTTTATTTATTAAAATAATATTTGTTTTATTTTTCAAAGTTATATATGTATGCTACTTAATGGAGTTTTTATTTTTTCATAAATAAAATTTAAATGGAATTGATATAGCCTTCTAAAATTTTGTTCACCATCTATCCCGGAGGCCTACTAAATCCCATTATTTCATTAGAAATTCAATCATGTTTTGTAAATCGTCCTAGCTTTAATCTGGAATGAATATTTGACATCCTATTTCAATCAGGCCGAGTCAGGAATTACAAAGCATTTGATTTCAGCACTTTAGTCATGTTTACAAATTGCATCTCATTGTAAGGTCTTCAGCTTTCAGCAAGACGACCTATAATGCTATAATGATATCCGAACCTACGACTTACTCTCTAAGACGCTGTAATGACGTATGAATATAGATTGCTTCCAGGTCCGTATGAAGAAGGTTTTACGTAATATAATGCCAAAAGATATATAGCATCTCAGAAAGCCTTTGAGGTAGCGATGGGTAACTTATGCGCTTAGGCAGTATTTGAAGTACACATATGGTAATTCGTTATGTTATTATACATGATACAAAAGCGCCTAAACATCCTGACAATATTGTATGAAAATTCAACGGTAATAATGATATTTATTTTCGTTTTATTATACTCCAGTATTTTAAATAGTGATCCAAACGAATATAAATTTTCTAAGCTAAAATAAGGTGGTTGTCACGCGGCGCATCTAACGGAGTGGAAACTGGTACCTATATTTTAAGTAGTGAATGGAACAGATTACACAAATTACTCGTATAATAAAACTGTCAAAAAATATTAATAAATTTAATGTTTAAAACTTAATGAACACTAACAGATTGTAAATAAAATAGTATGCACATATCTCGGAAATGTTTATTCCAGTCTCATGCTCAAAACTGACCTTGGTATACCTGGGTCACCTAACTCAACGCAAGGATAATAGAGCATTTCTCGGTCCGGTATGTAATATACTTAAATATCTCTAAATCGTCCAAAAACAGTTTGCTAGCGACCTGGGCCGGTAAAAAGTTGACCTTTAACTTTAAGTTTTTGATAAACTGTGAAGTTTTGAGTATTTTCAACACAAGGGGTAGTATTAATAAAAATAAATAAATGCTTACATTAAGAGTAGGAAGTATATACTTATATCCGTATTAATAAAGTTTCAGTAAAAGCTGATGCTATAAGAAAATACTTATTTGGCAAAAGTATGTACATACTTATAATCAAAATAAGTACGAGTAATAGCTTAACACTGAATTAATAAAACAGAGTTAATTCTTATAAAGAATTAAGTAAGCACGTTTTAGTGTCCCTATAATATGATTTTACCATTTTTACCTATCTGTATATATGTGTGTGTGTATGTGTGTGTGTGTGTGTGTGTGTGTGTGTGTGTGTGTGGGTGTGTTTGTGTGTGTGTGTGTGTGTGACAATACTTTCGTATTGCATAACTCCAATACCACGTTTCCAAAAATTAAAGTTTTTTCGTATTCCTCAAGTTTACATACAAAAGTAGAGATGATTAGATTTTGGTTATAATTGGTCAATCGGAACTACCTTCACTTGAAGATTTTAACAGTTTTTCTTGAAGAAATATAGAATCTTTTGCAAGAAAATTTATATATGGAATTTGTACATAATACACTGAATTGACGGAAGGTAATGCGCTGGCCACATCAGATTTTTCATTAATATTTTCGTTCTTGTCGCTACTTTCATAACTAAATATTTTTAAAATTTCAAAAATTTATATAGAACTGAATTTTAGATTAGTTTGTTTACTTCCAATAAATAAATATAACAATGAACTGTTAACAAATGTCAAAATTTACATTATTTTACAAACTAACGGCTTATTACTGTATTTCATATGTAAGTAATACTTATAAGTAAGTATTTACTATAAGTATCAGCATCTGCTAGTACTTGTTTGTGTGTATATACTTATTTTTATTAATACCAACCAAGGATTAGCAAAATGTTTACAAATTTTAGATTTAAATTTAAATGCACACAATTTTAAGCTACATATGTTATATTTTACCTTGTAATACAAAACTGTTAAGAATGTTTGTTGGTTTTTTGATTTATGTTATAAATCAATGTGATTTGAAATTAAAATCTTCTGTTATTAACGATGAAAAAAAAACCCTAGTAATTTTTGAACAATAAATCAAATTCATTTAATAAATTTGTGGAGATAGCAGTCTAAAAATTCTTTTGTAGTGTAATAATATATTACATGTTTTGGAAAAAAAATATTCTTGAATGAGAATCTGCACATCGAAATGTATACACCCTCATTTTTTTACCCTTTTTTTAAAACCCTGAATAACAAATTGAAATATTTTTTAATATATTAATGTTAATCGATGGGGTGTTTTTTTACTGAATATTAAAGTACACATGTTCCTATTAATTAGTGAAAAGAATATTATTTAAATGATCCTTACGACTTCGATTACATAATCTAAAACTTTTGAAGATATTTTCAATGACTTATTGCAGATGTGTTCAATGTCATTAATAACATGTTGAATTTAAAGACTTTTGATTTCAGAAAACCGTACAAAAGGAAGTCGCATGGCGTCAAATTATGAGATACAACTGACCATTTGAGGCAATAACTCAATTATTTCTCGCGCAGTATACCACACCGTCCTGCTGGAATTTGGACCCATATGTCACTTAGGTCCATACCAGCCAGTTGATGCCAGAAGTTCCCCGTACCTATACAGCAGTTCCAGTCTCATATTCAAATTCCATTTTCACAATAATAACACCTTGCTTTTCCTTGCAGCGCTGTATATTTATTAATGACAGATTACAAAAACTGTCAAAGTTTCAGAGATACCAAGCAAATAGAGAAATATGACGCCAAATCTGGCGCTCTTATTAGGAAACCTTTTATGTGAAATAAGGTAATGCATTTACAATTAATTAAACGAACGTTGATTTGTTTACAGATGTCACACGTGTACGTAAACAAAGTCTCAATCTTGTTTGGAAGTAACGTAAGAAGTTGGAAGTGCGGTTTGCACCTTGCATAACTCATTTTCCGTAAAATCTGCACATTCCATTTGGAAGATATGTGTTCACATGAATGTGAATGAGATCAGGAGTGCTGTGGAACAATTTCATGCAAATCCGGCGCCACTGACGTGTTCAGTCAGCAGGAAAAATCACAATTCATAACAAACATGCAGGAATTGAGTTCGGTTATTGTTATTGTACTTGCCAGTATCCTTTCAGTTCCTTATGGATCGAATAAGTTTGTATTACAAAAGATAAAGGGGGAGTAAAAGAAAGAATTAAATACAAAGAAATTGTATTTGAAATATTATTTTCAAAAGCGTTTATATAGGGTGAGTCTGGGAAGACGCCCGCCCCTTTAACTTATTTATTATAAGTAAAAGAAAAAAATAGATCATATAAAAGTTTCATTATTTTAAAATACTATTTGATGGCACATGTAAATATTTTTATAAAGTCAGGTTTACAAGATATGACCATTAACTTTTATTTTTTGAAATTGCAACCTAAAATTATTTTACGAAAATATAAACCGTCATTTTTTTCATTTCAACAATGCATTGGTTTTTATTAATGTATTTGAAAAAACAGAAATATGGGATATAATTTTTATTCAAATATTATACATGACTATGTGAAAATAAACAAAATGTAACAATGTTAAACAGTTAAATTAATATCAAGAAAGTATACATTTGTTTGTTACTTATTTATTATTACTTACTTATTATGTACTTATTTATTTATTTGTTATTTATTTTCGCCTAGCCACCTAGAATATTTGAATAAAAATTATGTCTCATATATCTCAATCATCTTATTTTTCTCAATTTTTTCAAATACATTAATAAAAACTAATACAAGACAAAAAGACGAAAAACTGGCGATTATATTTTAATAAAATAATTATAGGTTGTTATTTAAAAAACAAAAGTTGATAATAACAATAATAATAATAATAATAATAATAATAATAATAATAATAATAATAATAATAATAATAATAATAATAATAATAATAATAATAATAATAATAATAATAATAATAATAATAATAATAATAATAATAATAATAATAATAATAATAATAATAATAATAATAATAATAATAATAATAATAATAATAATAGTTGTATCTTATCAACCTGACTATACAAAATATCTACATCTGCCGTCAAATAGTATATTTAAAATAATAAAACTTTTATATGAGCCATTTTGTCTATTACTTATAATAAAAAAGTTTAAGCTGGGGGGAGGGGGGCGTCCTCCCAGACTCATCATATATATTTTGACAATAAAGAATTTTTTTAAAAAGAAAATAATAAAATAAACATTAAAAATATTGTGAATAACAATTATTTGTGGTACAATTCATCGGCAACCGGAGAATGCTGATTTCATCGACGAGACAAAATATTTTTCTCTGGAATGGCATATAAAAATTGCTTTAATACCTACATTTAAGGTAGGATAAGATATATATATATATATATATATATATATATATATATATATATATATATATATATATATATATATATATATATATATATATATTTATATATTTATAACTATGTAATTTGACCCTAAATCTAAAATTAATAAAATTAATAATAAAGAATAGAAAATAGCCATTTGTCTTTATTTTTTTAATACAGGGTGTCTACGATTATTTTTATCCCGCACTTATAAGTAAACTAGGATGAGTTCATACAAAATATGATGTACGTAGATATTAAACAAAAAGTAAAACTCTCATCACATTGTTCACTTTGAGAAGGCTTTTTTCAGGTGTATTTTTGATTAGTATTCATGGTTATATATGCAGTTATATATGATGAGTGAGCAACGTTTTATGCAATTGGCCTTTTAAAAGTACAATATCGTGCAATTATTTTTCACAAGAAATTTTTGTTTTAAAAGAAAAAAGAAAGTCTATAATAAATTTGTTATTCAGAGAGTTATTTTGTAAAATAATTACAATACATTGCGAGCATTGCATTATAGCGTGCCCTCAACTGAACTTAATTCTTATTCTTTCTTTATTTCAACCAATTCTTTTTCGTTTTATTTTTCTTTCGTTATAGAGAATAGAATTGGTAAAACGGTCCATAACTAAGGGAAAAGCTCATCTCATCCAATTCCAACGAAGACACAATAATTACTAGGAAAAGAAGCAGGTGTCGTATAAACCCGATTCGCTTTGCCCTCTGCCTCTGCCGTCTTATACCAAGCGTATAATGAGATGTGCAAGAATAGATTTGCTCCATAAAGAATAACAAGAAGACGGCATTCTCTCATTGTGGGTTATGACATCCCACCAATCAAATTAGAGCACGAATGAGGCTCCTCAAAAATAAGACTGTATAGAGAGCATTTCATTTCAACATGCAGAGATATATTTTGCCAGGGAGAAATTTTGAATTTACTGTCAAAGGATTTGTTTAACCGAGGTCTTACACAATATCCTTGTAGGCGACATTAGCCTACCTGCAGGTCGAATAATAAATGTGCTGTTAATAAAACGATATGATATATCAAAATTATAAATGCAAATTACGTACTGCAATGAACATGTTTTATCTACATTAGATAAATAAACGAATAAACGAATAAACGAGTAATTGAATAGCCTTCTGTAACGAATATTTTACACTATTGTTTCTGTCTCGGTTTTCATTTATATGATCTCTTTATAAAAATAATTGACAATTTTCATTAACTGAAATTTTTAATAGAATAGTTAGACAGCACTTTATAAAGATATTTTGTGTATTTAATACAATCATATTAATACCAAATATCAAATTGTCACCAAAAATCATTTAAAAAATTAAGCTCATTCTAGCATCAATAAAAATCTGTTGTGATCAGCACAATACTTCTCGCCATTTTCATTTTATCTTGCATAGGGCGCGAGCAGTTATGTGACTTTGTTGGCCTTAGCAAGCAGATATGGGGGCCCGTGTCAGAATGCCAGCTAGTAATATACGTAGGTGTTAAGTATCATAAGTTTTCATTCGAAACATTATGATTTTCCAAATCCATGTGGATTATTTTCCTCGACAAGTATATTCCATACTAATGGATGACAAATAAACAGAATATTATGAAATTTTGAATGAAACATTATGACATATGACAATTGTGACATCTATGTAAATAACTACTTGCCGTCATTCTGACACGGATACTCATATCTGCTTGCCAAGACCAACAAAGTCACATGGCTGCTCGCGCCCTATAAGTAACGAATTTAACATTTCTTGTACACACAAATAATTGATATTGTTTCTCTTCTTTCGTTCTATGAGAAATTTTATCCTACTATTCTAATATGTTCAAAATACTTCAAATTCATTGACGGTATTAGCGGTAATTTTTAAGGATATATGTAATATTAACATACCTGCAATTTAAATAAATATTTAATTAATAATACAATAATATATATTAAATGTACTCATACCTCCCAGAAAAATCTGACACTGACATTTTGCATTTATTTGTCAATTACAAAAGTTTTAAATATCGCAAATGTTTTTCGGGCAACGAGATTTATTACAACAGATTATTCTATATTATTATATACTATATCTCCAAACCTATACGAGATATAATAAAAAAATTGAATGTGTCAGATTGAGAATTTAATTATCTTTAATATTTGTAGTAACAAATTTTCAAAAAATAATATTTAAAAATTTTTTTTTTAGAAACTACCACTTCCGGTTGTCCAATTGTTACCAGAACCTATTCAACTCTTCCCATTACTGTTAGATTGAGAACTCCGTAGTCAAACAGGTCTTTAGTCTTATAGAATTTGAGAAATCGTGTCTCCAACAACCTCACACACACACACACATCCACACACACACACACACACACACACACACACACACACACCCAGACATCATTGTAAAAATGTTAAAATCGGATTCTATGGACCTTAAATCGTGCTTATTCAATAAAATCTGGATATGCGATTTTTAGCATGAATCCAATACCTCTCTTAGCGAGAGGTAAAAAGTGCTAGAATATATCATTCTTAAATTGAAACAATGAAAACAAAATTAAAGTTAAATAATACGACGTTTTTTGAACGAAACAACTGAGAGATGAAAATAATTTTATTCACAATCGGTTAGTAATATAACGAGTTCTGACTTTTAAAAAGTTGGGAAGTAAGTTATTGAAAGTGGGAAGCTACCACATCCGAAATTCAGGGATATTTCCTTGAGAGATCAGTGATAGTCATTTACATGTAAACAACACTTCTTTACATTTTATAATGTAAAGAAATGAATGAAATTTTAAGTAATATAAGTAAATGTAAAATTAAAATTTAAGGTTAGAAATCAAACTGACAGTTTATGTGACAAATGAACAAGCTCAGACTATTCGTACATTTAGGTTAGGTTATTATTATTATTATTTAAATATCAATTACTCATTATTAATTTACGATTGTAAATAAAATAGTGTACAAACCTCGGTGAAAAGTTTCATTATGTCTCGGGCTATAGCAAACCTCGGGAGTAATGCAACACTTTCCATCAGGGTTAGGAATATACTTTTGCCAATTTACTTCACATTGTTTGAAATAAATATTTTAAAACACTTGTAGAAAAAAAAAAACAGCAACGAAATAACGCAAAAAAATAGAAAAACGAGAAAATATATAAATAACTTTGAAAGCATATACTTCGTTATATTTACGAACAAAATGTTTTAGCGCTTATACTAATGCTTGCATTACTAAATTGTGCGCAGGTCTAGTACAAAACTTAAATAAAAAATAATGTCGGGTAATAGTTTAAAAAAAAAACATGAATGGCTAATTGTATTGCTTATAGTTAGTTTTAACTACAGGAGGTTAACAAAAGAGTATATATCGAAATTTTCAAAGTAATTTTTAACAGCTCATTTGACATTTCGTTTCGATACAATATTGTTATTTTAACCAACAGTCAAAATATTAGTGGTGCAACTGACCATAAAAGTTTCTAGTCGGACATACTATGAAATTTGGATGTTATTATTTTTGTAACAAGTGTGGAAAATTAGCGATTCTGTAACGAATGAATTTCCAAGTTTTAGATTCACGTTTTCCGTAACAATATTTTTTCTGCAGTTATCTACAAAAATAAGATAAACTACAAATTGTATTCTAAATTTTTGACATATCACCTACTACCTGGGTGGCTATTCTGGCAATGTATGGTTGTTTTTAAGCGATCATGACAAAAGGTTTCATGACAACACAAAAATCTTATGGTTTACACAGCTAATTACAACGGTTGAACAAATTATTATAAAACATTACAGATAAACTGTTATGGCCGATAGTATAATGGTCGATTAAATATGTGTTAAATAACAGTTAAGCAAACGGAGTTTATTTAGTGAACTTAGGTTAATTATATTTAGGTGGTATAACATTAAAATGAACTGGAGTCAATTGAATGTAGTTTATTCCTTACTCAGTCGGTAATATTTCATGCAGCTGACTTTGCGTCATTCTATGTGTCAATTTAATTTTTTGAAGTTTTGTTCGGGCGCGAATCTAGTATTTGAAAAACACCTACATAATACTTTTTCTACGTAAAAATATAAAATGAACACAAAGCAGTGATCTAAGAATTTCGATGAAGAAGAAAGACTGTCATTAACAGAAATAATGCAAGAATATATAAATATAGAAAATAAATAAAACTGACTCGGCAACAAATAATTTGAAAATAAAATCATGGATCGAAATTACTGTAATGTGTAATGTGTAAAAATTCTAAAACTATTCGTTTTTTCAAAACGGAACCGCAATTTAACTTTAACATCATTATATATTTCGAAAGGATTTCTCCTTTCCCGAAATAATCGGGGGCGTTTATTCATTAAATGTATATTCATTATATATTCGTCGTCACTATCAGAACTTGAATCGTACATCAACATTTTTACTCTAGAATATAAAAAACAAAATTTAAATGAATTATAAAATATATGCTAATGCACTTAACTTACCAAAATATTAATTAAGTATATCAATAAACTTTCTTAAAATATTAACAACGTTGACAGTTATAATTATGAATGCTATTCAGCGTTATTCAGAATAAAAAACGTCAGTTATTATTTAAATCAATTTGAACGGATGAAATCGGCAGCTCAAGTTAAACGTAGTTTAAACTAAAGTCAAAAGCTAATTTTGTTTTATACTATAGAAATTTTACTTAAACCTAATTCAATATCAGTTATACTGAGTTCAATAATTGAACTATGTTTATACTATTGGACATTAATCAACGATGTCTACATGTTACATTGTAAAAATTAAATATTCAGCACTCAACCAAACCGAATCGTTTCAGAGTTGGCGAGATACTTTTGAGATTGAAAACACTTATTTCTTGCACGATTGTAGAAAATAAAATAATGTCAAACAGGTTTAACTTCTGAAAAATATTATTTTTCTCACTACAAGCCTTTCAATTTACTTCTGTTCAATATTATATTCACCTACTACCCTGATATACACTGCCAATACACTTCCCAGCCTATAAACTATCCTGTCCCATCCTGCTGTGACGTCACACCATCTGGCAGTTCACAGTTTCCTGCAGCACACATGCGTGTCACACATCACATTCACACATACGCACACAAGGGCTGGCGAATAATAGCATTATTATGTAGCTGGCTACGAATTTTCAATGTAGATGTAATTCCACTGGCATTAAGATAATGCAGGATGCTCATGCTCGGGATCTGGTAGCTGGCAGCATACAGCATGCCACATGTTGTAGTATGGCGCATGTATGTTCTAGAGTATTTGCATGGATTAGTAATGTTAATATAACGGGATGGTGCAAAAATGTTTAGATGTGCACGTGCGGGTGATGTGGGGATATAGTTGTTGGAAATAGATATGTTGATATTCAAAATTTCGGAAATGTGCACGTGTTAATATAATAAATATTTGGATGCGAGTTAATCCTTAACCAGTCGTGTCTGGTTACCCAGGCCGCAACATTTTACAATTAAAATTATTAAATAAAAAGACAAAACATAAATTAAAAGTATTTCTTGGCTGTTGGCATGATGTTAGGGAAAAAATATTGGAGATGCAGTCTTGGTAAAAAATCATAGAAATGGGCTTTATTAGATCGAGGAGAAGTTGAATACGCGAAAAAAGAAATTGTGAAAAATTCGTGGACCTCGTTGGGATTTGAACCTAGGGTCTTCCTATCTATATCTAGTAGGACTCTCTATCCATCTAAGCTACGATTTCCCATCGAAGTCAATGAATATTTCACAAGTCTTTTTACAAATCGTAACGAGTACATTCTTCTAAATGGAGAGATGAATACTCAACGCAAACAAAGCGCAACTATATAGAAATTATTGTGAACTTTAAGCCGTCACACATACGTAGATTATAATTATTTGTGATCCACCCTAAATGTTTAAATCGTAGAAATGGACTATATTAAATCGAGGAGAAATTAAATAAACGAAGAAAGAAATTATGAAAAAATTAAGGACCTCGCTGGGATTTGAACCCAGGGCCTTCCAATATGTAGAAGGACGCTCTAACCATATGACGCGTTCCCATCGAAGTCAATGAATATTTCACAAGTCTTTTTACAAATCGTAACGAGTACACTATTTTTTACAAGTTGTAGTGGCTATCATCCACTACAAAATTGGTGACCCCGACGTAGTTATAGTCGGTGATAGCCACTACAAATTGTAAAAAAATGTGTAATGGTTAAATTGTATAGAAATATAAAATAATTTCGATTTTCTTTGGAATTAACTATTTTTTATTTCTTGTTACATTTGCTAACTTGATACATACATATAAAATATAACATAACATGTAACCATAATACATACATTATTTCTTATTGTATTAATAGTTAAGTATTTAAAATTATAGGTATATTACATATACCCCTTCAGAAATACTGTCAATCCCGACGATGAATTGGAAGCATCTCGAAAAATTAAAGAGTACGACTAAATTTCTTCATGGAATGAATTTAAAATTACAAAATCTAAATATATAGAACAGGTATAAGTAGAATTTTTAATGTACAGTGTAGGTATACAAGAATTGTTAAATACAATACTTATGTAACCAAAAACGGAAATGGCGAGAAGTATTGTGCTGGCCAGGACTGATTTTTACCTCTCGCTAAGAGAGGTATTGCATTCATGCTAAAAATCGCATATCCAGATTTTATTGAATAAGCACGTTTTAAGGTCCTTACAATCCGATTTTAACATTTTTACGATGATGTCTGTGTGTGTGTGTGTGTGTGTGTGTGTGTGGATGTGTGTGTGTGTGTGTGTGTGTGTGTGGGATGTTGGAAGGACGGTTACTCAAAAACTATAAGACTTAAAATTTGTTTAACAACGTATTTCCCAATCGGACATTCCCGGGAAGATCTGAAAAGGTTTTGGTAACAATTGGACAACCGGAAGTAGAAGATTCTTGAAAAAAAATCTTCTAAATAATATTTTTTGAAAATTTTTCGTGGTAATATTAAAGAAAATTAAATTCTCTATGATCTGAAAAGGTTTTGGTAATAATTGGACAACCGGAAGTAGAAGATTCTTGAAAAAAAATCTTCTAAATAATATTTTTTGAAAATTTTTCGTGGTAATATTAAAGAAAATTAAATTCTCTATCTGATACATTTAAATATTTTATTATATATTCCATAGATTTAGAGATAAAAGAAGTATAATATATAAAATAATCTATTGTAATAAATTTGACAGCCGAAAGAATGCCATGAAAAATAGTTGATAATTTAAATTATTTGTAACTGACAGATAAATGTCAGTGTCAGAAATAATGAGTAATGAATTAAAAATGTACTTGGAGAATCCCTTAGTTCTTGATCTGTGACTATTATGGAGATGACAAGTCTAGGTTGAAGGACTTAAATTTGTTTCAAACATTATGGGACAATGTACACCAGTACTGTAGACTAGAGTAACTTTGAATTGCGAAAAAGCTATCAAATTCTTCTCAAGTAAGTTGTAAATATTGACAAAATCGGAGTGCAATCTATCCGTCACTTTATTAAAGGGAATTAAGGTTATTTAGATGTAACAAGTATGAAAAAATAAAATGTAAAAGAAGATATATAAGAATAGATGCACAATCCAGATATATACATTTTAGACCGCCCAAAATTAATGTTTTTACTAGAAGAATATGAAGAGAAAGTAAACAAAGTTGTTCGAATTGAAAATTGCTGTTACCAGCCTAATATTTATATATGGTAAACTCTACTTTGTAATTTATTGTAACATAATTTATGGTAAAATATCTTCATGTTGAGACATGCTATTATTGAATAATAAAGAAGTTTATACGTCATAGATTTATATGAATATATTATTTGTATTTATAAAAATAATCTTTGCTTTATGCATACAGCCAGGTAAAATATACGGCGAGAGGTTATGTGCTGGCCACATCAGATTTTTTAGTATGTGTAGAATATAAATGTTCCGTAAGGAAGGAATATGGAAATGCAGTATGAGGGTTGGAGCAAAGCGGATATTACTCTGTCTTCATAAGATTTAGCTTCTGTGGTTATTCTGAAGGAGATTAATTTAGTTCAACCTGTTATTACATCCTCACATATGCTATGGATGCTCTGTTTTGTTATGCATTTCTATTAAAACCAACTCAAATATTCATACATTTTTATAAAGTTTTCCAAATAACAACTAAATAGCAGTAAAACAGTAGCAAAATTTATCAGAAAAAGGATTTTCATCTAGTCCATGGAAGAGAATTTTTATTTGAATTTGAAATGTGGCATGTCAATATTTATTTTGTTCTATGATTTTTATTTTTATCACATACGAAATTTAACAAACGGTAGATATAAAAAGTTGAAATAAAAAATGTTTGTAACAATAAATGAACATAATTTTAAAAAAGTGTGTGGAATGTGTCCGGTTGTGATTCCGATGGCCCATATTCAATTCCGACCAACATTAGACTTGAAACTAGAAAATTATTTAGAATTTTCACAAAAGTGAACCGCGTGGAGCTTACTTCACAACTTTGAGGTGACGCCTGGTAAACGCCACCAACGGACACATTACACATACAGTGAGGCACGCTATAACGAACGAATGCTACAACGAACAGTTTTAAATTTAATAATACAATTTAAACTTTAGAACCAACGCAAATGCTACAACGAATGAAAAAATCTTCCCTTTCAACTGATAATAATAATATTCTCCCTCAATAAAAGTAGATATGATTTTTTCGATCCATTTAACTGATAAAGGCTGGCCGAATCAAAAATTAAGTTTACTAAGATAAACACATAAACAATAAAAATAATAAACTTCTTTATTTGAAACATTTTTTATATATTCGATAGGTATTTGAAAATTTTCAATTTTTTTGTCATAATCTCTTATAGTTTCCGAGATCAGAAAGGTGTCAACGAAAATCTGGATTTCCTGTATATTAGTGACTGTATAAAGAATAATTAATTTATTAACCAACTACATGTATTCATTGCACTCGCAATAGAATCTCGATAATCCGGTTCTCTTAAATCCGCAATATTTGTTTCTGTATATAATGTACAGTATTTTTTTTTAAAGTGTCCGATCAAGATCCTCTACGATTTGTATGAATTAAGATTTTAGCTCCGCCCATTCTGTTAAATACAAATAGTGTTTATTTAGTACTGGTAAGTTTATTAGCAAATGGAAAACCAAATATATGAAAAATAAGATATTGATACAATTTCAGTGTCAGAAAAAAAACGTTATTCGTACGGCTATGATTCAAGATAATATATCTGAATTAATAAATAAACTTACGTTACAGCGAAAGTATTGTCGACAACGAGCATCGTTGTAGAATGGAAATTTCAAAATTTACCAATTTACTCTTGATTTATATTTTCACCGTTGATAGTATATTCCATTGTTGAATAAACTGTTAAATTATGTAACAACCTTGACCGGTTGGGCCACCGTCGTCAATTTAAACTTTCAAATTTGCTGGGGTAGTTGAAAATTACAACAGGGCGGACGAATGAGGTCTAATAAAAACATAAAAACTTGCACGTGTAGAAAAACGATATAATGTAGTATAAAGGGGGATGTTTTATTCCAAAATGAGAGATGAACGTACGGGGTTGTTTATTATGAAACTTTAAAGTTACGCAGGGTAGTGTTTATAAATTTTTAATTTATTTTATGATGATAGTAAAGAAATTTGATATTCCCAGAACATGTTTAGGTAAATTTCAGTGTGTATATTGTAGAGTTAATGGATAGTATATAAAAAGTGAATTTAATAAAGTATATGTATGTTAAAAAATGTTATAAAAAAAATATGCACATATAATAACATATAATATACTTTTTTATTTCCCGCTACCCTTGGTAAGGGAGCTATAGGGATCGTGCTAAAAATCGCATATCGAGATTTTGGTAAATGACAATGTTAATAGTTATTTATATATTCGGGTATAATTAAAAGATTGTAGCATGGGGCTAAATCATGATTATGCCCGTGGTTGCGAATTTTAAATATGATGAGGTTTCTATGTAATTTGTTGATGTTGCTATGTTGTGTGTTAAGAACAATTTTAATTTAGTGTCAAATGAAAATGATATATCTATTATTCCAAAGAAATATCGAATGAATCTGAAGCTGCACAGTGTACGAGTAAGTTAATTCCACAGAAGTCAAAAAACATATATGAGAAAGAATACGAAAGGTTTGGGGGTGGCGGTGTTCAAAAAATGTGATTTATCGAATTTGTTCTGTTGTCTGACATTTATCCATACACCGCAATTTTGATATGTTTGAATAGCTGTTGCCTGGCAACTTTATAGGCCCTTGGGCAATAAAAGCCCAATTATGCCCGCTCTTGAGGGTGAATAACTAAGTTTCTGATTCCAAAATAAAGTAAAAAATTTAATCCTACAAACAAACAATAATAAACCTATTTTTGGTAGTTTTGTAAAAAACAATATTGTGTGTTTTTTGTGCGCAAAATGTGACTAATGGTCTCGAGTAATTATTTGATTCGGCTAAAACCCAATAAAAAAAATCTGATGTGCCCAACACAATACCTCCCGCCATTTAATTTTTATTACTATGAGGTCTAGTTGCCGCGTATCTCATGTCTGGTTGCGAATCGGGGGAACCCGATTCGATCCCAATCAACGGTCAAATATTTCGAATTCTAAATGGCACTAAATTGACCCCTGTGGTGCACTCTCCACGCTAGCAATGAGATGACGCTTGGTATACGCCCGCACGATACAAATATATCATCACCATAACCTAAATCTGTGTACACAGCAGATTAGCACACCTAGCAATGGATAATATGCCGTGATAATACATTTTTGTTTTTATTATTATTTAAATATATACCTGCATATTTACCAATGCTAGAAATTATGTATATTAAGTTCCTTTCCATATAACTATTGTTCTCTTTACAATTTTCGTTTAAAACGTTACTATTATTGGGGTCTGAATACGATGATCGACTGGTAGTAGAATGGAAAATTGGAAAATAATCGGACATGGAGTCTGTGAAAAAAATATTTATTTCCTGACCTACGCTTCGACTGTAACTATAGTCTAGCCCTGAAGAAGAAATGATCATATTTTTGTAAGTGGTATTTATCTTTCAGTTACATACATTTGAGCTGAACTGTGTAACCATGGAGTTGTGTTTAAAACATAAGCTCTGTGATATAATTTTTATATTACTTTATATATTTATCCATAAAGTATATAGAAAAAGTATTAATCCAAACCTGTAGAAAATGGAATAATCTTTAATTTTTATAATAACAAATTGCGAAAAAATAACTTTTAAAGGTATTTTTTGAAGAAAAACTATTTTGAGCTTTCAAGTAAACTGCCATTTCCGGTTACCCGATTGACACCAAAATGTAATCGCTTCTTTCCTTATTAGAATAAGGTAGAAATACATGGTTTCAAAAGTTTCTGAATGATAGACAGACATCATCGTGCAAATGTTAAAATCGGATTATAGGGACCTTAAATCGTGGTCATTTACCAAAATCTCGATATGCGTTTTTTAGCACTGTCCCCATACCAAACTTACCAAGTGTAGCGGGAGGTAAAAATGACACTCGCATACACTAATAAATTTTACGCACTTTGTATACAAATAACTATTTTTGCCTGTACCACAATTATTATAATAGTTATTGATTACTAAACTTGAACTCACAATCTTTAATTTAACGTAAAGTCTTTAGTTAATAAATGATCCTTGCCAGATCAAGAGTAATACATTATCCGTAGCCTCGTCTGTAATGAAAACCGAGCAACATCTAACACTAACAAATCTTTAATCTTGTTGCGTTATAATTACTCCTGTGGTACGCCGCTACCACAATGTCCATCACAGGCTAATTGTCACCTGCCCCCAGTGCGGTTTGCGGGTACGTCAGTGGAATATAATAGGGAGGAGATTTACTTGAGGCAGGACGGCAGGAATAGTGTACTATATTATTACATACCAAACCGGGAAATGCTCCATTATACTCGAGCACTGACTTGATGACCGAGGAATGCCGAGGTCAGCTATGAGCGAGTGGCTGGAATAAAGTATTTCTGCGAAATGAGCATAGTATTTTATTTATAATCAATAAGTAGTTAGTAATATTATGTTCCATAAACGCCTCTTTAAGAGGCAATGAAAGAATGACATAGGTACTTGGCTTTTTTACAACTGCAAATTAAGACAGCATCTGTCTATACAAAATATAAAATTAGTATTGAAAGTGTACAAAATAAATTTGTTAAATACTGCTGGTATAAAAAGTTTAAAATATATAACCATTATTTACATTATGAAACTGTATTTGCAGCTTTCAATTTAATATCTCTCGAAAATAGACGAAACATAATATGCATATTATTCATCTACAAAATCATTCATAATGTAATTAATGATGTTAATATCTTACTCAAATTTAACTTTTATGTTCCACGAATTAATAGTAGATACCAACAATTTTTTACACCAAATTCGCTCGAACAAATTTTGATTGTAATACTCCATGTAATAGAATGTGTTTGTTGCTTAATGAACTACACTTATAGATTTTTACATTTTTTCCGACTCTCCTTATAGTTTCTTTAGGAATAAAGTTACACAATATCTCTTTACACAAATAAAATAAAAATAGAATAATATGTAATATTGTAAGGCTACCATAATTTAACCATAATTTAATTTCTAACGTAAATTTTGTAATGCGTTTGAATTTGTGTTTTTCTCATGGCACACTATATCTTCATTATTGTTGTTATATAACTTATTGTAAACTCCCTCTGTAAATGGGATTTATTATGTAGAGTGGTTAACAATTTTTATGAAATGAAAGCTGTCATCATGGTAGATGACACGAAAATTACAGGAAACTAACTTAAACCCGTGCTTAAAGAGTCAGCTGTTAGTGGTTACTAAATTTTTATGTTACAACAGATTAGACAATCCAAAAATTGTAGGACATTTATAGGATGCAGTAAAAATGCTAAAAAAATGAGATTTCAAAAAAAAATTATTAAGAAATATTGTTGCTCTCGACGAGTTCTATCACTGGTTAAATTTAATGTACTTATTTCTCGAGTTATTTCTATTACACCCTGTATGTATCTAATAACATAACCATAACCAAATGTGTAAATAATAAATTGACCCAAATGTGTTAACAGAGAAATATGAATTGAATAAATATTAAATTTAAAAATAATAAAAAACCTCAAAATGAATTATGATCAAAAAGTGAATAAAACAAATACAAATACATTATACAGAAAAAAAGTAGGTTACTAGATTAAAAGAACAATATTAAATCAAATAAAGAAACATGACAGTAATGAAAAATCAGATCACATTTCACTTACTGTTCATTACAATCCCCCTCTATTTAAATTAATGAATAGAAGCTTTTAAAATTGATTGCCATTGAGAGTACAAATGATTCCACAACCAAATAAAATATCGTAATGGTTTTGGCCTAAAACAATGAATGTACAATGAGAAAATAAATTCCCTCGACGTTCCCATAAAATACAGGGAATGGACAAAAAACAAGAAGCCGCCATTATAAACAAATACAGCTATCTATCCTGCACAATTAGGCGCGAAAACTGTAACAAATACTAGTAATCGGTCAAAGAGTAGAAGCAGTTTTTTATAACTGCCTCTACTCTTGTTACACAAACACGTGTATAAAAACACGTGTTTGTGTAACAAAATAAAAATCAGAATGTAGCAACGTAAGTGATTTTTTTCTTTTAAAGAGAAATAATTGGTAAAAGAAATTTATTGATATATTTTTTAATAATCCTGCGATCCAGTTGCCATAATCGGTTGGGGAGATTGACAATTGACAGTCATCAAAAATACATACGAGCCCTGTGCCAAAAAATTTGGCCCACATCATTTTCCTTAATTTTCCAATTAAGGCAACTATACATAAATAAAATAAAATAAATAAATATTTCATCACGGCATATTACCCATTGCTGGGTGTGCCAATCTGCTTTGTACAGATATCGGTAATGATGGAATATTTGTACCGTGCGGGCGCTTACCAGGCGTCACCTCACGGGCACCCATAGCTGGCGTGGAGAGTGCACCACAGGGGTCAATTTTGTGCCATTAAAATTTTGATGTAATATTTGGTCGGTCGGGATCGAACCCGGGTCCCCAGATTAAGCAACAAATTAATTCTAGAACAGAAAAGTAAATTTGGAAATATTAATTGAATAAGTATAAACAATAAATAAAATAATAAAAAAAAAATATCATCACGGCATATTACCCATTGGCGGGTACGTCAATCAGTTTTGTACGCATATATCGGTAATGACGACATATTCGTACTGTTTGGGTGTTTACCAATTAAAATTCGAAATAAGTTTTGGAGTCGGTCGGGATCGAATTCGAGTCCCCAGATTCGCGACCAGACCTTCATGCATACGGATATGAGGCCGCCATTAAAAAACAGAGAAATAAATTCCGGCATTAAATTTGTATCAGAAAAATTATAATAAATAGATTTGAGCCAATTCTTTTGGCAAGAATAACAAAGAAAAGGAAAAAGGTGCGCTGATCTAGAGAGTTTGCTACCACAACCAACGCTTAGAAACGACAATATTACTTTGTCGCCCTATGCTCCAACAGCAACAAGAGGAAGAAGAAGAAGAATTCCTTTGGCGCAGGGGTCGAATATTTTATTATTTGTCTCGTGGCCGTTTGCCTGAATGTCTGGTCGCGAATCGGAGAGCCGGGTTAGATCCCGACCGAATCCAAATATTTCCAATTTTAAATGACGCAAAATTGACCCCTGTGGTGCACTCTCCACGCCAGCAATGAGTTCCCATGAGGTGATGTCTGGTGAATGCCTGCATGGTACAAATATGTCATCATTATTATAGAAATCTGTGTACAAAGCAATTTGGCACACCCAGCAGTGAGTAATATGCCGTGATGATATATACCTATATATGTATTTATCACTGTAAAACTGTTATATTATTATTATAATTGTAAAATAAAATAAATATATCATCACGGCATATTACTAATTGCTGGGTGTGCTAATCTGTTTTGTACACAGATTTCGGTAATGGTGATGACATACATGGGGTCTCATAGCTGCGTGTCTGAGTGTTCGGTCTGGGGAACCGGGTTTGATCCCGACCGACAACAAATATTTCGAATTTTAAATGGCACAAAATTGATTCTTGTGGTGCACTCTCCACGCTAGCAATGGGTGCTCGCACGGTACAAATATGTCATCATCATTACCGAAATCTGAGTACAAAGCAGATTGGCACATCAAGCAACTGGTAATATGCCGTGATGAAATTTAAAAAAATTTTTTTTTTTGATGACATACATTTAATAAATTACTACAAGCTTGACCTCGTAGTATCGTAAAAATAATAATAATTTATTAAAAAGTTTTATTGAATGTTAATGTAACTATTAAAAAAATGCGAAAAAAAGCATTATCCTATTATAAACGAAAAGAAGAAGATTAATAATTCATGAAATTAATATATTTTTCGATCAAACGATTCAAATTATATTAATGCATTAAATTCAAACATATAATCGAATAACTCTAAAAATATGATTATGATTATATTCCAGTTGTCACGATACGAGTACATTTAACATCATTACGGTATGTATAAAAAGATTACCTGATAGATATTCCACCTGTTCTGAAATTGCAATTGCCGGCTCAATGCAGATTACTAATGTAATTTGTAGGGATTATTTAATAATACCTGCATCAAACTAACATCAAAATGACCCGAGTTATTGAAAATTTAACAGTATTTTCCAATAATCTAGCATGCTCTGCTACTGTAAATTTAATCACCAAATTTTCACATTTTATCGTGTATACTCGTATTTGTATTAATTATTCATTATTTATTTTAATACGTTTATACAAGGATTGCTGAAATGTGCTGTTATTTTTATTTGCTGTTAATTGAAAAACAGCTCTAGGCAGTTAACACAACAGTTTTTGACGCTAAATAGAGGAACAATTAGAACAATTAAAAGTTTTTAAAAAACATTTTTTAAACAACAATGGATGAGAGTAATTCAACATTAAACCAAAATTTGAGAGCTTCATAAATGAATCGTAAAGTTATTTATCCACATTGTATGAATTTTAATTTTATTGTGCACTGATAAAAATGATAAATTTATATCATATCATGCTGAATGTTTATTTGTATAATTTCGTTGCGAAATATCTTTTTGTAAAGCGTGTTTTACACTGACTGACACAAATATACCATGAGTTTCAGATAAGATGTAATATTACAATGAATACTAGTTATACATACTGTACCGTTCCAGATACATTCTGTCAAGAAACCCGCTTAAAGGAGTGTCGAAATTATTTTTGTCGCTACGTTGGCACACCTGTCCTCTATGCTCACGCGGAGTTTGCGCCACCTGTCATTTAGTTTGTTTTCAGTGCTCCACTTGTCAGTTCATCTCAAGTGTGTTTTGCGATGTTTACAATGGATAAAAATATCGAACAAAGAATCTGTCTCAAATTTTGCATTGCAAATGGAATTTCGTGTGCCGAAGCGCTGATAATGTTACATAAGGCTTACGGTGAATCGACTTCATCAAAAACACGTGCGTATGAGTGGCACAGTGCATTCAAAAGCGGTCGAGATATGGTGGATGATTTGCCTCGCTCAGGTCGGCCATCAACGTCTTCAACTGAACTTAACATCGCTAAAGTAAAGGAAATGGTAACTGAAAATCGTTGTTTAAGTCTGAAAAAGATAGCCGCTGAATTTCTGTGTCTCACGAATCAATTCGTATCATTTTAAACGTTGGGCATGAAACGCCTTGCCGCTCGACTAGTGCAGAAAGACCGGAATTTTCTGCAAAAACTCAATCGCGTAAGGGTCGCTGAAGACATGCTAGAACGAGTCAATTCCGACCCCACATTCATAAAACGCATTGTAACTGGTGATGAGACAACTGAGCCGAAACCGAATAGAGCATGTCAAAGTCGATGTTAACAGTTTTTTTTATCGCACCAGGAATTCTTGCCAGAAGGTGGGACAGTAACTAAAGAATATTATCTGAGAGTTATGTGGCGTTTGAGAGAGCAAATTTGTCGCAAAAGACCAGATTTGTGGAAAGAAAACTCATGGATTTTGCACCACGATAACGCACCATCTCACAAGGCTATCATTGTAAACGAATTTCTGGCCAAAAACTCAACAAATCTTATCGAACAACCACCGTATTCCCCTATATGGCTCCGGCCGACTTTTTCCTCTTTCGAAAACTCAAATTACCACTTCGAGACACCCGTTTTCAGTCGATAGAAGACATAAAAGAAAATTCGCGGCGAGTACTGAAGTCGATTCGTGAAAATGCATTTAAAAATGTTTTGATGATTGGATTAATCCTTGGCATAAGTGTATTATTTCGAAAGGGGCTTACTTTGAAGGCGATAAAATAAATTTGGATGAATAATGCATATTTTATGTTTTATTGACCAATTTCCCGTACTTTTTTGACATAGTAGTAAAATGTAACAAAGGTTGTCAATCAGTTGTCAATGTCATCACGCTTTCAAGATGTTTACTAAAGAAGAAAAAAAAATCGAATGGTTATTTGGTACAATGCTGGTTACAGTTTGAGAAATGTTTATGATATGTTGGTTAATATATCTCCTGTACGTCCTAGACCAAAGCCTTTTACGAGTACAGTTTCGAGAATATTTACAAAATTTAAAAGTGGTGGATATGTAGATAAGAATCAGATGAAAATGGCATGACCAAAAAAATAATCAGCAAAATTTTGTCAAATCAATTAGGTATTAGTAAAATTTCTGTATTTAAATTAATAAAAGACGAAATAGTACATCCGAGATGGGATATGTTTCATTACAGCCGAGGGCTTAAGTATATTAACGTGAGGCGATGCCTCGAGGTGAGATACAGCGCGAGGCTATTATTCAAAATCATCCTCTTTTTAAATTAATAATTTTCAAAATAAACCAATGGGTTATAACCTTTCATTTTATTAATATTATTGAAAGCTCTATTAAAATTTGTTTATAGACGAATAAGCAATATGACATCTGGTGGTATTTTCGGAACTATAGTTGACGGGATAAATTATACACGTGACATTTTCTTGAATGTATAAACACAAGTGTTATTTATTATGTTTATAATATTTACGTTTACATATGTAATATCTCTTAATATTATACACTTAATGCATAAATACAATTAATAAATGTCACATTATCCCGTTAACATTATTTGGCGCTGCGATCTTATTTCCGATCGCCTATAGTGTGAAAATGATTAGGCAGAAAATTAAAAATAACTTGTAGAAATAATTGGGTGTTATTTATTTTTAAAAGAAGAAGAATAAACGTACTAGTATTAAATAATGTGTCAATCGTTATGCCTTTTATGGAATATAAAATGATTGGAAATAATTGTAGATTGTATTTTATTTTACGTTGGCACTACTGAGAATGACTATACTGTGTCAAATAATTTTGTATTCCGTAAAAGAAATAAGGATTTACTTAGAAATAATTCTATATTCATTAAAATAGTATTTTGAAGGAAACAATAACGACAACATTAAACCAAAATATAACAGCTTTATAAATACATATTGTAAAGCTATATTCCATATTATGCAGGCGTTCAAAAAGTAGAAGCCAATATTTGGAGAATGTGTCTTGTAATCTATCATACAAGACAAAATTTCCAATATAACCATGTTCAAAAACAAACAATTTCGGATTTAAACATTCTTTTGTTTGAATTTTTGTTTTTTATTTTTAGTTATGTTATAGTATATTGCATAACTTTTATCGAAAGTGTGAAATATCGTGCGAGTGAATCAACACACGAGCAATATGATATTACTTTCGAGCGAGTTATAAACACTATTTCTTAGACGATGCTCGTCTAAAAATCTATCATAAGTATTTTCAAAAATCTTATTTCAAATGACAAATGTATTTTACAAACAATCATCCAAAGCAACAAATAAAGTAAAACTTCCTGGGTAGGTATGTTGACTGGTCTTATTGTGACATAACCATATCGTGCTAGCACGATATTCATACCATATTTACAACTTTTTTAAGTAGGCTACTGTCGCGATATTTATTATTTTCTGAAGCGGTCGTCTAAAAGTTAATATTATAATGTTACTCTTAAAATTACATTGTATATTCGAAATAAGCCAACCCCCCCCCCCCCCCCCCTAGACATTTTCTAGTATATTATCGAACATTCCTGGTTGTAGTCTTATTACTTGTACCTTTGAATATATAATACAATACAATATGTATTATATATTCAAACTTGTACATTATAACCACTCACGATACACTCTCTTTCAAAGATCCCAAAAGAAAAAAAAATAGCAGTTTTTAGTCTGACTGTTGGATCACAGGACCACAGTTGCTAAGGAAATATGATGAACTTGCAAAAAAAGTGTTATTTTGTGGTATAGCTCTTGTTGTGCAGCTCTAAATTCTAAATATGCGACTTTAATTTAAATTTTATGTAGTATTAGATAATAGTATATTATTAACCAAGGTAGGGAAGACTATCATTATTGACCTAGTGTCAAGATTGTATCCCGAGCTGAAAGCGAGGGATATAAGACGCTGGTCAATAATGGTCTTCCCTACCAAGGTAAATATACTATTTTATTCACTACTAGCACTTACATATTTTCTAGTTCATGATATTTAAATTGATAATAACGAAGCATATTGAAATGAACATTTGTTTTGTAATATTTCAAAATCAAAGTAGGTCTCATTTGTTTTTTTTTTTTGACGTTTGACGTTTCTTCAGTTTGAATCATTTGAATCTTGTGTGAATCAATTTTTACCATTAATAATTATGAGTAGTGAAAGTGACATTAATTGCACTCCTCCAGAATTAAGGCAGCAGGCTGAAAATGTATATAATTTATTACTTCTAGAAAAATCAAAAAGTAAATATATGAAAGTGTATACCATATTTAAAGATTGGTGTCTGATAAAAAAGGTGAAAAAGGTAACTAAAATCTCTGAAAATCAATATTTATTCAACATAACCCTATTATTTTACAATGTCACCAACGTTACTTGATTCCAGTGTTGCCAACATACATCTATGTATTCCTATATCTCAATGTTTGACAATTTTATTTCTGAGAAATTCAGCCTTATTGTGAATTTATAGTATTATAGACCAAGTTTACTGTATAATAATATACACTTTTTAAATTTATTATGTGGTTTTGGAAGTATAAAAGTTACTGTCTATATTGACATTTAACAGAGGTCGGTAATGATTACCGACCTTGGTAGGTAATTATCGGTAACCATGGTTACAATGTACAGGTAGGAAAAAACAATTTCGCTTGTCAAATAAAAGTAAATAATTGCGGTTGCTTAGGCTAGTAGTGAGTAAAAATAATTATATGGTTAAAAGTTAAAAGAAAAATTAAAAATAAATTAATAGTTTGCTGTTCGCTTAGTTTTATCACCATCAAGCATAATAACAGTTTCATGTTTTAAAATTTTCAGATTTAAATCTGATCAAAAATTTAGAACCAACTAAGCCGATATATTTAGGTAAATATCCGCTCCATACGAATACTACTGAAAAATCTGATTAATATATCGTGAATTTACGTGAGTAAAGCCAAAATAAATCATTGATTTGTGAGTGGAGTGTTGTGTTTGTGTAGGTAGAAAGTAGACGGAGCTTTACAAATCTGTTTACCGAGGCGGCGACCGACGCCCGGTCACGGTCAGTTAGCTGCGGCTCGTATCGAGGTAGACGCCTAGCCTTACGTCGGTTGCTGATACAGCAAGAATTGTAAAAGATAACAGGATAGCAAATGAGGGAGGAGTTAATACACTTTTATTTGACCAATGTGTTTTTTGATAGTGATTAAATTCATAGTCGTAAGAATATAGGATAGTCCAGAGCAGTAAGCGTTATATCCAGTTACCGGTGTCACTTAAACGTAAAGCTTAACTTAAACAAATATGTAAATCGACTTTTCAACCATTTGGAGAAGAATTTGTTAAAGAACATTTAAAGTTAGAGCGTAAAAGTGAAAAGAAGCTCCACGCTCGCCACTTTACTTGTGTGTATCGGTATATTGGCGTCGTTTCCTCTATTGGGATATTTCACTACGTAGAGATGGCGTTGTGCATCAACGTTAAACCTTTGACAAGGGAGCACGTTTGCTTACCTTCCATAAGCGTATCATGGCTGTCAGTAGGTTTTGATTTTTCTTGTATTTTGATCAGGGCTTCGAACCGAACCGGAACTTGAACCGAAACCGGAACAAACCGGACATTTTATATGAACCACTAGCTCGAACCAAACCGATTATTTTGAACCGGTTAAATGAACTGAACCATATATGTGAACCGGTTTGAAACAGACCACATATATGATTCGGTTCGTAGTAATAAAATTACGCATGCGCCCAGAATGTATTTGCGCAATGCTGCTACTGCCAATGCTGGTGTTCACAAGTTCGATTCTTGAAAAGATTATGTTAATCCGATATTTCGAGATATTTAATAAACAATAAAAATTATATATATTTTTCATTTAATTTGTTTAATTTTAATTAAACATTACACAGAATTAATATGTTTTAGAAGTTTATTTTTAACTGTTGTACTTTTTGTTCAATTACATACATTTTTTATAAATAAAAGGCTGAATAATAAGTGTTTACGTATTTAAATCGACAAAAAATTGCACATGTTTAAAACTGCTGTTATCAAGGTTGGTAAGAGGAAAATGAAAATATATTTATGAAATAAGATGAACCAAACCGAACCGATCTTATGAACCGGTACAAGAACCGTTCCAGAATTAAATTTCATTAAACCAGAACAAAAACCGAACCGGTAAACTACTCCGAACCGCGAACCAAAACCGAACCTATTTTATCAGCGGTTTACAGCCCTGATTTTGATGTTTCTTTCAGTTTATTTTACGTAGAGTATATTCCCCTATTTCCTGTTTTATTAGTTGTAGCCGTAGATTAATTATTATTTTTCATTTTAAATACTTTAGTTAGTAGTTTTTAGGTTATATATAGGTAGAGTTTAGTTATTTCTTAGGGTCAGTTTTACAATAAATATTCGATAGTCATCATCATAATCTTTACGGTTTAGGCTAGTTAGCCTGTTCCGTTATCTTAGAGCATTGAATTATTGGGCCTTCCATCTTTTCTTTGGTCGGCCGGTTCTTCTTCTTCCTTTTGGTTTGTAGTAGCTGGTATGGTATTCTGCTATGGTCCATTCTTTCGACGTGGTTTTTCCATTCTTCTCTCTATGTGTCTAATGTCTTTGTAATATTTTCTGTATTTAATTTTTCTCTAATTGATTCGTTTGTTTATCGATCTAACAATGAGTATCCGGTTAATGGTCTGAGAAGCTTCATTTCCACTGTTTCAATTCGTTTTCTTTGTTGGTACGATAGTAGTAGTTTAATTAATTGTAAACATTAGTTCTATTATCTATTTTCCAGTATATTAAGTGTACGCGTCTATGTAAAAGTATACGAATAAAATAAAAAAGCTCCTTTGTTTTAGTTCAAACTTTCGCCACCAGGTTCGCATTCTTAATGAAATATCCCAATATTATACGCTCACCGCTTTACTTATGTGTATATCGGTGTCTCGGAGCGAATATGAAAAAGCAGAGTGTCGTTTCCAGCAATAAATACTTCAATAAAAATAAATTTCGATGTTTCACATTTGCCGGCTCACTTTTTTTTAGCCCTCAAAAAATACTATAATTTTAAACAGTTATTTGTCATTTGAAAATAAGTTACAAAAGCTTAGTTAGAATTTTTTAAATTAACGTTATGAGTAAAAATATGGAATTAACCGAAGATCATTAATGAATCAGGATCTATAATTTGACAGCCTTGATAGTTTTATGCTGCCTAAAATTAATTTGACAGTTTTTAAGTGCCCTAGCAAATAATTGTACAGTTTTGGCAGTTTTCAAGTCAACAGAAACTAATTTGACAGTTTTCAAATTTTCCAGAAAGCGGAAGGAAAATATGGTAAAGCGTATTATTGTTAAAGGGATCATATTTATAAAATTCTTTAAAATATGAACTATATGTCTTATTCCCAATAATTCTAGCATGACCCACGTATCAACTCAAATTACAAAAAAAAAACCTGTACAAATATACATAATGAATTTTTTGTACTATTATTTCCAATTTAAGTATCGGTAAAAGTTTTGGTAGTTATATCTATTTTGTAAAAAAAATATCAGGGAAATCATCAATTTTTAAAAGAATGAAATACATATGTACGTGTACAACAGAAATATATTAAAAAAGTTACTTATACGATAAGACATAACATTTTCATTTTTGTATTGTATTTAAATATATGCCGCTGCTGTTTGCATTTGACATCTGTTTCTACAACCTTTTTACATGGTAAAGACAGTAAACAGGTTCAAAATCCAGAATATCATGTTTTGTTTTCCTATATCATATGACACGAATCGAATCTGTCAACAGTAACTTTAACCTGTCTTTCAATATCTCGCATATCGCTTTCGTATGGATTTTAGGTTAGAGTAGGAAATCGTTCTCTTCCTGATCAATGCCTCACGCGTCGTTGGCCAGTTGGCGACGTCCGGACGCCTCACCTGGCGTCACGACGCTGTTTGTCTGCAGAACTTAACCCCCCCACCCCAGTCTAAAAGCTAAAACTAACCACTTCGTCTTGTTGTTGTCCTGACTTCCGGTCAAAGCAGTGCCTCCGGAAATGTTAGCGAGAGTAGC
The DNA here is from genome assembly GCA_951394225.1 of Harpalus rufipes. Classification (NCBI taxonomy): domain Eukaryota; kingdom Metazoa; phylum Arthropoda; class Insecta; order Coleoptera; family Carabidae; genus Harpalus; species Harpalus rufipes. The sequence goes on from OX596275.1 coordinate 12,360,175, forward strand.
AGGCATTTATCAAAGCAAGAGATATGGTAATATTTAATGTATAAAATTAGGAAAAATGTAAATATAGCCAGGCTTGGTTCTATAACTGCAACAAAACGTTCTAATAAACAAATTTCATACTTTTTTCAGTAATTAATTAAAAGCTCATGTATTGGAATATTTTATTAAAAATTGTTTGGTGTTTAAATGATTATAAAAATCCATAAGAATCAGGTTTTTAACTTAAGGATAAAAGTTTTTTTTTTAAATATTATCTGCCTCGTAAAATTTTATGAGATGGTTCATATATTTTTCCGCTGACCGTTTATTTATGGGTTTAGAGTGTAACATAAATATTACACTCTATACCCGATTTCGGGCATTATTCGATTCGAATGTCCGAAAAATTTGCTCAGAACTAGTTTTGAATTTCTGAAAATATCCAAACCCGGAAAAAAGCCACAACCCGTTGTGCATTTGTCTAAACAAAGAATGATATTTTTCTTGAACGATAAGTCATTTTATAAATCGTAGTCAGATTGGCAAATCTTCCTTAACTTAGCGTTATTTTACAATCTCGCAACAAGTTTTACAAAACGGAAAACAGATTACGGTCACATTGTAAAATGAATATTTGGACTCATTTACTTGCAATTTCTCTAAAAAATACACCTCAACCTAACCTAACCTAATACACGGACGGAGTTTTATGCGCTAAGTTATGTATAGAAATACTGTCGTTTTATAAAACGCATAGCCTACGAAATCATTTATTAATGGTCCTTATTAATACTCGATTTTCTATTAATGATTGATTTTATTATACGACTTTGTAAATTAGTTAAATATTTTTTTTGTCAGAATAAAATTAGTAATTAATAATTTCAACCACGAAATGTCAAATGAATTGTTAAATATTACTGTCAAAATTTCGATATGCATTTTTCTCGTTAACCTGCAGTTAAGGCTTTAACTATAAGCTGTGCAACTGGGCATAAGTGTCATTCAAAATTATTATTTTTTGCTTATTTCACTTACTGTTACACTTTTCAAAACAAAGTATTTTATCACTGTGCGACATTCGATTTTATTCATTTTTCGAGAAATACCAAAACTTGTTTGTTTTACGTGACAATAATCAAATTACTAAATGGATCTGTCTGAAACTTTACCGTACGACCATTTACCGATTAAACTTGACAAAAAAATGTTGACATGTGATATTTTTGACACTATCTCTGTCTCTTTGATCGAGAACTTTTCGTAAGTACTAATATGATATCGTTAGTTGTGAATTTAGAAAGGTGCACTCAGGCACGTGCCCCCCTGTCATTTTTAAAAAATATATTATTGTCATTCACGTATTATTTACGTTATAAATAAATAAAATACTAATAAAAATAATAAAACAATACAGAATTTCTATTTATTTTTCAAATTATTATTTTGAACAATTAACAAGATAAGACTATCAACTTTTATTTTTGAAATAGCAACCTATAATTCTTTGTCATACTGGTTTCTAAAGCAAGGTTGCTGAACGGTTTATAAAACAAAAAGTGAAACATTAAAGTGCTAGAACTTTAAAATATCATTTATTTATGCGACATTAAATTATTGAAACATGAAAAATTCAATTTCAATCTATCATTTTGTCAAAATTTTGCTAGGATTTTTGAACAATAGGCTATACTTATACAAAATTCATACTGCTACAAATTTCTGCATATTTCTTTTAATAATTTCATAAGTAGAAACCCGTATGACATAAAATTTTGTATGCACCTCAGACGAAAAGTGTCTTTAAGGTACTCACAAGTAATTACAGCATCGGTCGTAAACAACTTGCTCATACATTAAAGATTCACTTTTCCTCCTAGATACATAAAATACTATTATTGAAATACAAACCGCCATTTTTTGTCTTTTGAACGATGTATTAATTTTTATTAATGTATGTATGTATATTGTTTCAGGATTTTCAACCCTTACAGGTTATATCCCTAGGGTGGTCTCACACACAACATCTATTTAATTTTTTACAATTGCCACGAAGTTCCTTGCGTAGATGTCATGTGTGTTACCCACCCGAGCAAGCCCTTTTTACAACCACTAGCCGGTGCCAGATTAGCTTAGTGATTGCCAAGTTAATTGTATCCCAACTTGGAAAGGTAACGGGAGTAGATACCGATCAAGATCAGTCGAGAAAAATTCGACCTGACCTGGATTCGAACCCACGACCTCTGAGTCCAGAGGCTAGCACTCTACCACTGTGCTATCCCGCCGTCTTAATTTTTATTAATGTACATATATGAAAAAATTCGAGAAAAATGACATAAATTGAAAAATTTATTCAAATATTCTACATGGCTATATGAAAATAAATAAAATGTAACAATGTTATACTACTTAACAAGCTAAAACAACATTTGTTTTACGTTGTTTTTATTACTAAATTTATTGTTTTGGCTTGTTAAGTTGTATAACATCGTTGCATTTTGTTTATTTTCATATAGCCATCTAGAGTATTTGAATAAAAATTATTTCTCATATTATCTTATTTTTCTCGATTTTTTTCAAATACATTGGGGAAAAAACAAAAAATGGCGGTTTAGATTTTTGTAAAATTAGTATATGTTGCTATTTAAAAAGTAAAAGTTGTGACTGTATAAAAAAATATCTACATCTGCCATCAAATAGTATATTTAAAATAATAAAACTTTTATATGAGCCTTTTTTTCCTATTACGTATAATAAAAAAGTTAAGGGGGGGGGATATATTCCCAGACTCACCCTGTATATTTAAAAAAAAAATCTTCCTAATTTCGTGCCCCCCGTATTAAAATTTTATAAATCCACCAGTGGATATCCTATATTTGAACTTATAATAATAATAATAATAATAATAATAATAATATATTTATTTCCAACAGACAAAGCCCAATAACAGGAAAACAATGAATACAATTACAAAAAAAATAACATAGTAAGTACTTGCGAAAATAAATACAATAATACAAAAGTTTTACAAATAGTATACAGATATCATTCATTTGGTAAAGAATCTAACAATATTCTAAGAGTACTAAAAAATATGTCGGTGGTAGCGGAAATCAAGTTATAATTATTGCACATTATGTGTATGGGTGATTTTGATAAAGCGTTTGTACGTGCACAGGGTAAATAGAAAGTAAAATTTAATCTAGAGCTGATTCGAGGGGTATAAAAGTATAACTTAGAGAGGAGATATGGGCAATCAATTTTATTATGGATAATTTTATAAAGAAAAGTGATAGATATACTTTGTCGTCTATTTTTTAGAGAGGTAAATCGAACAGTGTCTAGTAGTTCACTGTAACAACTACCTTGAGGAGGATACTGATTCGTGGTTTTGTATATTAAATATTTTATAAATCTTTTTTGGATTTTCTCGAGTGAGGAACTTTGATATTCAGATTGCGGAAACCAGGCAAGTATACAGTATTCCAGTTTAGCACGTACAAAAGAAAAATAAAGTGATATAAGTGCAAGTACATTGCTGAATGTTTTAGTATTCCTAATAATAAAGCCAAGTGCTTGATTAGCAGACTTACAAACACATTTAACATGTTCGGAAAAATAGAACTCGGGTTCTTATTATGCTATCGGGTTATTGCATAACATATAATAAAGCAAACTGTGAAAAATATAAATAAAGCAATTATGTTAAATACATTAAAACTTATGTACATGATTAGATACTTCTAAATTTAAAGGCTTCAATTAACAAAATCTGATGTGGCCAGCACATTACCTTCCGCCAATCCTGTGTATTATGTTCAAATTCCATACATAAATTTTCTTGCAAAAGATTCTAAATTTCCAGTAAAATTATTTCATAAACAAACTATGCAAATTGCACTTGACACTGACATCCTTCGTCTTCTTCTTCTTCTTTAGCTTTTCCCATTCGTTAGGGATCGCTATTTTTATTTTCTTCTTCCACTCATTTGTTTTGCGTGTCATTCTCATTCAGTTCCTTTTCTCTCAAGTCTTCCGCAATACAGTCCTTCCATCTTATCTTTGGTCTTTCTCTGTTTCTTCAACCTTCTATTACTAAGCTATACATTCTTCTTCCAATATATTCTTCATCTCTTCACATGACGTGTTCAAACCAATGTAATCGTCTTTCTTGTATCTTACTAGAAACTTGTAACACTAGAGTTATTTCCTTACCGTATCTTTCCGTGTCTTCCCCAACATCTACTTCAATATCCTAATCTCTGCCACATTCATTTACTATTCATTGATACTGACATCTGTCAATTTGCATTATCTGAATATATTAGCAGTTTCCATGGTTAGCATAGCTGGCTGATTTATGAAATTTAATATATTTATAATTCTTTAACTCTAAATCTATTGAATATGAATATATAAAATGCAATCAAACCGTATAGATAATACTATATTCTTTAAGTCATAATAACGTTAAATGTCAATAAATCATATTTAATTGTTAAAAGCTTCAAATGAGGCTACTTCCGGTTAACCAATTATAACCAAAATCTAATCACTTGTTTTTCTGGATGTAAACTTGAGGAATACGAAAAAATTATAATTTTTGGAATCGGTTATTGAAGTTATGCGATCCCGAAACTTTCGTCACACACATAGACATGCAGACATCATTGTAAAAATGGCAAAATCGTATTATAGGGACCCTAAAACATGCTTTTTCACTAAAAACCAAAGACCAAAGACAATACCTTCCTCACTTAAATGTGACGGAAGGTAAAAACTTTCAACAATATCAAAAGATTCAGTTGCTGTTTTCCTACTTTCCTATCTTCCCTCTTATAATTCTTCTTTGATAAAACAACATCGATTCTCGCAAGTTTTGTAAAGTTTATGTGTAATGGCATCACTATACTATCACTATCCTTATCAGTAAAACTACTTACCACTACAACTGCAAGTAATGGTAGTAGTTGTTAGTTGCAAATGTGTTGGAGGAAGTGCAGAGCAAGCTGCAAGTTCCCAGAGTTCTCTCGGACTCTGAGATCAAATTAAAACTTCCATGCTGACGAGAACAACCAAGTACCCAATGTGCTGTTTGTTTTTCCAGAATAAATGGATGATGTTACTTTTTTTTAATAAAGGTAAATGTACTTTACTCACTAGTAACCTGGAGAAAATATCTGAATATTTTCGTAGTAGTATTCATTTGATAAATACTAGAATTGCCAAAAGGAAGTTATATTTTAATTTCATATTTTATTTTTATTCCATTAATTAGTCCAACAAATAATGAAAAATATCGTGGTCAGAAAAAACCGGACACTTAAAAAAAGTTGTTATCGTCTTGAAACAAACAAAATATGGGTTGTTATTTTTTGTTAAATTATGAATAACTGATCAAATATTAAATGATGGTTTGTTCGGAAACGTTCGGTTATAGAGATACAGCCGTTTCAAGAAGAACCTCAACAGAGACATTTTTATGAATACCCTGAGTTGCACAAAAATTTTGAATCTTGGTTTGAGGATACTTATTCAGATGCATGTTTATATTATCTTTTGTTTCTTTTGTCATAATATTGTTCGTTACCAAGATAAACTCGAAAAACAAAATTATATTTTCGTTCGCAATTTTTATTTATTTTCTCGAAATATACAACAATAATCCTATTGTAAAATATATTTGTTAAAAAGCCTTATACCTTGTGACTGTAATGTCGTTTAAATTATTCTCTTACGGGCCAAATTAAAATCAGAAAAAAAAAACTGTTGTGGCCAGCACAATACCTTCCGTCAATCCTGTATATAATGTATAAATTCCATACATAATTTTCCTTGCAAAAGATTCTAAATTTCCAGTAAAATTATTTCATAAACAAACTATTCAAATTGCACTTGACACCGACATCTTCTTCTTTAGCTTTTCCTATTCGTTAGGGGTCGCTATTTTTCCGTGTCGTTCTCATTCAGTTCCTTTTCTCTCAAGTCTTCCGCAATACAGTCCTTCCATCTTATCTTTGGTCTTCCTCTGTTTTTCAACCTCCTATTACTAAACTATTCATTCTTCTTCCAGTATAATTCTTCATTTCTCTTCATGACATGTTCAAACCAATGTAATCGTCTTTTTTGTATCTTTCTAGAAACTTGTAATACTAGAGTTATTTTCTTACCGTATCTTTCCGTGTGTTCCCCAACATCTACTTCAACATCCTCATCTCTGCCACATTAATTTACTTTTTATTGATACTGGCATTTGTCAATTTGAATTATATGAATATATTAGTAGTTTCCATGTTTAGCATAGCTCGCTGAATTATAAAATTTAATTTCTTTAAAATTCTCTAACTCTGTATCTATTGAATATGAAGTATAAAATGTAATCAAATCGTATAGAGAATAATATATTCTTTAAGTTATAATAACGTTAAATGTCAATAAATCAAATTTAACTGTTAAATCTTCAAATGAGGCTACTTCCGGTTCACCAATTATAACCAAAATCTAATCAGTTGTTCTTCTGGATGTAAACTTGAGGAATACGAAAAAATTATAATTTTTGGAATCGTGGTATTGAAATTCTGCGATCCGGAACTTTTGGTAAAATGGTAAAATCGTATTATAGGAACCCTAAAACATGCTTATTCACTAAAAACTCATCATTGAATTTTTTGACCAAAGACAATACCTTCCTTACCTAAAGGTGACGGAAGGTAAAAATTATAACAGTGTGGCCTCCCGCCATTTTATATAAATAGAGGCGAAAGTTCCATTCGGAGACACGAGGATTTTTGGGATGTTAATGTACACAAAAAGTACAACCAATTTTGAAGTTTTCAGCTTTGTCCCTAAAATTACCGACTTCTAAAGTTTAAATTGACTATATTTGATTATGTATGTGAAATTATTAGCAATTTCCAATTATGAATGTAAAACAAAACCTACTACTTCTAAATATGACTAACTTTTCTTACTGTTTTGCAGTCACTGATCTTTGCACCTCGTCGTTCATCTTTCCACGCACACTACGATATCTAACAAACTATTCCGGAACTTCTCAATCTTGTTCCATTTCTTTCCAACAACAAAGAGAGGGCTATCTATTCTACTCGTGTGTGACAAAGAAAACACCACCAGTTTAAGGTGAGCGGGAACAACAAATTTTTAAACTTGCTGTTCTCAGGCAGAGAGGGCGACTGACTCGTTGTTTGTTGAGGTTATTGAATTTTTAAGGACGTGCTTTACCAGTGAATAAATTTAAAAGTTTCAGCAAAAACTGTGTTAGATTTGTGGAAGAAATAATAATGCGATTCGAATTCTAGGAAAGTTTTGAACATATATAAATAAATAAGTACATTATTATGTCTTTCATTTACAATTCCTGATTTGAAAACCCTAAGTAGATATCAATAAACAACATTATAATATTGTTTCTTAATTCATATATTTGAAGGGGTCGTGAAATATTTTTCCGGGGCTGGTAATTATGAATTTTGTACAATCTTGTAAATCTTTTACCTAAGTTCCATTTTTTGGAAATTAAAAAGCTGATGAGGCAAAAAACGACTAATAACTTTTTTTTAAATGTAAGTGATCAAATATGTTTATATTAACAGCTGAGGAATCAATCTTTAGTTGATGCTCCTATTATCATTGCTTAAGTGGGAAAGTGGCTCCATTGTCTTCATCGATTACTTTCTAAATATCAAAGATGAATCTATTTGAATGTATCATAACTTTGTTAATTAATATAGCTCATTTATTTTTAAATTTGTTTCTCGTTATAATGTTATTTTAAATAATTATAATCGTAAAGTATTAAAATTTGTCTTCTACTAGACGACTAGATATAGTACAATATGCAGGATATTTCAAAATTGACCAACGAAACTTAATATTTAAATAAAGGACCTAAAAATAAGTGGACAAGTTCATTTTAGAGATATTTTCAATTGAGTGTAACGAAGTTTCCAACTGTATTTTATTTTTACAAGAATTTTTGGTTTTAGGAACAAAATATTCATAAATCACAAAACTTTATTTTTTAAAATGATAAATTACATACCATTTTACAAAATTTGTTCAAAATGCTTCACTTCTTGTGCGACATTGTTCCAGTGTTATTGATGCACATGCGTCATAATTTTTCTTCGAAATGCAAATTCATCATTTATTGGTGATTCATAAAATTTTTGTTACGGCACGCCATAGAAAAAAGTCCAGGGGTTAAATCTGAGTCCGTAAAATGTGGAGAACATTAATTACCTCAATACCTATGATGGAAGAGGTTCCAGGATAAGTGAAAATTCATATTTGCTTTCATCACAGATGCAAATCTTTGATTTTATTTTATTATAATTGGGTGAAAAATATGGATTTTTTTTGTCAAATATCATTATATTAAATAAAACATAGAAATTTATTAATATCTTATTGTTAAGATTAGAAATTATTGGCCGTATTTATTTGAGACTTATAGAGTAAGTTGGTAGGTTAGTTGTGTTTAGTTGGCACAGTTTAAGTAACCCTGAAGAGATCCTGAACTGACCCAACTCACCCAGCAGATTTGCTCGTCAACTCTCTCTTTCTAACCAATTGCGTGCTTTATTTATTGCTTAAAACAAATGTGGATTGCACGTCGAGTTTTTTATATACAAACAAAATCACAATCAGGGTAAAAAGAGCCAACTTATACTATCAATGATGTGAATAAATGACTTAAATTCGAATATTCCGCCAAATTTTAGAACTGCATCATTTATTTGGAAGTAACACAGGTTGGTTAGAGATTAGTTCAAGATGAAACCTGATGTTCTCAAATAAATATGGCCATTGTAGCAAGTAACGTCCTCCTTACAATCAAATACAAATATTTTTAAAACGAAACACCTATAAGAATTTGTTTATATGAAAATGTAAACTTATTTTTAGGTTTTTTATTTAAATTTTAAGTTCGATGTTTAATTTTTAAATTCGCTGTATAATAAAATTATACATTGCCGTAATCGTAAAATATTACAATGTGTACTCTACCAAATATTGGAATATATACAGCAAAATGAAAATTGAATAGATTGCAGTTTATTAACTTTATTTGTACATTTTGTTCTTTGTCTTTAAATAAAGAAGTATAAATTATATAGTTTAGTTCAGTTATTTAAAATCAGTTGCGGATGGGCCCCCAACTCTTAGTCACGCCACTGCCAGCTACCAGCGATAAACTGTAGTTAAAGAATCACAAACACCGTTTTTGATACAATAAATCCTGATTCGAAAATACCTTACGATACTTTAAAAAAATTGATCAATAAAGTTCTAATTAAATTAACTTTCATAACTTAATTTCAAATGACAGGTTACTGCGGTTTTCAAGACACAGATTATCGGTTGAGCAGTTAATTAGCCGTCACAAAAATCCGGAAAATGGCAGAGCCATCTTTCCTTTTGCGCAATTACTACAAAGTTACCCATGATGATTTTCGAATTCTAATATGATTTCATTTAGAATAAGAATATATGATATACTCTCAAAACATATTATTCCCGTCGTTTATATCGTCTAGTTATGTTTTATTTGAGCGAAGTGTAAATGTATGTTTGAGTAAAGTTATAGTTGGGCAAATGTATGTCGTGTGTTTAATATATTATGAAGTCACTTGTACTGATTATTAATGCAATATGCAGTAACGATGGATAAGAGCATATAGCATACGCCAAACTTGCTATGCATGCTGAAAATACGACATAAAATCACAAATATTATTATTTGCATGCTGACATTCATTGCAAAAGTTTCTAACTTTAAAATTCTAATAGCACCTCCACAACTAAATTGAATATGTATTATTATATTTGGAAACAAAACTTTAACCTAACCTCTGCATTAATATCCATCCATAATACAGATACATATATACGTGAGACATAAATTAAATCTATTTTGACTTTTTGACACAACAAATTGTATGCAATTTATGCAAGTCTTACAAATATTTATATTTAAATGAACAAAATCGCAACGAAACCTGCCACTCTTATGTATTTAATCAACAAACTAGATTTGTTTCTGACAGTTTTTTACAGATTTATATATCTGTACGGCTTACAAATTTGTTCAGAATTAGTCTAATAATGAAATTTAGGAAAATATATAATTATCTCTTTTTAATATAAATATCTCATTAACAATAAAAAAAACACATACACACAAACACACGTGTAGGGATCATATAAGGAGCTTGTTTTTCTAGCCACATAGGAATAAGTATTCAATCAAGTATTACATAAATTAGTTATTTATGCAACAAATCGAACACGAGACAAAAAACACTATTTTACATACTTGTTGAATATGTACAATATTCTACAGTACAGACATCTTCAAATACAGCGCTCTTTCTCATAATACAAAATGTAACATCAACATTCGAAGAATCTCAAAGACTCAGAGCAGAGACAGGTGGATTAGTATTATAGAATTGTACAAATTGTATATTTAACAATAATATTTATAATTAAATAGGTTAGAATAGAATAGAACTAATTATGTTAAAAAAGAGTTAATGCTCTTATGAATTAGGTTAGTATACAATATGATAATAAACTTTTTACTTTTTTGTTTCATTCACAGTCTACATTATTAATAAATTTTAATACTTTCAATTATTTACTACCTTGTCTTAACTGGTAGTTATCTACTTTCAGACATCACGTACACAAAAGAGTTCGAGTGCTATAATAGATTAGTACAATTTATTTTAAGAAATATAGTAATAAATTTACAAAAATGAGGTTAGAGTTTGAATTTTCCACAACACATTGTATCACCAACTGTAACCAAATTCCCTAAATTTTGAATTATGATTTTTTATTTAAGAATGCCCTAAAATACGCAAAATAGAAAAAATAGTATAAAAAACTCATTTCATAATTGTTGATTACTTTGTCCGACGGGTTGAGCCACGCCGTTCTGCGTCGTGACCTAAACTTCCTTATCACAAACTAAAATAATTATAATATGCGTTCTTTAATATACATAACATATAAAATATTTTTTTTTAAAGATTTAGAAGATACTGAGGATGTAGAAATGTTTTTCCCCTAAGAAGTGAAACAGTTAAGGGATAAAGTAGATCATTTTATTATTCACAATGATAATGAATTCGTAACTCGTAAATGCTTAGCGAAAAATGGCGATATGGCGAAGAAAAATATTTATTATGATTATGAATAAAATGTTGGTGCGGTTTGTACATATTTTTCTATAGCTATATTAGAAATAATGCAATAATTGCGCCAATGAATAAGCTTTTATTAAAACATCAAGGTTTTAAGCAAATGGAAATATATTTCTAGTGCATGACAATTTGTAAGACAATTGACCGACGTAATTTGCATACATAAAGATGCAAATAGGATGAAAACTCAAAGATATCCAACGTATTTTTTTTGAAATAGCAACCTTTTCCCGTAATAGGTACAGTGGACTGTACCCACATAAGGATATTGTCTGTAGGTAAATAATAGTAAATTTATAACGAATTTTACCTAAATTCAATATGAGTACTTAACTAACGAGTTGAAATATTTAATAAAGTAATTTTAATTTTTAATAATTTAATCGTTTCAAACCAAGTACATCAAATTATAGTAAAAATACTTATAATATTAATATTATTATTATTACCAGAAATCTTAAATAAATACTAACCTTTATTTTCCTTCTAAGCCACTGCATCAATAATGTTTCTATATTTTAGACAAGTTCAATGAACAAATCGATTTCGTAATGAAAGAGATTAATTCCTCATTTTCGTTCTGTATATCTGTCATCTCAACAATGACAATAATAATTATACTACGACAAAATAAAATCTTATGCTTCCCAATTATCACTTGTCAATTTTATATGTTATGGGAACCATTATTCAGCATTGCCACATGCCACAAAATGAAATTCCTCAGCTTATACTTCTAAACTAATAGTTTATTACCGTGCGTTAAATTCTTTTTCTAGGAAAGGATCGCTGCTAATCTTCAGTTTAATTCTTAACTAATGGTTAATAAACTGTCACTTTAACTGAATTACATTCGATGCAAAAATCTTCATACGATAGATACATTCATTAAATGGTTTCGATGTATTACAAATATAAATAGAATAAGTACTAGTAGACCACAAAAAAAAAAAATTCAACACTCACCGCATGGGTTTGAAAAGGGCCTGCTCATCATTAGGATAGTCTATGACCAGCTTTATTTGCGTGCCGCCAGTTTTTTGTGCTGAAACAAACAAAATTCACTTTAGTTAATTTATGCCTATACATGCGTATACCTAAGCATTAAGCTGCGTACACACTTGAGCACGAATGCGAATGAGGCAGATCGAGGCTGAACAGAATGCCTCGTGTGGGATAAACGTTTTCCCACATAGGAGCGCATGAGGCATGCCGCGGCAGTGCTCCAGTGTTGTGCGGCGAATAGGCGAAATGTCGAATGAACACTTACTACCCGTGGCTTGTATCAGTGTTATAAAAAACGTAAAAAACAGAGACGAAGATGGTGTTCACAACTTTATTTGAGACGAAGCCGCATTAATAATGTGAATAGTACTTTTTTTATTAAATGACTTACGTATACTGACGAAAATTTTGGCAAATTTAAAAATTTCACCAGGATGTCAAAAGAAGATTTTAATTTTCTTTTAAATGGAATTAAAAGTAAAATAAAGAAAAACAATACAAGATTCAGAACCTTTTAAACTATCGATTTTTTTCTTTATTTCTTCTACACTTTTTTCAAGAGATGCTGCTATTTCTGCCCACGCATCTTCTTTTCTTAAGTATTGTACAAATTGGAATCTCGAGGGTTCCATAATATTTCCTTCTTTCTATATTTATTTATAAGATCGAAACATAAATCTTGAGTCCACTCCATTTTTATAATGTATTCAAAATCATGTGTTCAAATGTTATGAACACGTCCACACTGAGCACGAATCCCTTTGATAGACCGACAGCAGTTGGCTCGTTCCGAACTGTTCGGCGAACAGTTCGTCGTGCCTCGGGACAACGTCCACACTGCATGCCTCCTACGGCCGCGGCCTGCCTCATTCGTATTCGTGCTCAAGTGTGTACGCAGCTTTACACTTAATAATACCACATTTGTATTAATGCTGATTTATTATTATTAATTATTAATTACACTCGTTATATTGCATTTTATATTTTACAAATGAATAAATTAATTTATCCATTGTGTATTAAACAAACATTGTTATTTATTGTAAACAAGCATTTGTACATTATATTTATCTATTGTTATACGCTAATATACCATTTATTTAATTATCCAATATTCATTGTAAATCATGTGTAATAATATGAAAAGGCTCATTAAGGATTGAAAATTGATTATATTAATTGATTTTCTAAATACACAAAAAGCATTTTAAATTATTGTTAAAACATGACAATACATTTTATAACCCTATTGTTTTATTAATTTTGTAACCCTGCAAACAATATACAATTATTTTTTAGGTTTTATAATACAGTTCTTTTCTTCTTTTATGTGTAACGTGAGAAAAAATTCAAACATTTAAATTTAAATAGATTAGTTCACCATTTTGATATTTGAAAGCTGCTCAACAAAAAAAAATGTATTGCACGAAATAATAATGGCAGTTGCAACTTCTTTTATTAATATAGCATATCTTTTTACCTCTCGCTAAGAGAGGTATTGGATTTATGCTAAAAAACGCATATCCAAATTTTAAAGAATAAGCACGTTTTAATGTCCCTACAATGCGATTATAATATTTTTACGATGAAGTCTGTGTGTGTGTATGTATGTATATGTGTGTGTATATGTGTGTGTGGATGTTGGATGGATGATTTCTCAAAATCTATAATACTTAATATAGGTTTAACTACATATTTCTCAATCGGACATTATTGGGAACAACTGAAAAGGTTTTGGTATTAATTGGACCACCGGAAGTAGCAGATTCTTAAAAAAATCTTCTAAATATTATTTTTTGAAAATTTTTGTTCTTGCTAGTATTAAAGACGGGTAAATTCTCTATCTGATACATATAAATATTTTATTATATCTTTTATAGATTTAGAGATGAAGAAATATAAGGTATATAATAATTTGTTGTCATAAATTTCACAGCCCAAATAATGTCATAGAAACCAAATGAAAAATTAAAATCTGACAGATGAATTTCAGTGTCAAAAATCAAGAGACATTACTGAGACCTACATTATATTATTTCTTATTGTATTAATAAGTCAATATTTAAAATTTATTACATATACCCTTCAAAAATATTGTCAGTCCCAACAATGAATTGGAAACATCTCGAAAAAGTAGAAGAGTAGGATAAAATATCTTCATAGAATGAAATTAAAATTAAAAATTCTAAATATATAAAGAATAGATATAAGTAGAATTATTGGTGTAGATTATAGGTATACGAGAAATGTTAAATATGTAAAATAGGGCGCGAGCAGTCATGTTACTTTGTTGGCCTTGACAAACAAATATGGGGACCAGTGTCTGAATGATAGCTAGTAATTATGTACATAGATGTCAAAATATCATAATTTTTCATTCTAAATTTAGTGATTTTCCAATTCCATGTGGTTTATTTTCTTCGATAACTAAATTCCACACTCTTGGAACAAATTAACTACGTGAATTTAAAAAATCTTGAAATTTTTAATGAAAAATTCTGACATTTGACATTTATGTACATAATTACTAAACAATTTCCTATGACTGCTCGCGCCCTATGCTTATGTAACCAAAAACGGTAGTAGCGAAAGGTATTGTGCTGGACACATCAGATTTTTTGTTTATGTTAAACACTCACGACTCTTCAACGTATTAATCGTAATATTTTATTATACGTTTTTGTTTACTGAGAGGAAAAACAGAATTCCATCTTTGTCTTTACCTTACGGACATGTCTAGATTTTTTTTCATTTCTAACACAATTTGCTTCATATGTTTACAGAACGATTTCCTGTAAACAGGTCCTCCACCATCACCATAGTAACAAATTGAAAACAAAAATGATCTTTTTCATATTATTTAAATTGTATGAATAGGAGAGGGCTATCAATATTTTTTAAAAATCTACTCTATAGTAAATTGTTGCTTTTTCAAGACTTCTGCAAATACCTTTCTCAAATACGGAATCCACTTTGAAGTAAAGTGTACTTTTTTAAAAGACGTAAAATAGTATATTGTGCAATTGTCCGACCCGCTTCGCTCGTCGTGCAAACTTCCACGTTCACCACACAAAATATCACTTCTACTCCGAATGACACATTATATTTTCTCTTCAAATGTATATATTTAAAGAAAAATATCTACTACTGCTGTTACATTTTACGTAAATTACTTTTGCGATTTCAATTGCTCTGTAGCTATGGATACTTATTTGTTCACTTTTTGTTATAAACATTGAAGTGAAAATTTTCACGTTCTGATGTTTAAATAAAAACTGTGCAATTTTATATCCTCCTTATGTGCAATTATGTCGAAATTTGAAGTATTATAATGAACGCCCCCTGATGTTGTTCAATCGGATGGAAATCTAACAGTGTGGGTGAAAGATATGTCCAGGAATCACTGCAAAACAATATAAACTATCCTTATCACTTTAATTCTAAGTATCCTCAATAGTAAACTCTGTTTATATTTCAATTCATTGGTTATTTATTTAAATTTGACAGCTATTGATGGTATTTAGTAACTTTATTCCTAGGTTATCTATTGTGTTATAGTGACATTTAGGGCGATATTACAAGTTTCTTTTGTACAAGTTACTTTTTATTCGTTGATTTTGTATAGTTTCTATGGATATTTATTTATTTTATTTCTACCTTGTGAATCAAGTCACAAAAGAAGCTATTTTTATTACGTTTGAAAAAAAAATTAAGCTGAACTATTTTCAATAAAGACTTTCTCGACCTACAGACCGTTTAAATTTACATGAAGTTTCATAACAAAATATTTTGAAAAGTACCAATTGTAAGATAACAACATTTATATGAATCCATCTATTTCTCAACAACAAGTTTCTAATTACTGTATATGTTTTCTATCTCGATCAATAACTAATTTCTCGCACACCCATTTTAAGGATTGATAAATGACAGTTTGAGTATAATAAGGCACCACACCGTGTTTTATTTACCCAGCCTTGACTTGGCTAGATCGTTATTCTAATATGCCGGCTCTTTGTAATTTCATAACAAGTTTCATTTGTTTTCGGGCTCTGTTGACTCAACCCTATACAAACTCTTGACATGATTTATATTTTTTCAAAATGGAGGAAGAGGCAAATTAATGCAGTAATTTATTAAACGGGAAATTGTAAACTGGTATAATGCCAAGGTGGCATATTGTTTATAGAATCATTGTTGAAAACACTTTGTTTCAATAATCATTTTTCTATTTATAGCGGTATTTTGTACCTACTAAAGTAGGTTTTTTTTGTTCTTATACTGTTTCATTAGAGTGTAGGATTTTGCTCTATACTACAATTTTTGTTGACCGTAATCCAGTTGATAAAGAAAATATTTCAAAACTACGTATTAGTCGCTTTCTTTCGGGTCAGAGAAATCGGATTGAGCAATCCAAATAGGATCGTACGTGTTCTTTCGGTTTTTGATCTTATTCCCCCACCACTAAATTCTGGATTGTGACTTAAATTTTCGAATCGCTTTAAAACACCGATTATGTCAATCGGATCGCTCTGATTGCTAGTTAATGGCAAGTTACATGGACGACCACTGTTACTATTTATGTTTTGTGTTTGTACCAGGCTGTACACAAAATAAATCTAAAAAGTTTTCTTTCGTTTTGTTTGCGATATAAGTTTGTCGATAGACTTACAATGAAAAATACCGAAGGACGAGCAGTATCGAGACCACATGAGATTACAGGCCTGAATGCTTATCCCCTCTCCATGAATGACGTCACAGCCTAATGTCTAAGGCTAACCTTGCGCTGAGAAAACATTCAACTATTTAAGTTGCAGCAGTCAGCGTGAGTGGAATGTTACTGTATGGTTGTGCTTGTGCGGTATATTATCGCGATTTTTCTTATGATTATTATAAAATAAATAATTATATATTGTGGTAGATATACTCTTATACCGTTCGATATAAGGTTTGAGTGTTCCATCAAGCATAATCTTTGTTGCTTGTTTTTGTTTCCTTCTTTTCATTTATATTTTTACTTCGTCTCTGAAAACATTGTTCTGTTTCGAAATAACATCTTGTATATATATTATTTAATATTATTTACTTGTTTAAGTATTGTTTGGATTAGAAATAAAAATAAAATATCTCAGTGAGATTGTGTAACTAATATTTCTTGTACTATTTAAACCACAATAAATAAATGAAAGTAAAACTTAAGTTGTATTAGTATATTTATTCCATTTATAATTTGTTTTTACCTCTCGCTAAGAGAGGTATTGCATTCATGCTAAAAATCGCATGTCCAGATTTTATTGAATAAGCACGTTTTAAGGTCCCTACAATCCGATTTTAACATTTTTACGATGATGTCTGTGTGTGTGTGTGTGTGTGTGTGTGTGTGTGTGTGTGTGTGTGTGTGTGTGTGTGTGTGGATGTGTGTGTGTGGGATGTTGGAAGGACGGCTCAAAAACTATAAGACTTAAAATTTGTTTAACAACGTATTTCCCAATCGGACATTCATGGGAAGATCTGAAAAGGTTTTGGTAATAATTGGACAACCGGAAGTAGAAGATTCTTGAAAAAAAATCTTCTAAATATTATTTTTTGAAAATTTTTCGTGGTAATATTAAAGAAAATTAAATTCTCTATCTGATACATTTAAATATTTTATTATATATTCCATAGATTTAGAGATAAAAGAAGTATAATATATAAAATAATCTGTTGTAATAAATTTGACAGCCGAAAGAATGCCATGAAAAATAGTTGATAATTTAAATTATTTGTAACTGACAGATAAATGTCAGTGTCAGAAATAATGAGTAATGAAAGAAAAATGTACTTGGAGAATCCCTTAGTTCTTAATCTGTGACTATTATGGAGATGACAAGTCTAGGTTGAAGGACTTAAATTTGTTTCAAACATTATGGGACAATGTACACCACTACTATAGACTAGAGTAACTTTGAATTGCGAAAAAGCTATCAAATTGACAAAATTACACATCGATATAAGAATAATAGGAGTGCAATCTATCCGTCAGTTTATTAAAGGGAATTAGTGTTATTTAGATATAACATGTATGAAAAAATAAAATGTAAAAGAAGATATGTAAGAATAGATGCACAATCCATATATACATTTTAGACCGCCCAAAATTAATGTTTTTACTAGAAGAATATGAAGAGAAAGTAAACAACGTTGTTCGAATTGAAAATTGCAGTTACCAGCCTAATATTTATATATGGTAAACTCTACTTTGTAATTTATGGTAAAATATCTTCATGTTGAGACATGCTATTATTGAATAATAAAGAAGTTTATACGTCATAGATTTATATGAATATATTATTTGTATTTATAAAAATATTCTTTGCTTTATGCATACAGCCAGGTAAAATATACGGCGAGAGGTTATGTGCTGGCCACATCAGATTTTTTATTTAATTTTTACCTTCCGTCACGTCTAGGTAAGGAAGGTATTATCTTTAGTCAAAAGATTCGGTGGTGAGTTTTCAATGAATAAACACGTTTTAGGGCCCCTACAATACGATTTTACTATTTTTACGATGATGTCTCTGTATGTATGTATGTGTGTATGCGTGCGTGTGTGACTATAATTTCGGCCGCGATATTTCCAATCCTAGAATTCCTAAAATTACAATTTTTACGTATTCCTCTTCCTTACATCCGTATGCACACTTGATTAGATTTACCAGAAGTACCCTCATTTGAAGATTGTAACAGTTTTTCTTGAAAATACGCAGTTAGATATTATTTTTTGCCATTTAATGATATTATAAATATTAAAGAATATTCTTATCCATACAAATTAATTGCATTATATATTTCATATTCAATGAATATAGAGTTATAGAATTATAATGAAATTAAATTTTATAAATCAGCCAGCTATGCTATAACCATGGAAACAGCTAGTATATTAAGAAAATTCTGATAGATGTCAGTGTCAAATGAAAAGAAAATGAATGTGGCAGAGATGAGGATGTTGAGATAGATATTGGGGATAGGATAAGGAATGAAAGAATAAGGGAAATGGCTCGAGCGATAGAATTTTCTAAAAAGGTACAAGAGAGACGATTACATTGGTTTGAACATCGAATGTTAATGGCACAAAATTAACCCCTGTGGCGTACTCTCCATGCCAGCAATGAGTGCTCGTGGTCGTGAGGTGACGCCTGGTAAGCGCCCGCACGATACAAATATTCCATCATTACCGATATCTGTGTACGAAGCAGATTGGCACACCCAGCAATGGGTAATATGCCGTGATGAAATATTTATTTATTTATTTTATGAATAGTTTAGTAATAGTAGACAGGCGAAACAGAGGAAGACCAAAGAAAAGATGGAAGGACTGTATTGCGAAAGACTTGAGAGAAAAGGAACTAAATGAGGACGACACTTAAAAATGAGTGGAAGAAAGAAATAAATATAGCGACCCCTAACGAATGGAAGAAGCTAAAGAATAGGATGTCAGTGTCAAGTGCAATTTGCATAGTTTGTTTATGAGATACTGGAAATTTATAATCTTTTGCAAGAAAATTTATGTATGGAATTTGTAAATAATACACAGGATTGACGGAAGGTATTGTGCTGGCAACATCAGATTTTTTTTAGTTATGGAAATAAAATAGTAATTATATAATACACCTAATGTATACCATTATTTATTTGGTTTAAAATTAATTTACTTTGTGCAAATTACAAGCGGCTACAAAGAAAAATAAATACAAAGTTTCTGAATGGCAAAATCGTTCACTCAATCGCTTTTAGTGAGGTCAAACTTCGGCGGAAGTTATGTTTTTGCCAAGAATACGTTGCCCTTTTCTACATCGGCAACGGCAGCACCGCTAAATTACCTTGGACATGCGAGGGTGAAACTTACCAACTATCTCGATATCTAATGCTCCCCATATCCTGGAACTTATGTTAGATATTCTTTTGATAAATAGCATATTTTACTAAAGTATTTCCAAATGCACTTGTATTTGTCTGCTGCTGTATAATAAATAAATAAATCATTTTAATATTTCTCAGGAAAGAAAGAATTTGTTACGGAAAAGTTTACTAATACCTTGAGTTTCCCTCATCATTTATCATTATAAATGAACTAAGAGTATTTTTAAAATATAAAAGAATAGAAATGGCACAATTATAAAGCTCTCAAATGATTCCTTAATGGAAAAACTAATAAACATGCAACTATTCTATATTTTACTACAGTGTTTCCGAAACTTGAACACTTGTCTACCATTTCTTAATATTTGTTTGTTACTTTAAATACCATATTATTATAGAAATTAATTTGTATTGTAAACATGGAAAACAATGGATAATGAAGCTTCTTGAATGGATGGGTGTATGGAAATAAATAAATTACTGGATTGCAGTTAAATTATTTTATTTTATTTAAATTTCGGCCTCTGCCCGTTTCGGCATTTGACTGCAATCCAGTAATTTATTTATTTCCATTGAAAACAATGTAAAATGTATATTTTATTATACAGTTTATGTCCAATTTTCTATCTATAAAGTTAGAACATTCCACTTTAAAACGATGCTCGTTGTTGATAATACTTTCGCTGTAACGTAAATTTATATATTAATTCAGATACATTACCTTGATTCATAGCCGTACGAATAACGTTATTTTATGTCAGAGTCACTGACACTGACATTGTGTCATTAACTTATTTTTAACATATTTGGTTTTACATTTGCTTATAAACTTACCAGTTGACTTATTTTTGAATTTTGAATGCTTTTACTGTCATATATATTTTTATAATAATAAAATAACAGTAGTATCTTACGTACCCTTATAAAAACTAAGCAAACGACACTACTGAATTTGTCATAATGGCCGGAGCAAAAATCTGAATTCATACAACTCGTAGACGATCTTGATCGGACATCTTTCAAAAAAATTATATATATAAATATATATATATATATATATATATATATATATATATATATATATATATATATATATAATTGGTGAAAGTTCGTCACTGATATAAACTGTAGTAATAATTTTGTGGGGAGTCAGTGAAAGGGCAATATTTTAGTTAGTTCTGGTTTATTTCATCAAGCTTTCGGATTTTATTTAATCCTTCTTCAGGATGCTGTAAATTGAGTCAATATAACAACAATGATTACACATTTCGTGTGGTAACTTACAATAATGTGAAGTTGTATTTTACAATAGTTTCGTTTATGAACATGAGAACATTAATACTAAACAATGTTCTCATGTTCATAAACGAAACTATTGTAAAATACAACTTCACATTATTGTAAGTTACCACACGAAATTTGTAATCATTGTTGTTATATTGACTCAATTTACAGCATCCTGAAGAAGGATTAAATAAAATCCGAAAGCTTGATGAAATAAACCAGAACTAACTAAAATATTGCCCTTTCACTGACTCCCCACAAAATTATTACTACAGTTTATATCAGTGACGAACTTTCACCAATTATATATATATATATATATATATATATATATATATATATATATATATATATATATATATATATATATATATATATATATATATGGGCTTCATACCATTTTTGTCAGTTGAAACGGGGAACAACAGTCTGCGAAAAACGCTTTACCTGTGTTCAAACTACGAACTCAAACCCAGAATATTTCGGCCAGTTATATTTTCAACAAACAAATGATAAAATTGACGCAAATGGTGTGAAATTTATACAAATTTCTTTCGACTAGTTTAAAATATAGATTTTAAAATTACAAAAACTGAATATGTTATTCTAGTATACCGACATTTAATATTGTATTAAATACCCCGCAAATTTTTCAGTGAGTAATGTACGATATGTTTTGCAAAGTAGGTTTCACTGTACGCATTGGATATATACGAACTTGATTTTCATTGTGCCAAAAGTAAAGGGTCTCGGTAGATGCTAAGTTTGAACTAGAACTAGAAGATGACCCTATTATAAAATGTCATTTGGCCAACAGTTTTTCGGAAGTTCTGAAATTTCTAACCATTCCCGTAGGTTTTATAATTTACTAAAAATGTAAATCGACCGAAGTATTATGGGTTTGTATGTTTGGGTTTCATCCTAATATCCATTTCGCATATCTTACTTGTGAAAATGCGATTTTTAAAGTTCAAATACTTGAGTACCTAATATTTTTTGAGATGTACAGATATTTCATACAGCAAAACGACCATTTTCTTCGAAAATTTTGTATTTTAGAGTATTTTATAATTTTATTTCAAACGTAACCATAAACTAATTAAATGTGAACTTTCATTACCAATAAATATATCGCAGCCAGATTGTAAATCTATATTTTTATAAAACGCCCAGTCTTTTCATGAAACGCGGCCAAATTTTCAAACTTTCGTTGACTTAGTGATGTTTCACAACCTGGCTAAACGTTTTATAAAACGACGAACAGCTTACATAAGGTAGCTTGCATAATTCTCTGAATATAACAATATATCCTAACCTAACGGACAAACCGCGGCCTGAATTTTCCAAGCGTGTTTTTTGTGCATTAAGTTAGGTTATGTTGAGTTGATTTTAGAACAATACTCAAATATTCATATTACAATACAGCCGTAAGCTGTTCGTCGTTTTATAAAAAATCTAGCCAGATTGTAAAATATCGGTAACTAAACGAATGTTAAACTAGGTGTTTTATAAAAATATGTCATCATCATCTGTGTACAAAGCAGATTTCACATACCCAGGGTAATATGTCGTGAATATAAATTTTATTTTGGTTTTTAAATTTTACAACCTGGCACCATATTGTCTAAAAATTTTAACAATCCAACATCCTTTCGCGTACCCCACTTTGGGAAACTCTGGTTAACTGTACAAGTTTGTGATCGTAATTCTGTTATTAGGACAAGAAAATCTATATTTTATTAGTCGGTAAATGGATCACTACGTTATTTACGTTTATTTCAATGTGTCTACATGAACATGAAGTAAGTTTTAAGATTATGCGTGTAATATAAAACACATTTGATACAGAACTCACCATTAAACAAAGAACAGATTACTTCAATATTCATAAAATCTTTTATATACCCTGTTACATGGGGCTAACTTCGAAAATATGATACGTATTTAATTCATTTTACAGACCATTTCGATAATATTTTATGCTTTACTTAAACTGAATTTACTTTTAATGATACGAGTATATCGATTTAACTTAAAACTATAATACTTACTGCAATCTAAATTTAATAAATTAATGGCTTCATATTATACATAGACACTAATAAACCACAAATTTTCATTTTAATATTGGTAAGCATTTATCTAATATAATGAAAATCATTAATCGTTTGGTTTATAATCCCCATCAAGAGACATTTCTTCATTGCACATTGTAAAATTACAAAATACAAATCAATTTTTCTTAAGTACACTAGCCGCGTCAAATAGATATTTTAGAGTATAAGTACTAGTGTAGTTAATTTAGTAGATAAGCGTAACGCTAACGACGGTTCTGACATCTATACGCAAATATTAGGACCTTACAAAAAAAATACTAATAATAATTAATAACAACATAGTTATAAGATATACATATATAATTAATAATGAAATTAAAATATTTTTAAATTTATTAAACACTGGATGAGTTCTCCATCGGCGACTTGAATTTTTCTTTTCTTGTGCGATTTTATTTTTTACACAATTAATTATAAACAATAGCACTTGCGGTTGCCATTATTTTTTTCCGGCGTTGAATAAATAAAAATTCTTCAGTATTAATCTTAACAGTTATTATCAAAGTCAAATATAAAAATAACCTTCTTATGCATGCGCACACAAAGGTATGCATAAGCATAAGCGTAAAAGTTTGGAGTTCGCAAACTTTTGTGTTTATGCATTACGCTTACGCTTACGCACTAATTTGTAGCAGTGAATGGTGTTACGCATTGCCATGTTCTACGTTATGCGTTAGCATTATTTATTAGAACTACGCACTAAAACAGTAGCTGTGAATGAAGCTTAAGACCACTAGCATCAAATCGTGGCATATAGTACCTACTTAAAGTACTGAACCTACTGAACACGAAACAAAAATACACTCACCGGCTCAGAACGACAAAATTCTCTATCCGACAATTTTTTTATTATACCTTCTATAAATTTAAAGATATATACAGGGTGTTTATTAAACATAGGGCAAAAATTGAACGGATTATTCCCTGGACCATTCTAAGATGATTTTGTCCTTTGATGATTTTTGAAAAGCCGCTTTGTTTCGAAGATACAGGGCGAAAAAAATTTCGACAATAACAACATTTAATACCAAAAATTACATGTAAAGTTTCTTAATCTATAAGTACTGTTGAAAATGACTACCTCCAGCTACGATGCAAGAATCCAATCTTCTTCTCAATGATTGCCGAACTCTTTCAAAAACACCAGAGTCGTTTCTTATGGAGTTACAGCCAGCAATTATCCGATGTCTTAAATCTTCCAAATTTGCCAATGGAGTAGCATATAGGTACTAATGATTTTAGATGGCCCCCGTCCGGGGATCGAGCAGGCCATAAGTGAGGTCCACCTCAACCAATCCAGCGATCTCCGTTTGTTATTGTTAAAAAATCACGAGCAACCACACTAAAATGCGCTGGTGCACCATCGTGCATAAATCACATTCTTGTTGCCAATGGTACATCCTCCAGAAACTGAGGTAGAGTATGTTCCAAAAAGTTGCGATACACCTCGCTGGTAAGTCCATAAATGAAATGCATGTCAGTTATCTCGGCGTTCGTATAGCTATTCATGATAAGAGGACTTCACTAACAAAAGTTTAAGTATTATAGACAGAAAATGCACGTCAAACAGCCAAACGTCTCAACAAATTTGACACATAACTTGCCTGCTGTTACTAGATTAATAATTTGAAAAATATCAAAATTGGTTTTGTCGATTTTTTTTTCGCCCTATATCTTCGAAACAAAGCGGCTTTTCAAAAATCATCAAAGGAGAAAATCATCTTAGAATGATCCAGGGAATAATCCCTTCAATTTTTGCCCTATGTTTAATAAACACCCTGTATAATCTATAAAATAATCTGTTGTAAGTAAATCTCACAGCCTGCTCACCAAACATCTCCATGGTAACTACTTGAGAAATTAAAATGTCTGTAATTGACAAATAAATGTCACTAATGTCAGTGTCAAAAATTCAGAAATAGTACTGCAGGCTTTTTCTGGGAACGATATTTAATATTTCTTATTATTAATTATATATTTAAAATTATAGGTATATTACATGAACCCTTCAGAAATAATGCCAATCCGGTTAATGAATTGGAAAAACCTCGTACATTTAAAAGAAATGGAGAAAACTTGCGCATAGAATGAATTTAAAATTATAGAAAATACGTAAATATAAAGATTAGATGTAATTACATTTTTTTGTGTGTACAAGAAATGTTAAATACAATATTTATATATACCACAATGGAAAGGGCGCGACAGGTATTGTGATGG
Organism: Harpalus rufipes; assembly: GCA_951394225.1. Classification (NCBI taxonomy): domain Eukaryota; kingdom Metazoa; phylum Arthropoda; class Insecta; order Coleoptera; family Carabidae; genus Harpalus; species Harpalus rufipes. The sequence goes on from OX596275.1 coordinate 12,385,919, forward strand.
CAACAATAGATTTTTTGTATTTGTTAGCTATGATAACGCTGACTTCTTCCATCCTCAAATACAAAATCACGGAAGATACGGGGCCTGCGTTTAGTGACATATTCGATGCATTAAAATGACAAATAACTAATAATAAAACAAGGGACAGAAAGAAACGAACCTAATATTCACGATAAGTAGGTATACATTTTATCAGTTATATTATCCCGTTAGGATAGTCCAAGTAATAATAATATTTTGTAGTAAATACACAAATATAAAATTTAAATAAAATAAATAAGTAAATATATCATCACGGGCATATTACCCATTATTGGGCGTGCCAATCTGCTTTGTACACAAATTTCGGTAATGATGATGACATATGTGTTTCGTGCGGGCATTTACTAAGCGTCACTTCAAGGGTACTCATTGCTAGCGTAGAGAGTGCATCACAGGGGTCAATTTTGTGTCTTTTAAAATTCGAAATATTTGGCGTCGGTCGTGTTCAACCCGGTTCCCCAGATTCGCGACCAGACACTCAAGCACGCGGCTACCAGACCCCATAAAAAATAAATAATATAAATTTTATACATTTATTCTTTAAAAAATGAAATAGATTCTTTTCTGTGCCGGTGGAGCATAATTTTCTGGTTCTTATGTTTACTTATTAAACTTGTAATAAACGAGTTTGATTGCATATTTAAGACAGCTTATAAAATAAAATTCATATGAAACATCAAAATAGTTAAAATTTTAAAAAGGTGTCATTACTAATGTATCTATGCCCAATCAGTATAATAAATTAAACTAAAATTACTCAAAATACATTAATTTAGTCCGTTGGCAGCAACTACAAACGAATTATTTCTATCTTACTCATTATATTATTAGCTGTGTCACTCAACTATTTCTAGTTTTCGTAATTAATGGTGCAAGTTACTTCTATTCCATAACTAAAATCCAATTTGTCAGTGGTTGGGTGCTAATAAAATAAAATTCACGCGAAAGTTTAATTTTAAAGCTGCCAGGCTGCCACCAAAAAGTGTCAAACTTATCATTCGTTTATTCGAGCTGTTTCAATTTAATCGAAATGGAAGCACGGGTTCCGAATCATCAATCAACTTTTTACAATGTAATTTAACGGGCAACGTTCGAAAATTATTGCTTTATTTTCTCTTGCTTCACAATCAGGTATTGGAGAGAATTAAGAAATTTTTATTGCAAATTTTCTTTGTAAAAATTTTAATTTTATGCCAGATATTTCTTTCTTTAAAACATTTTTACATTTGAAAGAATAAATCGCATTACTAATACACAAACCTTCATATTATCTAGGTTATGATATCTTCCTACTTTTACAGTTTTAGAAAAATATATTATTTTTCACTTTCCGCTACCCTTAGTAAGGGAGGTATAGGGATCGTGCTAAAAATCGCATATCGAGATTTTGGTAAATGACCACGTTTTAAGGTCCCTATAATCCAATTTAAACATTTTCACAATGATGTCTGTGGGTGTGCATGTGTGTGTGTGTGTGTGTGTGTGTGTGTGTGTGTGTGTGTGTGTGTGTGTGTGTGTGTGTGTATGTGTGTGTGTGTATGTGTATGTGTATGTGTGTGTGTGCGTATGTGTGTATGTGTGTGTGTGTGGATCTTCTGGGCATTCTAACTCAAATAGCATCATCCAGAAACTTTTGAAACTATGTATTTCTATCTTATTCTAATATGGAAAGAACCCATTAAATTTTGGTGTCAATCGGATAACCGGAAATGGCAATTTACTTGAAGCTCAAAATAGTTTTTCTTCAAAAAATATCTTTAAATGTTATTTTTTCGCAATTTGTTATTAAAAATTAAAGATTATTCTATTTTCTACAGGTTTGCATTAATACTTTTTGTATATATTTTATGGATAAATTTATAAAATAATATAAAAATTATATCTCGGAGCTTATGCTATAATCACAAATCCCTGGTTACACAGTTCAGCTCAAATGTATGTAACTGACAGATAAATGTCACTGTCAAAAAAATAATCATTTCAAATTAATAACAGTAATATTTTCAAAAGAAAATTGTATATAGAGCAAGAGTTACATGGGAAGGAACTTAATATACATAATTTCAATTTAATAAAAATGTTTTGAAACGAAAATTGTGAAAAGAACAATAGTTAAATGGAAAGGAACTTAATATATATAATTTCTATTATATGCAGGTAGGTATTTAAATAAGAAAATAAATATATTATCACAGCATATTACCCATTGCTGGATGAGCTAATATACAGATTATATACAGATTTCGGTAATGATATCATGACATATTTGCATCGTGCGGGCGTTTACCATGCGTCACCTCACGGGTACTCATTTTTGGCGTGGAGAGTGCATCACAGGGGTTAGTTATGTGCCATTTAATATTAGAAATATTTGATAGTAGGAATTGAATCCGGTTCCCCAGATTCTCCACCAGACATTCAGGCTCGCGGCCATGAAACCCCATAGGTATATGTATTTAAATTAATAAAAATTAAATGGCGGGAGGTTTTTTAAATTTAAGAGTATATTTCCAGTACACATAAAATATACTCGTATTTAGACTCATGTAGAATTGTACAAAGTAAACGTAATAAATAAATTATAAAATATATGATAGCATTTCAGATTTCGGATAAAAATGAAACACCAATGGAAAAGTGTGATATCTTTTTATTTTTATACTAATGTATCTAGTAAATCCTGCTAAAATTGATAAGTGAAGAAATATATAAATCAGATTCATGTATGGCACAAAATTGACCCCAGTGGTGCACTCTCCACGCCAGAAATGGATGCCAGTGAGGTGATGCCTAGTAAACGCTCGCACGGTACAAATATGTCATCATCATTAGCGACATCTGTAAACAAAGCAGATTGGCACCCCCAACAATGGGTAATATACGGCATATCACGGCGATGATACATTTATTTTATTTATTTTTATGTATTTTTGTAACTTCTAGGCATAAGTATTTGGGCAGCCGAGTTAACAACAGTCAGTTTTCGGCCTTCATTTCAAAATTACAAACGTGAATTCATGTCAATGAGGAGTCAGTAATTCAGTATTCAAGTTTTAGTTTTTAATAGTTGCTGGTTTTTTTGTTTATTTTCATTAAAATATTGTTGGTGTGTGGATCGAAGCAAAATATTGAAATAATAATATTTATAAAAATATATTGATCTTACCCAAAATATTTTTTTATTTAGTATCCTTTTAGTTTTATAAATTGTAGTTACAATCAAATAAAACAAAAACATATTTCTAATCTTCTCACTGGCACTCATTGGAGAGTGCACCACAGCGTTCAATTTTGTGCTTTTTAAAATTTGAAATATTTGGCGTCGGTTTGGATCGAACCCGGTTCCCCAGTACTTAAAAATGAACAAAAATGTCATTTAAAAGTATATTAAAATATTTTAACATATTTGAAATTAAAAATATTAGGTACACATATATTCTTTTTTGTTCGGCCTATTTAACTCCATATGCAAGCAATAATGTGATTCACTTTTATCTAAAATAATATTTCACAATGAATGGGTTCAAAACATTCTGACCAATAAGTTAATATTGACAAAAATGTTGTGAGATGGGTCCCCCAGTTCCTGACGGTTTATCAGAAACGTGTTCGTCGTTTTCCGACTTACTGCTCCGTTATAAAGCAGATCCTAATATGTTTATGGAAAGATTTGTTACTACCTTAGAGACATGGCTTCACCACTATCAACTTGAATGTAAGCAAGACTACAAATTTTTCATTCTACTCTCGTATTTAATAGAAATGCAGAGAAACATAATCGGAAATAGCAGTTTACTTGAAGCTCAAGATAGTTTTTCTTCAAAAAATACCTTTAAATGTAATTTTTTCGCAATTTGTTATTATAAAAATTAAATATTATTCCATTTTCTACAGGTTTGCATTAATACTTTTTCTATATAATTTATAGATAAATTTATAAAGTAATATAAAAATTATATCTCGGAGCTTATGCTTTAAACACATTTCCATGGTTACATAGTTCAGCTCAAATGTATGTAACTGACAGATGAATGTGGCTGTCAAAAAAATAATAATTTTAAATTAATAATAGTACCTAACGTTTTAAAAGGAAAATTGTAAATAGAACAATATTCTGATGGAAAGGAACTTAATATACATAATTTGTAGCATTAGTAAATATGCAGGTATGTATTTAAATAAAGAAATAAATAAATATATTATCACGGCATATTATCCATTGCTGGATGTGCTAATCTGATTTGTACACAAATTTCAGTAATGATGATGACATATTTGTATTGTGCGGGCGTTTACCACACGGGTTAATTTTATGCCATTTAAAATTCGAATTATTTGGCGTTGATCGATATCGAATCGGATTCCCCAGATTCGCGACCAGACATCAAGCACGGGGCAACGAGACCCCATAGGTAAATGGCGGGAGGTATTGTGTTGGTCACATCCGATTTTTTTTTCGTAGTTTTATACAGGATTTAAGGTAAAAAATTGCTTAACAATCCCATAAACATAAAAACATTTCCATATCTTGTAAAACTTGAAATATGCTTATCTATAATAAATAACACTCCAACTGCACCCTTTAATTTATTCCCTTGCCACATTCTCCCACGCACAGTTTGAAAGTCGCGCGCTTGTGCCCAGCGTCAAGTATTCCCGTCACCGGAACTAGTGGACGTAATAGCACACTAAGGACATTCATCACTGCATGTTGCTACATCCGGAATGTCTGCAACTGAATGTGGGGAATTACAGAATTACGGATAGGAGGATTATTTAGTGGAGTAGAATAAAGCGTAATTAAAATACGGGACAAGAAATAAAATCATACTTTGATGTACGAGTATACGTATGAAAATATATGTGCATGTTCTATGGAAAATATGTAAATGACCCATAATAAACTTCGAATTTAAATCATATTACACGAATAAGTATATACTAGGTATTTCATTTGACAAAGTACCCGGACGTTCATCACCAGAAAAAGAGTTCCAAAATCCAGACTCTTAATTCGCCATTAGCAAAACATTATTTTTAAAACAGAATAAATTAAATGATATATTAAAAATATAACTACTACATAAATATGCTATATAAAAATTCAAAAACAATGTTCGACTGTGTTTTGGGATGGAGATGGAAACAGGAAGTAACAATTTCTTGGACTTGCAGTCAATAATGAAATTCATTCACGCCTATTTGACGTTTCGACTATACTGTAGTCTTCTTCAGGGCTCTACAATACATACATAAGAATGATATATTCAAAAATATATTACAATAACATGTGGTATGGAACTTACAGAATTGTTGAGTTAAAAAAATTAAACATGTGGATAACGGCAAATACATTAAAATCAGATTTTATGTTATATAAATAAATAATAAATAAATATATCATCACGGCATATTACCCATTGCTGGGTGTGCCAATCTGCGTTGTTTTTAGTTTACCCGGCGTCAGCTCAAGGGCACTCATTGCTGTCGTGGAAAGTACACCACAGCAGTCAATTTCGTGCCATTAAAATTCGAAGTAATTATTAGTGTCGGTCGGGATCGAACCCGGGTCATAATTAACGAATTTAACATTTATTGTATAAACAAATAATTCAAATTGTATCTATTATTTCATTCTATGAGGAATTTTCTTCTACTCTTCTAATTTATTGAATATTCTTTATATTCACTCACGGTATTAGCGGTATTTCTTAAGGATATATAATATTAATATTCCTATAACTTTAAATATTTAATAATACTATAAGAAATTTTAAATGTACTTTGTAGAAAAATTAATTATGTAATGTTAATTAAACTGTTGTTTCTTGACACTGACATTTTGCATATATCTGTGAATTATAAACATTTAAATATCTTAACTGGTTTCCATGCAGGTGTTTGGGCAGCGAGATTTATTATAACAGATTATTCTATATAATTAGATAATATATCTCTAAATCTATAGAAGATATAATAATTTTTTTAAATGTATGAGATACAGAATTTAAAGATCTTTATTAACATACATTAAAAAAATATATATTTAGAAGATTTTTTTAAGAAACTAATACTTCCGGTTGTCCAATTATTACCAAACCCTATTCAACTTTTCCCATTAATGTTAGATTGAGGACTCCGTAGTTAAACAGGTCTTTAGTCGTATAGAATTTGAGAATTCGTACCTCCAACATCCTAACACACACACACACAAATACAGGCATCAACGTAAACGGGTTAAAATCGTATTCTAGAGACCTTAAAACGTGCTTATTCAATAAAATGCGGATATGCGATTTTTAGCATGAATACAATACTTCTCTTAGCGAGAGGTAAAAAACAGTATTTTGTCAATGAAATATTTTTCCGGCTTTATTCTGCAAGTGTTACATTTCCATTAAAAAAGGCCGTGGTTATATGTAGATCACACTATTAATAGTATTTAACAAGCAATTAGAGGTGTGTTAAATGTGTAATTTCTTATTCCTAATGTAATTTCGCATAGTGTGTTATTCTCCTCATTTATTCGTTTGAAAAGTGGGTAATTAGTAGCACTCTCTTCAACATTTCGATGTTATCGCACTACAGTCGTGTGTTTCTAATTAAGGAGCGATATTTTCATACAAACTGTTCAATCATTATAATTAATGATTTACTGATTTGACAGCCTCGGTTGAAGTGTTGCTTTAATGAGGTTTTTTCACTATTGCACAAAGAGGGATACCAATATTTTATTTGAATTATATCTTGTTAGTTTAAGGTGTATCGATTGGATCAATTATTAATGAATAAATTATTTGACCTCCCCTAAAGAACTTGTACTACTTTTATCGGTGATATTTCTATTACTTCATTATATTGTAAGGTTTTTATTTATTGTGAATTTAAAAATGTACTGAATTTATTTTTTCATACTAATATACATGTAACCAGATTATAAAACCCCTCTTATAATAAAATGCAGGGGACACGCTGCAAAATTGTCAAATCTTTGTCAATTTTTACAATATGGCTAATCATCTAGGTGTTTTATAAAACGACGAACAGCTTACTTATCTTGTAAATATATCTCTCTAAATATAATCAGCAGGGCCTGGTTTAGGTTGTCGTATGCCCTAGGCTTGGGACGTTTTTTTTGTTCTAACTATTTTCAATTATTGAGTATCATACCGAGAATTTTCACCGGCCCTCACCGGCCCAATCCGAGCCTGAATATAACAACAATAACCTAACCTAAAGCATAAAAGTCATACTTGGAAAACTCAGACCGAGTTTTATATAAAAATAATTATTTTCTAAATTATTAATTTAAAATGTAACGGCTGTGACGTACATTTCCCTAATGTCATTTACAAAAACTGTTTACAGCCCTATTCATAAGTTAAACAGAGAAGTGCGCTTACAATAGGCTATTCTCGAGTAATCAAAAAGAGTAAAAGTCTATTGAAAATATGAAAGATAACAGTTAAAGAATGCGGAAAATTCCATTTTTATTATTATTATAAATTAATTCCCACCTCAACTAAGAATATTCGGGCGTGTCTTACGTGTTAGAATGCTGCTCGGATGACATTCCTTTTCTTTCGTTTTGTAAAATTAGAAAAAAGCGAAATAAAGTAAGTGCAATAATTTATTTTATTCACTACTAGCCTAAGCAACCGCAATTATTTACTTTTATTTGACAAGCGAAATTGTTTTTTCCTACCTGTACATTGTAACCATGGTTACCGATAATTACCTACCAAGGTCGGTAATCATTACCGACCTCGGTTAAATGTCAATGTTGACAGAAACTTTTATACTTCCAAAACCATATAATAAATTAAAAAAGTGCAGTATAATACTATAAATTCACAATAAGGCTGAATTTCTCAGAAATCAAATTATCAAACATAGAGATATAGGAATACATACATGTATGTTGGCAACACTGGAATCAAGTAACGTTGGTGACATTGTAAAATAATAGGGTAATGTTGAATAAATATTCATATATTTTCTTTTTGATTTTTCTGGCAGTAATAAATTATATACATTTTCAGCCTGCTGCCGTAATTCTGGAGGAGTGCAGTTAATGTCACTATCAATACTCATAATTAATGGTAAAAATTGATTCACACAAGATTCAAATGATTCCAAACTGAAGAAACGTCAAACGTTAAAAAAAACAAATGAGACCTACTTTGATTTTGAAATATTTTATTACAAAACAAATGTTCATTTCAATATGCTTCGTTATTATCAATTTAAAAATCATTAACTAGAAAATATGTAAGTGCTAGTAGTGAATAAAATAGTATATTTACCTTGGTAGGGAAGACCATTATTGACCAGCGTCTTATATACAATCTTGACGCTAGGTCAATAATGATAGTCTTCCCTACCTTGGTTAATAATATACTATTATATACAACCGGTAAATAAAGTTAACTTTATTCTTATCAAAATCATTAATTAATGTGCTTCATTATTTCCCGAGCCCGAGGGAATTAAAAATGACAAGTACTCCCTAGGGAAATAAAAAGATTCAAGGCCATTGACAGTGTCACTTAGGAATAATTTTATTTTCTTAGTGTTCAATTCTTAATTGATATTAACATACAAATATGTAGAATATGATCGATTATAATTATTTTGAAAAAAAAATATAATTGTTATTGTGAAAAATTAAAAAAAAATATATATTTTTCGTCTATAGGAATTTGCTTTATTTTTACTTGTTTCACATGCTGTTAGTCTCTTTTGTAAGCTAAATAACAATTTTTTCCGTTTGTATATAAAATATTGTATATAACACGGGCGTAAAGCATCATTATTTGCCTCAAGCGATTGCATCCCTCGGGCTACGCCCTCAGGATTGACGAACTTTACTCCCTTGATATATAAACTACTATTATTTAAAACCTTCCCTAAAGTGCACAAAAATCGTCATTAAAAGTTCAGAAATCGGCACTAAAGTAATCCATTATACGACGATTTTATGCAAATGCAGTGTTGCCAACCTTATGATAATAATTGTACATGTAAGATAATATGGGCAGTACTTAAATAAATATAAATGTGACACGAGATATTGTCAAAAATGTTATCAAAAGAAATCAAAGCTTTTCTTCTTGAATCTTATTTTAGAAATGGAAATAAATTGGAAAACAGCGAATGGCAATATACTGTATCCTTCTTTATTATCTTTTCTCCTTAAAATTACATTTCAAGATCAATTTTGACAATTTGGCTTTTGAATTGAATAATGATCAGACATACGTTTCACTGTTCATAGCCTACTCCGAGTTAGGTATTTTTAACACACTGTATTATTTCAATAATAAAATATATCACAATTTAAATATACATAATTTTGTATTTTGCTCAATATTTTTTCGTAAGCCTGTGAATCACTGTTTGTTTACTTCTGGTATAGGCGATGGGAAATAAGCAATATGATATCTGGTGGTATTTTCGGAACTATAATTGACGGGATAAATTATATACGTGACATTTTCTTGAATGTATAAACACAAGTGTTATTTATTATGTTTATAATATTTACGTTTACATATGTAATATCTCTTAATATTATACACTTAATGCATAAATACAATTAGTAAATGTCAAATTATCCCGTTAATCGTAGTTCCACTATGGCGCTGCGATCTTATTTCCCATCGCCTATACTAAAATTTCCTACGTCACAAAGCAAATTTAAAATTAGCATCTTAATATCTCGCTCATTTGGAATTTTTAACTCGGACTTTTACATGTGGTCTTATATTTTTATGTACTTTAAGATATATTTTTTTTAATATCGTGGAATAACTTATTGGCAATTATATAATAGAGGGGGAAACAAGAATTATGTCCAAGTATTTCATTCAAAAACTATAAAAAATGTACATTTAATGTAATCTTCTTCAAAATTTGTAAAAAAATATCGATAAGAATAAATAAATATAAATATCAGCTGATAAATCACCTATGATCGTCGACCAGCTTCCATTTTACGATATATTCATGTATTAAATTTATGGGAAACATCAAAGAGATTTATGTCACAAGTTTTACGCTCTGAGCCATACATGACAAAATAATACATGATAAATAAAATAATTTTGAATACTTTTTGCTTTATTTTGTAAATTTCTTTCATATAAAATTAAGTTGCGATTGTGAAAGACAAAATAGTTAATCAATTTTTTGAGTATAAATATGGAATTAAAAAATAGTTATTTACGCAACTGTTTAAAGTAGGTAGTATTTTTTTGGTCGAATGCTTTTATGTACGTGTTGCATACAATATTTTTCCTACAACCGAAATATTAGTGCTATTTCTAATAATTCTGAGTGTACAGGCATCTTCAAATACTATTAGTGCTCTTTCTCATAATACTGTACAAAATGTATCTCAAACATTCGAAAGAATCTGAGAGATAAGTGGATAAGTTTTCTCGAATTATACATTACTCTAGAGCACCTGGATTTGTGTATGCTCTTTGAAGTATTTGTACGATGTTTTAAAAAAATAATAATCTTTTGTACGAATGTATTTTGTGTACATGAAATGTAACAATCTGTAAGATCTTACTACCCTGAAGAAGGTGCAAGGGTGCACCGAAACGTTGGTAGAATAAGAATAAATGCTATTTGACTGAACTTTCGAGTAATTGATAACACCTTATACATTTAATATTAATGTTATACTAAAAACATGTTAATGTTCTTAAGAATTAGGTTAGTACTCAATCTGTTAATAAAACTTATTACAATTGTTTAATTTATACAGTGTACAGTAAAATTTTTGAAAGATGCCCGATCAAGGTTATCTACGAATTGTATGAATTCAGATTTTTGCTCCGCCCATCCCGACAAATTCAGTAGTGTCGTTTGCTTAGTTTTTGTGAGGGTACATAAGATACTACTGCTATTTTATTATTATGAAAATATATGTTACAATAACAGCATAAAAAATCTGTTGTGGCCAGCACAATACCTCTCGCCATTTTCATTTTATGTAGTATAGAGCGAGGGCAGTTATGTGACTTTGTTGGTCTTGGCAAGCAGATGTGGGGGCCCGTGTCAGAATGAGAGCTAGTAATATACATAGGAGTCAAGTATCATAAGTTTTAATTCGAAACATTATGATTTTCCAAAACCATGCGGATTATTTTCCTCGACAAGTATATTCCATACTAATGGATGACAAATAAACATCAGAACATTTTGAAATTTTGAATGAAAAATTATGACATATGACAATTGTGACATCTATGTAAAAACTACTAGCCGTCATTCTGACACGGATCCTCATCTGCTGCCAAGGCCAATAAAGTCACATGTCTGCTCGCGCCCTATAAGTACACACAAATAATTGAAATTGTTTCCTTCTTTCGTTCTATAATAAATTTTATCCTACTATTCTATTATGTACAAAATTCTTCAAATTCATTGACGGTATTAACGGTATTTCTTAAGGATATATGTAATATTAACATCTGTAATTTAAATATATAATTAATTAATAATACAATAATATATATATTAAATGTACTCTTACCTCCCAGAAAAATCTGACACTGACATTTTGCATTTACATGTCAATTACAAAAATTTAAATATCGCAAATGTTTTTCGGGCAACGAGATTTATTACAACAAATTATTCTATATTATTATATACTATATCTCCAAACCTATACGAGATATAATAAAAAAATTATGTGTATTAGATTGAGAATTTAATTATCTTTAATATTTGTAGTAACAAATTTTCAAAAAATAATATTTAAATTTTTTTTTTTAGAAACTACCACTTTAGTTAGATTGAGGAATCCGTAGTCAAACAGGTCTTTAGTCTTATAGAATTTGAGAAATCGTGTCTCCAACAACCTCACACACACACACATCCACACACACACACACACACACACACACACACACACACACACACACACACACACACACACACACAGACATCACTGTAAAAATGTTAAAATCGGATTCTATGGACCTTAAATCGTGCTTATTCAATAAAATCTGGGTATGCGATTTTTAGCATGAATCCAATACCTCTCTTAGCGAGAGGTAAAAATCAAAAAAAAAATCAACTGGTAAGTTTATTAGCCAACGTAAAACCAAATATGTGAAAATTGAGATACTGACACAACGTCAGTGTCAGCGATACTGACAGGAAATAACATTCGTACGACTATGAATCAAGGTAATGTATCTGAATTAATATATAAACTTACGTTACAGCGAAAGTATTATCAACAACGTGCATCGTTTGAAAATGGAATGTCCTAACTTAGTCGAAACAATATGAATTTTTGAAAGACAAGTGTGTTATATCCATCCTTATCGCACACGCTTAAAGCCTTTGTAAAGTAGGGGGATAATTGTATGCCAATATGTTAATTCGTTTATGATATAGATGACCTTGATCGGACATCTTTCAAAAATTTTACTTTCATTATAGTATTTCTCAAAAAAAAAAAAATCATTATTATTCTAGGTACCTAATAATCTACTTGACAATTAAATTAATCGATTGTGTATGTTCCCTAGCAACGTCTGTTTACTTTCTATGCACTATTGTTCAAAAGTGACTGTTTCACGTAGTAAAGAGTGCGTACTTTACGCACGGTTGTAGGAAAAAAGTATTTTCAAATCAAGATTTTCAGTCGATCATTAAAATATACTCACACTCGCAAAAGTGTAGTTTCTAGACTAGTAATACAAATAACTATTATATATGTCTCTTTCTACTACAAAGATAAAGCTATTACTGTTTTAATTTTCTTTAAAATTAATTCACATAATTCTATTCAAGCTTATTTTTCCCCAGAACTATATTTCCGTGCAGTTTCGCACATAAAACGTAAACTTTCTTTATACTTTTATAGTTAGTTATAAACCTGCAAACAATGCTTATATAAAAGAAATAAAAATCTATTTGTTTGTATGAAGAAGTTGTTCACTGAACTAACTATTTAAAAGTATGTAAAACATTTAGAAGAATTTATTTAATTTGATTCTTAAATGAAAAAAATCGCATTCATCGGCAAATGAACTTAAAAAATCTGATGTGACCAACACAGTACCTCCAGCCATTTACCTATGCATATAATTTTTATATTACTTTATAAATTTATCCATACAATATATAGAAAAAGTATTAAAGCAAACTTGTACAAAATGGAATAATCTTTAATTTTTATAATAACAAATTGAGAAAAAATTACATTTAAAGGTATTATTTGAAGAAAAACTATCTTGAGCTTCAAGTAAACTGCCATTTCCGGTTATCCGATTGCCACCAAAATCTAATCAGTTATTTCTATATTAGAATAAGGTAGAAATACATGGTTTCAATACTTTCTGAATGATAATATTTGAGTTAGAGCGTAAACAGGATTCACACATACATACATACATACATACATACACACAGACATCATCGTGAAAATGTTAAAAATGGATTTTAGGGACCTTAAAACGTGGTCATTTACCAAAATCTCGATATGCGATTTTTAGCACGATCCCTATACCACCCTTACCAAGGGTAGCGGGAGGTAAAAACTATGAAAATATTATTTCGTTGAATTCAAAATTCAATTCTCTAAAAATTAAGCAAATAAAAATATAGAATCCTATTTAAAATTTAAAAAATTGGTTCCGTATATGGAGAAACCATGGACGATTTTTTTTTTAATTTCCATTATATTATGACTGCTAAAATAGAAATTGTATACAACATTAACCTTCTTTTGCAACTCGTATGGCTCGAGATAGCAATCGAGGCCCTTATAAAATGGACATCCTATATAAATAAGCGGGTTTTTCTTTTCAAAATGATTTTATTAACCTATTTATTTAATCGGTTCATCTAAACGTTTTAAAAACCTGTTAAGTAGAAAGCAAATCGATTTTTAGACATTAAAGCGCTTCAAAATTACATTCTTGATTTCGGTCAATCATAAAATGTTTATTTTAATATTCATTACGTATGTATATGGCTATTCTGTAAGCATCGTTATGGCATAACGAATGGTTAAAACGTTATACCGTTATAATAATAACGAAAATCGTTTAATAGGCTTATTATGTAAACGATCATTATGACATTGTATATTGTTAAATCGTTATTATAACGATAATAGTTAAAGCGGTATTCTGTAAACAATAATTTTATTCTACATAACGAAAAAAAGATAACGATACCGTTATTTTTTAACGCATGGAAAAATCATTCGTTACTTAACGTTTTGTCAATAATTCAGTATTTTTATTCGTGTCAAAATAAAATTGCTATTTTGTTGAATAGTGATCTCAAAAACCCAATCATATTATAGTTTTTTGCAAGGTAATATTAAAATAATTTAATAAGTATTTATTCCTAGCGCCTAGCGCAAGCTTCCAAATTTGTCTACAGATGGTAGTAGTAGCTCTAGCATAGCTCACAATAAGAAGAAGAAAGAATTTGACAGCTGACAGGTTGAAAGCTGATTCCCACCAGAACTAATCTAACCTAGAAGTTTTGTGAGTGATATTGAATTATTTTAGATATTTCATTTAAAATTAAATTTGATTTTGGGAAATAAAGTTCTAAACTTGATCCCAAGGTTATTGTTTTTTAAAATGTGTTACAGAATACGGATACGAAGATAATGATTATCGTTAAGTAGCTATAACGATTTTCATAATAATGATAACGATTTGTTAAGCGAATATTTCACAAAATAGGCCTATTAGTCTGGTTATAGTTCTCGAGATAGCGATGGAAGCCCATTTAAAATGAGCACGCTATAATAAATGGTTTTTTCCCTAAAAATATTATATTAACCTGTTAATTTAATCGGTTGATCTAAACGTTTTAAAAACTGATTAAATAGAGAGCAAATCGATTTTTAAACAGAAACCGCTTCAAAATTAAGTTCATGATTTCAGTTAACCATGAACCGCTATTTTTATGATTTCTTACCCTGCTTTAAATATTCAAAATGGTCGATCAATTGTTGACTAGAAACTCTTCTCTTTCAATGACATGTTACATCCAATTTTCTGTTAAGTGTTTCATATTGTAATTTATTTGGCCTGTATCGTCTTTTCTACGACACCCAAATGTATTCTACGTTGCACAATGCTTGTCGCATTGTTATTACAGACTCTATTATTGCTGTGTAGGGCTTTACACCAACTAGCAAGTCATCTGCATATAGTCTAGCTTCGTATTCATAAGGTTTTTAGCTTATACAGCTCGCTGCTTATTGTTATTGTTGTGGTCTGGTAGTATTCATTCAAGCACCAAGATTATTCAATAGTGTAGAGATGAAGTAAGATTGTGGTGCAACCAATTGCTGTATTGAATTGACTGAAATTATTTGCATATATTAAATCTGATTTAAATTTGTGTTATTGGAAATAAAAAGTTTATAGAAAGAATGATTTTGAAAGGTTATTTATATGTATTTTACAGTTTGAAAAACAAAATTTCCAATCAATTTCAAGATGCTTGATTAAGAGTAAATCGTAACCATACTGCAGACTTCAAAATGGTGAAAAATGATACGTAGGTAATTTACGTGACATAAATATTGGACTTTTATTTCACTCTTTTCTTGCAATAAAACCAATATTCATTCAAATAATTGAAATAATATAATGTAATGTAATTTTATTTTTAAATAATTTATTTAAATACCATACAGAATATTAATTAAGAATTAAAAATATGATTGTAATGGGTAGATACATGAATAAACGTATAATTTATTATTATAAATTATAAAAATAAGATCAATTTCAAAGGGTGCTGAAACTATCATAATATATACATAGGTAGTATCATATATACAGGATGTTATATTTTAATAGACCCAGCAAATATCTCGCTTATTTATTAAGTTAGTAATTTCTTTCATATAACATGATTTATATAGCAACATGTAAGCTACTTGATGACGGATGTACATTCATGATACCACTTCCAGTTTATTAGTAATTAATATCAACTTTGAAATTTCAAATTTGAAAAGTACACCAAATTTGCTTTACAATCTTGTAAAATAATCCATATGTTACATTATTAAAAAGTAAAATGGCGGGCACTTTTTTATACACCTAGTCGAAAAGAGAATAGGCTATGGCTTGAAAGTCAACTGGTAAGTTTATTAGCAAATGTAAAACCAAATATGTGAAAAATAAGACACAATGTCAGTGTCAGGGACTCTGACAGAAAATAACGTTATTCGTACGGCTATGAATTAAGGTAATGTATCTGAATTAATAAATAAACTTACGTTACAACGAAAGTATTATCAACAACGAGCATCGTTTTAAAGTGGAATGTTCTAATTTAGTCGAAACAATATGAATTTTTAAAAGACAAGCGTGGTATATCCATCCTTATCGCACATGCTTATAGCCTTTGCAAAGGAAAGAGATAAATGTATGCCAAGTTGTTAATTCGTTCATGATACAGATGACCTTAATCGGACATCTTTAAAAAAATTACTGTATGTAATACATAAATTTTCTCTAACCTCAAAAATCTTAAAGAACCCTATTTTTTCTTGCTTTATTATTGTAAATAAATATAACATGGCATATATGGAAGTTATATTTAATTATGAGAAATAGTTATTACATAAACTTATTAAAAATCCGCTTTTATTACATAATTTCCTGCGTTCATTTTAGTTCCAATATAGCAGACAAGACAAGTCAGCTAAGTATTAGTAGCTGTATCTGTACCGATGAGAGCACTTGTCAAACGTCACCTTATGTACTTTCAAAGCATAGGTCGATAGTGCACCATACAGATTATTCTTGTGCTAAATGAATATTGAAAGTAATTTTCCAGTTTGATGCAATCGGATTCGACCCGGGCCGTTAAAAACACAACCGGCCATCGGATGCAATTCGTCATATGACGCCATCTTTATATAAATACAATATTTTTTTTTAATAAATCTGTTACTATAAGTTAATAAATGTAATAAAATAATCTTCACAAACAAGCTTTAGAAAACAGGTAATATTTTTAATCCCAGGACTGAAGTGAAGTTTATTTGATAATAACAAGTGTGACGATGGTGACTGAGCGTGGTAGCCTAATGGCTAGCGCGTTGGCTTCTGAGTGTGGGGTTCAGGGGTTCGAGTCTCACTATCAAAATATTTTTTATTTTTTTATTTGTTCAGTAAATAGATAAAATACACAAACCATATATTGAATATTTTGAATTATGTTTCCATTGTTGTAAATAAATATTTTTTGTTGTATTTATATATATTTTTGTTGTATTAATAAATATATATTGTTTCACTGTTAATATTTATGATTGATGTCTGTACATGTCAGGTGCGGCATGGTCGAGCGGCTAGAGTGCTTGACCAGCGCGCTGAAGATCGCTGGTTCGATTCCTCATGAAGTCTGATTTTTTTATATTTTTTTATAGCATGTTTCGAACATGGCAGGTATTTGCAAGATAGTTAAAATCATGTTTAAACTTATTTTGAAGTTTTTAACAGTTTTTCGGGGTATAAATACGGGCCCAAACGATAGTTTATCCAGAGAGTGTGTGCTCTCTCCCGAGAGAGAGTGTGTGCTCTCTCAAGGAAGCGTTAGCTTCACGTCGAGCCTAGACGGTGTGTGCCGTCTACTGCGAACCTGGTGAGCGCCGGGCGAGCAAGTGATTGACCTTGGCTGCCTCTGACTCAGCGCTGTTGGTGTGTGCCGGCAGCTCGTGAGAGAGTGCAGAAGGTGTTCCGTACCGGTATCCGTCACCGGTTGTTTCCGTACAGTGGGGTCTGCCGCTGTGTACCGTAATCGCGATTGTCGATGAGTGTTGGTGTGTGCCAACACGATCCCGTTCCGTTCCGAAATCGCGATTGTTGACCGTTACCGTTTCCGTTCCGTTATCAACTTTGGTGTGTGCCATTGTTGACCGTCCGTACCGTGTTCCCGTAACTTTGGTGTGTGCCATCGTTACCCGTTCGTGTTCCCGCAACTTTGGTGTGTGCCATTGTTGCCCGTCCGTACCGTTGCCCCGCGACCTTGGTGAGTGCCATTGTCGCCCGGTCGGACCGCGTTGCCTCATCTTATTATTCTTTTTACCATCGTGGCCCGTTTATTGTCGACCATTTGTCAGAGCGAAACCAGCTTGCAAATATTGCTTGTTCCATGGTAGGATGTAATTCATTTCTGTATTTCTATGTTTTGTTATCAGTATCACCATTGTAAATACGTTTCATTTTCATATTTTAATAAAAATGTTCAAAATTATTATGATTTCTTTTTGGAAATAAAACCGAATCCTATCTCCATTGAGCTATCAAAATCCTTTTGGCGTTGTCCCATCTCTCCTAGTGCTGTGTTTCCGACCGACCGATTGGCGCCCGAGCAAACCGTTCTACAGCACAGGGTCAACAGAAGGACGTCGTTCCACGCTACGATTTTGCGTCCGAGCGAAATACCATCACAAAATGGCGCCCGAGCAGGGACTGGCGTCATCACACAAGTTTTCGAGCCACGACTTTGTAACAAATTAATCCATTAAAGATCTGTGACGCGAGCTTGCAATTAATTTCATATAAAACATTTCCACCATCAATACTCAATCGGAACTGTCAGAATCATAGCGATACAGTTTGACAAGTCCACACTTAACCTCAAATTGACTTTCCACAACCTCTCCCCCTCTTTCGCCGTCCCTGGAAAACACGCTGAGATTAGATCATGTTTGGGTTGATTTTGCCTTGTTTGAAGTATGGAAACGCTGCCATCAATCATACCGGCCATGTCACCGCCAGAATTAAACGAGTACTGCATGGAAATACACACAACTTTGCCCCACATACGACGACCATGGAAAATCAAAACAGAATATAGAACAGGGTAGTGTCCTGTGCATTGTTTTTACATGGATGTAAAGGAATAAATAGAAAACAGGAATTTCATGTCAAATTAAATTTTTTATCAAACAATGAGAATGATTTCATTTGTAGTTTATTATGGCATTATTGTTTGTTTATTATCTTGTAATCTATTGTTTTAAAAAAATATACATAATTATTACGGCATTTTATCTATTTATGTCACTCTACTTCATACAAATAAAATTTAAATATATATTTTTATTATAGAAATATACTTATTACTTCGAATATGAGGTTCATGATTTATTAATAATTTATTTAATTAAAATTAGGTAAACTGTGGAAAACAATTTATCTGCCGTTTGAAATTAAGATGCAAAATTTAAGTTAGTTAGAACTTAAGATAGTTAAAGATTTTTTTAAAGTTTAATTGTGAGTAGTACAGATATGGGATTAACAACAGAACATTTTCAAATAATGATTTATTATAAATAAATATATCAACACGGCATATTACCCATTGCTGGGTGTGTCAACCTGCTGTGTACACAGATATCAATAATGATGAAATATTTGTACCGTGCAGGCGGTTACTAGGCGTCACCTTACGAGCATCAATGCTGGCGTGGAGAGTGCACCACAGGGGTCAATTTAGTGCCATTTTTTAAATGATTTATTATGATTTCAAATAAGTGCTCATGGGTGGAAAGAAAGTTTTTAATAAACAAGTACCTTTTTGGCTATACTTTGCCGCTGGTATAAAGTATTTAAAAAACACATTTTCAGCATAAAAAGGTTAGGTGTTCTCGCACTGTTACCGAAAATAAAATTGCTACCGTTCAGAAAATATTCAAAGACAAAAGAACCACTCATGTGATAAAAAGCATCAAATGAAGATTGAATCATCGATCAGCTATTAACATAATTAATTATACACGATCACCTGAATTTTAAAAAAAGTTGTCAATCGTTTTGTGCCGTATCAACTTTCTGTTTTCAAAAAAGCGGAACTTGTGATAATTTACCATTAAACTTTAACAATATTAATTTTTGGAGCACACTAATTTGTTTCGAAAATTGTTATATGTTACGAAACTTATATATCATTTTTCGATGTACTTACACGCCAATATAGTCGTGTAGGTGTGGTATTATCTACAATTCTACATCAACAGTATATTTCATGTTATTATATTGTAAATTTATATTTTTACCTCCATAATAATGAGATTATTGTTAAATATTATAGGCGGTGTGCACAAAAGTAGTCAGCGCCGACATCGGACAAAAATGAAAGTTTTGGGTCGTTTTGATAACGTAACAAGGAAACAAGGTTATGTTTTATGTCGGAATAATCTTCCAATTTCTATTTTATAAAATATTTGCAATGAATGTAAATGATAAGACGTCAAATATTATATGATGCAGTGGGGTATATAATAATTCTTACAAAATTACCGATTGAAGTATTAAATTTTATAAATTTCATAGATTACACGAAGAATAGATGCTTAAGAAAGTAACTTGTCAAGAGATATCTTCTACTAATATGAACGATTCTTTTAGGTTTACATATTTCCTCATTGAAAAAGATACTTATCGTATGAATAAAATTCAAACAATGGTCATATGATTGCAACAATTAATTGTACAAAAAATTGTTTTTTTTTTTAAGTTAATATTTGAATATAATATAAGAAGCAAAAAATTGTCTTAAAATTGTATAATACTTGCAGTTTTATAAAATAGAAGTTATGTTTGACACAATTCTTTTATTTATTATAGATTGTGTACCATATGGTAATGGTCAGGTAGAATATAAAAAATCACAGAGTTTGTATTTTTCGTGTATTTTCCTTTCCTAGCTTGTGCAATTGATTCCCTTTAAAGTCTGGTATATTTTTTAATGAAGAATTTCCGTGTGTGGTGCATCCTGTAATATTTAACTAATATTATAAAATATAACAAAAAATTGAAATATGATAAAAAGGTTTGCAGAAATCACACATATTATGAGAAACATTATATTTTTTGTTACAAACCTTCGCTGGTATTTTAACTTTTTTGATTTAGTCATATCACATATAGAATTTTAAATAATTTCTTTATTCATTTCAATATACTATGATGTTTTGATATACAAAAGCACAAACTCAAGATAAAGTTGTAAATTGTATCACCTTGAAATGTTAAAATTTATTCGGTAACCAAAAGTAACAAAATAGCCGTTCCAGGCGCTGACGCCCAAAATGTGCACAGCGCCTATACAAAAGTAAATCTAAACAACAATGACAAGAAAACATATCATTTCCCCCACCATCAATCCAAAGAATCCATCGGGTTTCGGGTACGACTGAACCGATGAAAGTCTGATGAGTAAAGTGCTGAAATTAGAAACGGTGCAATAGATTTCATCTACTTTTAAATTCTGAATAAAAAATGAATAGAAAATAGAATAGCCTATTACAATAATTTCATCTTCCCATAGACCAGCATCAAAACTTCAGTATTTGACAAAAAAAAAGTAAAAGAAAACTCCGCCATACTCACATAATTTGAGAATATGCGACTTTCTGATATTTTTTGCTTCTATTTATAGGATAGAAGGTTTTCTTCGTAAGAAGAAGAGATTAATGATGCAATTCATGATTATTTTGAAAGCATTCAGCATTTTAAAATAAAATTCGTTGGAAGCTTTTAAGAAGTGTAAAAAAGATTTGTGTTCGGTTCTAGAAACGTTTAGTTAGAGGTTCATCAAAATGAACAAATTCGAATCAATTTGCTTGTTCTTATGATATTAAATCATTGCTGTCAAAAAATCGCGTTGCATTTGTTCGTTTTGATGAACCGCAACTGAATAAGGCGTTGATGAATATTTCTGCAAGCGGGCAATAATAGCCGTGTTCCTTCGAACTATGATTGTAATTTTGTAAATTCTGATTAGTTTAATCGTGATTCTTTTGAATTATGATTTAAAAATTATATCAAGACAACAACTTGAATAATATAAACACCTTCTAGCGTCAAATATCATATGCAGACCAATGCAAACTAATTTATTTTATTTTATAAATAATCTATTGTCGAGTGTTATAGCCAGTACATTAAAAATGGATCATATAGAAGTAAAAAAAAAATGTTCTTGGTAAAATATGAAGTATGTTTACTTAAAACAAAGCTTTAATGAAACATATTTTCTTTGTTTTCAAAAGTATGGTGGGTCATTACATGCTTTTGTAGGAAAATCATATTTCCTTTGATGCAACAAACCCCACATTGATAAATTTCTACACTCGAAAACCTATTGTCGTTAGCCATTTTTAAATTTGCTCTGAAACGAATCTGTATGATCACTTAAAAACGATGATTTAAAAGGGAAAGGGGAAGGTTGTCTAGTGATCACAATATGAGAAAGTGGGGATAACGAATTAGAAACGAAAAAACATCTTTCTTAAGCATGATCACTTTGATGATTTAGATTGTGAATCACAGCCCGAAGGAACACGGCTAGTGTTGTAGAGTATTATTGTTTATTGTATTTTATTCTCAATAATTCTAGTGTGTTTTTATTCATTACATTTTTTTTAAATGTATATGAATGTATACAAAATATCCTCATTTTTCTTCATTCTACGCCACTGTTTTGCTCTCTTATCTATGTCATACATCTTCCAGGGGCGGCGTTTGATTTCCGATTAATATATGAGTGTTTTTACGTGGACGTTGATACAAAAAGACAAGAGAGCGATAGTGGATATTAGTGTTTGTCACCCCGAGACTATGATGCCAGGAAAAACTGGTTATTGAATTTTGGAAATCTCTGGTGTGCTGTTTTAGTTTTGTTGTAGTGATAAATGAATGTTCTTTGTACAACGGAGTGGTTGAAAAAAACTGCTGGGCTAGCATGTAATAGGTAGCAGTCAGGTTACAAGAGGAGATATATCCTAAAGGTTAAATGTTACAGAAACTTACTTTTGTATAGGAAGATACGGTTAATCTACGATAAATATATCATAATATCGTGTCATGTTAACGTTTCAGTTTTCTCTATAGTATTAAACAGGGTTTATTATGAAAAAGAAGACAAAAAGATTTTACATAGGTTGGTATTACATTAGTTTTTTTTTATTGTTAAATACATAGAAAGTTTATATTCTATACATTTTTCATGAAACTAAATTAAAAGCGATCTGTAGTTCCCACTTCCCAGAAAATCTGAAATTAGTTGTAGTCATATTTTTTACCTCTCGCTAAGAGAGGTATTGGAATCATGCTAAAAATCGCATATTCAGATTTTAGTGAATAAGCACGTTTTAAGGTCCCTAGAATCCGATAATAACATTTTTACGATGTGTGTGTGTGTGTGTGTGTGTGTGTGTGTGTGTGTATGAGGTTGTTGGAGGTACGATTTCTCAAATTCTATAAGATTAAAGACCTGTAACTACGGATTCCTCAATCTAACAGTAGTTGAATAGATTATGGTAACAATTGGACAATCGGAAGTAGTAGTATTTTAACAAAAATCTTCTACATATTATTTTTTGAATATTTAATTTATTACAAATATTAAAAAACACAATTCTCTATCCGGCACATTTAAAAAAATTATTATACTTTCTATAGATTTAAAGATATAGATATATAATCATATATTATACAACAAGACGATTGAAAATTCTCGATTATACGAAACGTGTTGCCTGGGATATATTTCCAATAGGCAACTCGTTGAGTATGTCGAGAATTTTCTATTGTCGAGTTGTATACAGGTAGACTATATCATGAATAAAAAATAAATTAAAAAGTAAATTTAACGTAGGCCTGTAGTCTATTTTCTTTTGACAGAAACACCAAACTGTATGCCACGTAACCTATTTTTAAAAAAATATAGCTGTAGTAGTATGTAATATTGCATTGAAATGCTCGCATTGCAAATTAAACGCCCGTATTTCAAATAAACTAGCAACAGTTCATTTTCTAGATTTGTAATCAAAATAATTTAATTACTTGTCAAATTTTTACTTCAATAATCTTACTGTGAAATAATAGGTGCGTTCAATTATTTGTTTCGGTGCATTTGGAGCTGTCAGTAGTGTCAGTGTCATTTCAGATGTCTACTTAAAGCATACAAAGCACGATTTTTCTTCTCAAAGTCTAACTACAGATTCATTTATATACTTGATACTGTGTTCGAAGGAAAAGTTCATTCTTCATGCTCCGTAATTAAATATAATTAAAAATAATATTGACAGTTCTGAGTACATAGAACAAAATAACCAAACGCACCTGTAAGTGAATATACGAATGTTGGTATATTCGAATATACCAAGGTTCGTATATTCGTTCACCATGGTTACTCAATAATAACCGCTGTAATACGTAGTAACTAAGGAAAATCACACATTCTTATTGGTTTATAACTTAATGAATGATATAGTCTATAAAATAATCTGTTGTAGTAAATCTCACAACCTACTAACAGTCCAAACATCTCCATGGTAACTACTTGAGAAATTAAAATGTCTGTAATTCAGATAAATGTCACTAATGTCAGTGTCAAAAATTCAGAGATAGTACTAAAGGCTTTTTCTGGGAACGATATTTAATCTTTCTTATCGTATTATTAATTATATATTTAAAATTATAGGAATATTATTACCCTGTATATATATTCTATATTCATTTATTTGATATTAGATTCCGGATTTCAAAAACAGAAAACTTGAAAGTAGTATAAATTCAAAATAAAATCGGAATGTGAGGTAGTTGTTAAGGGCATTAAAAACTTAAATACTTCGAAATTAATTTAATCTTTGATATCCTTATCATACAGTTTTAAGGATTACTTTTAATATTAATAACCCATGTTCTACTTTGTTACTGTAGCGGATAACCACATTCTACACATAGCTAATATAACATATTCATATATTTTAAATTTCAAAACAATGTATGTTATTAAAGTGACGTAATAATTTCCACAAAATCCTTTTCAATATTTTCATCATATTTTGATATTGTTGATTTATATTGACACGTATGAAAACATTAATGGCATGTGGAGGTTTATGAATAATAATCCAATGCTGGAATCAATCTATGTCAGTCCATTACGACAAGTTGTCATGTTCGAATCACTGATAATGAAATATAATCTCACACTGTATTGCATTGCCGCGTTTATATAACAAAACTGCTTTCCGGTTCATCAAATGCCTGTCAATATAAAAATAATTGAAAAGAATAATATTTATTATAACGTGATAGTAGGATTGACATATAAAATCATTTTACGAACAATAAAATTCAAATATCATCATTTGTAATGAACTTAATACTTATACCAGCAGTTGTAGTAAAATAATCTTATTAAAGCAGAAGTTCTGAACTTATGTTTTAAGAAAGTCAATAACATATGTAATTAGTGAAGTTTGTCAATTATTTTCTCAATGTATTGAAAGGTACTTTTTCTTTTATAGGTAATTTTATAAAACAGTCTATTTTTATAAATCCCGCAGCGTATGCTATGAAATTGAAATAAACAACTCATGGTTAGAAAGTTACAAAAATTAATAATTTCATATTAATAATAATACATAATAGTGTTTTAAGGAACAAATATTAAAATATGAATTTATAAAATATCTAATCAATAAAATATTTTTATTTTTGCTGTTATAAAAGTGTTTATTTTTGTTAAAAGACTATTTTATGGCCGCTTTTACTTTACGGCCGGTATTTTCAATTATTATTATTCAATTTAGTAGCGTATTACCTGCAATAGACATGAAATATATTATTAAATAAATATGTATGTACGTTTTGTGATAATCGCCTAAAAATGTTGTGTATACTTCGGATTAAAAGTTCTTTCGTAGCCTTATCTGATTTGCTGGCCTCGGCTTTCAGATGCGGCTAAAAAAGTTCACGTTTACTAAAAAAAATCGCGATTTAGAAAAAATCTCAAGTAACTCCGTAATTATAAAAGGTATAAAAAAATATTTCACATAAAAGTTACATGATTTGATAAGGCAAACTAAAAAATGATGCCAGAATAAAATGCAGGATGGCGGTTTCCAAGGTATTACTAGCTACTTTTTTATTTTAAATAAACGCCATATTGGATTATTTTAGAAAAGTACTTATTTTTTAACTTTCCAACGGTATAAGGGTTATTGTATATTAATTTTTTTGAACCCAAAAATCTTTAAACACAATTATTTTTTATGAAATTTCTAATTTTTACCTCTCGCTAAGAGAGGTATTGGATTCATGCTAAAAATCGCATATCCAGATTTTATTGAATAAGCACGATTTACGGTCTATAGAATCCGATTTTAACATTTTTACAATGATGTCTGTATGTGTGTGTGTGTGTGTGTGTGGATGTGTGTGTGTGTGTGAGGTTGTTGGAGACACGATTTCTCAAATTCTATAAGACTAAAGAACTTTTTGACTACGGATTCCTCAATCTAACATTAATGGGAAGAGTTGAATAGGTTTTAGTACCAATTTGAATACCGGAAGTAGTAGTATCTTAAAAAAATAATTCTAAATATTATTTTTTTGAATTTTTTTATTATTAGTATTAAAGAACGTAAAATTCTCTATTCGATACATTTTAAATGTTTATTATATCTCTATATAGGTTTGGAGATACATTAAATAATAATATGAAATAATCTGTTGAAATAAATTTCAGAGCCTAAACAACTCTATAGTAACCATCAGATGTTTGTAAATGACAGAAAAATGTCATTGTCAAAAACCAACAGTAATTCATAAACCTATTTGGCAGCTCAATTCTAAAACTTGAACTTAAGTCTATTTTAACTGAACACATGACAATGCATAAGAACCGATTCAGAATTTGCCATAGTACGAATATGGTTTTATTAGCTGAAAATAAATCTTAGATATTTTATTTTTGCAACATAACAGTAAAACGTCAAAACTAACTGACATTATTGAAGAATTTTTCTGAGATATTGGTAAGTTTATTATTTCTTGTGGTATAACAATAATAACAATTAAATATTTAAAATTATAGCTATATACATATACCCATCAGAAATCCCGTCAAGAAATTGGAAGATATTCGAACATTTAGAAGTATAGGAGAAAACTTCCCCAAAAAATAAATTTTAAATTATAAAAATAATCTAAACATAAATAAAAGACATGAGAAATTTATAGGGCGCGAGCAGTCATGTGACTTTGTTGGACTTGACAAGCAAATAAGGGCCCGAGTTAGAATGACAGCTAGTAATTATGTACATATATGTCAAATGTCAATTGTCCATCCAAAATTTCATGATATTCCAATTCCATGTGGTTTATTTTCCTCGACAAGTAAATTCCATATTCCTAGTGACCAAATAACCATGTGAAAAATTACGACATTTGACATTTATGTAAATAATTACTAACTGTCATTTTGACAAGGCCCTCCATATCTGCTTGTCTAGATCAAGTATGACTAACTATGTGAATTTAGAAAATCTTGAAATTTTTGATGAAAAATTCTGTGACATTTGACATCTATGTACATAATTACTAATTGTCATTTTGACAGAACTCCCATATCTGCTTGTCAAGGCCAACAAAGTCACATGACTGCTCGCGCCCTATACTTATGTAAGCAAAAACGGAAGTGGTGAGAGGTATTGTGCTGGCCACAACATATTTTTTTTTAAAGTATCTGAAATATTTACATGTCATATTAGTTATTTTTATTAAATAAATGATTTTATTGTGACTAAAAATATTATGGTCAATAAAAATCATCTGTTTCAATAATAAGTTTTTTATATCAGATACCTAGGTGAAGTGGTGAAGTACACATTATGTTAATATTAAAAATATGGAAACAAAATTAATTTATAAGCATAGTGACTATGGAATAGGTTACTTATGGAAAATAAAATACTTTTTTGAGAAAGCACTTAAATTTTGAACATAAAAATAAGAAATTTAATGAAAAATATTCAGATATATAGTGTTTCATTATGACATAATATCTACTTATTTATTCATTTATTAAATGTAATTTTCTCCTATTCAAAATGAATGCATTTTCAAGTAACCTCGTTAAATATTTGATTCCTCATTGTGTTTGGCACACTCCGGCCATTACCCTGAATGATCACAGAATGCGCTGTCTCATTACCGTCATTCCGGGCGAGTAGAGCCGCAGGGCCCCGTGAGGGTGTTTAACTTGCGGCGGTCCCACTGAAGGAACCGCCAACCGTGTAACAAGATTTCTTGATAGGAAAGCGCGCCCGCTCGGAAAATTACATACAGGGTTAATTAAAAACTCACAACTTACTCAACATCAACAAACGGTGCAAAGAAAGGAAATGTGAGAAAATCAGATCTTTCGAAGAATCAATAGCAAAATATAAATAGATATATCATTACGGATTATTAGCCACAATGTATTTTTTTCGCCGAGGGCGTTAATTTGGGAGACACCTCAAGGCAACAAAGGGACAATTTTGTGCTGTTTGAAATTTGTTTCACTCTTATAACTATTCTTTTCAACATAATAATTTTGATGTGTTGCATTTTTTTAAATAAATATAGATAAATAATTATACCTAGTTGGAAAGCTAAAAAATATCTTTTCAACGGTGTAATTTTCCTCTAGGGCATTAACTAAAAAATTGTAACTACGTGTAAAAGTACCCTAAATTAGTGTTTCTGATGAAACGATTAAGACGAGAAACTATACGTTGTCTCGTCTCGTTTCGTCTAGAAGGCAAGAAATTAAATCTTGTCTCGATTTTTTTTTCGTCTTGAACAATGGAATCTCGTCGCGGCCGAGAATCTCGACGAGATTTCTCGATTTTTTTTTTAATAAATCCAATACGCAATTTAAATTGATATATAACCGAAACAAATAAATACAGTGATTAAAAAGTATAAGACAAACAGCTATTTTCTTCACTATCAATTTTAAACCTATATAGTACAAACAGATGCGGTTGAGCTGGAAAGTTTCATAGGCGCGAAAATTCAAAATAAGGAAAATTAAAGAAGAGCGTATAAAACAAATAAGCTTTTTTTGCAAATCAAAAGCGTTCAATAAACAAATTGTATAAATTGCACATGGTAAAATTATATTTAGTCCATGTTTTATGTTTTATCACTTTCTAATATTCATATACATGCATCTTTGTTTCATGTTATGGCAATTTTGTAAGTGTATCTTTTGCTTATTTAAACATTATTTGTTAAAAAGAATCCCTATAAATAAATAAAATATTAAAATAAATATATCATGCTTTTTACCTATTACTGAGTGTAACGCTTAGTCGGTAAGTGAACAAGAATACTGTGACGTCAGGAAAGTAGGAGATAGTTGTATTTTAAGAAATTTTAGCGATTCTGTTTAGATTTATAATTACAAAAATATAAAAAAAATTACAAAATGTTCCAATATTTTTTTTTAAAAATGTATTTTTAAAAATAAAAAAAGTTGTAGACAAATCTCGAAATAATTATCGGGAATCTCGACATGTATGTAAGTCTCATCTCGTGAGTTCAACAAGCTTTCTCGTCTCGGTGAGATAGAAATCACTTGGAAGTTATTTGAAAAAAAAAACTGCATAATTTACGTATTTATTTGTAAAGTTGTAGTAAGTGCAGGAGGGCATTCTCTTGTTGAAGAAAAAAAATTAAACCAGTGGTTCTCAAACTATATAATAAAATTAGATTTTTTTAGGATGGTCTATTTTTTAGGGTGAATCGGTAGAGTTTTTTTTTACTGAATTCAACCATGTAATCATTTTATATCCTTCCGGAACAAAAAAAAATGCGAAAAAATTAATTGAAATAACTTTTATTTTTACTTAATTTTCA
The DNA here is from genome assembly GCA_951394225.1 of Harpalus rufipes. Classification (NCBI taxonomy): domain Eukaryota; kingdom Metazoa; phylum Arthropoda; class Insecta; order Coleoptera; family Carabidae; genus Harpalus; species Harpalus rufipes. The sequence continues at coordinate 12,415,693 of OX596275.1, forward strand.
GTAGGCTGTGTATAAAATACAAAAACTACTTCCTGTTAATTTGAATTATTTAGTGCATAATTCCTATTGTTGCTATATATAATTTTATTAACAAATATTTGTTTCGTTTTAATTTTTTTTTATTATTTCAATCTACAAATATACAGCTGCAACTCAGTGGTTAATTTTGAAGAACTAAATATTAACCAATCAAGTATGTTAATTTATACAAAAAAAATTGAATCATTAATTATCAATTCGATGTCTATTGTATAAACATTTTAAACAGTTGTTTTCAATGCCTACGAAAGTAATTCCTAGTTAGGCATTGCTTAATTTGGTGAAATCCAAAATGCAAGTACAGTAAACGCTCTGTTTATCTGAACTGAATACTTCATTATATGAACATCCCAATATAGTAAACAGTAAAATTTTAACACAGTAATTTCCAGTGAACAATGTTCATCTTGATTAATTGAACAGTGTATACAGTCACAGAAAAACAATATTTATCTGTGACACAGTGTCCTAAATTTGTTAGTAGGTACAGAAAGGGGTTTGATACAACCACCAAATGTGTCGACGTCAGATGGACAGGTGAAAAATGCATTACCTTAATAGCATTTCATAACTCAGTTAATAGAGCATCTACTAGCAAAAAGAAAGTTCTGGGTTCAAATCCCGGTGAAATTTTTCGCAAAAATCTTTATTCGTATATAAGAGAATCGTTCATGGTCCTGAGGGTTACAATAATAAGGGTGTGTTAATAAAATATCTGCACAAACTTTATTATTATATTATTTATCTTACAAAAGCAACAAACCAAAAAAACATCTTTACCTTTAAAAAACATAATCTGCACAAAAATCAGCCGCTAACCTAACTTAGTTTTCAAAGTCCAGCTGATATTGTCCAACTTTCACTTTTGATCAACTTTAATCGACTTTGACGTGCTTTTGAATCCACTGTACCACTATATACGCACGTGTTTTTGATAAAGTCGATTCACCGTAAGCCTTATGTAACATTTTTAGCGCTTCGGCACACGATGGTGCTTAAATTCCGCTTGAGCATAAAGGACAGTTGTGCCAACGTAGCGACAAAAAGAATTTCGACACTCCTTTAAGCAGGCTTTTTACCTCCCGCTACCCTTGATAAGGGAGGTATAGGGATCGTGCTAAAAATTGCATATCGAGATTTTGGTAAATGACCACGTTTTAAGGTCCCTATAATCCAATTTTAACATTTTCACGATGATGTCTGTGGATGTGTATGTGTGTGTGTGTGTGTATGTGTGTGTGTGTGTGTGTGTGTGTGTGTGTGTGTGTGGATCTTCTGGGCACTCTAACTCAAATAGCATCATCCAGAAACTTTTGAAACCATGTATTTCTACCTTATTCTAATATGGAAAGAACACATTAAATTTTGGTGTCAATAGGATAACCGGAAATGGCAATTTACTTGAAGCTCAAAATAGTTTTTCTTCAAAAAATGTTATATTTTCGCAATGTGTTATTATAAAAATTAAAATTATTCCATTTTCTACAGGTTTGCATTAATACTTTTTCTATATATTTTATGGATAAATTTATAAAGAAAGTCCTATAAAAATTATATCGGAATTTATGCTATAAACACGACTCCATGGTTACACATTTCAGCTCATATATTTGTAACTGTCACTGTCGAAAAAATAATGATTTCAAATTAATAACAGTAACGTTTTAAAAAGAAAATTGTAAAAAGAACAATAGTTATATGGAAAGGAATTTAATATACATAATTTCAAATTAATAATAATAACGTATTAAAACGAAAATTGTAAAGAGAACAATAGTTATATGGAAATGAATTTAATATACATAATTTCTAGCATTAGTAAATATGCAGGTATGTATTTAAATAAAAAAATATATAAATATATTTTCACAGCATATTACCCATTGGTGGGTGTGCTACTCTGCGTTGTACACAGATTCCGGTAATGATAGTGACATATTTATATTGTGCGGGCGTTTACCAAGCGTCGCCTCATTGCTGGCGTGGAGAGTGCAACACAAAAGACAATTTTGTGGCATTTAAAATTCGAAATATTTAGCGTTGATTGGGATCGAATCGGGTTCCCCAGATTCGCAACCAGACATCAGGCATGCGACAACGAGACCCTATAGGTATGTATTTAAATTAATAAAAATTAAATGGCGGGAGGTATTGTGTTGGTCACATCAGATTTTTTACTATACAATTCCCGGTATTTTCTTGACAGAATAGTTGAATATCCACCCAAAAACTATTTCCAAGTCTTAGCAACATTGCTGAAATATTAATCAATACAACCAAGAGAAATAAATGTAACGCCTATCATTTACATGTTTTATTTAGTGTTTGCAATTATTATTTGTTATAGCAACGTTGCTAAAAGTTAGTAACTATGTTCAGAATTGGAGGGAATATATATTAACAAATCAATTTAATAAACTTTCGATTAAATGTACAATTTGGTTTTATTGATATCTTCGGTTTCTATTAGTTCACATAATGTAACTGAGCGTTTACTGGATCATTTGATGTAGTTTAATTTAAGAAATTGCAAGCTAGGCAAAAGTAAAGTTTAAGAATCGTTTTAAATCGTTTCTTAATATTTCATATACAAAATTTCAAAATTATGAAAAGAAACCACACCTATAAACTAATCTAAACGTCAAGTTTCATTTTATAGAAGACGATCTATTCTGTCACTATGTAATATGAACTCAACATATATTTTCTCCGTAACAAAACAACAAAATTTATCTAAAGTTATGAAAAATGTCACATCAATGTCAAATATCGAATTTACCATATAACCATGTAGTTACTTTTACATCCTGCTATCCTCAAAGTTAAAAATCTCATTTCCTTGATATGCAGGGAATAGTTTTATAGGTCGTAAGGTAAAACAAATTCCGTGTATCCCGCATGTAAAGTATGGGAAGTATGCATATTGCATCCATCTCGCGTGTTGCACGATCAATTCTCTTAGAATCTCGGGTGGCCGCGAGCGAGAAAAGGAAACTATCATAGAAGCAAAACGTTAGTGTCGGAGGATATTCAAGCGAAAATAAAGCAGAAAGTGGAGGATTGCAGATAATGCGAGGAAGTTTACAATAACAAATTATATAAAGTAGGATCGACATATAAGTTGATAGTTGTTGGATTTATAAATTATGGGAAATATTTACCAACCCAATAATAAGATTGTTGTGAGGAAAATGTTCTCGACAATTTATTTTTAATTTACGTGGGGCGTTCAATTGTGAACAGGAATTTATCAAACACTTTTTATATAAAAGGTTACTGGTAAATAAATGGAGTTGCAGTCTGGTGATAAATGTTTATTAGGATTTAATTTAACATTTCCTACGTTTCGGTTCCAAATGAACCATCCTCAGGGATAGTTAATGTGTAATTGGGATAAAATTCATTTACAATCGAAAATTTAAGTAAAAAAGGATGAAAATGTCGTCAAAAGTATCAAGGTAATAAAAACGTATATACATCAGGAACAATTCAGTAAAACCAATTCGTCAATTACTTAAGGATTTGTTACCAGGAAAACTATTCGTTAAATTGTAAATATTCTATTAATAAACGTTCGTCATCGTTAACGTTAATACTTAACGAATGTAAAGTAATGACAGTCGTCTACAAACGAAGTGTCAGTCAACAGTTTTATGAAAAGGGCATCAGTATGTTTGACATTGGTCCGTTAATGGCGGCAATCTTGGCCCATGGCCATAACCTGTATATTGAGGTACCCTAAAGGTTTTGTGTGTTAGAGCTCCACTTTTAACTGAATACGCAAAAAATGCAACACCTTGAAGGAATTGAAATAGGCAAATTTCCTTATAGTTATGTGTAGGAACTATTGTATGTAAATGATTATATTTTCAAGCAAATCGAATGTCGCATTTTCGCGTTTTTACTTGATGAACCGCTAAGACAGGAAGATACATGTTTTTGTTGATTATATTAGCTTATGTTTTAATTAAATTTTGTTAGTTGTTGATAAACGTTTGCATTGTGTTGTAAAGACACATTTTGTATGAGTTTGAGCGACGGAGAATTGTTGAGTTGCGCGAGGCCGGTATCAGCTTCCGCCAAATTGGTTGCTGTTTGACTCTAAACCCAAGCACAAAATTAAGATTATGGAAACAATGGCAAAGGCAACACCAAACTGCAAGACGAAGAGGATCGGCACGGTTACAGAGTACTTTAGGGCGCGAAAATCGCCATTTATTGCGCATAGATTTGCAGAGTCCCCAAGCAATATTAATTGCTTTAATTTTGCAATGAAGACAAGTAACTCGAGTTGCAATGTCGACCCGTACTGTTTCGCACCGATTAATGGATTCTGGACTACAGGCACGCCGTCCACTTTTACGCCTTCCACTGACTCCAATGCACCGTAGAAATCGAACGAAAACAGTGGTTAGTGGAACGGTATTTAATTGTATTTTCGGACGAATCCAGTTTTAATTTATTCCACCATGATAGCCGTACTTTTATTATCCGGCGTCCTAACGAATGTTACCAGAAGCACAATACATATTTGTATTCGTCATACCATGACTACCAGAAAAATGATGGTTTTGGATGTTGTAAGTAAATAGTATTTTAGTTTTACCAGGTAGTTAATAAGTCATACACTCAGTATTCAATAAATGTATTTTTGACAGAACATTGTATTTTACAAAAACATTTTTCATTCGAATATCAATTATATCGTAACCATGATTACACGTACAACCTACTTAATTTTTACTTTTGCTACCTAAATAATACTTATTTACTTCAATAGTAGATCTCCTCAACAATTACTTCGTATTCGTGGGACTATGAATCGATTTCGATACATCAATGAAGTGCTGCATGCAGAAACGCGCCCTTTTTAAATATTGATCAATAAAAAAGTTTATTGAGAGTAGGTACCATAAAAACAAATATGAAACATATTACATTTAAATTTTCCATAATTATGGGTGTTGTATTTTTTATGGCGAGCAGTGTAAACAACAATATATTATCATAGTATGGCAACCTTGGAAGACAAAGCCCTTAAGTACCGTATGTTCTTCTTTCCTAAACGACGTGTACTAACGAAATTAGAGTACTTAATTACTTAAACACTACTTTTTTTTAGAACAGCGGGTTAAGTTATACCCAATATAACTTAATTTTCTTTTGACATTTTTACGAAATAGTATATTACATCCGAGGTGGAATATGTTTCATTACAGCCGAGGGCTTATGTATACAGCGCGAGGCTGTAATGAAATTCCCACCGTGGTATGTATACTATTTTATTCACAATCACCTTCTTTGTAAATCAATAATTTTCAAAATAAATCATTGAGTGATAACCTTTAATTTTGTTAATATTTTTTGACAGCTCTATTAAAATTTGTTTAGCCTACTTTATTATAGAGATATATGACAATGTAGCTAGGCAACCTCTAAATAAACAATTCCAGCCCATGGGGTAGAAGTGAAATCTGTTATTTCCAACCCAAGAGATTGTCATTGTAGTTAGGAATAACGTATTTCCCAACCTCTAAAAGGTTAGGAATCGACATATTACTATAATGATTGTGAATAAAATATATTAGCAGATCAGCAGATTCAAACTGAAGGTATCTTACATAACTACTATGTCGAGTTCCAGTGATTTATAAAGTTTTAAGTTATTTTTCGTTCTATATTACTTATTCAGTGAACACAAAGTTATTGTTTAATGCAATACAAAATTAATAAGTTATGAAAAAAAGTTAAAGTCACTTACAGACATGAAGAATGGGTTTAGTAGCCATCTCCTGAAGAAGTTGAGGAACAAACGGACAATTCTTTGAATATAGTTCATGTTGAGAGATCTGAAGATGGAATTTTGTCAACACCGTGTCGTTTTCACTGAAACAATAGAAAAAGTATTAGAAAATATTAACTAATAATATTTAATTAAGAATAATAGAGCAATAAAAAATATATTGTTGTAATAAAACAATTAAAATTAATAATTTTGTTATTTTCATTGATAAAAAGTTAGTTCTCATAATTCTATAAAGTTTGCTGTTCGAAACAAATAAACAAAAATGTAAGTTACACATCGTATAATTAAAACTTTAACATCAAAACTTAAAATGCAACAGTGAGAAAAAAATGAGCATCGCCATTCCAAATCCTAATAAACATTGGTGCTGTAACGCTTCCTAACAGAGATACCGAGAATGAAGCTTAATACTGAAATAGCAGTAAATAGTTGGCTATATCCTTGGATCCCCTTTTGTATAATTCATTGGACACAAATGAAATATAATTAATTAAATTTTCCATTCATTTCAATCTGATATATAATTATTATACCTATTATTTAATATTATCAGAATATTACTAATACAAAAAATTACATTGCAAAGTCTTCTGTAAATAATAAAAATGTAATCTACTAACATTTGTCATTGCATTTTTTTAAGTAAAACTGAATTATGTATTGAATGCAAATGCTTTCATTTTGAACATTTATGACCCAATAAAAAAATTAAACTAAAGTATTTCCTGTTTTTTATTAAATATTCGCTATCTCTGCTAAGAAGCGATATGGCACCAATGTTTATTAGGATTATTTTCTAATTTTGATATCTAGAATTCATACTTCGAAACACTGTACTGTTACATGAAGTCTAGCTTCCTAGTTATTCGCATCTACTTTAAATTTATTACATAATACGTACAGAATTTTTTTTTTGAATACCTTCAACAAGCCTTCCGTTTTTATTATACATGGGATTCCAAATTACTGATGCGTATTCTAATTTAGAACGTACAAGGGAGTTATACAAAGTAATAATTGAGAACGGATCAGTGAAGTTTTTACACTGAGGTAATATGAAACCAAGCATCCTATAGGATTGTTTTACCATTTCAGCTATATGATTATTATCAGTTAATTTCGGATCAAAAATTATTCCCAAATCTCTAACAATTGACTCAATTTTTGTAGTAATCATATTGAGATTATAGCGAAAAGATAAAGGGTCTTGATTTCTTGTAAACGTAACATAATGACGTTTCTTAATATTAAGAGATAGATGGTTTAATATACAATAATTGAAGAATTTATCTAAATCCCTTTGTAAGTCTATGCAATCATTTACGCTTGATATGATTTAAAGATTTTCAAATCATCTGCATACATCAGGAATTTTTAGTACTGGAAGCAATGGGCTATATCGTTAACAAATAAATTAAACAGTGTAAAATTGTGTACTTATAAGTAGGCGTACCATAGTAAGAGAATGAAAATATAGATTGGTAGCACTGATATTTGTAAATACATACACATAATTTCATGTTTATTTCAGTTTGATATTTGACATATTTAATTTGTTCATTTGACGTTTGGTTTGTTTTTTTTTTTTATTTTAGAGAATCAGGCCACTCGACAGGACATATGTCCCAATAATGGAGTGGCACTTACAAAAAAAATTACATATTAAATACAAAAGTAAAGACAATTAACAACTAAGAAGAACTATATCCAAATAAATCATTAAACAATAGAAAGAAAAAAAATGGAACTTTTCCAAATTTAATTTTTATAAAATTCTGGCAATATTCTTTTTAAATTGTAATAAGGAGTCAGAAAAAACATCAGGCATTGAGTTATCACTAACAAGCCTATTAAAAAGAAAGGATATCCTATTTATAGGCGAATTAGCAGCATAACCAGTATTGACATTAGAGAGAAGGAACAAATTTTGAGATCTCGAAGAGTAATTTGGAATTCTAAAAGAGAATTGGTTTAAAGTAGAAGGAATATCAATTAAGTTGTTAAACAATTTGAAAAGAAATGTACAATCTGCTAATTTCCTCCTTTTCTCCAAGGACAATAAACCTAGCCTGTAATTCGGAAATTTTGATACAAAATATTTTACAAATTTGTCTTGAATTCTCTCAATTCTTTTGATATAAATATCATAAGTAGGAGACCAAGACACCGAAGAAAACTCAAGTTGACTTCTCACTAGAGAGAAATATAAGGATAGCATTGTGAATGGATTTTTAAAATTATTTGATGTACGAATTAAGAATCCAAGCATTCTATACGCCTTTTTCGTAATATAATCTACATGCAAATCAAAGATCATTTTTGAGTCGAAAATAATGCCTAAATCTTTAATATGATTAACACGCTCAAGTAACGCGCCATTAATGTTGTATGAATAAGAAAAACTATTCCTATTACGAGTAAAAGTAATAGTAAAACATTTAGAGACATTAATTGATAATTTGTTCTGATGACAATAATTATAAAAAACTATTTAAATCCGATTGTAATTGTTCGCAATCAATAATGGACTCAGTTGCAAGGTAGATTTTCAAATCGTCAGCATATAATACAAAATTAGCATAAGAAAAACATTTGGACACGTCATTAATGAAAATGTTGAACAAAAGGGGACCAAGATGATAGCCCTGAGGTACACCAGAGGGAACAAGGACTTCGTAAGACTTAAATCCATGCGTTACGACACTTTGTTTTCTATCTGTTAAATAAGATGTGAACCATTTCAGCAAAGGTCCGTGTACACCGACCTCAGCTAATTTTCTTATCAATATAGAGTGACTAATTTTGTCAAAAGCTTTAGAGAAGTCGGTGTAAACAGCGTCTACCTGAATTCTCTTATCCATTGATTTTAAAATATATTCAGTATACTCAACCAAATTGGAATCTACAGAACGACCAGGAAGAAAACCATGTTGTTGGGGTATAATAAGAGGCTTAACAGTTGCAAGAAGAGAAGTAAAAATGAGCAATTCAAAAACTTTTTCGAAGATGCATAGTTTGGAAATAGGCCTATAGTTTTCAACTACATTTTTATTTCCTCCTTTAAAAATAGGAACAACATAGGTCATTTTCCATCTATCTGGACAGTGACCATCTTGCAAAGATTTTGCAAATATTAAGCTGAGTGGTAAACTGAGAGATGAAGCACATTTTTTAACAAATATACTGGGTATATCATCAGGACCCGCACCCTTATTAGTGTCAAGATTAGACAGCACATTGAAAACAACATTTTCATTAATGTCTACTGTCGATAAACAATTGAGAGGAAACGTAGAACTAGTGTTATTAGAATTGTTGTAATTACTCGTAGTTTCATCAACATAAACTGATTTAAAGTAGTCTGAAAATAAATTGCAAGTTTCAGATCCAGAATTAGAAACTTTATCTTTGTATTTCATCTGTAACGGTATATTATTCCTTTTTAAGGATGAAACAAAGGATCAAAACTTTTTATTATTATTAGCTATTTGTCCCTCTATATTGTTAACATATTCGTTATAACAACTTTTAATTTTAGCTTTTACCATTCTTCTCATATCCGAAAAAGTATTATAATGAGCTTGAGTCTTGTAAATTTTATACTTTTTGTGAGCTTTATCTTTTTCTTTAATGAGCTTAATTAAATCATAAGAATACCACTGAGGGTAAGTTCTATTATTAATTGATTTACTAGACACAAACTCATTAATTACAAACCATAATTTATTGTAAAAGACATTAACCATGTCCTCAGTGTCCAAATTCATAAATTCATCATTCCAATTTATGTTATTCAGATATTCGTTAATTAAATCATAATTAGCAGAACCAAATTTATAAATTTTCCGACAATTGAGTGGTAAAACTATGGGATTACTGAAATTAACTGAAATTTCAAGCGGAGGATGATGCATGTCATCTACTTTACTTAAAGGAAATATACAATCTTTTACTATGACATCATCATGCGATGAAAGAGTTAAATCAAGTAATCTACCATTTTTATTTTTTACATTATTAAACTGTTTTAGCCCACAGTACGAAATTACATCGACAAATTCGGTAGAGATAGTATTATATGTATTTATGGGTGATAAGAAATTATTATTATTTATAGGTTCCCACTGCAAGTAGGTAACATTAAAATCACCACATATTAAAAAACTACTGTTCGTAACAGATTGAAATATATCTGATAATTTTTCCAAAAACAATGACATTGCGGTTCTATTTTCGGGGGGTATATAAACGCAGCATACATACAGTTTTGAGTGATTGCACAAATCCAAACTTATCCAAATATCTTCGGCACCAGAACACCAGTCACGCATCTCGGTGTAAGAGAACCTATTGTGGACTCCTATTAAGACTCCACCACCATCACACTTCTCAGATGAGCTGGAGGATCTATCACGCCTGGCAATGTTGTAATCATTGGAAAGCACCTCGTGGTCAAATACTGACGAATTTAAGAAAGTTTCTGTTAAACAGATCACATCATAGTCACACCCACTTGAATTAACTCGAATATTATTAGTTTTTGTCCTTAAACCTCGAACATTTTGATAGTAAACCGATAAGTTCATGATTTGCAAATTTTAATATATATATATAAAAAAAAAAAATGTAATTAAAATTTTTTGATGTCGTTTTCGGATTGAATCATCATGACTCGCGAGGATTCGTCTTTTCTAACTAAGATTTTGCAGTTCTTTGTCCAGATATATTTAAATCCTTTGGCGCTTAATATGTCGCGGCATGATTTATATAGGGCACTATTCATTTCAGTTAAATGCTCAGTAACAAAAAATTTTTGCGCGGGTTTGTCACTATATATGCAGGTAGATTTTAAGTCCGTGCATCGTTTACAGGTTGCAATAAAATTATCCTTAAAAATTCGCGAGGTAAATTTAGCAATAATCATGCGCGATTTACCCCTACTATGAGGCGGCAACCGATGCACTGCATCGAAATTATTTTCATTTACAGCGATCCCGGCAGTATTTGCAATTTTAGAAATGACAGAAACTATATTTTCATTATTATCTTCAGGCACATTATGTATTAAAACATTATTTAAACGACTGTACTGTTCTAAATCATTAATATTTTTAGATAAATTAAATACTTTTTCTTTTAGTTCCATATTTTCAGATTTTATAATTTCCAGGTTCTTTAATTTATCTTCTATATCTTTCATTTTAATCTCAAAATCTGTAATTTTATTACTACAAAACTCAACAGATGATAGTAAAGTAGTAAATTTATCATTAAATTCGGAAATAATGTCTTTTTTTAAATTGTCTAGTAACGCTTTTATATTAGATGGATTATTTATTAGTTTAATTGCATTGTTACTCTCGTCACCGTCAACAATGCTTGTTCCACCGGATTTGCGACAAGAAATGCAACGCCACTCTAACTCGCCCGACTTACAGCTTGCAAATAGTTCATCACTCATTTTAATACATAGAGGATGAAAGGATTTAGCACAAGATAAACAATTGACGGGCGGATTTTTTGAATTTACCGCACGTGAACACTTCGCACACTGCAGGGCCATCGTAGAGGTTGAATGAACTTGACTTAAGTTAAGCCGGTAAGACACGTTTAATTAAAATTATAAGAAAAAAACCGTTTTTATCACTGAACTAAATGACACTTTTTAACTAAAGCAGCCACTAAGATGATAATAAGAGAGTTCACAATTAACTACACAGAAAAAATATCTCACTCCGCACAGATCAATATTAAATTCATTCCAATAGAATGAATATAAACACTGAAAAAATGTAATAATTTCAGGAGAAGTAATATACGTCTACACACTTCAACTGTCTTTACTCAAATATGTTTCTAGTAGAACTGCGTTTATACATTTTTAAGACTTTTAATAGGGACTTATAATTTTGACGTCATCTGCGGCGGATCGGCAGCGGACTTCCCTCCACACAATTTAGTAAAGGTGAAATGTTTTTAGAAAGAGCGAGGTGATATACCATGGCCTAATCGATCAAATGCTCTCCCCTTCAGTACTTCTCCCCGTTGATCCCGTTACCCGTCGTTTGTTATTTAGTCAGCAAAGTTTGGTTAAGTTATTATTTTGTGTAGTGCCTGTTATTATCTCTCCTTTCAAAAAGCAGTTGTTGTGATCACGTGAGAATACGTGGTGGATCACGTGATAAACGTCAAACTTGCTCAATACAAAACTAATTATTAAATGTTTTTTTACACACTAGATGGCCACTGAAACATTTGAATTGTATAAGTCCCTATTGCAATTGCACGTGTTATAGGTACTTCATTTTACGTAAGAAAATAGCGTTGGTTTAGATAGGGATATAAATGCTGCTGTTTAATTGGTCTAAATACAAACCTAGTTCACAAAAACAAAAAAAATATCATCTGTCAGTTGTCAGTTATCAAATAAAATCTATAAAATTAAGTGATGTTTAACTATATTTTGTTGTAATTTTTAATATTTAGGTCTGATCTTGTCTTATACATTTTCACAAATAAAAATATTTATTATTGAGAAATTTGGTTTCACGAATTTAAATTATTTATTTAATGCATGTAAAAACGATCAGCTATCAAGCGCCATCTACTATTTTCTTACATGAAATGAATTATAATCAAAGCAAAAATAAAGATGAAATTTGTCGAAAAGTCTTTATGCCAACATTACAAAATACAGCGCATACAACCTATGATAAAATAATCCCTAGAAGTAATTAATATTTGAAGTAAATGACCTTGATATTTAGAACATGCCCTGTTTGAATTTTTAATAAAATTATTTGAAAATTTCTTTGAACGTAAAGTTCCGGAATCTTATTGTACAATATGAAAAATTGATGTAAATATTTGATTGTTTAAAGCCACCTTCAAATAACGATACACCAATAAAATGGCCTCATAATAGAGCAAATTTTGTTTAATTTAACTGACTTCATATCTCTATTAATTCTCGAGAATCCTATGTTGGCCACGTTATCTTGGATATTTGTATTACAGCAGCGAGAAAACTGCGGCGTCTTTCAGTAAAAACTAAAGTAGTGCAAAGAACAAATAATATTATATTGACAACTATTCTATCCATATTTTTAAATAACTGCGTTATTAAATACTTTTTACCAAGACTGTATGAATATAAACGAAAATTAATCATCCAATCTTGTAAGAAGCTATCTCGCCCTCGCCCAGTCTTAATATTGAATCCTCGTAACTACAATAAATAACCCAACTTCTCTGCGAACATGAGCAAGTACATGTAGTATATCTCTAAGTTGGTGTTCCGATACTCTAATGAATATAATATCTGTTCCGTGCAAGTGAAGTTCAATTGAATTTGGTGAAGAAGTGGTTGTCGAGTTTACATTAGCCGCGAGGGCGTTAATTAACCCTTGAGTCTGGAAAACATAGCATCAGCTCAACTTTGTTATGTCGACCTGGAGGAGATGATAAAACGAGAGTATAACAGATAGTAAAGATAATGTAATTAGGTTACAAGAATTGTGAGTATCCGTACTTAGGGTTTTATTAGGTGATACAGAGAGTACACATTTTTATGTGCGAGAAATCAAATTAAAATCTACACTAAGTAGTAAAGTACGATGAATGACGTGAAATAACATCTGCGTTTAATTACAAAAAGTCAGTCTTTTACTATTCAGTTCGAATGTGAACTTTTCTACCGCAGCATCATTGCATAGGTAAAACAACTATCAAAATCCAATGCTAAAACAACCAAAGGAATTTTTAAAAAATTAACCCGCGCTAAACAGTATAACTGATCTTATGGGCATATTGCGAAAAATAAATTCCATGAGCAATGAGTTGCATTTCACGCAACGCTATTATAAATCAGATTTCACGTAGTGCGAACAATGTTGTTACTTAGGAACAAATGCATGAATGGGAGTAGAAATAATGATTTGTTTATCAAGGAAAGTCTTTGAATTTAATGTTGGTAAAAACATAATTTCTTTGTCGTGTAACATTTAAATTTCCAAAATAATAAAAAGTTAAATTAATATTTAATAAAATTTTGGACTGCTATTGTTACGATAACGCACCCACAGATGAACGGGTATGCGGCCACTAGCTTAGTGAGATTGCTCTGAGATTAAGGGGGGGGGGTTAGAGAAAAATACAATAATAAATTGCAATGATAAACAAAGAGTACTTATTCATACCTAGGGCGCCACGTAATTGTTTATAACAAGATAGTATCCTAGCATACAACCACGAAAATGCCAGAATTTGGAGAGTTACTAGAAGGGAGTTACAAAAAAAAGATACTCGATATCAAGTTTAACGAAATGAATTATATTGAAAAAGTTTGAATGTATATATTATACAAAAAAAATTAGTAATGATAAATATTCAGATATATATAAAAGTTTACAGAAAGTTATTGTTATAATCACTATTGTGAATACACAAAATGACGAAATTACTTATAACCCAAGCGAGGTAAACAAAAATATATTTGTAAGTGAATGGAATTAAAATGATCTGCATCAAACAGGGGATGCGCGATGCGTGGATGATCCAGGACTTTAAATAATAGTAAGAATAATTATATATGTTAAACATACGCGAATATCACGCACGACGGGTGGTTGGTCGACCAAGCAGGGTAGTGCGGGCGTAAGGTATAATGAGAGAACGTGAGTAAGAATCCTGACTCTCCTATTACCGAACAATCCCTACTTGAGTGATCTCTCATAAACAAATATTAAATATCAAAAAAAAGAAACTCGCGTGAGCTGTACACATGTTGCAAATAATTTGGTGTCCCAAATATTAAATAATCAATAGCAACCGTAATAATAAAACAATCATTAAACATTAACGCAAATAAAACATATTAATGTTAAACAAAACTAACGATAACAAGTAAAAGAAGAATCGAGCTTATCTGTTCGAGATGATGACGTCCGAGTGACGTAGTGGGCGGGGATGACGTCTATGGTAACGAATGTGACGTGATTTCCGCTTCCAATAGGGCACGTGCTTTTAACCTCCAAAAAAAAAATTCTAGTACTACTCCCATAAATACTTCAAATGATATGCCTCTCCAAGATCATTACTCCCAAGATTCCGGGGGCAAATAGATAAAAAAAATCCCATAAATAGAGAAGAAAAAAAAGCCTGAAAGAAACTTATTAGTTCTCACTAGTTCACTAGGATAATTATCTTTAAAATTTTAAAATAAAAATGCGACACATTCAAATAGAATTTAGACTGGACTTTAAATTGATCTATATTTACCTTAAGATGTTAAACGGCTTGTAGTAAATTTATTGACCATGTATTATTTAATCCGGACTTCTTCCGTGAAAAATAAACTATTTCCTTTGATGTTCTATATAATTAATCCCTCAACAGAGGCAATCGAAATTTGAACTATAATAACTAAATTCACAAAATCAAACTCCAATATACTGAATATAGAACAAATCAACACAGTGGTCAGTAAACGAGTGATTTGGCAAGATCTCTTAAAGATTATTCTCGCATATTCTATTAATTAATTAAGAATACAGGTACAAAGTATTTATTTGTCTTTAGTGAACCAGCTAAACTAAAAAGTTTCGAAATTGTCTACCCCGAAGGCGATAGTAAAATCCATATTTTAAGTTGTAAATAAATGTACAACAATATAAAGTTAATAATCGAAATTTGCACGTAACAGTCGATTGTTTTGAATTAATATAAATTTTATAAATTATTAAAAAAAATCTTTCAGAACTCATAATGCATTATGTATGCTGCCGAAACGTTGGGTTTAAATATACATAATATAAACTAAAAGTTGTATTATTAATTCTATAATTCCTTTATAGGAGATGGAAGGTATTGTTTTTGGTCAAACAATTCGATGATGAGTTTTTAATGAATATTATTTTTACGATGATGTATATGTGTGTGTGTGTGTGTGTGTGTGTGTGTGTGTGTGTGTGTGTGTGTGTGTGCGTGTGTGTGTGACGAACGTTCCGGATCGCATAACTCCAATACTGCAGTTCCAAAAATTATAATTCTTTTATATTCCTCTTTCGTATGTCCATATGAAGAGATATTTGGTTACAACTGGTTAACCGGAAGTACCCTAATTTGAATATTTTATTGAAAAAATGCCGTTAAATATCATGCAGTGTGTAAAGTATCAAATTAACACATCGAGTATAAAAAATGTGTTATAAATATTTACAATAATTAAACTGTAATTAAATAAAACTTGTTTCTGCGAATTTCATTGCTACATTTTTACATAATTTCATTATGGTACTGAGTACCATAATGAAAGCCATTAGAGTACTGAAATTGAGCTTTATAATGTTTTTATTATGATATGCCAGCATATAAATATTTTTTTTGACAGTTTTTAAGTGTACCAGAAATTAATTTGACAGTTTTTAAATGTCTTAGAAATTATTTTGAAGCATTGGGAGATTTTAAGAAGTGGAGGAAAATAATTGTGAAGCGTATTATTGTTGATGGGTACTACTTTTGACATATTTAACATTGTCTTCCCAAAATAGGGTCAGAACTGACCCGATTATCGATTTTTTTGTTGATAATTCTAATGACAGAAATACTACAAACAATTCCTCTTGAGAATTCTCCTAAAATATGTTAAGGTAGTTGTCACTCGAGTGTACCTATTAAAAACTTGTTCTATGTTCAAAATAAAAATTAAGCTAATGCAGTTTATATTTGCAATAATCAATATTTTTTAACATTATATTATATACCTAGATTGTGTAAAAATTGTTAAAAGCTTATATCAAAGACTGTAACAGACGAATTTTCTTTATTTTTCCGTAGAAAAGTTTTTTTTTGAACTGTACCACTCGCACTAACACATACAAAAGTGTCGTATTCCAATTTACTCACACAACAGCACGAGTGTTGAAAAATAACTGTGGCAACGTCGCACTGTCGCACTTAGACAAGGACAGAAATATTTGGTTTGGTTTCAGAGCTTGAATTTTAATTTTGACATATGTGAAAATGTCGAACCGTGTACGGTTTTCAGAGGTATAATAACAAAAAACATTTTGAAACACTAAGTAGAATATATACAGAAAATGGAAGAAAAGGTGTAATTAAATTTTTATCAGAAATTGTAACCGGTAACACGAAACCACGTATAACCAAAAACAAAAGAATTTTAAACAAAATTGTTGATTTTTTAAGTAAAAATCAATAATTTTGTCTGAAATTCAATTTAATATAAACTCGAACTAAATAAATATTGTTTTTTTTTAGTTATATTTTATCTTTGTGCTAAAAAAATACATTTAATAAATATTTATATAGGTATATATCTTTATTATTTCCATTCATGTTATTTCACTTTTTCAGACTATTTATCATCGTTATTTCAAAGGAAGGGCAGTAGGAAATATTTTCCTCCTATATTTACATTGTTATTAGTTGTCTAGTCAATTTTATCTTTTTCCACACAAACTCTTAAAAACTAATTTGAATTTTGAAGTTTTCCCACATTTATTGGTACATTCAGGCATAAAAGTAATCAGATGTTTTGAGATATAATACTAGTTCTAAACTACAAATCGGAACTGCAAAACAAATTAATATATTTCTTTCTTAAAATTACGAAAGTAGTATTATACTGTTTGAACTTTTCATGCTTTTCACGTAAAATACCCATATAAAAAATATTTCCTTCGAATGTACGTTTGAAATTCCTTTAACCACAGAACACATCTTATTCACTAAAACCACAGTAGGCGTTGTTAACTGACACTTCATCTGGAGAACTTGTACATGGTTGTCAAGTATAATTAATAATAATAATAATAATAATAATAATAATAGAGATTTATTTGACTGTTAAAGTACAAAGTACAAAGACATAGTCACAAAAAAGGAAAAAACCATAAAAATATACATTTCACATAGATACAAACTCTTCAATTTTGTAGAAACATTTACATAAAAGAAAATTTTTCAATTTCATTTTGAAAGCTTTCAAATCAGACATAATTTTAATATTATAAGGTAGAGCGTTATAGAACTGAATAGCTTTGTAATAGGCAGTATTAGCAAAGAAAGCAGTTTTATGGAGTGGAATACTTAAATCAAAATTATGTCTGGTTTTCATATTGGAGAACACATCTTTGTTAAAAGTGAACAATGACAGGTTATTTTTGACAAAAATAATGACTTCATAAATATAAAGACTTACTACGGTCATTATTCCTAGTTCAACAAATAGGTGTCTACAATGGGCTTTTGACGAGACACCAGCTAAACATCTTATTATTCGTTTTTGGAGTACAAAATTTTTAAGTGCATGTGGACTATTACCCCAAAAAATTATACCACACTTAATTCTACTTTGAACATGTGCAAAGTAATAAATTTTAAGAGTGTTTGTATTGGTAATGTTTCTAATTTTATAAATTGTATAGAAAGCAATAGACAATTTCTTGTGTAAATCATCAATATGATTTACCCATTTTAGATTTGAAGCTAAGGTTAGACCTAGAAATTTATTACTTGGAGCAGTTTGTAGAGATTTGTTGTTTACTCGTACAAGTGGACTGAAATTTATATTACGTATGCTAAAGATCATGAGACATGTTTTATTGCAATTTAATACTAAATTGTTACGAGTACACCAATCTGACATATCATTAACAGTGCTTGAGGCCAAAAAGTTGAATTCTTGCACAGAATCCGCACTAATAATACATGATGTGTCATCTGCAAATTGACATAATTTGTTACAATTTATATAATTTTGCAGATCATTGACATACAAAATAAATAAAATTGGGCCAAGAATTGATCCCTGAGGAACACCGCGTGTTATAAATGACTTAGCAGAATTTATTCTTTCAGTGCAACCATCTACATCGCTATGGAGAGATACATATTGTTCTCTGTTATTTAAATAGGAGCGAATCCAATCACATGCATTTCCTCTTACTCCGAAATTAAACAATTTCGTAAGTAGTAAATTATGGTCTATAGTATCAAAAGCTTTACTTAGGTCAAAGTAAATAGCACCCACATTTTTTTTGTTATCTAAACAGTGTGATACAGAATTTAAACAATCAAAAATTGCATCAGTAGTATTCTTGTTTGGAATGAAGCCATATTGGTTCCGTGATAAAATATTATGCTTGGTAAGGAAGGACATTAAACGTGAATGATAAATTATTTCAAATATTTTGCTGAATGCGGATAGAACTGATATTGGGCGATAATTATCGATATTATCTTTCTCTCCCTTTTTTTTATAAATAGGAACTATCTTTGCAATTTTGAGTTTATCTGGGAACACACCAGTTTCAAATGATACATTTATGATGCCAGATAATGGTTGTACTATAAAAGGTCTAGCAATTCTACCGATTTATCGTATCTTCAGATTATAATTTTCTAGAGGCAATAAAATTAAATCTGGGTAATAAATAATTTTCAAATTTTTCATAAAATCCGTTAATTGGTTATCTATAACATACTAGATTTCGATTAAATGTCATAATTTATATAAAAGTTATAATTTAAAATGTTGTGTTTATTTTGTCATTTCCTATACTTCACGTGTTAAAAAGGCCAAATTTAATTGCAAATATCTCAGGTACCGCTTGGTCAATTGTTTTAAAACTTGGAGAGCAGGTAGATTATACTACAGATGAGATGTACTTAAAATTTCAATCAATTCTGTTGAAAATGATTTCACGATATAACTACCTTAATAATTTGTTACATTTAATGTTCGTTAATAGAAGTATTGAGTTTTTTAACATTTCTTTTAATTTGGGTTATCGATGTGAACCATAAAAAAATAAAGTAATAAAGGAAATAATTTGTATATATTGATCAAGATGAAAATGGAGAATAAATTTTGAAATATATTGTTTACTTGATTGCATTATAATTATTTAAGATATTGTTTATTTATATTAAGAATTTTTTTTTTGTTTTATATTTTTTCATGTTTTCTTTTAATGTAAAAATTAATTATTAAACAAATACAAATTTGTATTATTATTAATAAAGGAAGTTTAATAAATATAATAAAAGTTAAACATTTAAATATTTTCATATTAATAACAAAATGTCGCATAAAAATTTCTGGTCACATATGACCCTATTTTGGACACCCATGGTATAAAATTATTATTGTCAGACAAGGGTTAAAATAATATTGTACAAAATTTGAAACATATGTGTCATTCTTAGTAATTTTAACGAGACCTATCATACAATTTACTGCAAAAAATATTCGTATAGATATGATATATACAATAGAAAAATGCGAATGACTCTTCAACAATTTATTTATCGATTAAACCGATCAATTTTCAAAGATTAATTCTCTTATCCCATGCTTAACCGTCTGATTATCCCTCATCTTTATTTAATACGTCATCATCGGCTTTAATTTTCTTGTGTGCGTCGGCTCATCTTTTCCCCGGTGAACGATACAAAACAAAACGATCCCGTCTGTTCATTCAGTTGGTTCTTTCGCGAGATAATCGCGGCTAATGGATCTGCAGCCGTATAAACGGACACAAAGAAACACAAATAACTTTACTTTTAATGCACCAATGTTGAGTTTTCTTTACCCCTGAGTTTTTGCGTGCACTACGAAGATTTTCACTTAAATGTTTCGAGTTTCGGTGAGATTTTGATCACTTGCTTCACTTTGTTGGACTGGGGGAGGTTTTTTCCTTTGTTTATATATTTCTATTAATAACTCCAACAAGTAAATGTTTCAGAACTGATTTTGATGTTATTATTACAGAATTTGAACAGTATTATATTTTAGAGCTAAATTTTAACAAAATCTCTGGTAAAGTAAAATTAAAATGTGTATGTTAGTTAATTAGTTAAATGCCAATGTCAATCTTATATCGTTTTTTTCTTCTACACTGCATTTGACTTACTGATTACATTGGCAACTAACTTCTATTAACGTAGTCATTTATTTTTGGAAGAAAACAAAGTTAAAATGAAATGCCATCATAAATTAAACGGGTGTCTTTTATAATTAGCATATGACATCTACGAAGGTTACGCTAGATGCTAGAATAATTGAACATAATATACACGGTTTATAATTTTAAGAATTTTATTTTAAAATGTTCAAAGTAGTTTTCTTCAACAATAATACATCACAATTCTTTCCTTCCAATTCTTAAAAACTCACAACCTATGTTCTTTTAAACTAATTTATGGGGAACTTAAAACCTGTCATAGTAGTCAACTTAATTTTTAATGATTTATAAACTGCCAATGCTGTCAAACTAATTATATTGGAAGACTTGACAACTGTAAAATTATTTTTGAAATTGAAAACAAAATTCAAAAAATTATAAATAAATAATTGTTGAAATATTTTATGATGTAACATAAAAATTCCTGCAAATATCTTCCGTAGCTCAATGGTTAGCATAACTGCTTTTAGAATTTTAATTTTTATAAATTTGGGTTTGATTCTCCAGCAGGACAATTTTTTTACTTTTTACAAAAAAAAATATTGAACTTTTAAAAATCTGTCTCTTATTTCCTATTACAATCATTTAGAAATAATAACTTTATAACAAATAAAAATAATAAACAAAAATTGATTACACAATCAAAGCGTAATGTAATAAAAATGCATTATATTTTCTTTGATGTTAATGATAGATAACTTTGTTTTTTATAAATACAGTAAAAATTCAATACATGCACATGTTCATTATACCTAACTATCTCCGTTACTTTTTTTAATAAGAAAAGAAAATATAATGCATTTTTATTATATCACTGTTTTCATTGTTGTAATCAATTTTTGTCATTTTCTCTTCATTTCTTACAAAGGTATTATTATTTTTAAATGCTTGTAATAGGAAATAAAAGATAGATTTTTAAAAGTTCAATATTTGTTTGCAAAAAAAAAAATGTCCGGCTGAAGAATCGAATCCAAATCTACAAAATTTAACATTTCAAAGGCAGTTACGCTAACCAATGTGCCACGGAAAACTTTTGTATATATTTTCATATTACATTATTAAATATTGAAACATTTATTTATTTATATTTTTTTAATTTGTACAATAATAATAAAGTAATTAATAATAAATAACGGACAGGAGGTAATGTACTATTATCATGCCCAATATCATGGCTTTTCTCATGTTAAACGCCTATGTCAAGGTTTTCTTCGGACACCCGGTATAGTGATTCGCCCCTATTATATCTATATTCGTCCTCTATTTAGAGATAAATAATTACGAAAGATAAAAATAAATTCTAAAATCCAAATATTGAACAAATCTTAGATCCTAAAATATTTCTGTTTGGCGTCGGTCGGAATCGAACCACGTTCCTCAAATTCGCGACCTGACACTCAGGCACGCGGCCACAAAAATATTTTTCGAATTTTAAATAGCACAAAAGTGATCCCGAAATCTGTGTACGAAGCAGATTGGCAAAGCCAGCAATGGGTAATATGCTGTGATGACATACATATTTTTTCTAAAATATCTAGGTAAATATATTCAGCAACTTTCAGAAATGTGTTGGAATATCTTTCAATAGGGGAGTATCATAATTTTTGAATATTTTATATATTAATCTATATGAAAAAATAAGAGACACGTATTTTTATTAGTTCTATAAAGTCTCATTGTGAATAAAAAATGAAATAAATAGGCTTCAAGAAGTAGGTATGCGGTCCCAGAACTTGCGTTCGAATGTAGCATGACAAACGATAGCGATTAAACAGAGATAGTTATGTCATGTTTCTATGGCGTAGAAAGAGACAAAATATAATTGAAGCGCTGAACATAAATAATATATTAAGATCTGTCATTCAAAGTGTCAGTTTACTATATTCAACATTTTATTTTACTGTGTATCATTAAACATGCATTCCATAATTCTTTAATTTGATATCTTTGTTTTATCGGTGTGTAAACCTGTTAAACCTCCTAAACTCCACGCTAAACTCTGAACAGACACATGTGAAGTAAAGCGATTTAGTGTCCATCTTGAAAAATAACCAGGGTCGGGTACGTCATAAACGGATTTTTATACGGCTACCGTTTTAAACGTGTCGTACCTACTTTCAATTTCTATTTTTAATTAAAAGATAATATAAATTTGACTTTTATATATATACTATTAGGCTACTAATGATATACTTTTAGTATACGTTGTCAAAACAATCAAATTTCACATAGTGATACTCCCCTATTGTTACTAAAATATTTTAAATTAGTATATTTGTGGACTATATACAAATTTTGTGAAGAATTTTTTTCTAGTCTAAAAATAATTCTTTGTAATACCCATAGTACTATACTAACTTCATTAATAATGAGTTAATACTGTGACATGTGCCTTAAGTTAAGAGTATACGAGCGCCGCTGCTGAAAGAATGTACCAGAGCGATGATATAATCCCTTCGCCGGAATTACCCAGATGATGCAATCCCCTGCGACGGACTGCCTAGACGTTTAATTGCACCGTTGACCTAGATCTATTGTACTCGGTATCGCTGTGGCGCCGGAGGGTTCTAGAAGGACCCTGGGCTGTATAAATATCGTCTGAATGACAGCGGAGGGATAGTCTATGATAAAGAAGCAACGAGCAATGAAGTTGGTGATATAAATAAACATTCTACGAGTTGTTAACATAAATAAATGTAGTTATATAAATAAATATAGTGATATAAATAATATTGCTTAAAAAATAATCTTAGTGTTTAAGCATTTAATAATATTCTTAGTCTTAAATTAGTGTTTATAATTATTTAATCATAGTGTTAGTTATTTTTATCATCTTTTTAATATGTATCCTATTATCTATCGGTTAATAAATGTATTATTTTAATTAATAATATTTCTCTCATTTTTACACTTCACTCATATAAATAAAACGTTACAATACTTTAACTTTTTTAAATAATACTGTTTAAAGGATGTTGGACATTATTATTATAGTGTTCGTGTTTACTATTAAAATCTGAATTTCTTTTCAACGTTTCTTGCATTCAAAATTTTGTTCTACTGTAAAGTCCAATTTGTTGTGAGCAAGAGGCGAATGAAAACTGTTATTATTTCGTGCAGACAGAGCTGAATGTACGAATGAACGACTAAAAGCTGATTTTCATGCACATGCAATGGCAATTCTTGTGCTGAATGCCAATGAATGCATAGACGCTACCAAAACTACTAAGCAAATGAGAACGAATAAACGATTTGCACTACTATTATAATCTTCTAATTGATTCTAGTTTCAATGCAAACTCTGAATGTTTTCTTAATGCAATATAATTACATAACAGTTTTCTTTTCTCTTGGAACAGGAGTCTTGAACAACCCATCGAAATTAACATGAAACGAAACTTCAGTTTAAGGTTACAGTATTTAGCTTATACGACGGAATTATGCAGAATAAGAAAGTCAGGTACGCCGTGGGAAACAAAATTTGCAGTTTCTTTTATTTATCTGTCATTTGAAATTAAACTGTGAGAGTTAATCAATTTTTTAAAGTACCGTAATTCAAGCTGTGGAAATTATCGAATCATGATTTAAGATATCAAAAAAAGTGTTGATGACTGAAAAGACAGTTTAGATTAAGTTTTTAATGAACAAGCGTCTTCTTTGGATGCAATTTACCACTGCTATAAAGAATTTAAACAAAAAAGAAATTAATTTTAGCACCAAAAAGGAGCAGGATATCCTCTTATGGCTGTCACTAATAATAAAAATAATCGAAAAAGACAATAGAGCTACTTATACGGTAACAGAGTGTCAACTGAAGATTGGACCCGCAGCCATTAATAGAATCATACCTGATCACATACATTTAAAAAAATCTGATGTGGCCAGCAAAGACAGTTCTACGTATTTTGTACAAAGTCCACACAGATTTTTTTCTGAAACTACCTATTCTATGGGCGTTTTCTTTTTAAGGGAAAAATGAATTGATCTTACCTCGTACTGAACTGAACTACTCCTAAAATAGTACATTAAAATACAAGTATCATAAGGCAATCTGTTAACGTACGAGTCCAAGTTTTACAAAGGACGAGTGCGTCAACAGGCCTTATGATGCATGATTTTTATACTATTTTTTCTATTGAGGTAATTTTACGATTAAATTTATTTAAATTGCGACGTCAAATTATGATTAGGTATTTTTTTGTTAGTTATGTTTATGTTGGTAACGCTTCTCGCTAACAATTGAAATTTCATATTTTGTCAACTAGTGATTAATTAGTGTATTGCAAGGTGTATTGTATTTATGTTTCAAGGTCTGATTCTGGTTGTGAAATTAATATTATATTTTCTTTCTAGTCCTATCACCTAAAGAAAGTATAAAAATCCATAATTATAAGTAATATGTTGAAATATTATCAACAAGTTACTATTTTGAGGTTACCTGTAATTATTCATCTGTCAGTTATGAAAACATGACTACCAACTCTAGGCCATGAAAGGCGCCAAAAATAGTACGCTTAGGCTAGGCGCTGACATGCAATTTTCAGTTGCGAAATAGTTTGATTGCATGAGTGACTGCCAATGGTTTATATGACTGTGCGCACACATGCAACTGCAAATTTGACCAACTTAAAAATTTGTGTTTTGTCACAAACTGATCAATTGCGAAACCGTGTGTAATTTCTTTGTGTCCTGTATATTCAAATACGTCTGAGCTCACTTGCAACCACATTGTTGCACAGTGAAAAGATTTTACAGTTATTGACACCATATAGTATAGTGTTATTTATAATTAATTTTGGTGCTCCGCAAGAAAAAATGTTTTCTACAATGGAACAAGTTAAAAAAATATATATTTATCCTGAATTAATTATTTTTGAAATTACATATTGAATTATAAATTCGATAATATAAAGTCAATAATAATAAATAATTACAGCAATACATAAGTATTGATCACATTATTTGATAACTTGAAATCTTCTCTAAATTTCTTATTTAAACGAAGATTAAAATTTAAACGTCATTGATAAAATGACCCGAAATAAATAAAATCCATATCGAAACCAAACAATTTAGTTCCATGTGTGCTCACCTCATGGTTTAATTGCTTATGTTAGCGCAGTTTAACCTTTGGATGAGCAAACTGTTGCGAACCAGTTGCGTTATTGAAAATTGCATGTCAGCGCCTAGCCTTATAGATCTAAACGTCGTGTTTGTAGTACAAAAGTGCGTTTATAGAAACATAAGAACACCGAAATAGGAAAAGAACATTATGTTTCTTAAAATAAGAAGTAAAAAATAAAAACATATACATATAGCATTATATTTATAACAATAATTTGCTGAATTGGCTTATGGCTATAATCTGTTGTATTACCTTATGTGATTTGTTTTTGTCACCTTATATTGTTTTACATTTTTATATTTCCAGTAAAATCATTTCACTATGATATGTATATTTTATTTGATACTGACATCTGTCAATTAGCAATATTTGAATATTCTAACAGTTTCCATGGTGCAGCTTTTAGCAGCATTGGAAGATATTTCTTTATAATTATTTATCTGTAAATTCATTGAATATGAAGAAAAAAAAAATCAAACAGAGAATAACATATACTTTTAAATATAATTACAATAACATAAAAGGTCAAAAAAAAAAATATTTAACAGCGTTTTTTCAAGAAAATTTGTTAAAATCTTCAAATTAGGGTACTTCCGGTTAACCAATCATAACCAAAAACTAATCAACTCTTCATATGGACGTACCAAAGAGGAATATGAAAGAATTTTAATTTTTGGAATTGTAGTATTGGAGTTATCGAAGGAGAAATTTTTGTCACACATACACACACACACACACACACACACACACACACACACACACACACACACACACACACACACACACACACACACATACATACATACATACATACATACATACATACATACATACATACATACATACATACATACATACATACATACATACATACATACATACATCATCGTAAAAACAGTAAATTCGTATTGTATGGACTCTAAAACGTGCATATTCATTAAAAACTCATCTTCGAATTTTTTGACCTTCCTTACCTGTAGGTGACGGAAGGTAAAAAGTTGTAACACATTTTGTGCCACATCAGCTTTCTGATTTCCAAAAAGCGTAAGAAATGTAACAACCAAAAAACTTGTAACACTATTAAATAGTGGCGGATAGCAATTTCTTCTATAATTATGAAGGGGGAAACTTATATTCCTTTTTCGACCTACTTACAAGCCAAGACAGTTGTATATGAATTCACAAAGATGGTGAAACATCAACAATAACCAAGAAGCAACAAGCTATGAAAAATGTAATGCAAGCATAGTATTCTTTAGAAAAACGGGACCTATAAATGTAATTAAATTGGGTAAACAGAAGACAGTTACAGCTAAATGGTTCACTGATAAATGTTTGCCTGAAGTGCTGAGTACAGTGCCAGAGACAGGAATTATATTACACCATGATAACGTGTTTTCCCTTACGGCTGCTTCAACACTTCAGTTTAATTGGTAATGTGCGACTTTTGGCTATTTTTTGGACTTACAAAGAGAATCCGAGGTAGAAGGTTTTCATATGAAGAAAATATTGATGCATTTTGAAAGCATTTAAAAACAAGGGAGCTTTAAAGAAGTGAAATTAATATTTTCTTTATTAATCGATATAGTTATTTACATACCAAGTGCGGGAACGCTTGGTTCTCTCACGCAGTTTGTATAATATTTTTTTGTACGAGAAGTAAAACACTAATAATTAGTAATTTTTGTACAAATAATTTTATTTATTAAAACTTTATTACATAATATGCATATACAGAGTGACATGTCAAATTTAAATTCCAATTATTTTAATGTTTATTTTTATGTAATGTAGTGTTAATCATGGTACGTATGTAAATAACTATTTATTACTTACCATGTATTTCACTTCTAGTATATAGCAAATTTAAACTTAATAAAATTCTTTGTTTTATTACAATTTACATTACGTTTGTTGGTTATGTGTTACCGACTTTCCGAGTGCTCTGTCTTGACGACTTCCGCCGAGTAGAAGTTGTTGCCAGCATTGTGAACTAAATACACAAAATTCATTTATTTAAAATCAAATTTCATTCAATATTCCACCATTTTCTCTTATTATTATTTTTATTTCCTTGTATTTAGGACTGCTATAACATCTAGTTGTGCACCTCCCTTTCTGGTTATTACACAATTTCCAGAAGTGGCACTTTACATGAAGCCTATAATAGATTTTAATGAAAAACTGTTTTAAAATATAATCCAAAACTTTTCAAATTTGGTATACAAGGCTTTTATGTCAATCGAAATAACATAATAGATTTTGGTTAAAATAGGCTAACCGGAAGTGGTACATTACTTGAAGTTGTTAACAGTTTTTCTTGAATAAAATGATTTTATTTTGATTTTACAAATAAATGCTTCAAATAAAAGTTTTAGAGAATTAATTTCTGCGTCTAGCACATCAAGTATTATTAAATTAGCCCTTTGTATAAGCGAGATATGTAAATTTAAAATTATATACTTTTTTGTTTTTGTAATAAAGCTTGCTATGGATTAGGACAAAAACATAAAAAAAATGTTCATGTCAAATTACGTTAAATACGTGCAATTTTATGATTCGTACAATAACAAATATTATATTTTTATTGTGAAATTAGTCATATTCATTGTTGTAATCAAATATTTCTTTGTTGTAATTAAACTCTCTTTAAAAAAAACCGGGTTAGATTATGGTCGCTATATATCTTACTATTTTGAAGTTAAAATTAATATTTTGTAATTTATATATTAAAAAAATATGTATAGTTTAATAATCGTACAAGGAAGTCGTGTGGTGTCCACATCAGATTTTTTTAATAAAAATTTCACGGTGGCAATGGCGCAATAAACAAGACAAATGAAAAATAAGGAATAATTTTCCGAATTTTGAAACAAATCTTTTTGATTGAAGATCAGCACATCAAGATGTATGTATATACCCTCATATTATTTTACCCTTTTCTTAACCCTAGAATGGATACAGCGGTATTTAAATATCCCATGGTGAATTATATTTTGTTATATTTTTGACAGGTTACGGTTGGCTGAACTGTGCGTTTAGGTATTCTTATTTCACGTTATAATAAACACATTGCCTCAAGTGTTTCGTAACTGCCGTTTCGCATAGTTGAGCTACAGGTAGGTTGGGGTATTTCAATACCCCTGTATCCACCTACATTTGCTATATTCCTATATAATTGTTTTACATTATAGAAAATGTAGAATGGAGAGTAGGCTCTTAAAAAAAATTGCCATAAGAACTTCGCCAGGATATACAAAATATATTGACTCCTGAACAATCGAATATATCTGAACCTCCAAAAAAGATAGCTAATAGTGGCAGGTGATGGCACGAGATAGGAAATCAAAAACAACGTGCGCTACATGCCATAAGCCCGTATGCCCGGACCATCGTATGGATGTGTGCAATATATGTCATAATTAGTTTATAACATGTTATATTAATGATATCTATATTTAAAATAAACATATTTTCAAATACATCTTACAAACTTTTTTTTATATATTGGGGTATTGTAATACCCCATGTATCCAGTAATGTGTGTTTACTTCATGTATCCATTCTAGGGTTAACACTCTGTATATACTTGTAGATTTGTACTTGTTTATTTCTGATGATTTTGTATGAATTCGTACGAACATATTTTCGTACGATTTCGTATCCAGTATAACCGCTATCTAAGACTGCGTGTATGTCTTATTTTTGCGACTGAATCATCGCGTGACAGAAAATCGCATGTGCACGCCTGTTTTTAGAATAAATATATATTGAAATAACATAATATTCCACTATTTTATTATAAAATTCGATTGCATAGCCACTTTGTGAATATAATGTTTTTTTACTCAATACCGTTTCCTCTTTCATTACCGTTTTGAAGAGCAAACAAATCCTGGTTAATCTGATGAATTTACACATGAAGTAATTAAAAAATTGAAATATTAATTGAGTTTAAATCCTAACGAGTGTTGTAAAACGAAAAGAAACAGCAACAGCAAATAAAATTGTACAATACCGCGTACTGTAACTCAAACAAAAAGACGTTTTTTTTTGCTTTTTAAATTTACATCGTAACCCAATTAACCCCTATTGGATTAAATTAGTCAAACGTCCAGACCTCGTCACCCCGAATTTATTTCCCATGGGATGGAAATGACAATTTCATCACAGTTAACACGAATTATCAAACTTTATCGACAGTAATTTGATAAAGACAAGGCCAGAATTTGACGTCTCAGGAAGCCACATTAACGTTAAAGCATAGATTTAATAATATTAAAAAATTGACAATTTTAAGAGCATTGTCGTAGCATGCTATATGTATTTTACATGAATAATATTAGTACTACTAACTACGCAAATACAGTGGTACCTCTACAAACGAACTTAATTCACGGTTCGTTTCTTAAAAAGTTATTATTAAATTAGCCCTTTGTATAAGCGAGATATGTAAATTTAAAAATTATATACTTTTTTGTTTTTGTAATAAAGCTTGCTATGGATTAGGACAAAAAAATAAAAAAAAATGATCATGTCAAATTACGTTAAATACGTGCAATTTTATGATTCGTAAAATAACAAATATATTTTTATTGTGAAATTAGTCATATTCATTGTTGTAATCAAATATTGCTTTGTTGTAATCAAAACTCTCTGGGTTAGATTAATGTTAATTTAAGAATGATAGTAGTAAATGAATTATTTTTTGTTCAATATCAAAATATTTCTCGGGCTTGGCTTAAGCCTGTTAATATTTTGTAATTTAATTATTAAAAAAATATGTATAGATTAATAGGCGCACAAAGAAGTCGTGTGGTGTGTGGTGTCCACATCACTCATGACATGTTATTAAAAAAAATATGTATAGTTTAATAATCGTACAAGGAAGTCGTGTGGTGTCCACATCAGATTTTTTATTATAAACATAGTTCTGTAAGAAATGCTTTAGAAATAGGAGAGTGTTTTTTCCAACATTTCCCAGTCACTTATCTGGTGGAGACTTGGGAATATGACGTTTCGGACGTTGTTTGACGATGCGAAACAACAGATTTCAACGCACGAGTACAAAAAGTATTTTTTAAACATATATTTAACAGTTCACGATACACCCGCTGAGGTGCACTCTCCACCCCGTGAAGTGACGCCTCGTAAATGCCCGTACGATACAAATATATCATCATTACCGAAATCTGTGTACAAAGCAAACTGACAAACCTAGCAATGGGTAATATGTCGTGATGATATATTTATTTATTTATTTTATTTATTAGGTATGTATTAGTGCAGTAATCCACAACTTTACTTTAAAATTAAACTCATATTGTTCTCAACTTCTCAATATCTCAATCTACCCATAATTTTCTATCGTTTTCATCCGCTATGTCCGCTATCCATCTTAGAGACATGCTCCTTGCGATATCAATCTCCTTGTATGACTTATGGGTGAGGTGTCTTGTTGGCACGTTGGGGCTGATCCAGCTCATCACGCGCTACGAGCAGTTTGTATGCTAATAAAAACACTCGCGTAGGTGTAGAGGTTCCAAGGTTCAGGAACATGCCACAGGAATGCACAAGAGGGTGAAATATTCCTGGCTGTAAATCGTATTGGGTTGTTTGCTCTCCAGAACGAGGGTTTTTTATAGCTGCAACTTGGAAACTTTAGAAGAAGGAAGGGGATGTGATTTTGAATAAATTAAACTAAAGAAAAGTTTACTTTTTCTACGAAAAGTTAGAATATAATAGGAAATCTAATAATTTTATGGTAAATAATTTTCGTCAATTGAAGCATTGCACTCATTACAGTTTAATAAGGTATAAGTGCCAAAAAATACTATACCAATTGTTTACTTTTTTGTTATTTGAATAGTGTATCTCAGCCATTACTGTAACGTAGATGAAATGAAGACATACATGTTTTGAATTGAGCTTACTTTCATTTTTCAATATGAACCTCAATGCACTTATTCCACCGATGAGTGCTTTCATGCCATCCAGGAGATTCATAACCTGAATCGCATCAAAATAACTCTCCTTTTTCTTTGAATACAAAAATATTATAATTATAAATGCCGAAAAAAATATTATATGTATCGGGTATCTATTTTTACCTCTCGCTAAGAGAGGTATTGCATTCATGCTAAAAATCGCATGTCCAGATTTTATTGAATAAGCACGTTTTAAGGTCCCTACAATCCGAATTTAACATTTTTACGATGATGTCTGTGTGTGTGTGTGTGTGTGTGTGTGTGTGTGTGTGTGTGTGTGTGTGTGTGTGTGTGTGTGTGTGTGTGTGTGTGTGTGTGGATGTATGTGTGTGTGTGTGTGTGTGTATGTATGTAGGATGTTGGAAGGACGATTACTCAAAAACTATAAGACTTTAAATTTGATTAACTACGTATTTCCCAATCGGACATTCATGGGAAGATCTGAAAAGGTTTTGGTAACAATTGGACAACCGGAAGTAGAAGATTCTTGAAAAAAAATCTTCTAAATAATATTTTTTGAAAATTTTTCTTGGTAATATTAAAGAAAATTAAATTCTTTATCTGATACATTTAAATATTTTATTATATATTCTATAGATTTAGAGATAAAAGAAATATAATATATAAAATAATCTGTTATAATAAATTTTACAGCCGAAAGAATGCCATGGAAAATAGTTGCAAAATTAAATTGTATGTAACAGACAGATAAATGTCAGTGTCAGAAATACGGAGACATTACTGAAGACTTTTTCTGGGAAGTACATACATTATATTATTTCTTAATGTATTAATAAATACATAACATATATCCTTCAAAAATACTGTCAATCCTGACAATGAATTGGAAACATTTCGAAAAATTAGAAGAGGACAAAATTTCTTCAAAAAATGAATTTAAAATTAATCAATCTAAATATAAGAAATAGATATATGTAAGTAGAATTTTTGGTGTAGAGTGTAGTATACAAGAAATGTTAAATACAATAGGGCGCGAGCAGTCATGTGATTTTGTTGGCCCTGACTAGTAGATATGGGGGCCCATGACAGAATGATAGCTAGTAATTATGTATATAGATGTCAAGTATCATAATTTATCATTCTAAATTTAGTGATTTTCCAATTCCATGTGGTTTATTTTCAAAGACAAGTAAATTCCACACTCCTGGTGACAAATTAACTACGTGTATTTAGAAAATCTTGAAGTTTTAAATGAAAAATTGACAAGTGATATCCATGTACATAATTACTAATTATCATTCTGAAACGAGCCCCCACATCTGCTTGTTAAGGCCAACAATGTAACATGACTGTTATATACTTATGTAACCAAAAAAGTAAGTGGCGAGAGGTATTGTGCTGGCCACAACAGATTTTTTTATGTTACGAGAGTGTATTGAAAATTTACCGGCCTAACATAAATGGAACTTATTAATATATTAATTTACATGATTTTTTCATGTAGTCCCTTTTTGCCTTCCGTCACCTTCAGGTAAGGAAGGTATTGTCTGCGGTCAAAAAATTCAATGATGAGTTTTTAGTGAATAAGCATGTTTTAGGGTCCCTATAATACGATTTTACCATTTTTACGACAATGTCTGCATGTATGTGTGTGTGTGTGTGTGTGTGTGTGTTTGTGTGTGTTTGTGTGTGTGTGTGTGTGTGTGTGTGTGTGTGTGTGTGTGTGTGTGTGTGTGTGTGTGTGTGTGACAAAAGTTTCGGTTCGCATAACTTCAATACCAAAAAATTTAACGTTATTATAACTTAAGAATATATTATTCTCTATACGATTTGATTGCATTTTATACTTCATATTCAATAGATATAGAGTTAAAAAAATTTAAAGAAATTAAATTTTATAAATCAGCCCATTATGCTAAACATGGAAACTACTAATATATTCATATAATTCAAATTGACAGATGTCAGTATAAATAAAAAGTAAATTAATGTGGCAGAGATGAGTATGTTGAAGTAGATGTTGGGGAAGACACGGAAAGATAGGTAAGGAAATAACTCTAGTGTTACAAGTTTCTAGAAAGTTAAAAGCGAGATGATTACATTGGTTTGAAAATGTCATGAGGAGAGATGAAGAATATATTGGAAGAAGAATGAATAGCTTAGTAATAGAAGGTTGAAGAAATAGAGGAAGACCAAAGACAAGATGGAAGGAATGTATTGCGGAAAGGTTGAGAGAAAAAAAATGAATGAGAACGACACGTAAAACAGAAATGAGTGGAAGAAGAAAATAAAAAATAGCGATCCCTAACGAATGGGAAAAGCTAAAGAAGAAGATGAAGATGTCAGTGTCAAGTGCAATTTGCATAGTTTATGAAATAATTTTACTGGAAATTTAGAATCTTTTGCAAGAAAATTTATGTATGGAATTTATACATAATACACAGGATTGACGGAAGGCATTGTGCTGGCCACATCAGATTTTTTACCATTGTGTATGAAAAACAAAATGTACCATGTGCCATTAAAATCAAAAGTAAGCGGATTAACGTTTAACTTTCAAAAACACTCATGGCAGTTCACATAACCTCACAAAAATAATTGTGAGTCTATTGTTACCCTCTATGTGACCAGCCGCAAACTTTTCAATCCAACCTCGTATATGTAAGTATGTCTCAACTATTATTGTAATATAATAGCTGTGGTAATGCAAAATTTATCCTTCGCTACTTACCCGCCATGAAAAACTAATATTCTGTAACAGTAGAGAAAATTCGCGTAGTATTTTATTCTACCCACTTCTTGCGACAAATTTCATCAATCTTGCATTTCATCCAACATTTCTCTCCGCGTCAAACTACTCGACAACTATTCGCGAACTTAGCATCAAATAAAACAAAACCTACGACGCTCCTTTATCTTATCCGCTGCATTGTTTTCTTTATTTACACATTTTTACTTGTCACACACTTGCAACAGTTCCGGAGGAAAGACAAACAAAAGATGCTCGGCGCAGAGTTCTTCGATCATTTATTAAATTTGACTGGGTAATAAGATAGTTCAGTGAACTAATTCGAGTGATAATTATTTTTGACAGCTAATTTTGTAAATTCTCACAGGGTTAATGATCTCTTGGCTTTATTCCAAGAGATTTGGGTATCTATTTATATAACAGAAAACATATTAATAAGATGAATATCATGCAAGGTTTACTCATATGATTTACTTGGATATTTGTTAGGTTTGAAAGTGAATCTTGTAATCTATAAATATAAATTGTAGAAATTATAAAATAAAACATATCTTCAAAACCCAAATTAATAATAAAATCTGATCTGAGATTCATTTGTACCTCCCGCTACCCTTGGTAAGGGAGGTATAGGGATCGTGCTAAAAATCGCATATCGAGATTTTGGTAAATGAACACGTTATAAGGTCCCTAGAATCCATTTTTAACATTTTCACGATGATGTCTGTGTGTATGTATGCATGTATGTATGTATGTATGTATGTATGTATGTATGTATGTATATGTGTGTGTGATTCTAACTCAAATACTATCATTCAGAAAGTTTTGAAACCATATTCTAATATAGAAAGAAGCCATTAGATTTTGGTGGTAATCGGATAACCGGAAATGGCAGTTTACTTGAAGCTCAAGATAGTTTTTCTTCAAAAAAATACCTTCAAATGTATTTTTTTTGTCAATTTGTTATTATAAAAATTAAAGATTATTCTATTTTCTACAAGTTTGCTTTAATACTTTTTTTATATATGGATGAATTTATAAAGTAATATAAAAATTATATCTCGGAGCTTATGCTAAACACATCTCTGTGGTTACATAGTTCAGCTCAAATGTATGTAACTGACAGATAAATGTCACTGTCAAAAAAATAATCATTTCAAATTAATAATAGTGACGTTTTAAAAGGAAAATTGTACATAGGGAACTTAAAATACATAATTTCTAGCATTAGTAAATATGCAGGGATGTATTTAAATAAAGAAAGAAATAAATATATTATCACGGCATATTATCCATTGCTGCGTGAGCTAATCTGATTTATACACACATTTCGGTAATGATGATGACATATTTGTATTGTGCGGGCGTTTACCACAAGGGTTAATTTTATGCCATTTAAAATTCGAATTATTTGGCGTTGATTGGGATCGAATCGGATTCCCCAGATTCGCAACCAGACACCAGGCACGCGGCAACGAGACCCTATAAGTAAATAGCGGGAGATATTGTGTAGGTCACATCAGATTTTTTAATGTATAATTCTAAATACTTTTTTCGATCTGCCAATCTGCGTTTATTCACAGATTTTGACAAATTTTGAGGACGTTATACATATAGAATGAATAAACATTATATGTAGAATAGATAAACGCTTTATATGAGAACATAAACGCTATACAAACTTTGGGTACACAAACTTTAAGGGCATATAATAAATACTAGACATAATCAACAAGCTCCCGTCAAGTCTAGACCCGGCCAACCACTGGCGTCGGTCGTGGGCTCGCTACACTCAGTGGCGCCGGGTGTGCTCACGCTACAATATTTTTCCTATACAGCATTTTATTTGTATTCATTTTCAAATTTGATATCGGTTGAATTCGAACCCGGGTCGTAGAACTATAATCAGTTACATAATTTACATATTTACTCACGAGATCCCAAGTAAGAATATCAATAAAAATTCTTTCCGAAATAAATTCTGTTACACTTGAAGAAAAGACAACTCCTACAAATTTGTCTGATTATCTTACAAGTAAAAATTTAATTAAAAACTAAAGCTACTGTAATAAACAGATATAAAAATATTCTATTACCTTCTATAAAATCTCTGTCATTATCGTATACACTTTGTGTTGTGAAAATGCAACAGTTGGTACTCCCATTACATTACCACATGACCTCTCCTTAATTTAATTTTGAAAACTATTTTAAATAGAACTTCTGCATTTTCTATTACCACAATATGTGTACGAACAATTAATTTTATAATAACACTTCACAGCAAGAGAATATAATCTCTAAATATTATTGTTATTGCTACAAGTGTTGTAGTTGTTAAGCATAGTGTGCTATTGGTGCAGCGCTAACACGATTAGTAATAGTTTCAAAACTTAATTTTGCCAACACTTGTGCCTTTCAGTAACGAAGAATGAATATGACTAGGAAAATAAAATTTGGTTCATTTAGAAAGCAACACATTATTTTGTTCCTACGACTACTATCTCTTTATTTTTATCAAAAACTTCACTTACACCATTCTAATTTTCAATGACATAATTAAAATAAATAAAATAGCCATTGTTACCATAATTTCCTTCTGTCACCTCTACGTAAAAAAAGGTTTGTCTTAGGTTAAAAAAATCGATGGTGATTTTTCAATGAATAAGCACATTTTAAGGTTCCTACAATACGATTTTATTATTTTTACGATGTTTTCTGTATGCGTGTGTGTGTGTGTGTGTGTGTGTGTGTGTGTGTGTGTGTGTGTGTGTGCGCGGGTGTGCATGAGTTTGTCTGTATGTTCGTGTGTGTGACTATAATTTCGGTCGCGATATCTCCAATACTAGAATTCCAAAAATTACAATATTTACGTATTCTTCTTTCTTACGTCCATATTCAGACTTGATTACATTTTGGTTATACCGAAAGTACCCTCATTTGAGGATTTTAACAGTTTGAAAAAACGCTGTTAAATATTATTTTTTGACATTTATTGTTATTATAAATATTCTTATCTATACGAATTGATTACATTTTATATTTCATATTCAATGAATATAGAGTTAAAAGTATTATAAAGAAATTAAATCTTATAAATCAGCCAGCGTGCTATAATCATGGAAACAGCTACTATATTAAGAAAATTCTAACTGACAGATGTTAGTGTCAATGAAAAGTAAATTAATGTGGCAGAGATGAGGATGTTGAGATAGATGTTGGGGAAGACACGGAAAGATAGGATAAGGAATGAAAGAATGAGGGAAATGGCTTGAGTGATAGAAGTTTCTAGATATATACAAGAGAGACGATTACATTGGTTTGAACATGTCATGACGAAAGATGAAGAATATATTTGAAGAATGAATAGCTTAGTAATAGAAGGTAGACGAAACAGAGGAAGACCAAAGATAAGATGGAAGGACTGTATTGCGGAAGACTTGAGAGAAAATAATAATAATAATAATAATAATAATAACTAAATATGGACGACACGCAAAACAGAAATGAGTGGAAGAAGAAAATAAAACATAGCGACCCCTATCGAATGAGAAAGGCTAAAAAAGAAGATGTGAATGTCAAGGGCAATTTGCATAGTTTATTTATGAAATATTTTTTTTGCAAATATATAATCTTTAGCAAGAAAATTTATGTATGGAATTTGTACATAATACATATGATCGACGGAAGGTAATGAATGTCCTTGCCACATCAGATTTTTTGTGTATGGAGCCTTGTTTTCGATTCAAAAATTCGATAGGGAGTTTTCAGTGAATCAGCAAGAATTAGGGTCCCCACAACGCGTTTTTACGATTTTTACAATGATGTCTTTTCCTCCACAATAACTCTTATATCAAACTTCATGTACTCATACAAAGAGTTGATTAGATTTTGGATAAAATTGGACAACCGGAAGTGATACAATACTTGAAGCCAATGCGAGTTTTTAATAAAAACTATATTAAAATTAATCCAAAACGTTTCAATTTTAATATTTAAGTATTTTACATCAATGGGAATAACGTATTAGATTTTGACTAAAATTGATAAACCGGAAATGATACTTTACTTGAAACAGATTTTCGTAAAAAAATATATTATGATGTAATCCAAAACTTTTCAAATTTGGTATTTACCTTAGAGTTTTATATTAATACGAACGGCATATTAGATTTTTACTAAAATTTATAAACCCAATGGTCCTTTGCTGAAGCTCCGACCCAAAACTTCTCAAATTTGGTATTTAAAACTCATATATGATTGGAAACAACATATTACATTTTGACCATACATATATGATAAACCGGATGTGGTACTTAACTTGGAGCTCTAAACAGATTTTCGAGGAATAACATAATAAAATATAATCTAAAATTTCATATTACAGATTTTTATATTTATTGAGCCAAGAAATTAGATTTTGTTTACAAACGGTCAACCGGTTATATTTTACTTAAAATTCATTGCTATTTGAAATATGGCCACATCAGATTTTTATTAAATAATTTACTTCGTTGTTGTTTAAAACATCCTGGGAGAATGGTGATTCGCTGCGATTGTCCGTGAAGGCTTGAACAGCGCAAGTGAAACCGTAGCTATATGATACCAAGAAGTAGACCAAACAGTCAGAATCACATTAAAAATTCAAATATCGATTCTCGATAAAATTATGAATATTTCCATCTCATTAAATATGTGTCTCATCGTTTTATCTTCTTCCAAGTCTTCGAACAAACACATCACTTATATATTCTTTTCCACTTAGAAAGAATTTAATTTTTATCCTTCAGTGATTTATTGATGATAGAAACTTTTTTGTTCCTGGTATTCTAATCCCTGGTTATTTCAAGTTAATTAGCAAAAAGTGGAAGAATCTAGATTTGCATATTGTATAGCTGGAAGAGGATGAATATAATATAAAGGAGTTAGTAGATGGAAGAGCTACGCTTGAACTAGTGGAACAAAGTGCATATCTAACATGGGATTTACCATCTTCTGCTTCGGGGTAATTAGAGGTGTACAAAGGGAAATTATATCATGAAAAGAGAATTATATAATATACACATCATGAGTTCATAATGAAAATTTCAATTTCATCATAGTGTTATTTTAAGTTTGCTTTATCAACTTGCTACAGAATTATCATATTAAAAATTACACTTTGTTATTTTCCCTAATGAACTTTATTGCTGGGTTTATGCAGCATGTATATTATAAAACTAATTTAAGCCATTAAATTAAGAAAATAAATTAATTATAAATATTTGTGAGCCATCCTAAATGTTTAAATCGTAGAAATGGGCTAATAGGATCAAGGAGAATTTAAATAAACGAAGAAAGAAATTGTGAAAAATTCATGGACTTCGCTGGGATTTGAACCCAGGGCCTTCTTATAGATATAGGAAGGCCCTGGGTTCAAATCACAGCGAGGTCCATGAATTTTTCACAATTTCTTTCTTCGTTTATTTAAATTCTCCTTCATCCTATTAGCCCATTTCTACGATTTAAAAATAAATTAAAATAATGTCGTTTATGCAGTAAATTAAAATTGAGCATTTTATGTTTGACATTTCGTGTAAACTAAGTTTTATAAGTGAAACTAAAACATTTATATGTAAAATAATGGATAAAAAATAGATATACAAAGTATTGAACTAGTCCATTTAGTATTTCGTCGTTTTTCTCTGCAAAACGTACATTTTTTAGGTTAGGTTTTAACATCTGTCATAATTGCATGATCTGACACAGCGCAAAACTAATTATAAAATTAAACTATAAATTTGAAAATAATTTATTTAGTTTCATTAGTTTAGTTTTTAAATTTAGATGCATATAATTATTTGTACTTATTTAGTTTAGTTTGACAACTTAATTTCTTGATTTAATTAATTAATTATTTATATTCGTTTTAGGTATTTATGTATTTAACGTACGCAAGATATAGATAGTTAAATAAATAGCTATTTACGACAGTAGGCCGTTAGCGAAGCCGTAAATGTGATTACAGTGTGCCGTATAAAGTTTTTTTTTTTGTACATTGAACAAGACCCATTTCAAAAGCAAATAATTTGGAATAATTTTGATTATCTGACTCAATAACAAGCTGTTAAAAGGGTTAAATAATGGATATGTGTCAAAAATATCTAAACGTGATGAAAGTTAACATTGTTTCATGTAACTGGGCCAAATTATTGTAAATGATAAAATATATTTTTCCTTACTTGTTGCATAAGTAGGTATTTCCTATTTCTAGACCTAATATTTTCATCTTCGGTTAAACAGTGTGTTAAATTAACTGTCGGTTGTAAGAATAATGTGGCATCGAAAAATGGAGACGTAGAATTTTAATATACTATAATAACGATGCTATGTTTTTCTTTTAACTGACTGTTAAGAGAGTGTTTAACCGGGGTTGAAAATATCGAGCCTAAGTGTCAAATAAATATCTTTCATTTTAGTTGTTACCTGTTATTACTTATGGAAAATTACTGTAATTAGATTTCTTATAGTAAGATATTTATATCAAACAGAGGCACTCTTAAATTAAAATTGAAAATATTAATTTATAAGATCAAAACACAATAAATATAAATTTAATTTAAAATAATAATTAGAATAAATACATACAAGAATAATTATTATTATAATCTATTTTTTGTGTGATTAGTCATTTTCTTTGTTGGAATCGCAT
Organism: Harpalus rufipes; assembly: GCA_951394225.1. Lineage (NCBI taxonomy): Eukaryota > Metazoa > Arthropoda > Insecta > Coleoptera > Carabidae > Harpalus > Harpalus rufipes. The sequence goes on from OX596275.1 coordinate 12,457,038, forward strand.
TCACATTATTGTAATCAAGCATTTCATTGTTACAATTAAAAAACTTTTTAAAAAATCCTAAAGGAAGCAATATTATTTTTCATTAAATTACTAAATTCATCTTTTTGTATTTGCGAATGTATACAATTTTGATTCATTTAAAATTATTTTATTTGTTGAAAAGCCTACTTTGCCAATGGCCATTTTGGTGGCTAATGATATTCAAATCAATTTAGGTTGTTTTAAAATCTTACCATATTAACTTTTGTTCACTATTATTTCTAAATTCAATTAAATTTAATAAAAAAAATCGTCTTGTATTCAATTTTCCCCGCCTCCCATTTATTTGTATTTTTTTAAATAATCTTATTTTTCATATTCAATAAATACAACACTTCATTATTCCACCGCACTCATAACTGTCAAATCTGTGTTTATTTTACAGATTATGTCTACTCTAGTCTAGTAGAACTTTAACCTGTATTAGCAGATCTATCATTTCATGCTAACATGTTTTTTTCTCTATATATCTATCCCTATCATAACATTTAATTTATGTTGAAAATGCAAGTATTTGTATCATTGTAAAGCTGATTTATATACCTATCATTCTACTTAAAAAATCAACGGTGATATCGCTTCCAACCAAACCGGAAATAGAATTGAGGACCTTTCGATTCCAAAAAGTGGCATTTAACTTTACCCCCAACTTTGAAATTTAAACTATAAATCTAAAATTAATAATAAAGAAAATAGCCATTTGTCCTTATTTTTTAATCATTATGCATATATTTTTTGGTTTGTTAATTTGACTTATGAATTTACTACACATAGATTAAAAACGGAATGCCTATAGTAATTTATAACCTCTATTCTTTAACATTATTCTTTCACAAAGTAAACTTTAATTAATATTTCTGTTAATATCCACTTCTTTTGCTTTGTATTTTTATAGCACGACATTATAGAAAATAGGTCTATAATTACGTGTTTGGACTCCGGAATAGAATCAATATTTACATAGTTATTAGCTGAGCGAGGAGAATAGCTTGGTAAGAATGTCCTATTTGCCAACATTGCCCTAGTAAAGAACGTCAGTAATCACTGCCGCGCCATTGTTGCTGAAAACAGCATTTTTCATGAGGTCCTTTTCGAGCGGCAGGGTTCATTAGTAGTAACATGCGACGCACATGCAGGGCCGTATTCAGTATTCAACGAGGAGATACAACGAAAACAGTGAAATAATTTAGTATTTTGCACAGCAAATACTAATTAATAAAAAAAAATATAAGGAACAATGTAAGAATAAATGTCTATACGTCAAGTCATTATAGAAATGAGGACCAATTTTTACTTCCTTGTACGTAAGTAAAGGAAGTATTGTAATCGCGAAAATTTCGGTTTTCAGATTTCAGCGGAAATATCCATTTTGATGATCCCTGAATCCATTTTGACTAATTTCGTCGTGACGTCTGTACGTACATACGTACGTACGTCCGTACGTACGTATCTCGCATAACTCAAAAACGGTAAGCTGTAGAAAGTTGAAATTTTGTATTTAGGACTCCTATAACATCTAGTTGTGCACCTCCCTTTCTGGTTATTACACAATTTCCAGAAGTGGCACTTTACTTGAAGCCTATAATAGATTTTAATGAAAAACTGTTTTAAAATATAATCCAAAACTTTTCAAATTTGGTATACAAGACTTTTATGTCAATCGAAATAACATAATAGATTTTGGTTAAAATAGGCTAACCGGAAGTGGTACATTACTTGAAGTTGTTAACAGTTTTTCTTGAAAAAAATGATTTTATTTTGATTTTAGAAATAAATGCTTCAAATAAAAGTTTTAGAGAATTAATTTCTGCGTCTAGCACATTAAGTATTATTAAATTAGCCCTTTGTATAAGCGAGATATGTAAATTTAAAAATTATTTTTTTGTAATTAAGCTTGCTATGGATTAGGACAAAAAAATAAAATGTTCATGTCAAATTACGTTAAATACGTGCAATTTTATGATTCGTACAATAACAAATATTATATTTTTATTGTGAAATTAGTCATATTCATTGTTGTAATCAAATATTTCTTTGTTGTAATCAAAACTCTCTTTAAAAACTCCCTTTATGGTCGCTATATATCTTACTGTTTTGAAGTTAAAATTAATATTTTGTAATTTATTTATTGAAAAAATATGTATAATTTAATAATCGTACAAGGAAGTCGTGTGGTGTCCACATCAGATTTTTTGTTTTTGTAATAAAGCTTGCTATAGATTAGGACAAAAACATAAAAAAATGTTCATGTCAAATTACGTTAAATACGTGCAATTTTATGATTCGTACAGTAACAAATATTATATTTTTATTGTGAAATTAGTCATATTCATTGTTGTAATCAAATATTTTTTTGTTGTAATCAAAACTCTCTTTAAAAAGAACCGGGTTAGATTAATGTTAATTTATGAATGATAGTAGTAAATGAATTATTTTTTGTTCTATATCAAAATATATCTCGTGCTTGGCTTAAGCCTGTCAATATTTTGTAACTTAATTATTAAGAAAATATGTATAGTTTAATAACGTACAAGGAAGTCGTGTGGTGTCCACATCAGATTTTTACCTCTCGCTAAGAGAGGTATTGCATTCATGCTAAAAATCGCATATCCAGATTTTATTGAATAAGCACGTTTTAAGGTCCTTACAATCCGATTTTAACATTTTTACGATGATGTCTGTGTGTGTGTGTGTGTGTGTGTGTGTGGATGTGTGTGTGTGTGTGTGTGTGTGTGTGGGATGTTGGAAGGACGGTTACTCAAAAACTATAAGACTTAAAATTTGTTTAACAACGTATTTCCCAATCGGACATTCCCGGGAAGATCTGAAAAGGTTTTGGTAACAATTGGACAACCGGAAGTAGAAGATTCTTGAAAAAAAATCTTCTAAATATTATTTTTTGAAAATTTTTCTTGATAATATTAAAGAAAAATAAATTCTCTTTCTGATACATTTAAATATTTTTATACATATTTTATAGATTTAGAGATAAAAGGAATATAATATATAAAATAATGTTGTAATTAATTTTACAACCGAAAGAATGCCATGGATTTAAATTGTCAAAAAATGTCAGTGTCAGAAATCCGGAGACATTACTGAAGATTTTTTCTGGGAAGTATATACATTATATTATTTCTTATTGCATTAATAGTTTAATATTTAATATTATAGGTATATTACACATACCCTTCATATATGCTGTTACTTCCGACAATGAATTGGAAACATCACGAAAAATTTCTTCATAGAATGAATTTAAATTTAAAAAATCTAAATATATGGAATAGATATAAGTAGAATTTTTGGTGTAGAGTGTAAGTATACAAGAAATGTTAAATACATTAAGGCGCGAGTAGTTATGTGACTTTTTGGCCTTGACAAGCAGATATGGGCGCCAATGTCAGAATTATAGCTAGTAATTATGTATATAGATGTCATATATCATAATTTCTCATTCTAAATTTAGTGATTTTCCAATTTCATGTGATTTATTTTCCTCGACAAGTCAATTCCACACTCCTGGTGACAAATTAACTACGTGAATTTAGAAAATCCTGAAATTTTTAATGAAAAATTCTGACATTTATGTACATAATTACTAATTATCATTCTGAAACGGGCCCCCACATCTGCTTGTCAAGACCAACAATGTAACATGACTGTTCGCGCCCTATACTTAACCAAAAAAAGGAAGTGGCGAGAGGTATTGTGCTGGCCACAACAGATTTTTTTTTTATAGAAACCTAATAAAAAATTGAACCTTCTACATATTTTTAAAATTAAATACTGTAAATAGCGATTTATGCTTAAAAATTAGTAATACAAAATTTTATAGACAAATTAATACTTAATACAGCCTCAATGAAGTGAGGACATTTACTATTTTCTATTTAAAGACGAGTATTTTTTTTAAAGCAATAATTTTTATATCTTCGCTAGATTTATTAGGTTTTCTATCAACATACAGCAAAATTCACCCGTGATGGCGAAAAGCCACGCATACTAGGCCACGGCTTCGTTAAGCACGATTGGTGCGAAAAATGTTAGTAGCGTGCTCTATATTTACCATAATTAGAGTTTAAACATAAAAATGAATAATATTGCAATTCAAAATAATAAACAAAATTGAAGTTAATAATAATAAAAATAAAACATGAGCACGTAATAAATGATAGGTTACAATAATAATAATTTATTAACATAAAAATGCGTGCAAGTCTACAAAAGAAGAGGTACGACAAATTAACTCAATAAAAAATAAAACAATATGTACATACAATGTTGTCTTTTCTTATCATTATCTTTGTGAGTTTCAAATTTTTCCAGTTTAACTTTAATCTTTTATGTTGCACGTGCAGTACTTTCAAGTTACCGTTAAAGTATGTTTCTGTTCTACACAATGTGCGGCAAAACCAATACTAAATTTGTTATTATTTCAAGTTCACGTCACCAGGAGAGTGGAATTTACTTGTCGTGGAAAATAAACCACATGGAATTGGAAAATCACGAAATTTAGATTGAAAAATTATGATATTTGACATCTATGTACATAATTACTAGCTATCATTCTGACACGGGCCCCCATATCTGCTTGTCAAGGCCAAGAAAGTCACATGACTGCTCGCACCCTATTGTATTTAACATACCTTTATACCGACACTCTACACCAAAAATTCCCTTTATACCTATTCTTTATATTTAGATTTTTTGTCCTTCTCTTCTAATTTTTCGAGATGTTTCCAATTCACTGTCCGGTTGACAGTATTTGTGAAGGGTATAAGTAATATATCTACAATTTTAACTATTAATACAATAAGAAATAATATATGTATGTACTTCCCAGAAAAAGTCTTCAGTAATGTATTCGGATATCTGACATTGACATTTATCTGTTTGTTACAAACATTTTAATTTTTCAATTGTTTTCCATGGCATTATTTGGGCTGTGAGATTTATTACATATTATATATTATATTCTTTTAATGTTCTTTTATATTTGCAGGAACAAAAAATTTCAAAAAACAATATTTAGAAGATTTTTTTAAGAATCTGCTACTTTCTGTTGTCCAATTCCTACCAAAACCTTTTCAAGTCTTCCCATTAATGTCCGAATGAGAAAATACTTAGTTAAACAGATATTAAGTCTTATACTTTTTGAGAAATTGTCCTTCCACCATCCACACAAACACACACACACACACATACACACACGCACACACACATACCCCCACACATACATACATGCAGACACACACACACACACACACACACACACACATACATACATACACACACACACACATACATCCACACACACAGAGAGACATTGTAGGGACCTTAAAACGTGCTTATTGATTCAAATCTGGATATGCAATTTTTAGCATGAGTCCAATACCTAACGAGAGGTAAAAATTAAGAATTTTTTCTCTATTTCAGCTTTTCTAAATATATTAAGAGTTTTTTTTGTATCATTGTAACTTAAAGGTTTTTTTAGATTAAAAGGAAAGATAATTTTTGACAAAGCAGATTGGCACACCCAGAAATGGGTAATATGCCGTGATGATATATTTATTTATTTTTCATTCCCAAATTCTGTTGGTTGCTATCCATCCTCATGTTACATTAGTAACAAGATTTCAATAGATAAATGTTACCTAAAAGTAGGTGTTTGAAAAAATATTAAAGTGCATAGGTACTTTTTCTATTTAGCTAACTGTTAAACAAAAGCATTTGGGTTTTGTAAAATCCTATTTTATTTATTCTTTATAATATAATGATTCAACTATATTAAAGTATAAATAACGAAGAAGGATTTGTGAAAAATTCATTTGACGATGTCTTGTAGCTCAGTTGGTTAGACTGTTAGACCATCCTATTAGATCTAGATATAGGAGCCCTGGGTTCAAATCCCAATGAAGTCCATGGATTTTTCATAAATCTTTCTTCGTTATTTATAATTAAATTCTTTATTCAATATTCTGATAATAAACGAAGATTAAAATGTAAATTATACGAAGCCATTTCCAATGTGTGAATCGAGGTCGATGCGCCACTGGAGTGCGCCATAATAATAGTAATGTAAATCAGCGCCCCTTATTTGCACATAAAAACCTACCGGCGTGAAATTTAATTTCAAAGTCGTAGTAAAAGTCAGCGCTATCAAATTCGGTCCGTACACAAATGAGATTGACAAAAACATCATCGATCAACTAAATGTTGCCAGTTAACGAGAAAAACTCCAGTGGCGGAACCGGTAGCTGGACGGAAGGGCACATATTTATATTCAAATTAATTCCCCCAATACACCGTGTTCTTGTCAATATTTATTGTACGTCTAATGCATGCGCATATAAATCAACCCCTCACTAATAATATGCGAATGTGGGGCGTATTTTTACTTCACTGTGCTGACGACAGAGGCGCTTAAGACGGAGGACTTTTTTCCAGGTAGTGTTTTGTCCATGAATAATAAAGTAATTTACTCTGATAATAAGAATTCATTATTACTCGTAAATTTTAATTAAGGATTGTGGTAAGGAAATGTTTCGAGATTTATTCTAAAAATAATTACGGACTGCTTATAATAGATCCAGTAATTAATTTTATTTTGCACTTCACTTAAGCGATTTACTATGTTTAAGATGTAATTATTCTTCATTTGTATAGAAAACCACTCGTATATTAATTAGTTCTACAATACAAATTATGATTGAGCCTTTAATAATAGGTATTTTATCATTTATGCAAGTTGTTGAATTTATTTTGATGTTTTCAGTTCTAATTATTAATTTTTCATTACAATTGTACAAAGTGAATTTTGTGATTCTATTTTTGTCAAAACCAATGTTAAAAAAAATTGTAAAACTGTTTTTGGGATTTTTTTAAATTTTAAAGTTGTAAATAAAATTGACTTTTGGACTTCCATTATCTTTATTAACAAAAACACAAATTGTCACAACGTTTCGGTAGCTGATATCTGCTGCCGTCATCAGGTGAACTGATACTAACTAATTCCTAATATTCCGAGCCTTATATCTAGTGTTATGAGGGTGGTCAAGCGTGGTTGGGAGTTTAAATGTATCTGGTGATCCATGATTGGTTGTTGTCTCCTGTGCAATGGACTGTGGCGGTTCTTCAATTGGTGGTTCCCTGGTTACGATGAAGTGTTTTGAGAAATGATCTTCTTCCAAAGTGGTTTAATTTCTACACTGGCATGGCTGAAGACCTTTTCCCGATTTATCATGATGTATGCGGCCTCTTTAAACTTTCGTTTGAAAGTGTGATCCTCTTTGGAGATGATTTCCGCGTTGTCCCATAAAATTCTGTGATGGTTTTCCCATGCGTGGTCTGCAATTCCGGATTTCGATGTTTCTCCTCTTGTTGTATGCCGTTTGTGTTCCTGCATCCTGATATCCAGTGGCCTCTTAGTTTCGCCTATGTACACTTTCCCACATTCACAATCCACCTGGTAGATTCCTTTTTCAGATCCTGCTGATTTCGGCGGTGCCATGGAGGAGAGTAGGTTTTTCAGTGCTGTGGTGTTTTGGAATCTGGTGGTAATTCCATATTTTTCACCTGTTTTTCTAATTTTTTCTGAAAGACCGTTGATATACGGAATATATAATTCTTTCTGGGTCTTCTCTTGTTTCTGCCCTGGTGTGTTGTGGTGTTGGTGCCTGGTGATGATTGCCTTGATCTGTTTCTCGGGATATCCATTTTCTCTAAGGTTGTTCTCTATTTTTCCAAGTTCGATATTGTATTTCTCTTCCGTGCTGCAGTGGCTCCTAGCTCTATCCAATAAGGTCCTGGCTACTCCAATCTTTGTCGCCTGTGAGTGGTTGGACTGGTAACTAAGATACCTCCCTGTATGTGTAGATTTCCGGTAAACCGAAGTCGTGATGTTGTTGCCATTTCTCTCCACCAACACATCCAGGAATGGAAGACGATTTTGCTTTTCTTTTTCCATTGTAAATTTTATGCTGGTCCTCAGAGAATTGATGTGGTTGAGAAATGATTGCAGCTCTGCTTCACTCTTGTTCCAGATTATAAATGTATCGTCCACATACCTAATCCATTTCTTCGGTTTGATTTCCGCTGTCTCCATGGCCATTTCTTCAAAAAACTTCATGTATATGTTGGCTATCACTGGAGAGAGAGGTGAGCCCATTGGTAGTCCGTCGTCCTGTTGGTAATATTCGGACAATGCTTGAAAATATGTTGTTGTAAGGCAGCATTGCAGAAGTTCCTTTATAGCGTGTATTGGTAAACTGGTTCTGTTGGATAGTTCCGGGTCCTCTATTAGTCTTTCCTCCACAATATTGATCGCTTCTGCTACTGGAACGTTTGTAAACAAGCTTTCGACGTCAAAGCTTACAAACCTATCGTTGTCCTCCAATTCGGTCTCCTTTATGATATTAATAAAATGTTTGGAGTCTTTCACGAAGCTGCTGCTGCCGCCACAGTCCATTGCACAGGAGACAACAACCAATCATGGATCACCAGATACATTTAAACTCCCAACCACGCTTGACCACCCTCATAACACTAGATATAAGGCTCGGAATATTAGGAATTAGTTAGTATCAGTTCACCTGATGACGGCAGCAGATATCAGCTACCGAAACGTTGTGACAATTTGTGTTTTTGTTAATAAAGATAATGGAAGTCCAAAAGTCAATTTTATTTAATAACGAGACATTATCTTATAAATTCAAAATTTAAAGTTGTAACTTAATAAATAAATAAATATCTTTAATTTCAGTTGTCATTACTAGTTCATTTCTGATGGAAAAATACTACAATTATATTTTTTAAAGTGAAATATTTACATCAAACAGTAAAGCACTTTTTAAATTAAAATTGAATGTATTTATTTGCAGATTCAGAACATAATATAAACAAATTTTAACTCCAGCCTAACTTTTAAATAATTATTGACAAAAGAAATTAAATATCAAATGTTAAGGAAATAAATAAGACTTTAATAATGAGACTGGATAAAATATCGTTATTGACTTGTGACAACAAATTTTCCTTCGTAATTATAATAATGGTATCCACAAATGTAAAAATGCTATAAAATACACAAAAATTGTTGTCAGTTGAAACGGGGAGAACAGTCTGCGAAAAATGATTTTCTCGTGTTAACGGGCTTATTTGGGTTTAAAGTATTCACCCGGTATAATGATCCACCAAATACTGGAAAATATATTTCATATTCAATTTTTCAGCTTCAACATGACCCAAACTGATATTTAAACGAATTTGATATTTTCATACACACAAATCAAATACGTTAGTTAACATCATCATTTAATCATTTGTTATTTTTGTCTTTGGACAGGTTTCAGCGGAAATACTGCCTCCATACCAGTCTATCCTGCGTCTCTCTTTTCACTTTTCAGCCAGTCGTAACTCTCTAGGTCCTTCATATCTGTCAATAATGTAAATTTTCTTCTTTCTTATAGTTAGCATTTCTGACATTATTATTCATATTATTCACGTTTGTTAGCTCTTTAATATTTTTAAAAAAAAACACGATTAAACTAATCATGATTTAGATTCAAAATCATAAAACAAAGAAATACAATAGCTATACATCTGTATTACATTTTTAAAAAATGTCATTTTGAAATGTCAAATTAAGAAAATTTTCAAATACGTGTTCAACTACATATTTAAACGGGCGTAAACTATTAAGGCCCATACACAAATCAAAATTAGTGTTAGTTTTATGTTTTACGTTTTATAGCAATTTGCAGCAGCATTCACAAATCATGTTTTAGTCGTGGTTTTAGTAGGTAATGACACCTATTGGCAAATACGACACAAATTAAAGATATCGGTAACCCACCATCTTCTATTTTTTTACTTGTACGTAAGTAAAGGAAGTATTGTAATCGCGAAAAATTTCGGTTTTCAGATTTCAGCGGAAATATCCATTTTGATCATCCCTGAATCCATTTTGACTAATTTCGTCGTGACGTCTGTACGTAAGTACGTACGGACGTACGTATCTCGCATAACTCAAAACCGGTAAGCCGTAGAAAGTTGAAATTTTGTATTTAGGACTGCTATAACATCTAGTTGTGCACCTCCCTTTCTGGTTATCACACTATTTCCAGAAGTGGTACTTTACATGAAGCCTATAAAAGATTTTAATGAAAAATTGTGGTGTCCACATCAGATTTTTTCTTTTTATCATTATACAATTTTATTAATAAAACTGCACTTAAAATTTTCTTATTATTCATAATAATTCCAAACAAAACTTGACAGTTATAAACAAGAACAACTATATATCGCGATTTCTTAAAAACATAAAACATAAAACTAAAACCAAAGATTGGAGTTTGCAATGTTCTATGCTAATACCAAAACTAAATACTGATTTGTGAATGCTTGTATAAGTAACCAATGCTACAAGGTCACTAAAACTAAAACGTAAAACAAAACTAACACTAATTTTGATTTGTGAATGGGCCTTTATGGCACACGTGTGTTAATTACATAAGGCGCTTTCACGATATAAGTACTGAGAGATGAACCAAATTCTGTAATTACAACTCTATTCAAAATCTTCCATACAATTGAATCTCCCGCCACAATGACGTCCAACTCATTACCTCAGCGCCTCCACCGGTCGCGATGTTAATTGATATTTAATTATACTCATAATCTACGTCAGTCCTTCTGATTCACGTCGGCATATACTAATTTCAGCGACAATAACGCCTCGGCGTGGACAGGAAAACATAGGAATTAATTTAGCACGTGGAGTTGTGTAATGAAAACGTCACAGGATCCTGACGTCATGGATGGAAAAATGTGACGTTGACGGTGAATTTAATTGAAGGAATTTGTAGATTATACTGGATTACGAGGGCATTTCACCCCAGCAGGAGTTGCCAAGCGGAAAATTTCAAATTATTAATTTTGTTTCTTAGCGAAAGGTATTTACAGTGCAATTAGATTTTCGCAAGAAAGAAGAAGGATTTTGTAAAGAGTTTCTTGACTTGTACGACCTTTAGAAAAATGTAATTAACGGTTTTTAATTAAAGGTCAAGAATGTGTATTAAGCATCGTTTCAGAAAACCAATTAAAATAGTTTTTTAACTATCACTTTTTGATGAAAACGATTAATGATTGAGACAATTAATCGCCAATTAACACACGTGTTAGTTACAATATTTTTTCGTTGACGTGTCTTACTGGCTTGGAAATTTTATTCCATTTTTTACCTTCCGTCACCTTTAGGTAAGGAAGGTATTGTCTTTGGTCAAAAAAATCAATGATGAGTTTTTAGTGAATAAGCATGTTTTAGGGTCCCTATAATACGATTTTACCGTTTTTACGATGATGTCTGTATGTATATGATGATTTTTTCATACACTACAACTCTAACACTACAATTTGTAAAAATTATAATTCTTTCATATTCCTTTTCTTTACATCCACATGAAGAGCTGATTAGATATTGGTTATAATTGGTCAACCAAAAGTACCCTCATTTGAAGATTTTACAAGTTTTTCTTGAGAAATGCTTTTAAATACCATTTTTTGATATTTAAATGTTATTATAAATAATATTTTATTATCTATGCGATTTAATTGCTTTTTATACTTCATAATCAATGGATATAGAGTTAAAGCATTATAAACGAATAAAGCAGCTAGCTATGCTATAACCATGGAGACAGCTGCTATATTAAGAAAATACTAATTGATAGATGTCAGTGTCAATGAGGATGTTGAGATGAATGTTGGCGAAGAAACAGAAAGATATAATAAGAATTGACAGAATAATGGATATGGCTCGTGTGATAGTAGTTTCTAGAAAGATACAAAAGAAACAATTACATTGGTTTGAACATGTCAAGAGAAGAGAAAATAATATATTGGAAGAAGAATGTAAAGCTTAGTAGTAGAAGGTAGAAGAAACAGAGAAAGACCAATGAGAAGATGGAACTGAATGAGGACGACAAGCAAAATAATGTGAAGTGCATTTTACATAGTTTGTACAAGAAATAATTTTACTGGAAATATTGAATATTTTGCAAGAAAATTGATGTACGTAATTTGTACATAATACACAGAATTGATGGGACATAATGTGCAGGCCACATCAGAATTTTTTAGATTAATAACGTTGACAGATAAATTTTGTACACTACTTTTGTACACTTCTATTGTACTATTTAAATATTTAGAAGTACTGTATTCCTAACGTTTTACATTATCCATAAATATTTTTCTGTAAATAATAGTATATTGTGTTATTAGGAGTAAAAGTTAGACTTTGTGTGGCGAGCGTGGAAGTTTAAACGCACGCGAGGCACACAAAGACACTTTTACTCCGAATGACACATTATATTTTTTCTTCAAACGTAGATATTTAAAGAAAAATATCTACTACTGACGTTACATTTTACGTAAATTACGTTTGCGATTTCAATTGCCCTGTAGCTATGGATACTTATTTGTTCCCTTTTGGTTATAAACATTGAAATGAAAATTTTCACGTTTTGACGTTTAAATAAAAAGTGTGCAATTTTATATCCTCCTTGTGTGCAATTATGTCGGATTTTGAAGGATTATAATATAATGTAAGTCCCTTGAAGTTCTGGATGGAAATCTAACAGTGTGGCTGAAAGATATGTTCAGAAATCTCTGCAAAACAATATATTCTTTTCTTATCACTTTAATTCTAAGTATACTTATGCTCATTACCGTCCCTGTAATTGTAATCTGTAAGTCTGCTGTTCTTTAATAATGTTATTTCCTCAAAAGTAAACTCTGTTTATATTTCAATTCACAGGTTATATATTTAAATTTGACAGCTATGGATCGTATTTAGTAACTTTATTCTTAGGTTACCTAGCGTGTTATAGTGACATTTAGGGCGATATTACAGGTTTCTTTTATTAAGGCTATTTCTTATTCGTTGATTCTGTATAGTTTCTATGGATATTTACTTATTTTATTTCTACGCCGGCGGCGTAGAAATTAGCTATTTCTACTCCGGCGGCGTAGAAATTAAACTTCTACCTTGTGAATCAAGTCACAAAAGATGCTACTTTTATGACGTTTGAAGAAAAATATATTTTTTTAAGTTTTTCTGTACGTTTATAAATATAAATAAAATATTAAAATTTACCAGTTAACTCATATGACTAACAATATATAAAACAGAATAATTAATAACAAACAAATTGACTTACAATATCTGCAACTTCATCAATTTCAGGTTGTTATTGCACTATTTTTAATTCTTACTACCACTAACAATAAACGTTACAACATTAATTTACACTTAACACACAATAAAAACACTATTAATAACAACAGAAATAGTTAATAACATTTAGACATATTGCAAATGTTGTTTACACAGACAGAGATACCGATAAACTAAAACTAAGCACGATTCAATGCTGCAATAACCAAATAGACCTGTTAGAACAAAAATTGCCATTCACATTATTTTATTCTCATTAGTTTATATCGATGATTTTAACGTTAATGTAGATTGTAACCTAATATTATTTTTTGTGAAAACGTTATTGAATTGAAGGAAAAGCAACAGGAACAGATATTTATCCTACTATTTACACCTATGTTCAATAACCTTCTTTGTATGTTGCATTTTTACCGTATTTTCATTAAGTTTTGCTTCTAATATTTTGCCAAGTCTAAACATTAATATAATGATAAGATTAGTATGTATAATATACAAAAATGCATCGGAAATGAATATTTCAAGCTGATTAGACATAAGTCAAAACATAAGAGAATGTAGTCGTTATTTGAAATGCGAAGTTGCCAATAGTTATTTAAGTATTAAGGGCAGTAAGTGCACCTTACCGGTTGAGGATTAATTTGGAGATCCAGACGAAGTCGAGATATCCAATACATCCGATACCGGTAAGAAGCACTTAATGCCCGCAATGCTTATTACATTTTTTGCACGATCGTCCCAAGAATAACAAATTAAAGTTTAGAATTACATATTTAAAAAATATTTTGACATTTTAAAAAAATTAGTTGTCGTTTTTAAGTAAGCTATGATCGTTGTTTTGTTATCGTTATTGCTTTAAAAATTGTACATTTATTTATTATTTATGTAATTTTCACCGCCTCTAGATTGTCACATCACTTACTGATCAGTACCACATCACTTACTGATCAGTAATTTGTAAACAAAACTTACTGCCTTGGAAACCCTATCGGTAAAGTTTTAAAAAAACCTGATCGTGCAAAAATATAATTGTTCGAATGCCAATCCGAGCGTGCGTTCAGTATTTAAATCTTACGTAATGAGAGATGTAAGAAGCAGATTACGTACGAGTAAAATGATTGACACACGAGACGCGTAGTGTCGAGTTTGTAATTTTACGAGTGAGTAATTGCTTTATATCTCGAATTATATACTATACTTTTTCTACGACCACTCATTAATATGTCTAAATTGAAGCAAAATTCAGATACATAGTTATAAATTAATTATTTTTTTATTGCATTACTTACAAATTACAAATAATATAATCAACTAATTTTGTTTATAATAATAATTATTACCTCAGTATATGTATTTGTAATCACACAAAAAAGAAGCAGTTCGAAACGTCAAAAAGTTTGGTGGGTTTTTTTTACAAAAATAAAATTGCGCAAAGATGTTACCATGGTTACTGCTAAGCGTAGGGATATACTATAATAGTTCCCTACTGCAAATTTGATTGAAATGAAATATGTATTGTTGACATAATATAATATTAATATAATCCAAAAAAAAATATGTATTTATATGTATGTCAGATAAATTTCATTCTATTATATTTAAATCTTAAATTTTATTTATAAAATTTTAATCATTTCTTACAGTTTGACAATCAGTCCTGCCAACTTAAATTTGCTGTTCATTACGTAACACTATTCATAAGCACGAACTTACATTGTTAGTAGTCTGTTCATTAATGACCCTCTTACAGTAATGGTAGTAGAAAAAAATTATTTTGACATTTTAAAAAAAATAGTTGTCATTTTTAAGTAAGCTATGATCGTTGTTTTGTTATCGTTAAAGCTTTAAAAATTATACATTTATTTACTAATCCGAGGGTGCGTTCAGTATTTAAATCTGTCGAGCACTCCGAGCAATCTGATCACGTGACAGATTCATCTATGATTTCCGATCTATCGCTTGAATAACCGAACGGATAGAGCGTTTAGCTGCCATTTTGACATTTATTAATTTGCGCCAGAATAAAAACGAAAAATAATAAAGAACTGTTAACATGTGTACTGTGTGCGTGTTATGAACGGTTTTTTGATGATACTGATTAAGAATGTGGAAATGATTATGGACAACTTAAAGCTGAAAATTATGTTGAAAAATGTTTCCTAAAATGACTAATTTCAAACATCTTTGATCGATATACGAAAACGACAATATTCATTCATAGAATAGACACTGTTTGCATTGCCGGCGACAAACATTTTAAATTTGCGCTTAAATACGCATGCGTCAGACAACTGCTCAACAGCGAACAGATCGGGCTCTGTGCGCTCTGTGAGCTAATAACCGGACGTAGAGCTGAGCAAAAAGATCGCTCAGATGTAATTGCCGAACGGCATCGAGTGCTCAGAGCGCTTAGAGCGTAAAACCAAACGCAGCCCGAATGACAATAACTAATGCTCAAAAATACACACTATTCATATTATTTGTTTCCATAGTCACAATCATTGTTCATTTCGATACGAATCCGAAAGAAATTATGAAGTCTCAAGAATAGAGGCCCAGACAATCGGTGTTTAGCCTGTCACATTTTCGTACTAATTAGAAAATAGACAGTTAACCACTAATACAGCCTTTTATTATTTTCTTCTTAAAATAGTTGAATTTAAACAGATTTAGAAAAAACTTTGTATGCAATTTGTTACAAAATTGTATTTTTCCAACATCATGTCTAAAGCGAAAAACGTAAAAACTTCATCATAGCAACTGAACACATAAAAAGACATTCTGAATAAGCTTTATATGTAATTTGCACAATCATATACAGATGATTAAGGAAAAATGGAATGTTCAGAATGCTATCCTTTCAAATATGAACAGTATTTGATTTTAGAGATCTCATACGGGTTTATAGACCTATGGGGAAAAGATTTTATTACTTTTAATATTCTACAACATTGTTGTGACGGCTTGAATATGAAATTCACTTAACTACAATTTACATATATTTTCCTTAACTCGACATGTTTAAAACATGTACACTGACTTACTAAACAATTACAATTACCATATTTTATCATAATTTCACTTTTAAATACACCGAAAATGAAATTACATGTCAACAAACAAAACTCCTCTTAGCATAATTTTACGCGTTATTAATTTAAGAATTGTGAGTTGATATTTGTTTGTAAATCCTTGCTGGGTGCCGTGGGACAGGAATAACAAGACGCTCGCACTCTTTAAATTTTCATCCTGTGTATTATTTAGTTATCCAAACGCGCGTTCCACACACATCATTAAATAATGGACTTAAACGCGTGAATGGGATTTAATTGTTTTCACTTAGGTGACTTTATTTTGGAGAAAGGATTAGATGTGTGTGGAAAAATAATTGTAAATTCAAATTGGATCTGGATTAAAGTAAAATTTCATGATGAGGGCGAATAAAAATTATTGTAATCTCAATTTCAAAATACGAGGGTCACGCTAGAATGATTAAGAATAATAAATATGGTTCATATATTATAGAATTTTATTTTAAATATGTTCAAATAATTCCCTTCAATAATAATACCCTTCATCCTTCTTTCCTTTCACGTTTTTAAAATCACGCAACCAATTTTTTGGCTAACTTAAAAACTGCCATAGCTGCCAAATAAATTACTGAGAGACTTAAATGCTGTCAAATTATAAACCATGGTTCGGATATGCTCTCTGCGGTTAAGTAAAGTATATATGTATATTTATCAACTAGAAAAAACTTCCCCTTTGGTTGATAAAATAACGTTTTTGCTCTGGCCAATTCAAGTTTGGATCATATCTGTCATTTGAAGGTCAAAAATGATAAAAGGAACACTAAAATAATGTAAAATTTGTCTTTTCATTTTGTTCCTTATTTAAAAAAATATACATAAATTTGAAAATTAAAAACCTCAACGATAAATAATGTTTATTCACAAAATTTAATTCAACCAAAGCGCTCATTGTACCGAGGAAAACTATTCCACCAGATAGCGCTGTTCTTTGGTACAACGAACACATTAGTTGAATTTTTTTTTAATAAAGATTATTTAAATATCGTAAATAATAATGATGTTTATACGAAGAAATATTTTGTGTAAATTCATGGACAATTGAATACATAATGATGTTTATCTTTCAAGGACATTGTTGGTTGTTCCATTTGATCATTGGTCAATGATTTCCCAACCCAAATTTATTAAAGCAGAAAAAAGCGAAAGTATTTAATATTTTTTAATAAAATCATTCCAAAGTGTCGTTGGCGTTGCTTGCACACGATACCTTACCACTGTGTTGAAGAAGTTGGGATAAAACACATATGTTTGTGTGTTTTCTTACGATAACTTCAATGTCCGGAGGTTAGCAACACATAACAACATAAATATTCCTTTCATTTTCAGAATTTTATTATTTCAAATAAAATTTAATTTGCACCTGGGCACTGAAGTTTTTTTTTATCACTCATATGGTTTATTTCCCTCAGCCCTATGAGCCTCAGCAACTAAATTCTACATTCGTAATAAAAAATAGAACTTCAGTGCTTTGATACATAAATAACTACTTTCTTCAAGCGTATTATAATATTCATATTATGCTACTGTACACACACTATAGAAGTTATTCATTTTCTTACTAGTACAACAATGTTGTTCATTATTGAACTAGTAAAAAAATGTAAGCTTCTTAGTTCACAGCTGGCGGCAGCAGTCGTCACAGTAACATAGACCATATTGAAAATTGTTACTTGACAGTTGTATCGTTTGTGTTTTTTAATGTATACAGCCAACATTGGCTGAAATTGCAAACTGTACAATTAAACCAATTCCAAAATAGTACATTAAGATACAAGTTTCATAAGACATGATTTTAGCGCACGCGTCTTTGTTAGAAACGAGCGGCTTGCCGCGAGTTTTCTAACGGGACAAGTGCGCTGAAATGTCTTATGAAACGTGTATTTTATACTATTTTTTCTATTTTGGTCCTTTTGTCAAAAAAATATTTACAAATATACGTGATTTAATTTTTAGAAATATTTTAATTTTTATTTGATTGTTGGTAACCTACTTACCCCGAAACTGATTATAACAATTAAAAACTTATTTGCATCCGAAGTTCCTACTGTCATCTGCGAAAAGGTTATGTTTACAGGATAGTATAAACCATTCTTATTTAAAATACAATATTAATATATTTAAAATATAACAAAATAATTATTAATATATTTACTTATATGTATTAGTATTAGTGGGGTCTTCTAGGCTAGAAATAATATTTACTTTCAAATAACAAATGTCTAGAAATGTAGGTACTACGTACCAACCTAACAGAAATTAGGTTTGAGTTCTTTTAAGAAGTACTTTATGACATCCAAATGGATTTCATAAAGTACATATTAAAGAACCAAAATAGAAAAAAATATTTTTAAAATCCCCAGTTTTCTTTGAGACTCTTGAAGAAAAAATAATATATTGTTAGGAGTAGAACGCCCTTTTTGTATTTTACCCAGCTTGCCTGGCCTCAGCTAACGCCTCGGCCGCAATAAGGTAGCTGGGTTCAACACAAAAGACCGCTTTGTATTTCTAATAACATTACTTTTTTATGTATCATGTTATTAATTGTACTTTTATAATGTTTATATTCTCTATATTTGTACTGACTCCATGAATATCTTTTAAAGCCCTGAAGAAGACTGTTGTACAGTCGAAACGTCAGCCAGGAAATAAATAATTTATGTAAGACTGGGTGTGCGATTATTTTCCATTCTTCCTTTAAATTTTATATTTACGGGTTTTTCAATACGAACTTTTTTTTCAACGTGGTTGAATTTGGTTAAGAAGACAGATATGTCATTACAGTAAAAGGTCTACAATTTAATAAAATGAATTCAATCGCATAAAAATAATTCAAATCCATTATGGAAAAAGTCGATCTATGAAAACCACATTTCGTAAAATCGTGAATATTTTCGGTCGTCAATTAAGAATTTAGTGAATTTTTTTTAGTCAACTGGGTCAGTACACAAAGTTCCAATACCAAAACGTACTCGTACCGGTCGTTTGCAATAAAATATTGCTGCTGTGGGCGATAGTGTTGAGGAGGATCCAAATTTATTAATTCCACGGCGTTCTCAACAATGAGGCTTGACCCCGAGCACAACATGGCGTATGTTCGACGACTTGTGGCTTCAACAAGACGGGGAAACTTGCCATACAGCTCAAGAAACAATCAATTTGATGGACGTTTGATTTTGCGTAGAGGTGATGTTAATTGGCCACCAAGATTATGCGATCTAAGCTCGTTAGATTATTTCTTGTGGGACTACGTGAAATATGAAGTTTATAAGGATAATCCTACAACAATTGCAAAGCTCGAAGCCAACATCGAGCGCATAATTCGTGAGATTTAGCTACAATTATACACAAATGTGAAAATTTTGTCAAAAGTATCGACGTAGTCGTGGTTGACATTTATCGGATATTGTTTTTCATTCATAAATTGTAGAGTCTCTATATCATATTTCAATTAAAATATTCCGTGTTTTCATAGAAAATGTGTGTTTTATTTAAAATTTTAAAAAAGTTCTTATTAAAAAACCCTGTATATTTAAATTACGACAAATTTGAAAACAGCAAAATTTTACATTATGTCAATGAGGAATTTGATGTCTTTGACATCTAAAGTGACAGATAGAGTCGAGTTAGAATTAGACGACAGGTAAGTCATGTGTGATTCCTCGATGAATTGAAAACTTACCCACACTCATATGTCATTGGATATTTTAGATACCACAGCAAAATTTACCTGAAACAAAGAAAAAATATGTTAAAAAATAAAACAGTACAAAGTACAATTATTGCGATACTTGGTTAAACTGTTCTAATATAATATTTAAATTACACTTGGCACGTTTCACAAGATTTCAGTCTCTGAATCAACCTCTCGGTCATTTATCAGAAACTGGCCCACTTTACCAGAACCACAGACACGTTTTGCTCTTATTGGAGCTCATCAGTGTGGTGCACTGAATCCTCTACGAGGAACTGAGAAGGTTGAGTGGACGGATGATAAACATCCCCCAAAGATATGATTAATTTAAATATTACATTTAAATATTATTAAAAAAATGTTAATTATGATATATTTTATTCAATATTTTTAATAAAAATTTCAATTGGCGCAATAAAAAAGACTTAAATGAAAAATAAGGAATAATTTTCCGAATTTTGAGAAAAATCTTTTTGACTGAAGATCAGCACATCAACATGTATATACCCTCATATTATTTTACCCTTTTCTAAACACTCTGTATATACTTGTAGATTTGTACTTGTTTATTTCTGATAATTTTGTATGAATTCGTACGAAAATTTGTTCGTACGAATTCGTATCCAGTATAACCGCTGTTTAAGACTGCGTATGTCTTATTTTTGCGACTGAATCATCGCGTGACGGAAAATCGCATATGCACGCCTGGTTTTAGAATAAATATATATTGAAATAACATAATATTCCACAATTTTGTTATAAAATTCGATTGCATAGCCACTTTGTGAATATAATGTTTTTTTACTCAATACCATTTCCTCTTTCATTACCGTTTTGATGAGTAAACAAATCCTGGTTAATCTGATGAATTTACACATGAAGTAATTAAAAAATTGAAATATTAATTGAGTTTAAATCCTAACGAGTGTTGTAAAACGAAAAGAAACAGCAAAAGCAAATAAAATTGTACAATACCGCGGTACTGTAACTCAAACAAAAAGACGTTTTTTTTTGCTTTTTAAATTTACATCGTAACTCGATTAACCCCTATTGGATTAAATTAGTGAAACGTCCAGACCTCGTCACCCCGAATTTATTTCCCATGGGATGGAAATGACAATTTCATCACAGTTAACACGAATTATCAAACTTTATCGACAGTAATTTGATAAAGACGAGGCCAGAATTTGACGTCTCAGGAAGCCAAATTAAAGTTAAAGCATGGATTTAATAATATTTATAGATTGACAAGTTTAAGAGCATTTTCATAGCATGCTATATGTATTTTACATGAATAATATTAGTACTACTGAATACGCAAATACATTGGTACCTCTACATACGAACTTAATTCGCGGTGCGTTTCTTAAAAATTTCGTATCTCTGAACACACTTTTTCATTTTATTTTATGGGAAATCAATTAACGATAAGTTCGTCACATGCTAGATAAAAACTAACAACTAAGCACAGTATAGAGAGTAGTGA
The DNA here is from genome assembly GCA_951394225.1 of Harpalus rufipes. Classification (NCBI taxonomy): domain Eukaryota; kingdom Metazoa; phylum Arthropoda; class Insecta; order Coleoptera; family Carabidae; genus Harpalus; species Harpalus rufipes. The sequence continues at coordinate 12,478,586 of OX596275.1, forward strand.
CACTTCGGTCATTTTCGTTCCAAGCTGCTCCGGCCATAATTTTTTTGTGTCTTTCAGGGTAGAAATTATCAGTTGACTAAAGCCCGGATGGAATGACATTGACATTTTTTTGTAGGTAAAATTCACAGCAATAAAAGGCTTTAGCGCCCTCTGTAACCATTGAAAATGTCTGGCATTTATTATCGGCTACTATTTACATATATACAATGTCATTTTATGCAGGTCCCATATACAGAATACCTAGATTCTAAAATATCTATTTTTTAGACAGTTTTGGGTCATGACCCACAGCTGGGTAGATCGTCTTTTTTTTTCGGGGAAGAGAGCAAATCGTTCTTCAGGGTATTTAACGTGATCACCAAGGGTTAGTATTTGGAATACCATGATACATTTTTTTTTGTAGCACTAACCCCCGGTCTAACAATACCCAGTAAAATATGTAATTGGAACAGTAACATTTTTATATCATATATTTTCATTTTGGTACTACATATTTATTTTTTGAAGTAAAAGTGTGTACTTATTACTTGCTTACACATGCACATAAAGTGAGAAATTGAATGACACACAAAAATAGGACTCGTAGTTCAGTTCTCATTTATATTTCAAGAGAGACAGTTAATAATTCATCAATATAAATTGCAAAAAGTATTTAGATAACTATGCGATACAACCGTGTAATAATATGAAAAATATATCAAAAGTTCCGATTTTCTCGTTCCTTAGAAACTTAGAGATATGAAATATAATTTATATTGTATTATAAATTTATAATTGTAATAGAAAAATATATAATATTTATAATTATGTTTTGTTTAGTAGAATGGATTTAATTTATCAAGTTTATATAATTTTTTCTTATTTTGTTATTAATTTGCTCTAAGATAAGTGCTTCAATATTTGTTCTTCCTATATTTTTTTATAAAATAAACAAATATTATTATTATTTTCTTTAAATATACATACATATTTAAACTTTTCTTTTATTCATTTTCACCATACCACAATTTATCATTTGCTATTAAATAGTAAATATTAAACATAACTTTTTTTTAATTTCGCGCACCTCATTATTACCCCCTGCACACCGAGCAGCTTGTAAGGGAAGATCAAAGGTTCCGACAAGAGTGTCGCTACTGGATATATCCTTTATACTGTGACTAAAGATGGTTTAGCGCTAAACGTATAGGTATAGATAGACTCGTATGCAACAGCAACAGTACTTTGCATTACAAAAGCACCACAGCTCGTATCTCAAGAATATGTTCGTATCTAGAGACAAAACTGGATTATAAAAAAAAGTACGTATCTATAAAAGTTCGTATGTAGAGCGGTTCGCAAGTAGAGGTATCATTGTACATAGTTTTATTTATGAATTTTGTAATGATAATGTAAGTCAAGCACTACTCGTATAACCCAGAGATTAAGATCCCCGCTTCTTGCCGCTGGTTATTTCACCAAATTTGTTTATCTTTATGTTTTATTGCGTTATTTTGTGTTCTGTTAACCATATCGTGTTTTGTTTTCCCATGTTTTGTGCAATTACAACACAACTTAATATTAATTTGAAAATTAACCATTATTTATGTAAAATTCTGACTTCTTGTAACGCAAATAAATCTACATATGATATTTTTACTCATATTGATCTAAGGAATAATCTGTTAAAGTTTGTTAGTTGAGATCAGATTATTACAATCCATCGCTAGTTATAGCTCATGCCAAATAGACACTACCTGCACAAAATAGTATATTACGTACCATAAACTATAAGTGACAATTTTTTGGTCGCGAATGTTTCCTAAAGTACGTTCCCGACTTAAAAACTTACAGTTCACAGTGCGTAATATACTATTTCTCCCAGGTCATTTCTACTTGGCACGAGCTATTGTAATATATTCGATAAATGTGAAAGGCCTTCAATGGACAGTAGGATTACTACTTTTTCAAAGAGATTCTCTATCTTGGTTTATGTATGGTTCAAAACTATAGGGTCAGGAGAAATTGGGGGTGTATTTAATCCAGGTTACCGAATAAAATAATCCACAGGCACCAGTTCCATTATATTTCAAGCAGAAATATACGCAACGCAATAAATCTTTCTGCTCGAATAAACCTTAATAAACGTCTAGAAGGAACAACAATGATCAATGAACATAATATTAGACAGCCAGGCTACTTTATAGTTATTTAAGTATTAAGGGCAGTAAGTGCTTCCTACCGGTTGAGGGTGATTTTGGAGATATCGACTTCATCTCGATCTCCAATACATCCGATACTGGTAGAAGAGCACTTACTGGCCGGAATACTTATTACATTTTTTGAACGACCAACGCAATAACAAAATTATAAAATCCAATGTATGTACAAATATCTGCCGCCATTTATTTTATATTAATTTAAATACATACCTACATATTTACTAATGCTGGAAACCACCGACGTATATATGGGGGGGGGGTTTAGGGGGTTCAACCCCCTTCACTTCCACCCCGCGGGTTGGAAATGTTTATGTAGGGGTTACCCGTTAACCTAGCAAAATTGTTATAGATCCGTATAAGAAAGTATGTTTTTACTTTAATTTATAAGTAAGTACATATTAAATTATATGTATAAGTATTATTTTTATTTTTTAAACACATTTTTACAGAAACGGCTTCATTTATTTATCGAATTTCAAAATGCCAAAAAGAAAGTGTGTTTATAAAGAAAACGAATATAAAAAAGAAATGGGAAAACATGCAGCTTCACATCCCTTGAAAAATTGTAACTTTCAATTATAAGGCATTTGACCTTGAATGAAAAAAAAAATTCGCCTGCGGCGCTTATTCTTCTGGATACCTCGCCTCACCAAAGTTTTGGTACATAAACCGCCACTGGTTTTACAATCCATTAAAAAATCTCCCAGTTTTGCAATTTATAAATCTGGTCACCCTAAGTACAAAACTTTTCTTAGTGGCCCACCTAAAAAAATTTTGGCCCACCGCTGGCCCACCCTACAAAAATATCCTGGCTACGTCCCTGCAATTGTCCCATATTTTGTGAGGAACGCAATTTAATTAACATTTAATTATTATACATTTTATTTTGAGCAGTTCAATAGAATAATGATATTGCTACTACTCAGTAATATAATATTTTAATTTAATGCAACATTGTATTTTCTGTTTTTGTAGTTATTGCTTATGCTCCCATCTCGCATCATAAAGTCTAGTAAAAGGGGCAACTATACGCTTTTGGGGCGTACATACGCGTTTTCGTCATTAAATATGGATTTTAATTTTTAAGAATTTGTTAAATTTGCTTCATTGTAAAGAACTCTATATTATCTTACATTGCATTAAAACACGTTTGACCTTGAAAATTTTCAAAAAATCGCCTGCGGCGCATATATTTTTTTATCATACATTTTTCATCCAACCCTACCAGAACCCCCCCCCCTTAAGAAACCTATAGCTACGTCAGTGCTGGAAACTATATCAAGTTTCTTTCAATATAACCATTGTTCTATTTACTATTTTCTTTTTAAAACGTTATTATTATTAATTTGAAATAATTAGTTTTTTGACAGTGACATTTATCTGTCAATTACATATATTTGAGATCTAGTGACATCACGCACTTTAGAATTCTATCAAATGAGGCATTTGTTTTCGCTTTTCGCCACGAAGTGAAAATTTGGTAACATGCATGTCTCAAAATATTCACCTGCAAACGTACACAGGCAGGCGAAAATATTAAACTAACGTCATTATTTTGTCACAAGTAAATGCAAAGCCAATTTTTAAATTTAATATATACAATTATAATAATATTTTCTATTTTAATAGTATAAAACCCGAAAATTCACAAAACTAAAAGCGAATATAGAATTCTAAAGTGAATGCTATCAAGATTCGTAAAAGTAAAATTGCATTCGCCTGTTTCTACGATAGAATTCTAAAGTGCGTTCTGTCATTATAAAACTTTGTAACCAAGGAGTTGTGTGTATAAAGCATAGGCTTCGGTATTTAAATTATAGATAATTTATCCATAAAATATATTGAAACCTGTAGAAAATGTAATAGTTTGTAATTTTTTTTTTTAAGAAAAACTATTTTGAGCTTCAAGTAAAGTGCCATTTCCAGTTTATTGGCTTACACCAAAATCTAATTGCTTCTTTCCATATTAGAATAAGGTAAAAATGCAAGGTTTCAAAATTTTCTAAATGATTATTTGAGTTAGAGTGTAGGATCTACACATACATACACATTGACATCGTCGTGAAAATGTTAAAATTGGCTTCTAGAACTGCTTACAAAAAATTAAGATATGTAAAGTGCGTTTCGAAATATAAATATTTATTTAGCAATAATAAACCAATTGAATAAATACGATATAAGTATAATGGATGAAATGTATCTGTCTTTATTGTCAAAAAGCAATATGCTGCAATAATTGTCGGCAATCTTAGAAACACTGGCGCCGTACTACGATCACGGTTTTAAGGCGAGACACTTGCAATCTTTGACCATCTACGGTTTTGCAAGTGTAAAGGGGGAAGTAGCAAGTAGGCTGGACGGGAAAACTTCCCCTACTCCGTAAAATAGGCGTGCAAGAAGATTTAGGCGGGTACTTCATAGCAAATAAGCAGGTAGTAGGTCAACACTATTCATTGAGCAACGTGGGTTCAATGTCACACTGTCTCGAAACTTGATATTTCATCAAACAAGAACCAGTAAATATCTAGCTCATTGATTAATAAGCAATTTCGGGCAAATACACAACTTATCTATACTAGAACATAAATAGTTGAAATATTTTGATATGTATTACAAAAGACTTTATTCTTAACAGTATTGATATTTTCTTAATAAATATCAATATTTAAAAAAAAAATGAATACATGAAGATCTATTATTAATTAAAATTAATATATTATTATCAAATGAAATTTCTGTATTTGAATTTTCCATTAAATTTTATAAGTAAATTTATCGTTTTCCTCAGTGTAAAAATCTGTCGTCTACTTAGAAAAATATCATAACAAAAATATGATAATGTTCTGCAAATTGTATAATATAATAATTATTTTACAACTTATTTTTTATTTTCTTAAAATAATAGAAAACTTAATGTTATAACTACTCTTAATTTTTATCGAACATAATGTTGATTGGAAAAAATATGTCAGTTAATAATAAATATCAAATAATACTTTAAAAAATTATAAATTTTCATACGTGCTTAGATGCATATAGAGGTGTTTACTATATTTATGCACAAAAATTTAAAGACAATTGTTATTTAATGTAATAATGTTATAAAATTAGGTAATTTAATTTGTTATTGTTGCGAATTCATTGGTACTAAAAGTGTACACTTTAGGTAAAGAAAAAAAATTAACACATATATTATATAATGTATTTTTATTTCTTGCGATACGATGGATTTTTTATCGGTTTCTACAATATCCACAGAACTTCTGTCATTATTTTCTTTAGAAACCAAATTTGAAACAACAGTTCCATATTCTTTGTTCTTATTAGAACATATTTTTGGGCGTGCACGACGTAATTTAATTTTCATTGATTTTCGCGCTTGTGATAATCGTGGATGTCGAGCTGTTCGGTTACCTTTCGCCATAATTTCTCAAACACACTGCTAACTCTTGCCGATCCGAATCTTTGAACTGTTTCAAAACAAATGAATAAAGCCGTCAGGGTCACTACATCAACCCCCTTTACCCTCCCTATAGTGGGACAGTCGGTGGGACCAGGGCGAGACTAATAATTCCTCTTCAAGCAAAGTTCTACTAGTGACATCTCGAGAGAAAAATAAATAGTAAATCATGCATTTCTAAATTAATTATTACAGTACTATTTACAAACAAAATTCATTTTTTGTAAAAGAATTCGTTTATTTATTTTATTGTTTTTGGGGCTATTGAAGCAAAATCTTAAATTTTAAACTAGAATTATTGCGAAGTCGAACTTAAATAATGCGTAAATTTGAACAATTTAGATTTTTTTTTGGACAACACTATTAGTTATTTCGAAATTATAGTTTTATACCCCCTTTCCTAACACTATCCACAATCTGTGTAAAAAATATAAATTAGTTAAATTCAAAAATACAAGCACAATCGTTAAAATAGTAAGGTGTTGTTTACAGTGAATCTTTACAGGAAAGTGTCTCGCCTTAACTAAAACGCTGTTTTAAGAAGTGTCAGATATCATTATTTAATAACAATAATAAATAATATCGAATTTATTAAAATATGATTTAAAAGCAGAACATAGTTTGTATTCAAACAAATATTTTTAAAAAAATTGATCTTCAAACATACGTGCAAAACTAAATATTAAAATTTGAATTTGACATTTTTTAAAACAGCGTTTTAGTTAAAACCGTGATCGTAGTACGGGCCACTGTCTTTGCAATAGAAATAGAAATAGTTTATTAAATAGCCTTATGGCTAAAATAATAAATTAAATATTACAAAAATCATGGCATTACCGAAACTTCTACATTAATAAAGTTTTTAATTTACTTTTAAATGAGGACACTATTCCAGAATTTTTAATATCATTAAGTAGTTTGTTAAATTCTACCAATCGTTTATTGAAAACAGCATTGGAAGTTACAAATCTATTAGTTCCACTAACATAAAAATTATATTTACTGCCTGGTATTATACCTAGCTATGTATATTACTACAAACATTGATAAACTTCCTTAAATACAGACGTAACATATTACTACTTAATTTATATATAAAGACTAATGTATTGAAAGTAACATAAATTTTAGTATCAAGTTAATTTAACTTATTCAGCATCCATTTTACATTAGTATATTTATTACAGCAAAGTATATTTCTCATAGCTTTATTTTTTAATTTTTGTATTTTATTTATTAGGGTAATTTCGTAAGAGTACAATATTGTAGAACAATAATTAAAATGCGGTAAAATGATACAATTAACATAATTTTGCATATCTACTGAGCTGTTTTATCCTCTTAAAATAGTTAACTTTTTGTCACAATTTCTTTAGTAAATAGTTTACAAGTACATAGTTGAAAATTTAAGTTATCATCAATGAATACACCCAAATATGTTATTTCAGTTACTCTATCTTAACATCAACAATTTTAAAATGCTCATTCTTTCTCTGTATTACTATTTATTTACTTTTCAAAGTATTTAATTTTAATTTATTTTCTTGCAAGTAATGATTTACCAAATTCAAATCACTATTACACATATCATTATTCTTATTAATATCATCACCAACGAGGTATATTAGCGCATCAATTACAAATAGATGAATTTCACAAAACTGAAGAACATTAATAATGTCATTTATGTATATAGAGAATAAATAATAGGGGTCCATGTCACAAAAACACTTATGGGATGTTACGTTTTGCCACTTCACTATTTGTCGCCGATTATTCAGGTAACTTTGAAATCATATAGCAAAATGCATAATATAATACGAATATCTAAACACTCACTGAAGCACTAAATATCAACGTCAGTGGTCAAAATTATATTCACCACATGACTGACACGAATGACATGAATATTGAAAGAAATCAAATATATGAAAATGACATTTGTTACCGCGGTTACAATATCGTTTCATTTCCTTGGTTGGATAGAGATAGCGTATACCCCTCTGGAACAGCGACGATAATGAGTTAGCGAATAAAAGTAGCATATATGCCATGTGTGTATCACCAAGATACTTGATAAAGGTTAATAATTTTTATATCAAAAATTGATGACTCGGATATACACAGAGTGTAAAACTATGTTACAACAGATTCCATAGGTCGCAATGACAAAAGTGATTACTACTTAAAACTTTCATATTCATAATGCGTCATTTATTTTGATAACAATTGGGGCCGAAGATTTCTTCTACAATAATAATCCCATTCTCTATTCAATTCTTACATCACATGTCCCCCATTTTCCGCAACAATCAACCCACAACTGCATAACTGGTCACTACATCCAACTCTCTCGTTTTAAACTCATCGCATTGTTCCTACGACGCCAACAGACGCCGACCGTCGCTAGCGTCCTCTGTGTGCCATACGTCAGTGGCGGGGCGTCTCAGGTGTCACGTGGTTGCGGCACCACCGCCTAGTGCCGTGGTGAAATGGTCTCCAGGGATATCAAGTTGCTAACACTACGAGGAAGGACAATAAAGGGACCATGGGTGGTTAAGAGTAGGTTTATTGGTGAAATAGAAAGGAATGTATATACATTGTTTTAATATAGTAATATAAAGTAAACATACGAAGGTTTAATATTTATTTAAAACTTATCGTAGTGCGAACAATACTAATTTATATAATTAAATTTCACTATATATTAATAGATATTTATACACCAAATAAATTAAGTTAATGTTTATTCATGAAAAGAAAGTTTAAATTCTTTGAGTGATTAAACATTCTTAACCTACGTGGTTTATAAAATATTTTATTCAATTAATTCACTAGCAAATAAACAGTTACTTATAGTTGTTGCTATGGAGTTAAATAATGACAGTTTAAAAAGTCAAAATTGAATAAAAAAAATACATAGGTACCTACCCAGGGTATCCAGGATAACGTGTCCGGATCCAACACGTATCCAACATGGGGTTCTCGAGAACTATAATAGATACGAAGTCGCTTAAAGTAGACATAAATTGCCCCATTAGGAGACCATTTTAATAGTGTTGAAAAAATACATAGGCCAATAGATATAGGTAAAAAGCAAATTTTGCAGTTTATTTCTACAAATAACTTTCAAATGTGGAAAAATACAGAATTTTAATTTGCACATCTTTAAGGCATTTTTGTAACAAACTGCAAAAATGCAACAATTATTCAATTTATTTAAAATAATAGGTATTACAATAAAACAATTGAAAAACAAAATAGAAAATAATAATTTGGTGAATCATTGATAATTTCCTTATTTAGTTCTCTAAATTTTATAGTCTTAATATTTGTATGGACGTCATAGTAGGCAAAGACATATATTTATAACGAAATTAAAAAAAAAAAACAATGTTATGTATGTTCAATAAAGAAAATGAAGAATATAAACTTAAAATTAAATAAATGATAATACCTGTCGCAACCATTGTATTTAACCTAAAAATTAAATAATTGTTGCACCTTTGCCGTTTGAAACAAATGAACATAGACATGTTATTCAACGTTGGAAAGCTAATAAATTCTCTTTTCAATGGTAAAACTTTACAATATGGCTTCCATATAAAAATTATAACTTTGACATCGTAACTCGAAAATAAACAGCAAAATTTACCTTTTCGTTATAAAAAAAAAAAAACGTTACATAATGTTATAAATTAATTAATAAAAAACAAACTAACGTTATAATAGCGTTATTTTTGTTTCGTTATTATAACGTTACAATAACTGTATTTTTTCAAATTTTGTAATATAAATTCATTAAAATTTAAAATTAAAAACAATGTATTAAAAAAACAGACTTATCTTATTCTAGTAATGAAATAAAGTGTTCAACATTTGAATGTAACCACTAGTGATATAAAAGATAAATTATTTAGTAATTATAACGTTATTTAAAAAATAATAATAAATGAAACATTATTATAACATTATCGGTTATCGTTACGTTACGTTTTCCATCATAGGTAGTAATCTATGTTTTTTTCGCAAAAATATTAAGCACCATTAAAATGTTCTCCTAATGCGGCAACTTTTGTCTAATTTACCTGATTTCGTATCTCTTATTATTCTCGAGCTCCCCATGTTGGACAAATTATCCTGGACATCGTGTATAATTAGATATACTAACTGCATACATATGTACTTTGAGCAAAACATATTCAAATGTGTACATATCACCCTCGTCAGATAAATTTTATATATAAGTATATTAATAATAAATAATGCAATGACATATATAGTCATTATAAAATTATAAAATATTAATATTTCATGAGCTGCAATTTATAAATAAAATAAATCATTAATGTATGTACGCGCGTACGACTGCTTTTATAAACATATTAAAACAAAATTAGTCCTAACTATTTTATGTAAAATACTACTTGAATTTCACCACATTAAAATTCCCAGGTAAACAATCCTCACCCTTATTATTCTAATCTTTTTAAAATTCATTTTTCCAAGCTCGTCGACCTGGCAACAAACAAAACAGTAAACAAAAACATCGCGGCAAATAACACATTACGCGCTATTAACTTTTCATTATCCTTCACAACAAAGGACAAATAATTAAAATTTAAATCAAGTGACAAAACATTCCCAGCTATTCGGATGTTGGACTGGAAGAGATAGTGTCAACTGACAATCATTGTTGATGTGACACACTATACCTAAATGTGCAACATGCATGACAAATGAGGATAGCCTACATAAGGATAGAAACTTTCCGATAGACTGGAGATTTAAACCAGCGGCGTAGGAAGAAGGAATAAAATTGAGATTATAAATATTAACATTTCTTGATATATTGGCGTTGACAATTATTTGAGCTTGAGCTTAATATAGGGTATGACCATAGGCCAAGATCGCCGCCATTTTCCAGCCTACGTCAAACATACTGAGATACATTTACCTATTTAATTGTAAAAAATGCGATATAATATTATAAAATAATATTACACTATTTTCCGGTTTTATAAAAGCGAATTAAATTTATATCCAGGATTATAATTATAATCCAAGATTTTGTATATATTATTATATATAAGTATACAAAATCCCGGATTTTGAAATCCGAGATTAAATTTTGTTTAAAAACCGGGCATATGAATTTTTAAAAAGTTGTAATAATTTATTTATTTAAGAGATACACAATTATTATGAGAGATTTAGAGGTTATGTATAGTATAAGTTGATATTATTACATCTAATTTAATATTTAGTTATGCTACAACCATGGAAACAGCTACTATATTAAGAAAATTCTAACTGACAGATGGTTGACAGATGTCAGTGTCAATGAAAAGAAAATTAATGTGACAGAGATGAGGATGTTAAGATAGATTAGGGAAGACACGGAAAGATACAGTAAGCAATGAAAGAATAAGGGAAATAACTCGAGTATTAGAAAACAAGAGAGAGGATTACATTGGTTTAAATATGTCATAAGGAGAGATGAAAAATATGTTTGAAGAAGAGTGAATAGCTTAGTAGAAGGTGGAAGAAACAGAGGTAGACCAAAGATAAGATGGAAGGCTTCAGAGAAAAGCAACCGAATGAGGACGACCCGCAAAACAGAAATGAATGGAAGAAGGAAATAAAAAATAGCAACGAATGAAAAAAGCTAAAGAAGAAGAAGAACAAGAAGATGACCGTGTCAAGTGCCATTTGCATAGTTTGTTTATGAAATAATATTACTGGAAATTTAGAATCTTTTGCAGGAAAATTTATGTATGAAACTTGTAAATAATACACAGGATTGACGGAAGGTATTGTGCTGGCCACAACAGATTTTTTTAATCTAGTAACTATATTTTCCAGCACTCCACATATATTTGCTACGCTCCAAGTAATATATATATTCGCTTTATATTAATAATTAGCGGGTATTATTAATATCAACGTTAGCTTAGTTTGTTTAGCATTATTATTTTCCTAGATTAGTATTAATAATTCCCGGTAATTACTAATACAAATACAAACCGGATTTATTAAATGAACCATAAAATATTCATTAAATTATCAATTTGACTAATCATTTTCATTATTGAAATTAATGTTCTTTATTGTAATTAACGATTACTTTTGTTATAATCAAAAACCACTTTTTTAAATTAAGGGATATAATAATTTATAGTTATTCACTAAATTCATCCCATTATAAAAGTAAAATTGTTAATGAAAAGTAGATTTTTTATTTATTTAAAAACAAACATAAATTGACATAATTATAAAATATAAATACTCATAATTATTAAAATTTATTGGTGACCCTGTTGTAATAAATATCGTACGCGTATGCTTTATTTATCCTAGGATGAAAGTAAACGCTCCATCTCTTTAGCAAGAAAGTACCGTTTATCTCCGTAATTGTTTATTTACATCCGGATTTTTATTAGTCTTTTATGCATTATTTCTGATTCAAATCAAATGAGAAAGTACAAGTAATTTACTCTTCATATTTTTAAAAATTTGAATCAATAAATTTTAATAACAGATACGGTTCAGTGCAGCCTCTCTCTGTTTCACGAAATAAATGAAGAACGATATTGCATTTCGAGTCGAAATTAACTTGAACGAGATGATTTATTTTTGAATACGAACAGATGGATATTCTATGTTTTTAGTTAACATTGAAACTAACTGGACTAGATAAATTATTTTAGTAACAGTGTTATAATAATAGAACATTCATTGTGATTAAAACAATTATTATAAACAAATTGACAATTATCAGATTTCTACATTACGGGGATCAAACAATATAATTGTTTTCGTATCTATTTTATTACTCCAACATAAAATATGCATTTCGTTTATCCATAATAATATTAACTGACAGGTACTAAATATAAATATATGTATAGATATCGGAAATATGTTCCCAAGCTTAACTATTAGCAAGTAAATAAAAATATATATGTGTACATAAACTTTTTTATGAATTATTTTCTTTTAATTACTTCAGCCAATCGCTCCACCTGATTTTAAATGTGTAACATATCTGAAACGAAACAATATTTGAGTAACAATACCACTATCAGATGGAATATGATTTTATGCAATTATCATGTTTGCTAAACAAGGATTTTCATGTTTAATACTTCAAACATTTGTTATGTTCTTAATATTCTTATAAATATATCACTAGAGACAGAATTGCATAATGGTTTAATTTATTATAAAAGGTTGGGACTTAGGGGTTTCAATGGTAAAATCTTAATTTGCAGTCATTTGCTCCCCTAATTATTTTAGAGCAAAATTGTATTTAAGTTTTTGCTATAAAAAAAATACTGCATCCGAATATGCTATTGTTTATAATTTTTCAATTTCTGGAACCGTAAAAATAGTCGAAAACAATAATAACATTTTTGCAAAAATTATTGATGCCATGGAACAAAAATTTAAAAAAAAGCGCTTACACATGTCATAGATTTTTGACGTTTAAACTTACTTAAATAGTTATTTTTGCACGAACGGTTTTTTCTAAACTTTACCGATAGGGTTTCGAAGGCAGTAAGTTTTGTTTACAATTTACTGATCAGTAAGTGATGTGACTGACCGGTAAGTGATGTGACTACCTACCGATCTGGAGGCGGTGAAAATTACATAAATAAAAAAATAAATGTACAATTTTTAAAGCTTTAACGATAACAAAACAACGATACCGGTAAGTAGCACTTAATGCCCGCAATGCTTATTATATTTTTTGCACGATCGTCACAATAACAAATTAAAGTTTAGAATTATTTAAACTAGTACATTAAAACACAAGTATCATAAGGCAATCTGTTATCGTACGAGTCCAAGTTTGGAAAACGAGCCGCTAGGCGAGTTTTACAAAGGTCGAGTGCGTCAACAGGCCTTATGATACGTGTTTTTTTTTACTATTTTTTCTATTGAGGTAATTTTACGATTAAATTTATTTAAATTGTGACGTCAAATTATGACTAGGTATTTTTTTGTTAGTTATATTTATGTTGGTAACGCTTCTCGCTAGCAATTGAAATTTCATATTTTGTCAACTATTGATTAATTAGTGTATTACAAGCTGTATTGTATTTATGATTCAAGGTCTGATTCTGGTTGTCTTTTTTTAATTAAAAGTAATATGTTGAAATATTATCAACAACTTACCATTTTGAGGTTACCTGTCATCTGTCAGTTATGAAAGCATGACTACCAACTCTAGAACATGAATGGCGCCAAAAATAGTACGCTTATAGATCTGCTAAACGTCGTGTTTGCAGTACAAAACAGTGCGTTTATAGCAACATAAGAACACCGAAATAGAAACAAATTATTTTGACATTTTAAAAAAATAGTTGTCATTTTTAAGTACTCTATGATCGTTGTTTTGTTATCGTTAAAGCTTTAAAAATTGTACATTTATTTTTTATTTATGTAATTTTCACCGCCTCCAGATCGGTAGGTAGTCACATCACTTACCGGTCAGTCACATCACTTACTGATCAGTACCACATCACTTACTGATCAGTAAATTGTAAACAAAACTTACTGCCTTGGAAACCCCATCGGTAAAGTTTAAAAAAAACCTGATCGTGCAAAAAACTTATTTAAATATTGTTGTTGTCAAAATGTATATAAATCACATAAACAATTAGTAAATGTCAGACAAGAATTTTGCAACAGATTGGAGCATTGTTTTACTAATTTCTCTTAATTCGATTGAGCTGTAATCCTCTATTGTTTCTTATGTACGATTTATTGCCGTATTATGATCAAAACTGTAAGTCTAAATCTGTAAAATAAGATGTCAAAAACTCATTTATTTTTTTTGATTATATAAAATTATACATAAGAGTAGCAGGTTTCGTTGCGATTTTGTTCACTATTCGCAGATTTAAGCCAGTTTCCACCAAAATAAAATACACGATTTATGGAAATTATCAGAGTGCCATGAAAATAAAACAATAATTTATGTTTGTAGTTTCTGACATATTTGACAGATTTGACATTTCTTTGATTTTATTATTATTAAACAGTACATAGCTATGATGCTGCCAGCTACGTTGAGCTATGCCCGCCTGCTCCCATTGTAATTACAATAAGGAATTATTATTATATTATTATTATTCTAAATAATTCTAGCATGATCCTAATAGGTGTATACAAAACTATTAAATTGTATTTAGAAAATTGTTGCTGTTATTTTGCCAAATAAAAAAATCTAAGATATTTAAAAAGAGCCCTAACATATGATTCGCATTTAAGTCATAAATTATTCGCCAGATTTTGTTTATAGTTTTAAAAAAATATCTACCTAATTCCTTGCTAATGGTAATCTTGGTTTAGACATTTTTCTCCTCCTATGAGTAGTTTTTTCTCTTTCATGGGTGACTAGATTGTTAGTCGGTGTGTCGGAAGATTTTATTGTTACGGTTAGTGTAATTTGTTGTAAATGATTTTAATTTGATTTCTAAATAAAATTACGGGTTAATGATGCAGAACGGTACAGTAGGACACATTTTTACAAATGTGAGGTTAATGTTTCTTTTAATTACTCTTACATAACTTTTGTTTTTCCTGTATACGGACAATGAACTGATGTTTTCTGTATCAATAGTTATTTAGTTTAAGTTTCTCGCTACATATTTTATTATAAGTTTATTTACTATTTAGAATGAAAATTATAATAAATCATTTTACTCTGATCGGTACACAGAAACATATTCGTTACAATAATTATGTTTTCGTAAACGATTTAACATGTTAGTTACTATCTATACAATATTTCTTTATTTCTTGCAAGGCCACGTGGTCTGCGTTTGACCCACGGCTCTTTATTACCACCCAGTCGCGGACGTAAAATTTGTTGAGCTGGTAGGAATGTAATATAAATAACAAAGTGGTCGCACAGAAATACTAGCTTAATATTAAAAAAAAAATGTTTATATCTCATCAAACAGCAAAGTTACTCAATATTGAAGAAAAAATTATTAAAAAATATAACAAATTAATTAAATAAACGAATTGAAATTAAAATTAATTTACTTTATACATTGTGCCGAAATATAACGAGCGGGCTGGGAGTAATGACGAAGTAAATATTAGTGGTGGGATCCGGATCGGGATAGTTTCGGTTTCGGATCCAAAAATATCCGGATATCCGGATAATTGAATGTTAAATTATACGGATTTCGGATCCAAATCTCAGTATCGGATTTTAGATCTGGATCTGAGTATTGGATTTATGTTCCAAATATGAGTATCGGATCTTGAATCTGGATTCGAATATCGAATCTTGGAATCGGATTTTAGTATCGGATCTTAAATTAGAATATGAGTATGTCATATTAATATTACTTTATATGTGTAATAATACAAATTTGTATTTTTTTATTCATCATTTACTAATTAGGAGTCTGTGAAAGTATTTTTTTCTTCAAACGTCATAAAAGTAGCATCTTTTGTGACTTGATTCACAAGGTAGAAGTTTAATTTCTACACTGCCGGCGTAGAAATAAAATAAATAAATATCCATAGAAACTATACAGAATCAACGAATAAGAAGTAACTTATATAAAAGAAACCTGTAATATCGCCCTAAATGTCACTACAATACACTAGGTAACCAAAGAATAAAGTTACTAAATACCATCAATAGCTCTCAAATTTAAATAAATAACCTATGAATTACATATTACAATTAAAGGGACGGTAATGGACATAAGAATACTTAGAATTAAAGTGATAAGGAAAGTTTATATTGTTTTGCAGTGATTCCTAGACATATCTTTCAGCCACGTTAGATTTCCATCCAATTGAACAACTTCAGGGGGCGTACATTATATAATACTTCAAATTCCGACATGATTGCACACAAGGAGGATATAAAATTGCACAGATTTTATTCAAACGTCAAAACGTAAAAATTTTCACTTCAATGTTTATAACCAAACAAAAAGTGAACAAATAAGTATCCATAGCTACATGGCAATTGAAATCGTAAACGCAATTTACATAAAATGTAACGTCAGTAATAGATATTTTTCTTTAAATATCGACGTTTGAAAAAAAAATATAATGTGTCATTCGGAGTAAAAGAGTCTTTGTGTGACGAGCGTGGAAGTTTAAACGACGAGGGAAGCGAGTCGGATAAATGCACGCGAGGCATCACTTTTACTCCTAATAACACAATATACTATTCTTTGATGTTAATGAGATAACTTTGTTTTTTATAAATACAGTAAAAATGTAATACAATTGTCCGATTCGCTTCACTCATCGTGCAAACTTTCACGCTTGCCACACAAAGTATCACTTTACTCCTAATAACACAATATACTATTTCTTTACATTTGCACAAACTACCTGGCTACTTTAGAGGGATTTACCTTCAATTAAAAATGAAGAATCGGATCCAGAATTAAAATTTGGATCCGGATCCGTAAACAAAACGTCGATCCGGATCCAAATTCGAATTAAATTTACGAATATCCGCTTCAATATTCGAACATCGGATATCAGAAGAACCGGATATTTTGAAAACCGGGTACTCGGATCCAAGTTTTTTCGGATCCTCACAGCACTAGTAAATACAGGATGTTTCAGGACTAGTGTACCAAACTTTAACAGCTTATTCCTGAGGTCATTTTGAGCCAAAAATGTTATATGCACATAGGTCCTATTCCTTCTAGTTACCAAAATACAAGAGGTTGAAGTTCTATAAATAACACGAAATTTTCTACTTTCTGTAATCAAGGTACTTTCGGAAAACAAGAGTTATTATTGAGTTGAGCAAAATTTTAAATAGAAAGTACGTCTTGGTGAAATGTCCAACAACGTCGGAATTTTTTACAATTTTCATTACAAGTTGTTTAAAGTAAAATTTTGACATTAAACTGTAGTTTTAATTCAAAAGTTACTAAAAATAATAAAAAATGATTTTAGTGTAAACCAGTGATACCAAAAATGTGTTAAAAGTAAAATATTTCTGCTGTAAATAGAACGTTTTAGAGTGTAAAATTCATTGTAATATTAATAAATGTACATAATTTAATGTATTTGATATAAATTTTGAATCGTATGTTTTGTTGTCCAAATCGTATTCGTTAATATTAATAAATAAAATTAATTAATACAAATAAGGTATGACTTTTCAATAATAACTCTTATTTTCCAAAAGTAACTTGATTACAAAAATTAGAAAATTTCGTGTTATTTATAGAACTTCAACCTCTTGTATTTTGGTAACTAGAAGGAATAGGACCTATGTTCATATGACATTTTTGGCTCAAAATGACCTCAGGAATAAGCTGTTAAAGTTTGTTACACTAGTCCTGAAACACCCTGTATACGCTCGGGCCGGAGCATATCAAAAGAAGCGGGTCATTCGCGTGCCACGTGGTAGATAACGTGTTAAGTATCTTTCGATAAAGTTGAAGTTCGAATGTTATTCCAATACAAAATGTAGGAATTGATTTTTGTACGTACTTTATCTACCGATAATGTATACTGATTAAGATGAATAAAAAAATCCTATAAATATGTGTGATTCAAATTAAACTCATATTCACAGGAACGTGAACAAAATATTGTTTATAAAATATGTCGTTACTACGTTACTCACTAACCATAAATAACTATTATATAAATTAACTGTTACATTTTATTCATATTTGAAATAAATGATGACAACTTTATTATGATTTATATAGTTTATTCGATATTTAATGGTTTATTTATTTTAATACATCATATTGCTCATATATCATGAATCATCACATAAAATTAAACATACCTATTGCGCAGTACATTAAAAGTCACTAAATGACTTCTAGGTAGCACATTAATACAATATCCGCGCTCCCATTAAAATTAATTCATTTTATTAAAGAAACCTCTAGTGACTCATGCATACATCATGAAATTAAAATGTTTGCGGTGAGTCGCTTAATTTACACTTTGCTAATAAAATAATTAATAAATCATGAAGGAAATATAATGCATGTTACAAGCAATTATATCAGAATTTAATTATTTTACCCTAATTTTATTTAGCATATTCACTTCTTTCTATTTATGCGTACCCGTTAATCTTTGACAAAGGCAAATACAGTATAGCTTTCACAACAATCTATTTAACGTTGTACGTAACCAAAAGTTTGCGAACACTAAACTTTTCACGTAGAAATTTACGTTTAACGCGAAGTGCAGCTGCTCAGTGATATATAACCTGGTGTGGTGTAAAATCGTAGACTTTCTGGCTAAAATGAAAAGGAGAAACAAAGGAAATTTTTAATCATAACAACAATATTAATACAAGTATGTCTCTGGAAAAGAAATAAAATGAAGAGAAGGTGGTGGGTAACGCCCATATATTTATTTTGTGTATATAATATCATCAGAGTTGTTGCTAGTGGTTAACAAAATGCAGTATTTATTTTATTCTGAGCGGTTTACTAATTTAACCTAATTTGATTATGTTTCCGACATAATCAGAATGGGGCCGATCTTCAATAGTAGTACAAGGCAGTGAAGAAATACTTTTTACGGGGTTTACTTCCGCTACCTCGAAAACTATGAGTTATAACTTCGATTAAATAAGACTTTTTGTTTCCTTTTCAGAGAGCATCTAGATGTACTTTATTTAAATTAAATAATTGTACTAAGTTAAATGTAGCGACATTGGCCAATATTTAATTTTCATATAATTTCGTATCTATTTGAAATTGACAAAAATGTCTCATATAAAATTTTATTGTTTTTACCTTACGTCACCTATAGGTAAGGAAGGTATTGTCTTTGGTCAAAAAATTCGGTGGTGAGTTTTCATTGAATAAGCACGTTTTAGGGTCTTTACAATACGATTTTACTATTTTTACGATGATGTTTGTATGTGTGTGTGTGTGTTCGTGTGTGCGTGTGTGTGTGTGTGTGTGTCCGTGTGTGTGTGTGTGTATATGTGTGTGCGTGACCGCCGTTTCGTGCACGATATCTCCAATACTAGAATTCCAAAAATTACAATTCTTGCGTATTCCTCTTCCTTACAACCATATGCAGACTTGTTAGATTTTGGTTATAATTGGTCAACCGGAAGTATCCTCATTTGAAGATTTAACAGTTTTTCTTGGAAAACTCAGTTAAATGTTATTATAACTTAAAGAATATATTATTGTCTATACGATTTGATTGCATTTTATATTTGATATTCAACAGATATAGAGCTAAAGAAGAATAAAGATAATAAATTTGATATAAATTTCATAATTCAGCCAGCTATGCTTACTTAACCATGGAAACTGCTAATATATTCAGGTAATTCAAATTGACAGATGTCAGTATCAATAAAATGTAAATCAATGAAAGAATAAGGGAAGTAACTCTAGTGTTAGAAGTTTCTAGATATAAGAGAGACGATTACATTGGTTTGAACATGTTATGAGGAGAGATGAATATATTAATAGAAGGTGGAAGAAACATAGGAAGACCAAATATAAGATGAAAAGACTGTATTGCAGAAGACTTGAGAGAAAAGGAACTGAATGAGGACGACACGGAAAACAAAAATGAGTGGAAGAAGAAAATAAAAAATAGCGACCCCTTAACGAATGGGAAAAACTAAAGAAAAAGATGTCAATGTCTAGTGCAATTTGCATAGTTTGTTTATGAAAAAACTTTACTGGAAATATGGGATCTTTTGCAAGAAAATTTATGTATGGGGCGCGTGCAGTAACATGATTTTGCTGACTTTGGCAAGCAGATATGGGGACCTGTGACAAAATGACAGCAATTAATTATGTCCATAACTGACAAGTGTTATAATGTTTCATTCAAAATTTCATAATTTTCTTATTTCATGTGGTTTGTTTGTTATCAGGAGTATAGAATTCAGTTGCCGAGAAAGAGAATCACATAATACCAATAATTTAGAATCTTTGGCAAGAAAATTTATGTATGGAATTTGTACATAATACACAGGATTGACGGAAGGTATTGTGCTGGCCACATCAGATTTTTTTTTATAGTCTATTGACATAGACAAAATTTTGTTCGATCACTATCTTTGTCAGTTTTTCTTACATTTTTTTTTTTGAAAATAGTTGAAGATCAAACCTATGTTGATCAAGCTTTTTTATTCATTTTGGTCAGTACTATACAGGGTGTTATATTTTAATGGACCCAGCAAATATCTCGCTTATTTATTAAGTTAGTAATTTCTTTCATATAACATGATTTATACAGCAACATGTAACCTACTTGATGACGGATGTACATTCATGATACCACTTCCGGTTTATTAGTAATTAATATCAACTTTGAAATTACTATATTTTTTACAAATTTGAAAAGTACATCAAATTTGCTTTACAATTATGTAAAATAATCCATATGTTATATTATTAAAAAGTATGGCGGGCACTTTTTTATTAACATAGTCGAAAAGAGAATAGTGAGCCATGACTATGGCTTGAAATAAAACGATGAACTTAAACAAATGTAACTATTATTATTAAACGAAATATTTTTTTTTGTCATAATAATACAGAAAACAAGAATAAGGAACACTTAACAACAAAATGATTTTACAACAATTAGCAATTCTTAATTCCGGTCATTGGGAAACTCTAAATAAAGGGTCTAATGCAAAAGTAATATAAAGTATAAAAGAATGTGTTGTTTGGTCTAAGTAGATTTCATAATAAATACTAAGTTGATTGTTTAATTAATAATTTCACAATGATTTATGTGGAAAACATCTGCGTCTAAACCAATTAATTAAACCTGCAAAAGCAGGAAATTGATTTTCCGAGTTAAACACCGTTTAGAAAACGCATTACAACACACTGTTACAGTCCCAAAGATACTTATATCTATTTTCTCTTTTGTTTCTCATTTAAAAAGTAAACAAAATTCAATACCCCTCAAGGGTTCATTTTATTCCACATTCCCACAATTCTTTCTGCAAAGCACGCTAGGGACCAAAGAGGGCAAAAAGACAACTTCACACATGTCGCCGAAAGAAAAATCCACAAACACATTGTAAACCAGACACAGAAATCACAGCACCACAAAAAAGTCAACAGATATTTTTAGTTGACAGTCTACTTTGCATTTTAACAACCGTCTGCTACTGCCATCTCTCTGGACGAGACAAAAACTAATTTAAAAATAAGAGCACTAATATATGATGGCGCATTTAGACTCTAAATTTTATCCCCAGGACTTTTTAATTTTTTGCTACAAATTCGCGTGAAGTACGTAATAAATAGTAACAAAAATACATACAAAAATTCTCGTCGTTTGCGCAGTATCATATGCCATACATTCTTATACAAACATATTTCTTTCCCTTCATCCACGTACATAATCGAATGCCTAAGTGTCTGGTCACGAATCTGGGGACCTGGGTTCGATCCCGACCGACGCCAAAAAATACTTCGAAATTTAATCGCACAAAATTGTCTCCTGTGGTGCACTCTCCACACCAGTGTGTGTGTGTGTGTGTGTGTGTGTGTGTGTGTGTGTGTGTGTGTGTGTGTGTGTGTGTGTGTGTGTGTGTGTGTGTATGTGGGACGGTGGATGGACGATTTCTCAAAAACTATCATACTTAATATCTGTTTTACTACGTATTTCTCAATCGGACATTAATGGGAAGAGCTGTAAAGGTTTTGGGTAATAATTGGATAACCGAAAGTAGGAGATTCTTAAAAAAAGTCTTCTATATACTATTTTTTTAAATTTTTTATTCTTGCTAGTATTAAAGAAGAGTAAATTCTCTATCTGATACATATAAATATTCTATTATATCTTTTATAGATTTCGAGATCAAGAAATATAAGTTATATAATAATCTATTGCAATAAATCTCACAGACCAAATAATGTCATGCTAACCAATGGAAAAATGTTTGTAGCTGACAATTAAATGTCAGTGTCAAAAATCCAGAGACATTACTGAAGATTTTTTCTGAGAAGTACATACATTATATTATTTCTTATTGTATTAATAATTAAATATTTTAAATGATATGTATATTACATATACCCTTCAAAAATACTGTCAATCCGACAATGAATTTGAAACATTTCGAAAAATTAGAAGAGTAGGACAAAATCTCTTCATAGAATGAGTTTAAAATTATACAATCTAAATATAAGGAAAAGATGTAAGTAGATTTTTGGTGTAGAGTATAGGTATACAAGAAATGTTAAATACAATAGGGCGCGAGCAGTCATGTGACTTTATTGGCCTTGACAAGCAGATATGGGGGCCCATGTCAAAATGATAGCTAGTAATAATGCACAAAGATGTCAAATGTCATTTCTCATTCTAAATTTAGTGATTTTCCAATTCCATGTGGTTTATTTTCCTCGACAAGTAAATTCCATACTTTTGGTGACAAATTAACTACGTGAATCTATAAAATCTTGAATTTTTTAATGAAAATTTCTGACATTTGATATCTATGTACATAATTACTAATTATCATTTTGAAACGAGCCCCCCTATCTGTTTGTCAAGGTCAACAATGTCTCATGGCTGCTCGCGCCCTATACTTATGTAACCTAAAACGAATGTGGCGAGAGGTTTTGTGCTGGCCACAACAGATTTATTTTAATACTCTTTCTGAATTATAAAATCCATATACCAAACAAGTAAATGAATATATTAGTCCTAGCTTAATCAACATTATGAGTATCTTTAACTGTTTTCGAGATAGACCATACATTTACATCGTTAAACTTTATATTATTTATTGCTGAGAAATAAACGATACTAAAATTTAATTTCATCTGTTTGACTTGTCTTTATAATACCCAATCCTATACATTTCTATTAAGGTAGCTACAAAAGTATATAAAACATAAAAATACAGGTGATATTATCCCTTAAAGGACTTTGTAATCAGAATCTACAAAATTTTAGGAAAACATTAGTTAACTTAATGTCCAAAACTAACTGTCTTATCACCATCATAATTCCCTCTTCTCCAGTGTCGTATCTGGCGGGTATTTCGCAGGGGATTTTAGTGGTAATGCGATGCAAATGCGCGATGTTATGTCCCTGGCAATGTCGTGACGGACAAATCACGTCACCTGGATTCGATTAAGCGGACAGAAGCGCCTGAATGCCTGGTTATTAGGGCAGGACTACCAACCGTGCTGAAGCGCACATCTCGACATGGGGAGACAACGAACATCCATTATTATGGTAATTAATGTATAGGGATGTCTCCCAAGAATACAGGATGTTGCCAATATTGGGATTCTGATAATGGGCTGGCATTAATAAACTAAATTTATTACTTTTCAAAGATAAATGGGTAACTAGCTCTATTCTGTAGCATAGTGATTAATTATAAGGAAGTCGTTAAAAAATTCACCAATCAAGTAAGTACTATGTCCATTAATATAAAAATGGAATTTTAGTTTCCATATCCATAACTATGCGATAAATAATTTAATCAGATGCTAAAAATTAATCACTTTTTCCCCAATAACTAAATAACTTATAGTAAACGATACCTAAGGATTGTATTTAGAGAAAAAATGTATCCTAATTAGGTTAGTAACGTCTAGAAGAGTGATTAGTATTTAGATTTTTTTAAATACAGGGTGACACTGAAACAGGCTACTCAAAATAACTTTTTTATTTAAAATTATTTTTTAAATGTTTTGATATATTTGTAAACTAAACTTAGGGGCTTACAACTTTCAAATCATGGTATTTGGCATGATGGTAACGCTTCCAGTTTAACCGGAGGAGACATTAACTTTTATATTTCAAATGGGACTTCCTATATATTTTTATATATTTGAAATCTACGTAAAATTACGAATTTAGCGATATGCTTGAAGTGAATTTTTATGGAAGAAATAAATTACAAAAACGTACGAGAAAATTATGAATAATTTACCTGGGTAAGTCATATCGCTTATGTTGTGATAATAAATTGATCATTTTTACCTCTCGCTAAGAGAGGTATTGTATTCATGCTAAAAATCGCATATCCAGATTTTACTGAATAAGCGAGTTTTAAGGGACCCTAGAATCAGATTATAACAATTTTACGTTGTCTGTGTGTGTATGTGTGTGTGTGTGTGTATGTGTATGTGTATGTGTATGTGTATGTGTATGTGTATGTGTGTGTGTGTGTGTGTGTGTGTGTGTGTGTGTGTGTGTGTGAGTGTGTGAGTGTGTGTGTGTGTGTGTGTGTGTGTGTGTGTTTGAATGTTGGAGGTACTATTTCTCAAATTCTATAAGAATAAAGACCTGTGTAACAACGGATTCCACAATTTAACAGTAATGGAAAGAGATGGATAGGTTCTGGTAACAATTGGACAACCAAGTGGAAGTTTTAAAATAAAATTTCTAAATATTATTTTTGAAAATTTATGTTACTGCAAACAATAAAGGTAATTAAATTCTCAATCTGATACATTTAATTTTTTTATTATATCCCCTATAGGTTTAGAGATATACCTTAGTATAGAAATACAGAATAATCTGTTGTAATAAATCTCATTGCCTAAACAACTCCATGGAAACCAGCTGAGATATTTATAAGTTTGTAATTGACAGTTATGTTAGTGTCAAAAATCAGCAGTTTTACTAACATTACTAGAAGATTTTTCTCGGAGGTACGAGTACATTTAATGTATTTTATTGTATTATTAATTAAATATGCATTTAAAATTATGGGTATATTAATATTACATATATCCTTAAGAAATACTGTTAATACAGTCAATGAATTTTGAACATATTAAAGAGTAGGACAAAATTCCTCATAGAACGAATGACGAGATACAATTTCATTTATTTGTGTGTTCAAGAAATGTTAAATTTTAAATTCGTTACTTATAAGGTGCAAGCAGTCATGTGACTTTGTTGGCCTTGGCAAGCAGATATGGGAATCCGTGTCTGAATGACGGCTAGTAGTTATTTACATAGATGACACGATTGTCATATGGCATAATTTTTCACTCAAAATTTCAAAATATTCTGATGGATAGAAAATCATGGTTTTGAATGAAAAATTATGGTACTTGACACCTATGTACATTATTACTAGCTGTCATTCTGACCGGGCCCTAGTATCTGCTTGTCAAGGCCAACAAAGTCACATGACTGCTTGCGCTCTATGCAACATAAAAAGAAAATGGCGAGAGGTATTGTGCTGGCCACAACAGATTTTTTTGTAACAAAATATAGAACCTTACAAAAATAAGTTATTATTTAAACAGTTAACTTGAATATTACTCAATATTATACCAACTGTTTTCACAACCTGCCTCATATATTTTTTTACGTTTTTGTAATTTCTTTCTTCAATAGAATTCTACCACCTTACAACCTCCCTCCCCCCTATCCCATTCTTCTGTGTATACCCCCATGACAATGATATCTCTTTTAGCGAAACCAGAAATAGAATTTAGGACCTTTTCACTTATTATTATTAATAAAGTCATCAATTCACATGTAATATGGAAGAGAAAGTCATCCTTTTATCTTTCTTTTCGCTGTAAATTCATAAGCATCATAACATTCGAAATAGCAAATCAATCAAAGGAATCATATATCAATATACGTATCCCAATCCCTAGGTATAACATTAACACAAAACCATTTGTCAAAAGTTGGGAAAAGCAAACAGCTTGTATATCGTTCGCCTCCGGAATCGAAACGAAATTCCTGCCTACTTACACCACGTGCAGCCCAGACTAACAAATGTTATTATAGCAAAGATTGCAGATTTGCTAGGGTCAAATGTGAAATCCTGCCAATGCGGACTGATCCAATTCAAACACAACATTTAAAAAGAATGAAGGGTAAGTTGGGATATTATGAATTTGTATACTACGAACAATTGAAGAGCTTCTGGCTAAAACAAACTTACAGGGCTATTCTGTAAGCATCGTTATCAATCGTTAAAATAATAACGAAAATCGTTTAATGTGCTTATTCTGTAAATGATCGTTTGACATTTAGGGCTATTCTGTAAGCATGGTTATGACATAACGAATCGTTAAAACGTTATATCGTTATGGTAACAACGAAAATCGTTTAATAGGCCGTTATGAAATTATGCATTGTAAATCATTATTATAACGATAATCGTTAAAGTGGTATTCGGTAAACAATAATTTAATTCTACATAACGAAAAATGGATAACGATATTATTATTTTCTAACGACTGGAAAAATCATTCGTTACCTAAACGTTTTGTCAATAATTCTGTATTTTTATTCATGTCAAAATAAAATTGCTATTCTGTTGAATAGTGATCTCAAAAACTCGTCACATTATAGTATTTTACAAGGTAATATTAAAATAATTTAATAAGTTTTTGTTCCTAGCGCGTAACGCAAGCTTTCCAATTTGTCTACAGATGATAGTAGTAGCTCTACCATAGCCCACAACAAGAAGAAGAAAGAGTCTGACAGCTGACAAGTTCACAACTCCCACCAGAATTGATCTAACCTAGAAGTTTTGTGAGTGATATTGAATTATTTTAGATATTTCATTTAAAAATAAATTTGATTTTAATAAACAAAAGTTCTTAACTTGATCCCAAGGTTATTATTTTTTTAAAATGAGTTACAGAATACGGATACAAAGATAACGATTATCGTTAAGTAGCTATAACGATTTTCATAATAACTATTTCGTTATAATAACGATTCGTTAAGCGAATATTTTACAGAATAGCGATTATGCATTGTTATATCGTTAACGATAATCGTTAAAGTGGTATTCTGTAAACAATAATTTAATTGTACATAACGAAAATAGGATAACGATATCGTTAGTTTTTAACGATTGGAAAAATCATTAGTTACATAAACGTTTTGTCAATAAGTCAGTATTTTTATTCATGTCAAAATTAAATTGCTATTATGTTGAGTAGTGATCTCAAAAACCTATCATATTATAGTTTTTTACAAGGTAATATTAAAATAATTTAATAAGTTTTTATACCTAGCGCCTAGCTCAAGCTTCCAATTTTTCTACAGATGGTAATACCAGTTCTAGCATAGCCCACAACAAGAAGAAACAGTCTGAGTCAGTGTGAGTCATATGAATTATTTTAGATATTTCATTTAAAATTATAATTTAGGGAAATAAAGTTCTTAACTTGATCCCAAAGTTTTTATT
Source organism: Harpalus rufipes (assembly GCA_951394225.1). Classification (NCBI taxonomy): domain Eukaryota; kingdom Metazoa; phylum Arthropoda; class Insecta; order Coleoptera; family Carabidae; genus Harpalus; species Harpalus rufipes. The sequence continues at coordinate 12,506,418 of OX596275.1, forward strand.
TGTTAAAATGTGTTACAGAACACGGATACGAAAATAACGATTATCGTTAAGTAGGTATAACGATTTTCATAATAACGATTTCGTTATGATAACGGTACGTTAAGCGAATGTTTTACAGAATAGGCCTATTAGTCTATTATATTGAATTGGAGAAAATCAAAAAAGTTTTTTACCTTCTATATCGTGAAAGATTTTTGTACTTCAAATTACCTCGAGTTTGTTATTAAATATTAGAAAATGGACGTTAAGTAACAGAAATGAAATAGGAAAATCTATGAACAATTTTGTAGCGAGAGGTAAAAATTGTTATTTAAGGATATGCAAATATTATATCACTGAATTCAAAATTAAATACTATATCTAATAAGGAAATAAAAATATATAGTCCCATTTAAAATAACAAAGTTTGACCTCACAATATAAAACCACTGGTAGAAGAAAATTAATTTTACGCTTATTAAAATAAAAATTGTTTGCTAATTAACCGGCCTCGTAAGCTATTACAGTTCTCGAGATAGCAATAGTGGACAAAATAAAACCAACATCTTGTATACATTAGGGATGCGCAAAATTATTAAAACATCGATGTTAACATCGATCGATTAATCGAATTACAAAAACCGATGTTGTAAAAATATCGGATCAAAAATATCGATATTTTGAAACAACGATTTTTTTGAAAAAATCTGTTGTGGCCAGCACAATACCTCTCGCCACTTCCTTTTTCTGGTTACATAAGTATAGTGCGCGAACAGTAATGTTACATTTTTGGGCTTGACAAGCAGATGTGTGGGCCCGTTTCAGAATGATAATTAGTAATTATGTACATAGATGTCAAATGTCAGAATTTTTCATAAAATTTTTTAAGATTTTCTAAATTTACGTAGTTAATTTATCACCAGGAGTTTAAAATTTACTTGTCGTATGCCTTAGATATTTAACATTTAATTCTGTTCCACATGGAATTGGAAAATCACTATTAGAATGAGAAAATATGATATTTGACATCTATATACATAATTACTAGCTATCATTCTGACATGGGCCCCCATATCTGCTTGTCAAGGCTAACAAAATCACATGACTGCTCGCGCCCTATTGTATTTAACATTTCTTGTATACTTACACTCTACACCAAAAATTCTACTTACGCATATATCTATTCCTTATATTTAGATTGTTTAATTTTAAATTCATTTTATGAAGAAATTTTGTCCTCTTCCAATTTTTCGAAATGTTTCCAATTCATTGTCAGGATTGACAGTATTTTTGAAGGATATATGTAATAAGTAATATACTTATAATATTAAATATTTAGGTATTAATACTTTAAGAAATAATATAATGTATGTACTTCCCAGAAAAAGTCTTCAGTAATGTCTCCGGATTTCTGACACTGACATTTATCTGTCAGTTACAAACAATTTAAATTTTCAACTATTTTCCATGGCCATTCTTTCGGCTGTAAAATTTATTATAACATATTATTTTACATATTATATTTCTTTTATCTCTAAATCTATAGAATATATAATAAAATATTTAAATGTATCAGATAGAGAATTTAATTTTCTTTAATACTACCAAGAAAAAATTTCAAAAAATATTATTTAGAAGATTTTTTTTTCAAGAATCTTCTACTTCCGGTTGTCCAATTGTTACCAAAACCTTTTCAGATCTTCCCATGAATGTCCGATTGAGAAATAAGTCTTATAGTTTTTGAGTAACCGTCCTTCCAACATCCCACATACCCACACACACACACACACACACACACACACACACACACACACACATACACACACACACACACACACACACACACACACATACACACACACACACAGACATCATCGTAAAAATGTTAAAATCAGATTGTAGGGACCTTAAAACGTGCTTATTCAATAAAATCAGGATATGCGATTTTTAGCATGAATCCAATACCACTCTTAGCGAGAGGTAAAAAACGTACTTATCTTCGACTTATTCTTAAAACATGAAAATTTAAATAATAAAATACAAAAATATAATAATAATTATATACTTAATAATAAAAATAATTTATTGTATATAAAGTATTTACACTTATTACAATATATATATATATATATATATATATATATATATATATATATATATATATATATATATTTGTGTCATTTTTGCTGTATATTTTATATCCTTGCAGTTTTATATATCGCAGAGATGGGGATGAGACGATGAAAGGAACACATACTTATACTTAAAAATAAGCTTCCATATTTTATGAATAGTAAAACAATAAAAATATAGGTACATAACACTATACAAAAATTAAAATAACTCCGAATCGCAACTATGTAAAAATAATAATTTTGACAATCGCTTTCCGTTTAATTTATTATGTTGCTGTGTTAAAATTACTCTCTCTTTAGAAAATAGCCTTTCCGAGGGCACCGATGTAGCGACTACACTCAAATATTTTGTGGCTATTTTGGCCCAAGTGGTGTAAACGCCCTTCATGTTTTCCCACAGCATCAAATTTCCACAGAGGGTACTGAATATATTGTGTTATTTCTGAAGATTTATCCGCATATTAGAAATATATTTTTAAAAACATCGAAAGATGTCGACCGATGTTATTGAAAAAAATAAAATCGAGGTAAACGTCCAACATCGAAAGTGAAATATCGATGTTTCAAAAACATCGACGTATCATGCGCATCCCTAGTATACATACGGTCAAAAAAATTATGTACGCATGCGATTTGAAGCCAAAATAAGATTAACCGTTCACGCTATTTGTTTCGACGTTGTGTGAAAACTTCCTATTTATTACCTTAAACGCCTCAATTCTTACTTTATCTTGTTTGCTTAGGAAAGGTCGAGTTGGATTTGATTTCTCCGTTTTGCCAAGTGGTCAACCGCTTGATATATACAGAATGGGTGAAAAAGTTAGAATGGTGAAACATATTTCGCTGATCTGCAGCCGGCGAATAAGCAAAGTTTGAGCGGCAATAACCGTAAAGTGAAAGGCATCAATATCGTATTAGAAATTGGCAAAAAATATGCGCGACCACTGCTTCAGGGGTGGACTGGACTCAAAGCCAAAGCCGAAAGCTTTCACGAAAAAACTTCCAATCACAAGTTTTTGCACATTGCTATTGACACTTTTTGCTAAACTTGGTAATAATTTATCGATTCATTGGAGAAACCACAATAAGAAAGCTTTTTATTGTTTGCCTACCATTTTCACAAGCTTTACATATTTTACAAATAAGAAAGTTTCCTTTATTTTAAACTTTTGCCATTAGGAAATTACTCTAGGTAAATAAATACATCAGTAATAAAATTTTCTTCCGTTCAAAAATAATTATATTCCAGTATTTTTACTTTTATTTCAGAATAGGAGGTATAATCCTTCATTATCTAAATCTCTTCACTATGCAGACGATTACGTTGTTTTTTCACAAATGGTAATACAGTTTTTTGTAAATAAAAACTGTCCGGCAGAAAATTAATCCATAATATTGGAAATGATAATTATATATTACCTATGGTGTGTTATTTATTATTAATTACTTCATTATTATTGCACGTATTGAAAAAAAATATAAATAAATAATTGTTGAAATATTTTATGGTGTAACATAAAAAGATTTGCAAATGTCTTCCGTAGCACAATGGATAACATAGCTACTTTTGGAATATTGAATTTTATTGATTTGGGTTCGAATCTCCAACAGGACAATTTTTTTTTATTTTTTACAAAAAAATTATTGAACTTTTAAAAATCTGTCTCTTATTTCCTATCACAATAATTTTGAAATAATAAATAAATAAATAAAATAAATATTTCATCACGGCATATTACCCACTGCTGGGTGTGCCAATAACTTTATAATAAATAAAGGGAAAATAATTGACAAAAATTGATTACAACAATCAAAAGAGTGATATTATATTTTCTTTGATGTTAATGACATAACTTTGTTTTTTATAAATACAGTAAAAATGTAATACATGTACATGTTCATTATATCTATCTATCTCAGTTATTTTTACTTCCTTGTACGTAAGTAAAGGAAGTATTGTAATCGCGAAAAATTTCGGTTTTCAAATTTCAGCGGAAATATCCATTTTGATCATCCTTGAATCCATTTTGACTAATTTCGTCGTGACATCTGTACGTACGGACGTACGTATCTCGCATAACTCAAAAACGGTAAGCCGTAGAAAGTTGAAATTTTGTATTTAGGACTCCTATAACATCTAGTTGTGCACCACCCTTTCTGGTTATTACACAATTTCCAGAAGTGGTACTTTACATGAAGCCTATAATAGATTTTAATGAAAAACTTTTAAAATATAATCCAAAACTTTTCAAATTTGGTATACAAGACTTTTATGTCCATCGAAATAACATAATAGATTTTGGTTAAAATAGGCTAACCGGAAGTGGTACATTACTTGAAGTTGTTAACAGTTTTTCTTGAACAAAATGATTTTATTTTGATTTTAGAAATAAATGCTTCAAATAAAAGTTTCAGAGAATTAATTTTTGCGTCTAGCACATCAAGTATTATTAAATTAGCCCTTTGTATAAGCGATATATATAAATTTAAAAATTATATACTTTTTTGTTTTTGTAATAAAGCTTGCTATGGATTAGGACAAAAAAAATGTTCATGTCAAATTACGTTAAATACGTGCAATTTTATGATTCGTACAATAACAAATATTATATTTTTATTGTGAAATTAGTCATATTCATTGTTGTAATCAAATATTTCTTTGTTGTAATCAAAACTCTCTTTAAAAAGAACCGGGTTTAGTTGTGCACCTCCCTTTATAGTCGCTATATAACTTACCGTTTTGAGGTTAAAATTAATATTTTGTAATTTAGTTATTAAAAAATATATGTATAGTGTAATAATCGTACAAGGAAGTCGTGTGGTGTCCACATCAGATTTTTTATTAACAAAAAAAGAAAATATAATGCTTTTTTATTATATCACTGTTTTCATTGTTGTAATCAATATTTGTTATTTTCTTTTTATTTTTAACAAAGGTATTATTATTTCTAAATGCTTGTAATAGGAAATAAAAGATAGATTTTTAAGAGTTCAATATTTTTTTGCAAAGAAGGCAATGTACTATTATCATGTCCAATATCATGGCTTAATTTTCTGCTGGACACTTTTTATTTACAAAATAAGCGCCTCTGTCGAGGATTTCTTGGGCCACCCAGTTTGTATCTATATTGAGAAAATTAACAGAAGAAATGATAACTGGGAACTTAAAATAAATTTTAGTAACACAGAATACTTGTGTTAGAGAAAAGGCAACAGATTTAGAAACAGAAGGAATAAATTTAAATTATGCAGTACTTTCTTCACTTACTTGAGAAGCATTACATTACAACAGGCACTTGTGAAGAAGAAGACATAGAAAGAGAATTGCTGTAGGAAAGCGAGCTATGAAACACTCCATGGACTCCTTTGGAATATCAATATCAGTATAAATATTTAAAAACTATCTATAAGAGTAATACACAACATAGTTTTACAGTGTCGCACCTGCCCAGAGTGCAAACTCAGAGGAGATGCAAATTCAAACCCTTTCCTCTACTACTAAAAGACTCAAACTGAGCACAAAGTAAAAAATCTGTTGTGGCCAGCACAATACCTTCCGTCAATCCTATGTATAATTTATAAATTCCATACATAATTTTTCTTGCAAAAGATTCTAAATTTCCAGTAAAATTATTTCATAAACAAACTATTCAAATTGCACTTGACACTGACATCTTCCTCTTTAGCTTTTCCCATGCGTTAGGGGTCGCTATTTTTGCGTGTTGTTCTCATTCGGTTCTTTTTCTCTCAAGTCTTCCGCAATACAGTCCATCTTATCTTTGGTCTTCCTCTGCTTCTTCAACCTCCCATTACTGAACTACTCATTCTTGTTCAAATATAATTCCTCATTTCTCCTCATGTCATGTTCAAACCAATGTAATCGTCTTTCTTGTATCTTTCTAGAAAATTGTAACATTAGAGTTATTTTATTACCGTATCTTTCCGTGTGTTCACCAATATCTACTTCAACATCCTCATCTCTGCCACATTAATTTACTTTTTACTCATACTGACATCTGTCAATTTGAATTATATGAATATAGTAGTAGTTTCCATGTTTAGCATAGCTGGCTGAATTATAAAATTTAATTTCTTTAAAATTCTTTAACTCTGTATCTATTGAATATGAAGTATAAAAAGTAATCAAATCGTATAGAGAATAATATATTCTTTAAGTTATAATAATATTAAATGTCAATAAATCAAATTTAACTGTTAAATCTTCAAATGAGGCTACTTCCGATTCACCAATTATAATCACAATCTAATCACTTGTTCTTCTGGATGTACACTTGAGGAATACGAAAAAAATATAATTTTTGGAATCGTGGTATTGAAGTTATGGGATCCGGAACTTTTGTCACACACACACACAGACACACAAACACACACACACAGACACACACACACACAGACACACACACATACATACATACATACAGACATCATCGTAAAAATGGTAAAATCGTATTATAGGGACCCTAAAACATGCTTATTCAGTAAAAACTCATCATTGAATTTCTTGACCAAAGACAATACCTTCCTTACCTAGAGGTGACGGAAGGTAAAAATCCAAGTCAACAACATCTTTAACACAATAGTTTCTCAATTAAATTAGAGGTTTGTTACGTTATCAAAAGTAGCATGAGATTTAATTTTTTGATGAAACACAAGGAGTACATCGATCTTTACGAAATTGTGCTGGAAATAGAAAGCTTCAAATTTCAAATATGCTCCAAACGGCCAGATATACAAATTGCCAATATGCTCGCAATATCAAATTTAATTCACGAATATGGCCTCTCTGTATCCTATCCAAATATTAAAATAGCGCTGTGGATAGTGTTGACTCTTCCAGTTACATCCGTTTCTTGCGAAAGAAATTTTAGCATATTAAAAGCGATTAGGTCTTAATGGGTCTCATTTACGGTCATTGATAAGGCAGGATCGTTTGACTGCTTCAGCCATATTATCTGTAGAACATGATATCACAATATTCATAAAATAAAGTGTTAAAAGTGACATTTTATTTCGTGAGAAGAAAGTTTGGAACACGAAGCGAAGCGGAGTGATCCAAACCTTCGTATTCCATACAAAACTTTTACATGGTAGTGATATACGGCCAGTAACTTCCAAATTGAATGGAAAAAAATAAAATGATGGATTATTTTAAAATATGTCTCCGAGTAACCAAAGACAAAGTTAAAAATATAGACCTCTGAAGTCCAGTAGGTCTGATATATATAACAAAAACATTGGAAAACGGAACATTAAAATCACGAGGTGGACGACTAGCGGTAGAAGGAAGCAAGGAAGATCTTGTTTAACATTCTAAAATGTATGAGGCTATGAAAGAAAGAGATTTGCAGAAACATGTGATTGGCTAAATCGAGAACTTCAAAGGGTCAAAACAGCAAATTTTGGAAAGTATCGCTGAGAAATATTTATAAATAAAATAAATATATCATCACTGCATATTACCCATTACTGGGTGTGCCAATCTGCTTTGTACAGAGATATCGGTAATGGTGAAATATTTGTACCGTGCGGGCGCTTACCAGGCGACACCTCACGGGCCCTCATTACTGGAGTGGAGAATGCACCACAGGGGTCAAATTTGTGTCATTAAAATTCGAAGTATAATTTTTGGCGTCGGTTGGGATCGAACCAGGGTCCCCAGATTCGCGACCAGACACTCAAGCACACAGCCACGACACCCCATAGAAATATATATCTTCTATAAATCTTTTAACATCTTTTATTACTAGAAATATTGACTGGTGGCATGAACAACTGATGAAGGGTGATTAGCGAGCAGTTGACTAGCACTATTTTATCTTTGTCAATCGTTTCTGGATTAGTTTGGAGAAAAATACTTTAAAAAAAAGATACGTACAATATTTTTTTCTATAACTATTATTTGAAGATTTTTTTTTCTAAAATAATCCAGAAACGATTGACAGAGATAAAACAGTGCTAGACATCGGCTCGTTAATCACACTTAATCAATTGTTTGTGCTACCAGCCATTGTGTTTAACAGTTTTTTCTGGACTTATTTTTCCATATTTTTTTTAATTTTCATCAAAACAGACCACTATCGACCTCAAATAAAGACTTCACAGAAGTTTTTCAACTTTAGTCAATCAAGTCTTCAAAAAAAAAAAAAAAATGCCATATTCGATTGTAGCTGTTTGTAGGTAGAAAACTACTTTTGAAATAAGTAAACAAAAATATTATAAAATGGACAAAAGAAAACCACATAAGAAAAATAATCATATTCTTTATTTGCATTTTTTATTGCTACCAATTAATTTTAATTTTTTTTATAGGGGCGTCATAGTATGCAAATGTCATAGTCAATTATTTAAAACGAAATAAGAAAAATGTTTCAAAACTGAGTAAGTTTATGAATAAAATAAATTTAAAAACAAACATTTGATAATATTTGACTGATAATTTCAATTGTTTACTTATCACAGTCACAGCTATTGTTTTCGCCGTATAAATATATAGAATAATTTTTGCATTTTACAAATCTCTTTTCAATGGTGTATCTTCTCTCAATGGCGATCACATAAAAATTGTAACTTAATGATGAGAATATTGAGCCCACCTTAAACTTTAATTTGATTAGAGATATAGTGTTATTTTGGTGGAAGCAGAACTAGATGAGCCATACACGAAATTGGTCATATATTTAATTATTATATCTTCGTTCAAATTCACATGTCTATGCTAGTCTTGTAAAAAATAATATTATACAGGGTGTTATATTTTAATGGACCCAACAAATATCTTTATTAAGTTAGTAATTTCTTTCATATAACATGATTTATACAGCAACATGTAAGCTACAAGATGACGGATGTACATTCATGATACCACTTCCGGTTTATTAGTAATTAATATCAACTTTGAAATTTCAAATGGAACATACTACATTTTTTTTACAAATTTGAAAATTACATCAAATTTTCTTTACAATCCTGTAAAATAATCCATATGTTAAATTATTAAAAAGTAAAATGGCGAGCACATTTTTATACACCTAGTCGAAAAGAGAATAGTGAGCCATGACTGTGGCTTGAAATAAAACAATGAACTAAAACAATTGTAACACGGTAAATGTCAACCTGTAAATACTCAGTAATAATTTTTCTAACCTTTATTATTAGCAAGTTTTATGTAGTACCTTATTAATTTATTATACAATGAATTTATCTAACTCAGGAAAACTTGATTATGCTATAGATATGAAAAATGTATTGCAGAGGCTGGGAGTCATTTTGAATATTTGTTGAAAATCATTTTGTTATTATTAAGTGTTCCTTATTCTTATATTTTCTGTATTATTATGACAAAAAATATTGTTTCGTTTAATAATAATAGTTACAATTGTTTTAGTTCATTGTTTTATTTCAAGCCACAGTCATGGCTCACTATTCTCTTTTCGACCAGGTGTATAAAAAAGTGCCCGCCATTTTACTTTTTAATAATATAACTTATGGATTATTTTACATGATTGTAAAGCAAAATTTGATGTACTTTTCAAATTTGTAAAAAAATATACTATGTTCTTTGAAATTTCAATGTTGATATTAATTACTAATAAACCAGAAGTGGTATCATGAATGTTCATCCGTCATCAAGTAGCTTACATGTTGCTATATAAATCATGTTATATAAATGAAATTACTAACGTAATAAATAAGCGAGATATTTGCTGGGTCCACTAAAATATAACACACCCTGTATATTTATAGTTTCTAAAGAATGACGCAGTGATATTATCGAATCAGTTCACTTCGATAAAAGACAATTTAATAATAGAAGTAGTTCATCCCACCCTATCAATTTTAAATTAATGATGGCTTGAAATGTAATGAATGAAATAATTCCTAATGCGTTTCAAGAATCATAGTTTGCTTACGAATTCGTACAATTGTGTTAATTTGTGTTGGTGAGATAGATGAAGAGTAATGAGTGATGATGTGTCTTGGGTGTTGTTATCGGTGATGTGTAGGTTAGGAAGACAGAAGCCGTAGTAAGTAGGTGTAATTACAGCCCACTTTCATCACGCCGCCGACGACCAAGCCGTTGTCACGAGTTATTACACCACATAGTCAGGTCCGCACTCACAAAAATATAAAACTTCTTCAAAACAAGCAGAATTTTCAGAATTCTTCTTTCTTTCATTAGTTTGATGTGGAAATTGATAAAAATGAAAGAAATAAGATAGAATTATTATTAAATAGAATAAAGAATAAATTACTTCTTCTTCATATTCCTGATATTCGTAGTGCCGTAGTAGGGTGTGGGATTTCCTTGTTTCAAGGTTAATTTTAAATCTATTCTTTCCACTTCTTTCTGTTATTCCAATTTTTTCCCATTTATAATTTCCAAGTTCTTTTATTATTAATTTCCGCAAAATAGTAAGGTAAAAGCACCGGTAGTTGACAATGAACATGGATTATTGTTTAACAAAAATACAGGCAATTATTTTCATTCATTGATGTGCTAGGAAGTATTGTAGAAATTAACATACAAATACATAATTAGCTTATAAAATAAAAATTATTAAAATGAGAAAATAAAATGCATTAACACGTGACATTTGGCAGTTATCAAATTTGTAGTAGTTGACACATAAATTTACCTGTACATGACACCTTGTAAAATATGTCGTATATCTAATATTTTCCGAAATAACTTATTTCAGTATATGGTTCACACATTGGAGGCCACAGTATTTTGGAATTCGCATTTCATTTATACCTTCCATCACCTTTAGGTAAGGAAGATTGTCTTTAGTCAAAAAATTTAATGATGAGTTTTTAGTGATTAAGCATGTTTTAGGGTCCACATAATACAAGGTGAGGTGAGATACTAATAAATCAATGTCCTACGGTAAATTTTGAAAAAAATACTATTAGCGATTGTTTACAATATATTTATAAACTTATCTTCTTAATGATTTACACAACAATTCAGCAACTCGGATACAAAATACTCCCATAGTTCAATGAAACTCTACTTTTGTACAATGTGATGGTTTTCGCATTTCCTAATGTAACACATTTTCAACAAAGATATGGTTATACTATACCTCGTTATTATTATTACATTCTTACTATTATTATTTTCCTTATTTTGACTTCCCTCGCCCAAATTTTATAGTTGCTTGCGCGAAATAGATACGTTCTCCCGTTGAACGATGTATAATATATTAACAGCAACAGCAATATTACAAACAGTCGAATTTGTTTATTTTATTGTAATTTAAACTCAAAGTATGAAGTACAAGTGCTATGTCACTACCGGTGCTTTTTACCTTTAAATAGATATTAAATTTAGCCGTACTATAGGAATGACAAAATGACACATAAACACTACTTGTTTTCTAATGTAATAACAATTTCATACCCAAAAGGAAGACGTGTATACGAAGATATTTTCAAAGGAGGACAGTACTTCAAAAAGAAAGGCAATTCTCAAAAAAAAAAACAGTATCTTATCTTAACACGTCTTTACATTAAGTTTATTTGATTATCAATGCGCAATTAAAAAAAAATACAAGGATTTATGTAACGGAATCTTGTAAAAATTCAAAAGCAACATTTCAACAAATCAAAACATGTATTTAAAAAAATTGTAATTATTATTTGTGAAACATGGATGGATAGTAATAAACAGGGGATGTCAGTTTCATAGAAGTCAAGAAGGCAATCTTCGCAGGATTATTTCATTAAATAAGAGGGGTCACTCTAGAATAATTAAGTTTAAGATATATGGTGTTAATAATTACTCTAAAGCTTAGTCAAACAGCATTTATTCTTACTATACCATAGTATCGGTGCACACTTGCACCTTTTTCAGAGTAGTAAGATCTTACAAATTGTTACAATTCATGTACACAAAATACATTCGTACAAAACATTCAGTTAATTTATCAAACATCGTACAAAAAATTCAAAGCCGTTGTCGTTTTTTAGAGCTAATGGATGTGTGTATGCTGTTTGAATTTTTTGTACGATGTTTAATAAATGAACTGAATGTTTTGTACGAATGTATTTTGTGTACATGAATTGTAACAATATGTAAGATCTTAAACTACCCTGAAGGTGCACGCGTGCACCGAAACGTTGGTATGGTATATATATATAATCTTTATTTGTTTTAAGGTACATAGCCTCTGTTTGACTGAACTTTCGAGTAATTGTTAACACCTAATCCACATCACAGTCGAGAAATTTCCCACAACTAAGATATATGGTTTATATTTTTTACAATTTTATTTAAATATGTTCAATGTAGTTCCCCGTAACAATAATACACTTCAACATTCTTTCCTACCACTTTTTAAAAGCTTCTAACAAACCTTCTTTTTGAATTCTTTCAAAATAATCATGAATTGCACTACAGAAGCATCAATCTCTTCTTCAGACAAACACCTTCTATCCCGCAAATTTTAAATAATTTCTAAACTAGTCAAAGGCCACACATTGCCAAAAATTAAAGAAAATGCTCTCTGGTTTATTCTATATTTTAACTAATAATGATACTTTAGAAAAAACTTAATTCAAATGACTAATAAATAACTAATTATTATAGTGCAAATTTTGTTTTCCACGGCCTACCTGATTATTTATTTTCAATAATTTTAGCGCAATTTTCGTAGATACGAGAAATAATCGCTTAAGATAGTTATATCGTGAAACCATTGTATCAGAATTAATTGAAATTTTAAGTACATCGCAACTGAAGTATAATCTACGTGCTCTCCAAGTTTTAAAACAATTGACCACGCGGTACCTGAGATATTTGCAATTAAATTTGGCCTTTTTAACACGTGAAGAATAAGAAATGGCAAAATAAACACAACATTTTAAATTATAACTCTTATATCCATAATGACATTTAATCGAAAAACTAGTATGTTATAGTAAACTAATTAACGGATTTTACGTAAAAATTAGAAAATTATTTACCACCCAGATTTAATTTTATTGCCTCTAGAAAATTATAATCTGAAGATACGATAAATAGGTAGAATTATATACTTGACAACCATGTACAAGCGTTTGAGTTGGAGTATCAGTTAAGTTAACACCCGCTTGGTACTAGCGAATAAGAGGTGATCTTTGGTTAAAGGAATTTCAGACGTGCATTCGAAAGAAATATTTTTTAAATTGGTATTTTACGTGAAAAGCATGAAAACTTTATACAGTATAATACTAATGTTGTAATTTTAAGAAAGAAATATATTAATTTGTTTTACAGTTTCCATTTGTAGTTTAGAATTAGTATTATATCTTAAAATATCTTATTACTTTTATACCCGAATGTACCAATAAATGTCTAGGTACGACGATGCCACAGTTATTCTTCAACATTGAAACACGACACTTGTGTATGTGTTAGTGCGAGTGGTACAGTTCAAAAAAAAAACTTTTCTACGGAAAAATAAAGAAAATTCATCTGTTACAGTGTTTGATATTAGCTTTTAACTATTTTGATGCAATCTGTGTATATAATATAATATTAAAAAATATAAGTTATTGCAAATATAAACTGCATTAGCTTAATTTTTATTTTGAACGTAGAACAAGTTTTTGAATAGGTACACTCGAGTGACAACTACCTTAAACAGATGCCATTTCCATTTTTGTCTCATGTTCCGTAAAAGAATTAACAAAACTCATATCATGAAAAAGTTACTGAACCCCAAAGTGTGTAATTTGTAAGAAAGAAACTTCTTTGGTTGGAGTGCTGCCCTGTGACTTTAAGAAGCGCTTTGCGAAACGCACATTAGCCGCAGCCGCAGCGGTCCGCGATGTCATATCTCGGCAGGCGCTGTTTTTACGCCTTTGTTTCACTTTTTCCCCGCGATAACCCAGTCACAACGTTCACGCTTATGTCACTCCCATTATACACTCACTATGCTAATGTACAAATTATAATTTTAAGATAATATCACTTGCGCATTGCGCGCGCGCTTGTGTAACATCTTTTGATATACTTTTGTTTTCGCTATGGTTGCCAACAAACACTTTGATGAGATATTAATTTTACTTTTCTTACATAATTCTGAAGAACATATAAATTAAAACTCTTGCAACATTGCAAAACAGTAAACCGGCGAAAGATAATATTTATGTTACATGTTTTCACATAGAATTATACCAAATAACTGAAATTATGTTGTACGTTATATTTTAGAAAGTGCGACCAGAGTTATTGTACTAGTACGAATTAAAATCATACCAACCGAGTAGGTACTTTCATGTAAGCATCTAGAATATTCTTGTAGGTATTTATCCAAAACATTATTTTATAACAATAATTTGAAATCTATTGGAACCCACACAATAGCACGCGACATTAGTGCAATTTTGTGAACTAAATTAATGACGCTTAGTAAGATTTGTTAAATATGTAACCATCGCAAACTATCGTTTCGTTTAACAGAAATAGAAGTTCTCATGCTTTGACTTTATAATTTCATTTGAAAATGTACCTACGAATACATTAAATAGTATATTAAAGAACGAGTTTTATTCGTACGCATCAATATTAAGAAAACAAGCCCTGGCGAAACCTGAAACAAAAAATGGCATACCGAAAGAGCCTTCATTTTAAAGTGACACGTGCACACAAGTCAGCTGATTCCAAGCATTTCAAGATCGGTGAAGTCACGTGTCTGCTCACTGCCTATTGGGCTTCCAAATTATCAAGGGATGGCGCTAACAACAAATGTCTAAATCATGACCAAAGGTACATTTTTCGCTGACTTTCATAAGAGTAGCATTGCTGTCAGACTAATTTTCTTGCTTTCTTAAGTTATTTTGTATTTTAGTTTAGCGCTTTTTATTAATTTTGGTAGAGTTTAGTTTAAATTTTCCCGTATTTGTAGTTTTAGTGATAGTTTTATTCATATTTTCATTTAATAAAGATAATTAGTAAGTATTTGTAGGTTAACAGTATCTTTAGTTTCGTTCTTATTAGTTTTGTATATTAATTTAAGGAAAAAAGATGAAACCTTAGTTTCCTATTATTGTTTGCCGTAGATTTACAGCCATAAATGGCACATATTTTCCTATTTTTAGTACTTTTTTTTAAATGAAAAATCATAATATTAACCTCTAATAATAGTACATTAAAACACAAGTATCATAAGGCAATCTGTTAACGTACGAGTCCAAGTTTGGAAAACGAGCCGCTAGGCGAGTTTTACAAAGGACGAGTGCGTCAACAGGCCTTATGATACGTGTTTTTTATACTATTTTTTCTATTGAGGTATTTTTACGATTAAATTTATTTAAATTGCGACGTCAAATTATGACTAGGTATTTTTTTGTTAGTTATGTTTATGTTGGTAACGCTTCTCGCTAACAATTGAAATTTCATATTTTGTCAACTATTGATTAATTAGTGTATTGCAAGGTGTATTGTATTTATGATTCAAGGTCTGATTCTGGTTGTGAAATTAATATTATATTTTTTTCTAGTCCTGTCACCTAAAGAAAGTATAAAAATCCATAATTAAAAGTAATATGTTGAAATATTATCAACAACTTACCATTTTGAGGTTACCTGTCATCTGTCAGTTATGAAAGCATGACTACCAACTCTAGAACATGAAAGGCGCCAAAAATAGTACGCTTATAGATCTTCTAAACGTCGTGTTTGCAGTACAAAACAGTGCGTTTATAGAAACATAAGAACACCGAAATAGAAAAATTGTATTCTCTTATTTGAACAGTATTTTGTATATTTTATTAACATAAAACAATGATAGCGCTTTGAAAACCTTATTTCAATCCACACAGGTAAATGATACAAATGTAAACAATAATTATGTACTTACCGTACGATTAGTTCAGAATTCTGCCGCTATTCTTATTTTGGAAGCCGAATAGACGCCATGATAATGTAGCCAGTTAAAAAAAATCAAGATTTTTATGAAAATTATAAATATCATGATTTTAAACTTTTTATTTATTATAGTTTGTGCATTTGAAATAGCGTTATAATTTCCTTTACGCACTGCAACTTGACAATATGTACATTAAATGAAGCAATATTTTCTAATTAAATGAAATAGTACTTTGGAATTTATTGTTTTGTTTTATCAAAACAATGGGGTATTCTACCGTTATTTTTATATTTTTTCTGATAATATATAAAAATCTAAGAGTATTGGTGATAAAGCGATGTTAAAATTCAAATTATAAGCGAGATATGAAGTATTGAATGTTTGAAATTATTTGTGACGTCACAGGCCCGAGTTAGTTATCCTTCTAACACAGTTAATTCTAGAGGTGTCTGCATTGTCTGCATCAGGCATATATTTTTATTATTTTTTAATCCTTTTCCTTGTTAAATTAATTAGTAATGAATACAGCAGAGCATCGAACCCGAACCAAAACCGAAACCAAACCGTAACATTTTAGCGAACCCAAACCCAGAACAGAACCTTAAATATACTTTTCAATTAAACCCGAGTCGGAACTGAACCCAGTATTAATATTCGGGTTCAGGGTTCAGCTTCGGTTCAGCTTCATTTTGAGTTCGAAATGTACGCGTAATCGTAATATAGCCGATAATCGACGCCTGTGTTGTCTGTTTGTGAATATTGTGTTCGTGTTCTTGTCTTGCGTAAATTCCGGCTAGCATTTTAAATTATTTCTATATACAGATTGTTATTCCAAAAACTTTAATTCAGTTTTCATTAGGTCGAACCGAATTTGAATCCAATACCGGAACCCGGAACAAAACCGCATTTTTTTTTAATGTTTGAACCAGAACCGCACCCGAACCCGTCTCTCAAAAAATAAATTAACCTGAACCTGAACCGAGCCCAGTTTTTGGCGGGTTTGATGCCCTGGAATACAGAAATAAATATTTAAAATAAATAAATATTTCAAATAAATATTATTTTAATCTATTTCATATAATATTTTGAGAGTGTTATTAGGATTACAGTAAACATTATAGTATTGCTTCATTTGAATTCAAACAAAAAGAATGAATTGCAGGTCTAGATCGACCGAATTCATCCGAAATTTTACAATAATAATCGATTCGAGCCAATGACATTACATTTACAATAATTACACATTTTTATTGCAATGAATATTTCATCATTTTCATTTTACTAAAATTCTTATTATAAAGTATGTTTTTATACTTATTGAAATTTACGATTTCTTTGTAATGGTTGAATACGTTAACGTGTAAAAGATATAGTTAAAAAATTCTTCACTGTTTATCACCTATCCAGTATATTCTGTTTTCTTTGGCCTGTAAGGTTTCAAGCGTAGTACAGCAAATATATTCTCTCATTACACGACATTCGTATGCATGGGCGGCTGGGAACGGTGTTCACGTGCCCCTTAAACATCACCCTCACAGAAAGGGTTACACAGGGGTTAGAACTGTTTGACCGCAAGTGGCAAGTGGAGTTAGCATTTTGGTTACAGATGCCGATGGAGTACGCAACTCTTTAAGGGGGCAATGCATGGTATGAAAAATACGATTTGTATTAAACTTTTTATACGAAAAATATAAATCTACTTTTCCCGTGGAAAAAAAAAGATTTTTATTTAACTTTTTTGGGCGAACTAATGACTTTGGAGAAAAATGTTATATACAAAAAATGATCAAGGATAAAGGGCTAATTATATTATATATAGATTCTTTTTCTGATTTCACGATGTAAATATTGTATAGGGTTGTATAATAATTATTTCGAGAAAAATGGTATTCAAAATTAGAAATACCTAATGTAATAAAAAAATATCTAGATATTATGCAATTATGTGTGCATGTACATATGGTTAAGAACGTTCTGGAATTTAATTGGCTAGCAATATAAGATTCGAATCAAGCGCGCCGGTAAAAAAATAATTAAAAGCGAGTATATTTATTAATAATAGTGTGTTAAATAATTTAAGTACAATAAATAAATAAATAAAAACGTTATAATACAATAACAGAAAACCGCCTTTCTAATTTATTTTGTACTTGATTTTGTATGAAATTTACAAGCTAGCATGCAACATATTTAGTAAATTGCGTTGGTTTAAATTTAACCAGTGATAGAACTCAAGAGCAACAATATTTCTTAATAACAATCCCCCCACCATAAATTAACGAGTCATTTAGGTATTTTGACAAATATGAGTTGTCAACTTTTTCAAACAAATTTTGATAAATAAATCGATTAATAATTATTATAAAAGTTATAATCAGTAAAAATGCCTACCTTTACGGATAGCGAGTATAAAGACATTGACCGTTAGTATGAACAAGTGATGAAGGGTGATTAGCGAGCATGTGACTAGCATTTTTTTTTATCTCTGTCAATCGTTTATGTAATATTTTAGAGAAAACTACTTCAAATAAAAGTTATAGAAACATTAATTGCACGCATCTTTTATTTGAAGTATTTTTCTCTAAAATAACCTTTAAACGATTGACAGAGGTAAAACAATGGTAATCGAATACTCGCTAATCACCCTTAATCACTATTCATACTATCGGCCATTTTGCTGGCCTATGATGAAGCTTGGGAAAACGCTGCCCAAGGTCGGCAAATTTATTTGAAAAGTTTTCCGAATCGTCATCTTCTAAACGTTCGCACTTTTGTACATGTATGTAAATAAAATAAACAAATCTCCGAGATTATGAGTCCTTTAAACCCGTTGCTCAAGATCGTGGCAGAACTTGCCCTGATCACATAGAGAGAATATTGAAGAGGCTGTGTTGTACTCAACCAGGGTCTAGTACTCGAAGAATAGCACTACAACACAGTGTCACATATGACAATTTAGATGATATTGAAACAACAACAACAGTTACATCATTTCATCGACGCCTTCAGTATTGTATTGAAAATGACGGTGGCCATTTTGAACATTTATTGTGATTTAATTTAAGTCTGCATCACTTTTCATCATCTTTATGCGTTTTCGTGTTCCGTAAATTGTATAATTGTTCTTGGTCGACTGCATTTTATCAATGTCCTGCCATTTTTGGATTGTCTAACCTCTTGTAACATAAAAATATGACGTATGATTTTGTTTGTTACCTTAGTCGAGGTACTCTATTCTATCTCTTATCTTTCTCGATTTGTGTATAGTTTCATCTTCTGGTGTATCTATCAATCTATTCACCAGTTTGTAATCATTCTTTCATTATTCAGTCACAGTCACAAGTCACAACGGAAGCAAACCAGAAACATCTGTTCGTAAACGCACGTCATATGTATAGTGCCATTTTGAATTTTAGCATTATGCAACGCACTCTACTTTTTACATGCAGTTGTTATTTTATTCTACCATGGCGGGTAATGATATTTGTGACAAAACTTAGAAGAATTTTAACTCATTATCTAGAAAGTTTACAAGAAAAAGTTATTAAGAAATATTGTTGCATTCGACGAGTTCTATAACTGGTTTAATTTACTTATTTCTGTTACAGCCTGTATAAATTTGAAAGTGAATAATTCAAATTACACTAAATGCTTCAAAAGGATAAGAAAAAAAATCATCTTTTAAGTTATGTGTCAGATTTATAGTTCAATTTTATGTAGTAAATTTTATCTATTACACAGGAGATAAGAAAGTTTATTTACATTATATCACTAGTAGATTCCATGGGTTAAACGATATGGGTTAACCAAATTTCATATAAATATTCAAATAGATGAGTCTTTTATTCAAAGAAATTTGCCTTCAACAAGCTAATAATAATGTGCATTAAAAGATAAAATGATTCAAGTCTAAAACATTGTTTCAAAAGAATGTATTTTTAAGAATTTTTATTCCGTTTGATATGTAAAATCAACGTGGTAAAGCCAGAGACCTTCTATTTATTGAGTATCTACTTTGTTGAGTATTATTCTAATTTTATGTTTTAATATTATTACGAGCCCTGCGTCAAAAGAATTGGCCTACATCTGTTTATGATATTTTTCCTATAAATTACTAAATTTAATTCCTGATTTTTTTTCTCTCAGTTATTTAAAGGAGTTTCATGGCCGTGTGCCTGTGTGTCTGGTCGCGAATCTGGAGACTCGGGTTCGACCCCACCGACGCCTAAACTTATTTTAGTGGACATAAAACTGACCCCTGTGATGTGTTCTCCACCCCGTGAGGAGACGCCTGATAGACGGTACGAATATGTTATCATAATCATTACCGATATCTGGGTACAAAGCAAATTGACACACCGAAGAATGGGTTATATGCAGTTATGATATATCTTTTTATTATATAATTTATTGTTTACACTACTTATTCAATTATTAGTCCTAACCTTACTTTTGGGTTATTATGGAATTAATTTATTGCTTAAATAAAACGCGAAATTATTATTAATAAATGCATAGTTGCCTTGTAAGTTAAGAAAAATGATGTAGGCCAATTATTTTGGCGCAGGGCGCGTGTATCTTCAGCAAAATCTATATTGACAGGAAAATGAATTTTGGCACAAATATTACGGATTTAGTTGTCACTACATGGTTTGTAAAAAAGACCATTTTATTTGTTCAGTATTGCTTTTATATTTTGATTTAATAATAAATTTTCAGTAAAATTATACTTGTTTACTATCAACATTAAAGCTCAGTAAATTAATAAATTCTTAGTATTTAAATCAAAAGTTAAATAATAAAACTAAATGTTCAATATTCATATTAAATGTTCAGTATACATAATTATAATTTTACATCGAGAACTGATTGCGACAAATGTCATTTATGAGTTTTCATGTATTCTCAAAACAACTCCGTTAGAAATGGAGTCATTTCACATTTTCTAATATATTTTTTTCTTGAAAGAATAGGTCAAATTAAATATGTAGGTGTATGTTTTACACTGTACAAGTCTTTAGATTCAGATATATGATTTTTTTAAAACTTATCTTTAATTTCAAATATTTGGACGCTGACGTCACGACTACGTTTCGGCTTAGCGGATGCGGCAGTAGATCTCTACCGGTTTTGTTTAGAATTATGATTGTTTGGGTTATCACTTGTCAGTTTGATTTTGTAACAGCAACATATTGTTAACTAAAAACATATTTCATTTATTTTAATAACAGTTTTATTTACATACCTTTACTTTTAACTTGCTATCACCTGTCACAATTTTAGGTTAGTTTGTTTACAACAACAAACGGAAATCACGTGGACCGTAAATGTGTGTGTGTATGAGAGAGAGAGAGAGAGGAATGTCTTTGTGTGAGTAACAAACCGTGACATCACGAATTTTACAGCCGCAAAAGTTTATTAGCAAATTTATGTATAAAAAGTCGCATATTTCATGTTATTTTATATTACTATATTTATTAAATGAGACATTTTTCACGATTTTATAAAAAAATGACCTCATTGACTCCGACGAGTGTTTGAAGACACTGAGACCCATATAAATTATGTGCGGTAGGTTAGTTTATTTTAAGGAATGTTTAGAAAACAACAAAACATTATAATTGTATTGAATTCATTTTAAATTTGAGGTCCCTTGTCACTAAATTTTAGTCTCAAACCACATTAACTTTGTGATTTAATTATTCGAGCTATATTACTACATGTATGTTTCATTTTATATAATGTACTTAACAAAAATAAATAAATACTGAACAAATAATTTGTTTCTAGGAATACTGAATATGGAAAATACTCAACACTTTTAATTTATTTACTGAATAGTTATTATCAATAATTAAAATAAACAAAAAAATAATAAACAAAACCAAATAAAATACTGAACAATGATGTTAATATTTTAATTTGTTTAAATTATTTGTATTTTTATACTGGGACAGGTTGAAAATCACTTCGGTGAACCTTATCCTATGTACTTTCGTACATGAATAAATTATTATTATTATTATTATTAAAATATTCTCATGGCCATCATAATTTTTCAATTATGATGGCCATTTAAAATTAAAATATTCGAAAATATCACTTATTATCCATTACATTGCATAACAAGTGAGATGAAGTTAAATAAAACCTAGCAAAACAATTTTTTTTATAGGATTATATGTTAACTTTTTATATTTGTAGGTCTGGCACTTCATGAAGTATTGGACTCATGATTTACGTTATATACTCAATGAAAAGTGTATTAATGTTGACACCATTATAATTGTTGCTATGGCATTCCGCGAGCAGAAATCACTGATTTTCTCTGCGATTTTTCGATTCCCCTAGCGCTTCCCGATTTTGGCGTCGCAGTAACTAGCCGTAAATCCCAAAGGAACTGTTCTTATCCCGCAACCTGACTGTCGCATTCGGGATCAAATTCGGACGTGCATTGAAAATTTTCCTGAAAATTGGCTTAGTGATGAAAAAAGCTTGAATATTTAGTCCGAGAATATTACTTTTTATCTATCCTTTTCAAATCATTGTGAAGTAATTTTTTTACAGAAAACAATGGATAATGTTTAGCTTGTAATATGAATAAAAATTGTTAAGATAATAAACTTTCGAATTATTTCACAATTGTGCAAATTCTGGTAGTCTGTGTGCGTATTATGTTTATGTATTTCACAATGTAAATGAAATTTATTTTGCAAACGCAAATAAGCTAAGTATTTCCTTATGTTGTTATTCTTTGTTCATTGAAGGACAGTTTCATCCATATTAACAAAGAAAATATAAAATAAACCATTATGTTATTGTAATTATTTACTCATGAGAAACATAAACAAAACAAATATTCGTCCATAAATTATGGTTATATTCTAAAAGCAGTTATGTCTCTTTTTCAAATATTTCAGTAGCTGCGTAAATACGAGTGAATTTACTAATAGTTCACGAGTTTCGAATACTGTCATTGATTTACTACCTAAAAAATTTCCAATAAAAATGCCGAATTTAATTTTTAAATAAAATATATCTTTTTTGTGTAATCGATGTGATTTATAAAAAATATGAAGTACACATGTTCCGATTAATTTTGGAAAATAATTTAAATACGAGTAATTCCCAAAGCTTCGAATTTGGCTTATTTACATCTTTGATTGATTGCTTTTAGAAAACACAAAAAGTCGCATGACATCAAATCATAAGATACTGCTGGTCAATTGATATCGGTAGATGATATGATTTGGATACTGTTGATATATTAATTAAAACAATTGTTTCTCGCGTAGTACGACATATCGCGTCGTCCTGGTGGAAGCACAATCATGTTTGTTGATGCCAGAAGAATTCCGAAATCGTATCGCGGTAACGAGTATCATTTATGACCAGTTCTTTATTGGTTAAATTGAAAATATTGTAATGTCAAATGAGATAACGTATTTTTTTACAGCGGTTCCAATCTCATAATGCTTATTCACAACATTAACGCGTTATTCTTTCGTGAAGCGTTTTATATCTTACCAATAATTGGAACAATGACAAATTACAAATGTCAAAGTTGTACGGATACTTTCTAAGTATAATAAAATAATAATATATAATAAAAAAGAGCGCCAAATTTAAAACCGGCGCTCTTATTAGGTAGTACACCTTTAAGATAAAAGCAACGGTAGTTGACATAGCACTACTAGATGGACACACTGAGCCGAATTAAGCACTCTTTTTACCTCTCGCTAAGAGAGATATTGCATTCATGCTAAAAATCGCATGTCCAGATTTTATTGAATAAGCACGTTTTAAGGTCTCTACAATCCGATTTTAACATTTTTACGATGATGTCTGTGTGTGTGTGTGTGTGTGGATGTGTGTGTGTGTGTGTGTGTGTGTGTGTGTGTGTGTATGTGTGTGTGTGGGATGTTGGAAGGACGGTTACTCAAAAACTATAAGACTTAAAATTTGTTTAACAACGTATTTCCCAATCGGACATTCATGGGAAGATCTGAAAAGGTTTTGGTAATAATTGGACAACCGGAAGTAGAAGATTCTTGAAAAAAAATCTTCAAAAGATTATTTTTTGAAAATTTTTCGTGGTAATATTAAAGAAAATTAAATTCTCTATCTGATACATTTAAATATTTTATTATATATTCCATAGATTTAGAGATAAAAGAAGTATAATATATAAAATAATCTGTTGTAATAAATTTGACAGCCGAAAGAATGCCATGAAAAATAGTTGATAATTTAAATTATTTGTAACTGACAGATAAATGTCAGTGTCAGAAATAATGAGTAATGAATTAAAAATGTACTTGGAGAATCCCTTAGTTCTTGATCTGTGACTATTATGGAGATGACAAGTCTAGGTTGAAGGACTTAAATTTGTTTCAAACATTATGGGACAATGTACACCAGTACTGTAGACTAGAGTAACTTTGAATTGCGAAAAAGCTATCAAATTCTTCTCAAGTAAGTTGTAAATATTGACAAAATCGGAGTGCAATCTATCCGTCACTTTATTAAAGGGAATTAAGGTTATTTAGATGTAACAAGTATGAAAAAATAAAATGTAAAAGAAGATATATAAGAATAGATGCACAATCCAGATATATACATTTTAGACCGCCCAAAATTAATGTTTTTACTAGAAGAATATGAAGAGAAAGTAAACAAAGTTGTTCGAATTGAAAATTGCTGTTACCAGCCTAATATTTATATATGGTAAACTCTACTTTGTAATTTATTGTAACATAATTTATGGTAAAATACCTTCATGTTGAGACATGCTATTATTGAATAATAAAGAAGTTTATACGTCATAGATTTATATGAATATATTATTTGTATTTATAAAAATAATCTTTGCTTTATGCATACAGCCAGGTAAAATATACGGCGAGAGGTTATGTGCTGGCCACATCAGATATTTTAACTACAGAAGCTTATCTAACATAACAAAAAAAAAATCTGATGTGGGCACCACACGACTTCCTTGTACAATTATTAAACTATACATATTTTTTTAAATATAACTATAACTAAATTACAAAATATTACTTTTAACTTCAAAACGGTAAGATATATAGCGACCATAAAGGAAGGTGCACAACTAAACCCGGTTCTTTTTAAAGAGAGTTTTGATTACAACAAAGAAATATTTTATTACAACAATGAATATGACTAATTTCACAATAAAAATATAATATTTGTTATTGTACGAATCAAAAAATTGCACGTATTTAACGTAATTTGACATGAACATTTTTTTTTTGTCCTAATCCATAGCAAGCTTTATTACAAAAACAAAAAAGTATATAATTTTTAAATTTACATATCTCGCTTATACAAAGGGCTAATTTAATAATACTTGATGTGTGCTAGACGCAGAAATTAATTCTCTAAAACTTTTATTTGTAGCATTTATTTCTAAAATCAAAATAAAATCATTTTATTCAAGAAAAACTGTTAACAACTTCAAGTAATGTACCACTTCCGGTTAGCCTATTTTAACCAAAATCTATTATGTTATTTCGATTGACATAAAGGTCTTGTATACTAAATTTGAAAAGTTTTGGATTATATTTTAAAACAGTTTTTCATTAAAATCTATTATAGGCTTCATGTAAAGTGCCACTTCTGGAAATTGTGTAATAACCAGAAAGGGAGGTGCACAACTAGATGTTATAGCAGTCCTAAATACAAAATTTCAACTTTCTACGGCTTACCGTTTTTGAGTTATGCGAGATACGTACGTACGTACGGACGTACGTACAGACGTCACGACGAAATTAGTCAAAATGGATTCAGGGATGATCAAAATGGATATTTCCGCTGAAATCTGGAAACCGAAATTTTTCGCGATTACAATACTTGATGCAAGCTATTGCCATAGTTACTAGGGACGATCAATAGACTAGTGAAGAGTGCTGAATTCGACCCTTTAAGTTTAAATTACAAATAAATAAACAAATTTGACTGTTTTTCATATTGCTTTTGTTGTTAATATACTAGTATAACCAGCTGTGTTGAAAATGTGTAACTTTGGTTAATACTAAAACCATCACATTATACAAAAGTAGAGTTTCATTGAACAATGGGAGTTTATTAAATTCGGCTTTTATGAATATGTTGTAATAAATCGTTAATAGCATCTATTTTTTTCTTAATTTTACTCTTGATAATAGATTTAATAGTAAGTGACCTTATAATATTTTATAAAATATTAGTGATTTTAGGTCATGTTACAGCCTGATATGGGATGTCAAATACTGATACACATTTTCGCATGTTTTTATTAGTTGACACCCAGAAACAATAGCTAATAGATGACATTTTTTAATATTTATTATAGTACATATTTCCATTATTTGATTTCCCATAAATGCAGCTACATGTATATTTTACCCAAATGCCTGTATATTTTCAAGAAACATAAAAATCACGAGGGTACAAAACGAATTACTGAATTATAGTCAAAACCGCGTGCATACTATTGTGACAACCAAGTGAAATGTGAATTCCAAAATTCTGTGGCCTCTAATGTGTGAGTCATGTACTGGAATAAGTTATTTCGGAAAACATTAG
Organism: Harpalus rufipes; assembly: GCA_951394225.1. Taxonomy (NCBI): domain Eukaryota; kingdom Metazoa; phylum Arthropoda; class Insecta; order Coleoptera; family Carabidae; genus Harpalus; species Harpalus rufipes. The sequence goes on from OX596275.1 coordinate 12,532,999, forward strand.
ATATACGACATATTTTACAAGGTGTCTAATACCGGTACATTTATGTATGAACTACTATACAAATTTGATAATTGACAAATGTCAACTACTAATGCATTTCATTTTCTCATTTCGATAATTAATTTTAATTATTATTTCTGTAGTCACATTACTTCCTAAGATGACAATAAATGCGAATAATTGCATGTATTTTTTCTAAATATTAAACCATGTTTTTAAACAACAATATTACGTTACACATTTGCATTTCTTAGTGTCAACCACCGGTGCTTTTACCTTATATCATGATATTTTCACACAAAATTAAAGATAACTTACATTTTATGTAAAATGAAGATATGCAGGATAAGTAGTAAATTCATACCTGAAACAAACAAAGATATATAAATATAAATTTAATTTGAAAAGACCAGGAAAAGTTTTTTGTTGAAAACTAAAATCTACGGCCTAATTTACTAAGATATTTATTAACATAGTCGTTAGGTAACAACTGAGAGTTAACAATGATTTTTAGCCACTCTTGTAACAATTGTAATTCAACTGGTATTCAGTAAGTAACGACATTGTTAAAAACGATCGTAGTGAACAATCGTTGTTAAATATAGCAGTGAAGTTATTAATAAATGAGGTAAAAGGCATGTCGATTCTCAAAATTTATACATATTTCTACTCTATTGACAGATTGTGAATATTGTGATTATATAGTTTGACCATAGACAATACACTCTTTAGACCTGAAACTCATGTGTACTTGAACTGAACATTACACCTGGTGATTGGAATATAACTAAAATGTAAATTAGGCAATCCGTGTTTAATTTAATTCTAAATATTTTAGTTTAGTTAATATAAATGTATGTTGATATTAAAATCTATGTGCACAAATATAATGTTAAATCAAATTTTTTCAATAATACGCATAATAAAATTTTAATTTCAAAATATATTCGACAACTTATTTCATTGAAATAATTATAACTGAGTTGAAAATAAAACACGGATATCTTATATGAACACATAAAATTAAACAATATTACATTAAAAACTCGCTCAGTAGAAACACAGAAAGAACAATTAATAATCAAAGCAAATTAAATAGAATCAAAAACACAAATATTTTCAAACGTCAAATTCAAATGTTTCCCATGCATCTTTATTTTCCACCTCAGAAAAACACGTGGACCAATAGTTGCGTCGATATTAAATATGTAGGTTCTTAACGCGACGTTAGAGACATCGATTGAGCGGAATTGAGTACTACGGGCAAATGCCCGGAACTCGCCATATAAGTTTCCAAAGGTTGAGTTTGACGTTAGAGTTTTTAATAATGAGTAATAAGAAAATTCCGGGTGCAAGGTGCAGCAATATTTTCTAGGTAGATTACATTTGTGAACATAACAAGATGATTCTGTGAAAATTAAATGTCAAAAAGCTAAATTTGCATTTCATTTTTGCTATTTCGAAATTTTACAAATCGTTCATTGACTTCACGGATATTTGCAATTTTGCTCGGTAATCCCTTATAAGACCCATAGCCAGGTGTTGAAATTAAGTGTTAGAAGAATCTGAAAATTTGTTCAATATTAAGAACTAAAACATTTAAATTTATCATTCACATTAAAATGATTTGGAATAAATGTAAATTTTTCATCTTCTGACATGAGACCATCCAGTTCACGAATTAAATCATGAACGACACCTTGCTCAGTTTGAATTATATAATATTTTCCGATATTGACAATGAATTACTAACATATCGCAAATTTCTTTGTATAATTCTAAAATCTTGTCTAAAAAATCTGATATGGCCAACACATAACCTCTCGCCGTATATTTTACCTGGCTGTATGCATAAAGCAAAGATTATTTTTATAAATACAAATAATATATTCATATAAATCTATGACGTATAAACTTCTTTATTATTCAATAATAGCATGTCTCAACATGAAGATATTTTACCATAAATTATGTTACAATAAATTACAAAGTAGAGTTTACCATATATAAATATTAGGCTGGTAACTGCAATTTTCAATTCGAACAACGTTGTTTACTTTCTCTTCATATTCTTCTAGTAAAAACATTAATTTTGGGCGGTCTAAAATGTATATATCTGGATTGTGCATCTATTCTTATATATCTTCTTTTACATTTTATTTTTTCATACTTGTTATATCTAAATAACCTTAATTCCCTTTAATAAAGTGACGGATAGATTGCACTCCGATTATTCTTATATCGATGTGTAATTTTGTCAATATTTACAATTTACTTGAGAAGAATTTGATAGCTTTTTCGCAATTCAAAGTTACTCTAGTCTACAGTACTGGTGTACATTGTCCCATAATGTTTGAAACAAATTTAAGTCCTTCAACCTAGACTTGTCATCTCCATAATAGTCACAGATCAAGAATTAAGGGATTCTCCAAATACATTTTTCTTTCATTACTCATTATTTCTGACACTGACATTTATCTGTCAGTTACAAATAATTTAAATTTGCAACTATTTTTCATGGCATCCTTTCGGTTGTAAAATTAATTACAACATTATTTTATATATTATATTCCTTTTATCTCTAAATCTATAAAATATGTATAAAAATATTTAAATGTATCAGAAAGAGAATTTATTTTTCTTTAATATTATCAAGAAAAATTTTCAAAAAAAAAATATTTAGAAGATTTTTTTTCAAGAATCTTCTACTTCCGGTTGTCCAATTGTTACCAAATGAATGTCCGATTGGGAAATACGTTGTTAAACAAATTTTAAGTCTTATAGTTTTTGAGTAACCGTTCTTCCAACATCCCACACACACACATCCACACACACACACACACACACAGACATCATCGTAAAAATGTTAAAATCGGATTGTAGGGACCTTAAAACGTGCTTATTCAATAAAATCTGGATATGCGATTTTTAGCATGAATCCAATACCTCTCTTAGCGAGAGGTAAAAATTGTATATAATTATTGGCTATGTAAGTATACAGGGTGTTTATTAAACATAGGGCAAAAATTGAAGGGATTATTCCCTGGACCATTCTAAGATGATTTTGTCCTTTGATGATTTTTGAAAAGCCGCTTTGTTTCGAAGATACAGGGCGAAAAAAAAATTCGACAAAACCAATTTTGATATTTTTCAAATTATTAATCTAGTAACAGTAGGCAAGTTATGTGTCAAATTTGTTGAGACGTTTGGCTGTTTGACGTGTATTTTCTGTCTATAATACTTAAACTTTTGTTAGTGAAGTCCTCTTATCACGAACGCCGAGATGACTGACATGCATTTCATTTATGGACTTGCTGATGACAATTCATTACAAGCTAGGCGGATTCTTGCATCGTAGCTGGAGGTAGTCATTTTCAACAGTACTTGTAGATTAAGAAACTTTACATGTAATTTTTGCTATTAAATGTTGTTATTGTAGAAAATTGTTTTCGCCCTGTATCTTCGAAACAAAGCGGCTTTTCAAAAATCATCAAAGGACAAAATCATCTTAGAATGGTCCAGGGAATAATCCCTTCAATTTTTGCCCTATGTTTAATAATCACCCACTATAATTAGTTTATAAATAGTTTACGTTTGCTGTCGATCCTCTATTTCCAATAAAAGTTTATTTCCTAACCTAAAATTTTAAAGAAATACCATTTACCAACGATTGTTCCATACTAACAACAGGGAGAAATGCAGTTGTTAGATTAGCAATTCGACGTAACAACTAGTTAAATATTAGCAACTTGATGTTATAGAGAATAGGGATTTTCAACTTAGCACCTGACATTCAGTTTACCAACTGAGATTGGTTGTTAATTTTAACAACTTTGCTTAGAGAATTAGGAATATATATATTACTTATAAATTGTTTACGTGTGCTATCGATCCTCTATTTCCAATAAAGTTTATTTCCTAGCATAAAATTTTCAAGAAATACCAACGATTGTTCAATACTAATAACAGGGAGTTGTTAAATTAGCAACTCGACGTAACGACTAGTTGCTAAATATTAGCAACTCATGTAAAAGTGAACAGGGATTTTCAAGTTGAAAAGCAAAGTTGTTAAAATTAACAATCAATTTAATAACTGAAATTGATTGTTAATTTTAATTGTTGCCTTTTAACTCGAAAGACAATACAAAATATGCTAGATTTGAAATAACTTTTTAAAACTGAAAGAAAAGATAGAATTTTTAATGACAAATTTACGAAAACAAATTTCAAATCTAGAATTTTTTGTTATTCAAAAAAAAAAATTGAAAATTATTAGTTCCATAACATAAAATTTGTATTTTAAATTATGAAAGTCTGTTATTTCTTTACACATCGATAATAAACTTTGGACAATCTATTGAATACTGAAAGCTAATTCTACTTCGCAGAAATTTTAGTAAACTTTACATATTCATATGATTAAGTTCTTTTGAAAGAACTTACCTCACTGGACAAACATTCAAATAATCGTATGTCATGGAAAATGTCTTCCGAAAAATCAGTGAAATTAATCTTGAAATTTATAAATGTCCTGAATATATTACATTATTATTTACCCTAGTAAGAAACTGTTGAAAGCACAAGAACAATAATTAATTTCGCGAATGTAACGAGCGGAAATTGTTTGTAAACTTCTCTACGAAGTTTGATTGACGCAAAGTTGCAAAATATGTTATACATTTGGCGAGATATGAACAATAGACGTATTAAGTTTCCATCTACATACAAGTATTAATATATATGTACTTATACCTTTGATGTATTCAATGTTATTGATAGACTATTCATACGAGTATTATATTGACGATTCAAATTATATACATATGTACGAGTATGTGGAATTAATTACTTTTCCATTTTAATCCACCGAGCGACTACGAATTGAATATGGAATATGTATGGAATGTAAATTACTATCAAAAATTATACATGAAATTTCTTGCATACATGGTATATAACAGTGACATGCTACAGTATTGAGCCAAACTTTTTTTTGCAACACTTTTATATATTACACTTCTGTTAGGAATGTTAATTACACATAATTGGCATGGTTGATATGTTTTAAAATTTATTTTCATTGTATTTTGCAGAATAAACGAAATCGATTGTTTTCAAAAATATCGACCCAAGTTGTTGTTCAGAGTTTATACAGGGTGTTAATAAAGGGTAATTTTATTTGAGGGTATAGTATTTACAAAAATGAATAAAAAAGTTTAATCAACATAGATCGCGTGTAATGGCTATATTACAAATTTAAGAAAAATATTGTTATTGTAACGTTATAATAACGACACAAAAATAACATTATTCTAATGTTATATTAGTTATTTAAGTATTAAGGGCAGTAAGTGCACCTTACCGGTTGAGGATTAGTTTGTAGATCGAGACGAAGTCGAGATCTCCAATACATCCGATACCGGTAAGAAGCACTTAATGCCCGCAATGCTTATTATATTTTTTGCACGATCATCCCAATAATAACAAATTGAAGATTAGAATTATTTAAAAAATATTTTGACATATTAAAAAAATAGTTGTCATTTTTAAGTAAGCTATGATGTTGTTTTGTTATCGTTAAAGTTATAAAAAAATTACATTTATTTTTTATTTATGTAATTTTCACCGCCTCCAGATCGGTAGGTAGTCACATCACTTACCGGTCAGTCACATCACTTAGGGCCGGTTTATCAATCGTTTGTTAAAAGTGACTGTTACGTGCCAAGCAGATAAAATTTATGCTCTTGGTAAACCTCCTGGTAAGATTATTCTGTCTATCGTACATTTTATATGTTCCCGGTAGTTAACAAGAAGTATAAGTTTTTACCACGACAGTTGGTATTACTATTTCTGATATTCGACATGTACAAGTGAGAATTGTGTGGTTATAATTCTATGTTTAGCGGCGATATGAGTAAAAGATTTAATTCATTTGCAATGCGAATCTGTAAAGTTAGATATAGAAAATAAGAAGAAAGATCAGGAAATGAAAACTATAAAGGATGAAGCAGAAATGGAACTAATTAGACTGGAAATAGAAAATAAGAAAATATAGAAAAGAATTAAACTATCAACATTAAGAAGAGTAAACTTAGATAATAAATTATAATAATTAGAGGAAGAAAACGATTAAATTAGTTATATGTTGTAGGTATTTATATATATATATATATATATATATATATATATATATATATATATATATATATATATATATATATATATAATCATATTAAAAAATATACATTTTGAAATTTAACAATTAATTACTGTAGTCTGGAAAAATAATTGTGTATGAGCTCATTTCGATAAGAGTTATTTACATGAACATCAATATTGTCTAGTGACACAATTTCATTTATGAACTGTTTTAATTCAGGATCAACTGGTTCATTTCTGTCTATTGTAATATTATGTAGTATTGCTGTAGCTACTATTACATCTTGAACATTTTCTACCTTTACCCGTAGTCCCAATGATAAGACTGGAAATCTTCGTTACCATACCCCAAATGCTCTTTCTATAACATTTCTTGTTCTTATTTGCGATTCATTATAAGCTCTTTCAGCAGGAGTTGTGGGATTTAAGAGTGGTGTCAATAAATAATTTAAGTTTGGATATCCACTATCACCTAATATTAATCCATTTCCCACTCCTTCCTTGAATTTTGCTTTAAGAAAAGAATTATTAAAAATAGTGCTATCATGTGTAGCACCAGGCTATCGAGAAACAACATCTCTACATTTTAAACGGTGATCACAAGCTGCTTAACCTATATCTATAGGCCGTTGTCTAATAGTATATGGTCTTCTATGTAGTATATTAATATAGTCTAACAATTCTTCATCGCTACTTGAATCAGAAAAAATATCTACGTCGATTTCAGCCATCATTCAAATAATCAAAAAAACACTTTGTTATCAAATTTCTAAAACAACTCATATGACAGTTCTTTCTGTTAAGCCTTAACAGTCACTTATTCTCTAGTCAAAGTTCTTGGTAACTAACTGCCAGTTAAATGACATTTATCCTCCTGGTAAATATTAACAGTCGATTGATAGACAGAAAAACATAGTTACCAGCCAGATAAGTTTAACAGGATGTTTAACAGTCGATTGATAAACCGGCCCTTACTGATCAGTACCACATCACTTACTGATTAGTAATTTGTAAACAAAACTTTACTGCCTTGGAAACCCTATCGGTAAAGTTTAAAAAAAAACCTGATCGTGCAAAAAAGTTATAACGTTATGTAACGGATTCATTTTTTAATAACGTTCTAATAACGTAATGTTTTGTTAGCTTTATTCCATCCCTGGACAAATTACATGATGTACTCTTATAGCTATTATTACCCGCTTGTTGAATAATATAGTATTTTAATCCAATCTTCACAAAGGAGTAAATAATCCATATATGTTCATTTGTTCATTACTAAGACTAAAGAAAAATATAAAAATATGGAATGAATCCTTTCACTCCTAATTAAAACAAAACACTCTACAAAATTAAAAAAGAAATAAAATGAAGACAAATCTCTAATCTCATTGTTCATCATCAGAGCCCTGTGAGTTAATAAATCCACATTAATCCAGGAAAAAATTAACGCTCTCGCACTTGACAGTGGTGGCGCTGCAATCACTAAGGGTTAAAAAAGGGGGAGAGAGGCGTTACACAAAGATGAACGTGGGTTCACGCGCGTTCATCACCGGAATAACCACCAATAAAGTTCGGGTGCTGAATTATTTCTGGAATCAGTTCACAAGGGTTAACACAACCTGAGAATTTCAACGAAGGCAGGAAAATGATACAGAAAAGTTTAGAAAACATCATTTCCTCAAAATACGGCAATATCTTTGAATATATAATACATATAAGAATGGCAACGTAATGTATTTAGATTAAATATTTCGAGAGAAGGTGTCATCTATCCCTCCGTATACGAATTATTTCGGAGTTAGTTCAAAATATACATAATAGGTGGATGTTGCACAGTGTTGCCACGTAGCTAGAACAGCAAGTTAAGATTTTATAAAGGTTTTTAAGTTTGCTACTGTAAAACAAGTATACATGTACATTGAAGATTCAAAATATATTATCTGGTTATTATGAAACAATATTTTTGAATTATTGATTATTGAATACCTCTAACAAATAGTATCTGGCAATGCTGTCAGCACGATTTACCGTAGTTCATAGTTTTGTGGTAGGAGTCACTAGCTATCTATAATAATTTTTTGAATAAAAAGAGACAGATATTCAAAGGCAATATGATTTGATTAATAAATAACAAAAAACTTATAAAAGGAATATCACACCTAAATATTGTTACAAAAAATACATTAACAAACTTAAATAACTATGTTCATTTCAATAAATTGCACAGTAATATGAAATACGAGGATTATGTCATAAATATTACAGACAATTGTTAGTTTAATCATTTGTTAATTTTTATTACAATATCTTTTTACAATCCTTCTATATAGTCTCCCTACTTCTCAATGATCGAAAGAGAAAAAAATAAGTCTTTTTTTAAAGTAAAAATCAAATATGAATTCCATTTAAAAAAAACTGTTGTGTCCAGCACAATACCCCTCGCCACTTCCGTTTTTGGTTACATAAGTACAGGGCGCGAGCAGTCAAGTGACATTGTTGGCCTTGACAAGCAGATATGAAGGCCCGCGTCAATTAGTAATTATATACATAGATATCAAATGTCAGAATTTTTCATTAAAAATTTCAAGATTTTCTAAATTCACGTAGTTAATTTGTCACCAGGAGTGTGAAATTTACTTGTTGAGGAAAATAAACCACATGAATTGGAAATTACTAGCTATCATTCTGACTCGGGCCCCCATATCTGCTTGTCAAGGCCAACAGTCACATGACTGCTCGCCCCTATTGTATTTAACATTTCCTGTATACCTACACTCTACACCAAAAATTCTACTTGCACCTATTCTTTATATTTAGATTTTTAAATTTTAAATTCATTCGATGAAGAAATTTTGTCCTGTTCTGATTTTTTGAAATGTTTCCAATTCATTGTCGGAATTGACAGTATTTTTGAAGCGTATGTAATATACCTGTAATTTTAATATTTAACTTAATACAATAAGAAATAATATAATGTATGTACTTCCCAAAAAAAAAATCTTCAGTAGTATCTCTGAATTTTTGACACTGACATTTATCTGTCAGTTACAAACATTTTAATTTTTCAATTGGTTTCCATGACATTATTTGGGTTGTGAGATTTATTACAACAGGTTATTATATACCTTATATTTCTTTATCTCTAAATCTATAAAAGATATAATAAAATATGTTTATGTCTCACTAAAGTATTATGCACTGTTTATTGCTAGGATACGGTGTATATAAACACATCCATAACAACCGGGGCATAATGAACTCATTATGCCCTCCCATTATGCCCCGGTTGTCTTGGATATGTATATATACACCGTACCCGATCATCGTTAATACAAAATAATAAATAAACGTTGATAATAAATAAAACAATTAATCAACATCCTTAGCAACGTCAAAATTTGAGCATAATTGTAATCAAAATTATTATCAATTAAAACTTGTTTCAGATATTCTAGTGAGACATAAAATCTTGTATGCACCACGAGCGTTACTAGATGATAATGCCCATCGGACGACATCTATCCCTCGTCGCCCTCCTGGCATTATGATCATAGTAACGCCCTTGGTACATAAAATACTAATATGTATCAGATAGAGAATTTACTCTTCTTTACTACAAACTTTACTTTTGAGGAAATAGCATATTAAAGAATAACAGACTTACAGATTACAATTACAGGAACGGTAATTAACATAAGAATACTTAGAATTAAATTGATAAGAAAAGTTTATATTGTTTTGCAGTGATTCCTGGACATATCTTTCAGCCCCACTGTTAGATTTCCAATCAGGGTGAACCTAGCGGCCGATTCGCAGCGGCCGATTCGATTTAAAGCATGTGTTGCATAGCCCAGACAGTAAATGTACTACGGACATCAAAAGTATTGTTATTTTATGAAAAACAAGAAATTAACAAAAAAAAATATATTTTCTGTTTCTAAAATATTCTTATATATATTTTATCAAAAAAGTAGTTCATATACCAACAAATATTGTAAATAATATATTTTATTTAGGATAATTAGCATTAATACTCTGATTCATTTAAATATTTATCAACAAGATAATGCGAAATGAATATGAAGGGTAGCCGTATCACGTACATATTTGTTGGGGTAGTTACCATAGCTCCTCTGTGTAATATGATGTATATTTTGTTTAAATAATAAAAGGATGAATATAATTTTTTGTTTAGTGTTAAATATTATTGGCACATATAACCTCCGCTATCAATTTAATAACAAGCCGTATCACAACTATATTTGGTAGGGTACTTAAGACAACACCATTGAGTAATTTAATCTACATTTTGTGTAAATATTCAGGGGATGAGATATACATTTTTGAGAGTTTAGAATATCAAAATATTATTTGAATATGTAACATCCCCTATTAATTTAAGGAGAAGCTGTATCACAACCATATTTGGTACGGTACTTAACACAACCCCCCTGAGTAATTTAATGTACATTTTGTTTAAATATTCAGGGGGATGAGATATACATTTTTGAGAGTTTAGAATATCAAAATATTATTTGAATATGTAACATCCCCTATTAATTTAAAGAGAAGCCGTATCACAACCATATTTGGTACGGTACTTAAGACAACCCCCCTGAGTAATTTAGTGGACATTTTGTTTAAATATTCAGGGGATGAGATATAAATTTTTGAGAGTTTAGAATATCAAAATATTATTTGAATACGTAACATCCCCTATTAATTTAAAGAGAAGCCGTATCACAACCATATTTGGTAGGGTACTTAAGACAACCCCCCTGAATAATTTCATGTACATTTTGTTTAAATATTCAGGGGATGAGATATACATTTTTGAGAGTTTAGAATATCAAAATATTATTTGAATATGTAACATCCCCTATTAATTTAAGGAGAAGCCGTATCACAACCACATTTGGTAGGGTACTTAAGACAACCCCCCTGAATAATATAATGTACAATTTGTTTAAATATTCAGGGGATGATATAAATTTTTGAGAGTTTAGAATATCAAAATATTATTTGAATATGTAACATCCCCTATTAATTTAAGGAGAAGCCGTATCACAACCATATTTGGTAAAATACTTAAGACAACCCCCCTGAATAATTTCATGTACATTTTGTTTAAATATTCAGGGGATGAGATATAAATTTTTGAGAGTTTAGAATATCAAAATATTATTTGAATATGTAACATCCCCTATCAATTTAAAGAGAAGCCGTATCACAACCATATTTGGTAAAATACTTAAGACAACCCCCCTGAATAATTTCATGTACATTTTGTTTAAATATTCAGGGGATGAGATTTAAATTTTGAGAGTTTAGAATATCAAAATATTATTTGAATATGTAACATCCCCTATTAATTTAAAGAGAAGCCGTATCACAACCATATTTGGTAGGGTACTTAAGTCAACCCCCCTGAATAATTTCATGTACATTTTGTTTAAATATTCAGGGGATGAGATATACATTTTTGAGAGTTTAGAATATCAAAATATTATTTGAATATGTAACATCCCCTATTAATTTAAAGAGAAGCCGTATCACAACCATATTTGGTAGGGTACTTAAGACAACCCCCCTGAATAATTTCATGTACATTTTGTTTAAATATTCAGGGGATGAGATATACATTTTTGAGAGTTTAGAATATCAAAATATTATTTGAATATGTAACATCCCCTATTAATTTAAGGAGAAGCCGTATCACAACCACATTTGGTAGGGTACTTAAGACAACCCCCCTGAATAATATAATGTACAATTTGTTTAAATATTCAGGGGATGAGATATAAATTTTTGAGAGTTTAGAATATCAAAATATTATTTGAATATGTAACATCCCCTATTAATTTAAGGAGAAGCCGTATCACAACCATATTTGGTAAAATACTTAAGACAACCCCCCTGAATAATTTCATGTACATTTTGCTTAAATATTCAGGGGATGAGATATAAATTTTTGAGAGTTTAGAATATCAAAATATTATTTAAATATGTAACATCCCCTATCAATTTAAAGAGAAGCCGTATCACAACCATATTTGGTAAAATACTTAAGACAACCCCCCTGAATAATTTCATGTACATTTTGTTTAAATATTCAGGGGATGAGATATAAATTTTTGAGAGTTTAGAATATCAAAATATTATTTGAATATGTAACATCCCCTATTAATTTAAAGAGAAGCCGTATCACAACCACATTTGGTAGGGTACTTAAGGCAACCCCCCTGAATAATTTCATGTACATTTTGTTTAAATATTCAGGGGATGAGATATACATTTTTGAGAGTTTAGAATATCAAAATATTATTTGAATATGTAACATCCCCTATCAATTTAAAGAGAAGCCGTATCACAACCATATTTGGTAAAATACTTAAGACAACCCCCCTGAATAATTTCATGTACATTTTGTTTAAATATTCAGGGGATGAGATATACATTTTTGAGAGTTTAGAATATCAAAATATTATTTGAATATGTAACATCCCCTATTAATTTAAGGAGAAGCCTTATCACATCCATATTTGGTACGGTACTTAAAACAACCCCCCTGAATAATTTCATGTACATTTTGTTTAAATATTCAGGGGATGAGATATAAATTTTTGAGAGTTTAGAATATCAAAATATTATTTGAATATGTAACATCCCCTATTAATTTAAAGAGAAGCCGTATCACAACCATATTTGGTAGGGTACTTAAGACAACCCCCCTGAATAATATAATGTACAATTTGTTTAAATATTCAGGGGATGAGATATAAATTTTTGAGAGTTTAGAATATCAAAATATTATTTGAATATGTAACATCCCCTATTAATTTAAGGAGAAGCCGTATCACAACCATATTTGGTAAAATACTTAAGACAACCCCCCTGAATAATTTCATGTACATTTTGTTTAAATATTCAGGGGATGAGATATAAATTTTTGAGAGTTTAGAATATCAAAATATTATTTGAATATGTAACATCCCCGATCAATTTAAAGAGAAGCCGTATCACAACCATATTTGGTAGGGTACTTAAGTCAACTCCCCTGAATAATTTCATGTACATTTTGTTTAAATATTCAGGGGATGAGATATACATTTTTGAGAGTTTAGAATATCAAAATATTATTTGAATATGTAACATCCCCTATTAATTTAAGGAGAAGCCGTATCACAACCATATTTGGTAAAATACTTAAGACAACCCCCCTGAATAATTTCATGTACATTTTGTTTAAATATTCAGGGGATGAGATATAAATTTTTGAGAGTTTAGAATATCAAAATATTATTTGAATATGTAACATCCCCTATCAATTTAAAGAGAAGCCGTATCACAACCATATTTGGTAAAATACTTAAGACAACCCCCCTGAATAATTTCATGTACATTTTGTTTAAATATTCAGGGGATGAGATATAAATTTTTGAGAGTTTAGAATATCAAAATATTATTTGAATATGTAACATCCCCTATTAATTTAAAGAGAAGCCGTATCACAACCATATTTGGTAGGGTACTTAAGTCAACCCCCCTGAATAATTTCATGTACATTTTGTTTAAATATTCAGGGGATGAGATATACATTTTTGAGAGTTTAGAATATGAAAATATTATTTGAATATGTAACATCCCCTATTAATTTAAAGAGAAGCCGTATCACAACCATATTTGGTAGGGTACTTAAGACAACCCCCCTGAATAATTTCATGTACATTTTGTTTAAATATTCAGGGGATGAGATATACATTTTTGAGAGTTTAGAATATCAAAATATTATTTGAATATGTAACATCCCCTATTAATTTAAGGAGAAGCCGTATCACAACCACATTTGGTAGGGTACTTAAGACAACCCCCCTGAATAATATAATGTACAATTTGTTTAAATATTCAGGGGATGAGATATAATTTTTTGAGAGTTTAGAATATCAAAATATTATTTGAATATGTAACATCCCCTATTAATTTAAGGAGAAGCCGTATCACAACCATATTTGGTAAAATACTTAAGACAACCCCCCTGAATAATTTCATGTACATTTTGTTTAAATATTCAGGGGATGAGATAAAAAATTTTGAGAGTTTAGAATATCAAAATATTATTTGAATATGTAACATCCCCTATCAATTTAAAGAGAAGCCGTATCACAACCATATTTGGTAAAATACTTAAGACAACCCCCCTGAATAATTTCATGTACATTTTGTTTAAATATTCAGGGGATGAGATATAAATTTTTGAGAGTTTAGAATATCAAAATATTATTTGAATATGTAACATCCCCTATTAATTTAAAGAGAAGCCGTATCACAACCACATTTGGTAGGGTACTTAAGGCAACCCCCCTGAATAATTTCATGTACATTTTGTTTAAATATTCAGGGGATGAGATATACATTTTTGAGAGTTTAGAATATCAAAATATTATTTGAATATGTAACATCCCCTATTAATTTAAGGAGAAGCCGTATCACAACCATATTTGGTAAAATACTTAAGACAACCCCCCTGAATAATTTCATGTACATTTTGTTTAAATATTCAGGGGATGAGATATACATTTTTGAGAGTTTAGAATATCAAAATATTATTTGAATATGTAACATCCCCTTCACAACCATATTTGGTACGGTACTTAAGACAACCCCCTGAGTAATTTAATGTACATTTTGTTTAAATATTATATATATATAGAATATATGTATATATATAGAATGAATAATTAGAATTATATAGGTAATATAACATACGAAAAAATTCAAAAATTCAAAATTAAGTATATGGTTTAAAATACCAGTAGTATGCAAAAGTAAATTAAAACCAGCGATGTCAACCGTTTATTATCAAATTTCCCTTTGTTGTCTAAAAATATTCCCTTTTGTCAGAAAAATCCTTTTTTACATTTTCATTTAAATGTGAACATATTTTTTTTTTGGAACATCAATTAAAAATAGTAGGCCCACATGGATAGAATCTCTTTTAAACAAATTAACAAAATTAATATGCCTCTTGACTCAGCTCGACGTGAATCGGAAACATGTGTGTTCAAGTTGGTATGCGCATGCTCAGATCTTGTTTAGAACTAAATTCGTCCATGAAAGTTAGGCTTAAAATTCGAAATATGTAGATAATTATTATAATTTTATAAACCAATGTATTTATATCAATTTAAATTTCAAATAATCCAAAACTGGAAAATATCCCTCATTTGTAATTTTATTCCTTTTTCACTTTTTCATGTTTTTTTCCTAAAAAGTTGGCAACACTGATTAAAACTCCAAACAATAATTATTGGTAAAATATATATAAAATCTAGTGCGCATGCCCAGTTAGATGGAGGGGATACCTTGCAGAGACACGATAGAATAGGATTGGCGTCGTCCCCCTGGTCGTCCCGTTGTCTCGTCATTGCTTGTTAGGCTATCGTGTCTTTGACTTTCGCTTATTATAAATCGCTCGCTGCACTTCTGTTATTGCGTATTACAACTTCTACGCAGTTGATTTACTTTTCTAAAAGTTTCTTTGTATAACTATTTAAATTTAGTATTGTTTTGCGATTTGTACAATTTGTTCTGTATTTTCAGTAATACTTATTTGATCTTTATATACTATATTTTTTTCATACCAAATATATTTTGTCTAGTTCTTAATTTATGGGTTTTACGGTTTCAAATTCGTATTAGGAAGTAATTCCATATGTACAATTTTTTGGTTTTGTGTTCTTTTCTTATAGTCTGTTTTAGGATTTAATATTGTCTTGTGGTTTGCAAAATCTGTTTTGTATTTTCTGCAATACTTATTTATACTTTATTTACTATATTGATTTCATGCCAAATATGGTCTAATTCTTAAATCCTGTTCTTTACACACTCAAATTACGTTTCAGAAAATAATTTCATATTAGTACATTTTTTGGTTTTGAGTTTTTCAGTTTTTAAAGTTTGTTTTAGGATTTAGCATTGTCTTGTGATTCGCACAATTTGTTTCTGTAATACTTTTTTTACGTATCTGCAATTAATTTCATACTGTACAACTTTTTTGGTTTTGAGTTTTTCTTTTCTTGTTGTCCTTTTGGTTTTAAGTATAGAATTATTTTTAATTCTGGATAACTTTTTTGTTTCCAAAATATTTTTAGTTTTGTGTTTATAAAATTTGTTCTCTACTGGTCGCAATAATTTGACCATTATCTATTTAGTAATTTAATTGTAATTTTGTTTTAAGTGGTTTTGGACTGTGCTCCTTTTCAGGATTTAATCCTCTGATAACAAAGAATTTTTGGCATTAACTACTTATTTTCGGACTTTGTTAGATTTAGATCTTTGAAAATAATTATAATATTAACTTGCAATATTTTTATGAAATAATTTTTAGTTAGGATAGCTTTTTTATATCAAATATATTTTTATTTTATTTGATATTATTTATCGTTTTCCATAAAATCTAGGGTGAATATCTCGTAAATATTTAATCCTTGTTATAAATAGTAGAGTTTTTCTTTTTTTATTATTACGTGTTTTTTGTTGTGTATTCTTTTTCGAACTTAGTTGTAACACAGTTGAATTGATTTTCAATTTATTATTTTTATACTGATACATAATTTTGTGATTTCCTAACAATGTTTCGCAAAGATTCTTTGTTGAAACAGTTTCATTCCTGTTTATCAAAAAATTCTATACCTTTAGAGAAATTTAGAAAGGTGTCTTACCGAAGTAAATCGTCTACATTTTCCGAAGTTTGTAAATTAATGAACATTAAAAATACCCATAAAAATCGATTGTTATTATATAAATACAGCAGAATGGAAATAAAAGGCAAGGTATCAATTCATATTCCCTCTAAATTAGATAAAAATGTAAAAAAAAAATTATCATTAAAAAAAAAATTGTTACTTCAACTTCCATTAAGGAAGATAATAATACTGATTTCATCAATAACATATCACCTATTGAAGAATATACTCCTGAGGAAAAATATATTCCTTTACGAAAATTTATAAACACTTTTGATATAAATAAAAAAGATTCGGTAAAAAGAAATTTATTCTCTTGTATTTCTGATCCAAAACTTACATCTTTTGTTAAAGCACAGCCCGTTCCTTCTCTTTCTACTAATTTAAATACAGTATCTATTGAAGAAAATGAACCTTCTAAAACGGATATTTGCAGTAATTCTTTAAATGAGAAATTTTCCGCGAATATATCCTGTGAAATAGATAAAGCGTCCAAAACCTATTATAAAAGTATAAACATTCCAAAGAAATTTTGGGAAAAATATTTTACAGGTAAAAAAAGACTGACATCTGATTGGACAAATGAGTTTTATAAATATTTTAACACTATTTACCCAATTTGTATTTTAGTTTTCAAATGGCACAAGTGTTACGTGGAGTCCAGAAAATCGTTGAGATATACCTTTGTGGCGTACGCTAAATGCAAACATAGCGAATGTGCCCAATTTAAATTTTTTACTCGCGATGATCTCAGATCTGAACAAGTTTTAGTAAGTATCAGACAAGTAGGACAAATAAAACATATTAATGAACAACATCGACGATTTATATCTGGGGAATTAAGAAAAGAGTTTGCTGAGAGATTAAAGTTAGAAACACCAAGTGTTGTGAGGTTACAAGAGTTGTCCCAGGCAAAGTACTATGTTCTACAAAAAGGAAATTTAAACGCAGCGCCAAGTTCCAACGTATTAAAAAAAATATCTAGCGAAAACATAAAATCTGCAGATTTAGATAGCGATATTTTAAAACATTTGGCAAAGTTAAAAATGAGTCAAAAGACTTCTGAAAAATGGAATGGGAAACACTTACAGGGCTATATTCAAGATATTGGGTACGATCGTTTTTATGTTCGTCTGCAGACGGAAGACCAATTGCGATACCTAATATCTCTGCGAAAAAACCCAATATTCTTGTATTTGGATGCAACTGGTAGTATCATTGCGCGTCCTCCTTGGATACAAAAGAAAAATTTTTATTATGCGTTGGTACTACATGAGCAGAAAAAGTCTCCTCTTCCAGTGTCTGAATTTATATCTTCTTCTCATAATATTCCTATGATTCAGTTTTTCCTCTCTTCATTTGTATATGACTTGTCTTCTATTTCTAAATCGAAAAAGCCAATTATTGCGAAAATTGAAACCGATTTTAGTCTGGTACTTGTTCAATCTGTTCTACTATCACTTAATAAATTTGATTTACTGCACTATTTACAACTAACTTGGAAACATGTACATTCCGGAATTTCTCTAGATAATATTACTGTAATACATATTTGTTCTCAACATTTCTTTCATTCCGCAGCACAAAAAATTAATTCGTTCACAAAAAATTACCCAGTAAGAAAATTGGCTAAAGATGTTGTGGCGTCATTAATACACACTAATAATGTATTAACTGCAACAGAGTTATGGATTAACGCTATAATTGTTTTTGGAAAACCATATATTACATCTAATTTCGATTCCGCAGTTTCCTTTATACAACGCAAAACTAACGTCTTTTTGAATTTTTGTGGTGGTATTCCAGACATAAATACGTCATCTACGGCAAGTTCTTTAAGAAAAAAATCACCTTTTTATTTATACTTTACTTTAATTGAAAAGGATGTATTATCTTCGAATGATATGTCACAAAATTCGGAACATAATAATTATTATTTACCAGGCTTTATAAAATATTTGCTTAATGATGTCCTTCCATTTTACCCAATAATTTCTGGAGTAATTCTAAAAAGATTCGGCATCAGGAAAGACTATACTGCCTACGTAGAAAATTGGTTTAAAATAGTTAAGAAAGACACATTCGGCGGTAAACTTAGAAGACAAGTACCGCGATTCGTTAATAAATTGGAAAGTCTTCTAAAAGGTAGAATAATTGATCACAGATTGCACCAGTTAAATAAGAATAGTATGTCCACTAAAA
Source organism: Harpalus rufipes (assembly GCA_951394225.1). Classification (NCBI taxonomy): domain Eukaryota; kingdom Metazoa; phylum Arthropoda; class Insecta; order Coleoptera; family Carabidae; genus Harpalus; species Harpalus rufipes. The sequence goes on from OX596275.1 coordinate 12,552,105, forward strand.
GAAATAAAAAGAAACAAATTTGTTTCAATAATAATGCAGCGAAAAATGATAGTTTAAATATCACATTATCTGAAGAAATGTGGAGAAAGAAAGGTTCGCCGTTATCTAAGTTCAACCATTTTACAGCATTTAATACTAGCAGTTGTTCTTCCAAGTCACCTCCTAAATATATTTGTGCCAGGAATGACACCCTCCAAGCACCTTGGCTAAAGTGTACTACAAATTTAGATCCACTTAAAAATCCCATTACTATATGCGGCATCATTCTTGATTCTAATATTTTTAAATCATTAAGCCCAGACGAATGGCTATATGATGATATTATTAATTCATTTTTACTGGTAGTTTCTGTAAACAGTTCCATACGATTATTGTCTTACGACACATTCTTTATGACAAAACTGTTATTAGGAAGAAAGTTTTCTTTACGTAAGTGGGCAAATCATGTAAATGTTCTTAATTTTGATGTCTGGCTTATTCCAGTGCATATAAATAATAATCACTGGGTCCTGCTTACAGTTATTTTAAAATTGAAATACATATTTTATTTGGATTCGTTACATGGTACTATACCAAAAAACGTTATTATAAATTTAATGAGATTTATTAATGACCAATATCATAGCAGATTTAAAGAAAATATTATTTTCGAAGAATGGACCATATTCAATTCGCAGGATATCCCAAGCCAAAGAAGTAAGAATGGCGTCGGGGCAAACTGTGGCGTCCATGTGTGTACTTGGGCATATATTATCTGCTCTGGTAATAAATTTTTATTTTCGGAACAAGACATGAATAAAATAAGAATGTGGATAATGGACACATTAATTAATTCAAATGGCTTAAAATCAAATTTTATTAAAAGCAACAGCTTACTGTACGCTGATGATTCAGTTTCTGATGTCGAAATAAAGCAACCATGTATAAAAAGAGGACTTCCAAATCATTATAAATCTACTTTGGATTTTCTGACAAATATTTCCAATTTGATTTGATTAAAAACCTACTTAAACTTGAAACATTTTTCAAATCTTTATTTTCTATTTTTACATTATATCTCCTCATGGTTACTGTACGAAAATTAAAGTACCTATTACCTTCTTCATATTAAGGGCACTAAATTATACGTATGACGGCGCCAACATATTTTGAGTTCGTTATATTACTGAAAATATTATTAACTAATCTATTATTCTACCTATAACAATATACCATTTTGATCATTTGTAACTTTATTTGATAAATTTAATAATTCTTTTCACATTAATGCAAAAGTAAATCGCGTGAACATAAACAGCTGCGTGCAAAAGTTTTGAGCCAAACAGATTTTTATTATTATATTTCCTAATTATTGCGCCAAAGATATCTATATTTCAAAACTACTAAAAATTTTGCCATTCATTTTCTAAATAGTTCCATAATTCAGGCTTGTTTTTCTTTTCTGACGCGTATTTTTAACTTCTGTCGTAACTGTTTTATTGGATTTAAATCCGGATATTAGGGTGGTCAGACAAGAATTCGGACTTTCGTTGATCTAAAAATTATTTTTCTACTTTCGAAGAATGTTAAATCGTTATCGTGCTGAAAATCCTATCCCTGTGGAATATTTTTTTTTTGGCATAAAGAAGTATATGCTTTTATAGAATGTCTATACATTAGAGAATCTATAGTACTCTTTATCTCGACTAATAGACCCACACCGTCATGATAATATGCACAACCTAAAATCATATATCTTCTGCTATGCCTACCTGTAGGTATTTGGTATCTAGAATTATATCTTGCACTTGTTGGTCGCCGAAAATACTTCTTACCACGATTTCCAGAAAATGAAATTTTAATTCATCAAAATAGCGCTTTTGATTAGTCGACTACATTTTAATGTTGATGTTTCGCATCTTGGCTTCATAGCTAAAGATTTAGTGAACTTATATTTGGTAATAAATCCGTTTGCTGTGCTTTTATCGGTCATTAGCAAGCTGGCTAACTCACGAGAAACTTCTCCTTGTCAAAAAATGTTTAGAAAGAGGGTATATTTTACAATTTCGTTAAATATATAACGAAAGGATCAGAGTAATGACAAACATCAACGCAGTATATGACTTAGAAATATATATATATATATATATATATATATATATATATATGTATCATCCTCTACGATCCAAGGTCACTTTAATTTGTTGCATATTAATTCTTTTATTTCTAATATCATCTTCTATTTGTTTGGTCCAGGTCTTTCTTGAAGCAGTTGTCATTATTTTCCACTGTAGTGGTTGATTTCGTCATAAGAGTTGGTACGGTAATCTTTCCTCGTTCTTTCGGCAATCTTGCCCAAACTAACGTAACACATGTTTTCGGATTTCTTCCAGTACTGTAAAATGATTGACGCAACGAGCTCGGATTACTTCATTCCGTAATCTGTCTCGGCGAAATATTTCAAGGATTCTTCGTAGACAGCCCATTTGTAAAACCTAAAAACCGTTCTACAGATGAGGGTACTTCCGGTTGACCATTATAACCAAAATCTAATCAAATCTTCATAAGAATGTAAAGACGAAGAATACGTAAACATTGTAATTTTTGGAAATGTAGTGCAGGAGTTAACTGATCCGAAATAATCGTCATACACACGCGCACACACAAACTTTGAAAAAGTAGTATTCTAGTGATCCTAAAACGTGCTTTTTCATTAAAAATTCATCATCTAATTCTTTGAGCAAGACCATACTTTCCTTACAGATACGTGACGGAAGGTAAAAATTATATTTCATGGCCTGAATATTTGAACAAACTGTACATTATATTACTCAGAGGAGTTGTAGTAACTAACTACTTTATCAAATATAATTATGGTACAGCTACACGTTAAAATGATAGGGGATGTTATACAAGACATTATGATTTGCGATATACGCAGTATAATCCTTCCTGGATTCGATCCTGACCGACGCCAGAAATAAATATTTCAAATTTTAAATAGCCCAAAAGTGATCCCTATGGTGCGCTCGCTCTCCATACCATCAATGAGTCCCTGGGAAGTGTCGCCTGGTAAACGCACGCACGGTACGAATATGTCATCATCATTACCGAAATCTATGTACAGAGCAGACTGGCACACCCAGCAATGGGTAGTATGCCTTGATGATATATTTATTTACATTATATATTTCTGCAATTATTAAGTAAAATTGAACGACTTCATCAAGCATATAATTTGTAAAGGTTTGTAAATAATATTTATTTTGAATTTTGTGACATATTATTTAAAAAAAAATATGTCTCATATTATTTAAATAAAATGTACATTATTTTACACCGGGGAATACCAACTATGGTTGTGATACGGTTTGTCATGTTACATACTCAAACAATATTTTAACACCCGAATCTCTCAAAACTTTATATCTCATCCCCTGAATATTTAAAGAAAATGTACATTGTATTACTCAGGGTAGTTTTGTTAACTACCCTAACAAATATGGTTGTGATACGGTTTCTCCTTAAATTGATAGGGTATGTTACATATTCAAATATTTTAATACTCTAAACTCTCAGAATTTCATATCCCATCCCCTGAAAATTTAAGCAAAATAATAATAATTCTTTATTGTATATAAAGTATTTTAACTTATTACAATTGATATATATGGAGGTGAGTAAATTTTTGCTACAATTTTGTTTCATTATCTTTGTATTCATTGTACTGATGAGGATGAGATGATGAAAGGGACATACACAACAACCATGCCTTATCCGGGATTCGAACCCAGGACCCTTGGAGCGTGAAGCGATAGGGCTACCGCTACTCCACCTGGGTCGGCAATTTAAACAAAATGTACATGAAATTATTCAGGGGGGGTTGTCTTAAATACCATACCAAATATTGTTGTGATACGGCTTCTCCTTAAATTAACAGGGGATGTTACATGTTCAAATAATATTTTGATATTCTAAACTCTCAAAAATGTATATCTCATCCCCTGAATATTTAAACAAAATGTACATGAAATTATTCAGGGGGGTTGTCTTAAGTATTTTACCAAATATTGTTGTGATACGGCTTCTCCTTAAATTAACAGGGGATGTTACATGTTCAAATAATATTTTGATATTCTAAACTCTCAAAAATGTATATCTCATCCCCTGAATATTTAAACAAAATTACATTATATTACTCAGGGGGCTTTTCTTAAGTACCACACCAAATATGGTTGTGATACGGCTTCTCCTAAAATTGATAGGGGATGTTATATGTTCCAATAATATTTTGATATTCTAAACTCTCAAAAATGTATATCTCATCCCCTGAATATTTAAACAAAATGTACATTAAATTACTCAGGGGGGTTGTGTTAAGTACCGTACCAAATATGGTTGTGATACGGCTTCTCCTTAAATTGATAGGGGATGTTACATATTTAAATAATACTTTGATATTCTAAACTCTCAAAAATGTATATCTCATCCCCTGTATATTTAAACAAAATGTACATTAAATTACTCAGGGGGGTTGACTTAAGTACCCTACTAAATATAGTTGTGATACGGCTTCTCCTGAAATTGATAGGGGATGTTACATATTCAAATAATATTTTGATATTCTAAACTCTCAAAAATGTATATCTCATCCCCTGAATATTTAAAGAAAATGTACATTAAATTACTCAGGGGGGTTGTCTTAAGTAACCTACCAAATATGGTTGTGATACGGCTTCTCCTTAAATTGATAGGGGATGTTATATGTTCCAATAATATTTTGATATTCTACACTGTCAAAAATTTATATCTTATCCCCTGAATATTTAAACAAAATGTGCACTAAATTACTCAGGGGGGTTGTCTTAAGTACCATGCAAAATATGGTTGTGATACGGCTTCTCCTTAAATTGATAGGGGATGTTATATGTTCCAATAATATTTTGATATTCTAAACTCTCAAAAATTTATATCTTATCCCCTGAATATTGAAACAAAATGTACATTAAATTACTCAGGGGGGTTGTCTTAAGTACCGTACCAAATATGGTTGTGATACGGCTTCTCCTTAAATTAATAGGGGATGTTACATATTCAAATAATATTTTGATATTCTAAACTCTCAAAAATGTATATCTCATCCCCTGAATATTTAAACAAAATGTACATGAAATTATTCAGGGGGGTTGTCTTAAGTACCCTACCAAATATGGTTGTGATACGGCTTCTCTTTAAATTAATAGGGGATGTTACGTATTCAAATAATATTTTGATATTCTAAACTCTCAAAAATTTATATCTCATCCCCTGAATATTTAAACAAAATCTCCACTAAATTACTCAGGGGGGTTGTGTTAAGTACCGTACCAAATATGGTTGTGATACGGCTTCTCCTTAAATTGATAGGGGATGTTACATATTCAAATAATATTTTGATATTCTAAACTCTCAAAAATGTATATCTCATCCCCTGAATATTTACACAAAATGTAGATTAAATTACTCAATGGTGTTGTCTTAAGTACCCTACCAAATATAGTTGTGATACGGCTTGTTATTAAATTGATAGCGGAGGTTATATGTGCCAATAATATTTAACACTAAACAAAAAATTATATTCATCCTTTTATTATTTAAACAAAATATACATCATATTACTCAGAGGAGCTATGGTAACTACCCCAACAAATATGTACGTGATACGGCTACCTTTCATATTCATTTCGCATTATCTTGTTGATAAATATTTAAATGAATCAGAGTATTAATGCTAATTATCCTAAATAAAATATATTATTTACAATATTTGTTGGTATATGAACTACTTTTTTGATAAAATATATATAAGAATATGTTAGAAACAGAAAATATATTTTTTTTTTGTTAATTTCTTGTTTTTCATAAAATAACAATACTTTTGATGTCCGTAGTACATTTACTGTCTGGGCTATGCAACACTTGCTTTAAATCGAATCGGCCGCTGCGAATCGGCCGCTAGGTTCACCCTGATAGATTTCCATCCAAATAAACAACTTCACGGGGTTTACATTATAATCCAAAAACGATAATCGACTGTATTTGGGATGGAAAATGGAAACAGGTAAAATACTGTGTAGTCGGACTGGCAGTCAATGATGAAATTTATTCAGGCCAACGTTTCGACTATTACTATAGTCTTCTTCAGGGCGAGAATTGTCGTAAAATGTAACGTCAATAGTAGATATTTTACTTTAAATATCTACGTTTGAAGAAAAAATATAATGTGTCATTCGGACTAAAAGTTTCTTTGTGTGCCTCGTGTGAAATTGTCCGACTCGCTTCGCTCGTCGTGTAAACTTCCACGCTCGCCACACAAATATCACTTTTACTCCTAATAACACAATATACTATTACAGGTATTTTTCTAAGAAAAACTATTTCGAGCTTCAAGCAAAGTGCTACTTCCGGCTATGCGATTTTCACCAAAATCCAATGGGCTCTTTCCGTATTAGAATAAAGCAAGAATACATGGTTTTAAAATTTTCTGAATTATAGTATTTGTGATAGAGCGTAACACGCACGCACGCAGGTACACGCGCACACGCAGACGCTCTATATTCTATATATATGAAAAGGAAATCTAAGAACTAAAGCAAAACTTATGTTGAAAGTTAGTGAAATTCAGAATTTCTACAAAAGATCAAGTGAAAGACTAAATAACTAAAAATCTGATGTGGCCAGCACATAACCTCTCGCCGTATATTTTACCTGGCTGTATGCATAAAGCAAAGAATATTTTTATAAATACAAATAATATATTCATATAAATCTATGACGTATAAACTTCTTTATTATTCAATAATAGCATGTCTCAACATAAAGATATTTTACCATAAATTATGTTACAATAAATTACAAAGTAGAGTTTACCATATATAAATATTAGGCTGGTAACAGCAATTTTCAATTCGAACAACCTTGTTTACTCTCTCTTCATATTCTTCTAGTAAAAACATTAATTTTGGGCGGTCTAAAATGTATATATCTGGATTGTGCATCTATTCTTACATATCTTCTTTTACATTTTATTTTTTCATACTTGTTATATCTAAATAACACTAATTCCCTTTAATAAAGTGACGGATAGATTGCACTCCGATTATTCTTATATTGATGTGTAATTTTGTCAATATTTACAACTTACTTGAGAAGAATTTGATAGCTTTTTCGCAATTCAAAGTTACTCTAGTCTACAGTGCTGGTGTACATTGTCCCATAATGTTTGAAACAAATTTAAGTCCTTCAACCTAGACTTGTCATCTCCATAATAGAGACAGATCAAGAATTAAGGGATTCTCCAAGTAAATTTTTCTTTCGTTACTCATTATTTCTGACACTGACATTTATCTGTCACAAATAATTAAAATTTTCAACTATTTTTCATGGCATCCTTTCGGTTGTAAAATTAATTACAACAGTTTATTTTATATACTATATTCCTTTTATCTCTAAATCTATAGAATATAAATAAAAATATTTAAATTTATCAGAAAGAGAATTTATTTTTCTTTAATATTATCAAAAAAAATTTTCAAAAAATAATATTTAGAAGATTTTTTATCAAGAATCTTCTACTTCCGGTTGTCCAATTGTTACCAAAACCTTTTCAGATCTTCCCATGAATGTCCGATTGGGAAATACGTAGTTAAACAAATTTAAAGTCTTATAGTTTTTGAGTAACCGTCCTTCCAACATCCTACATACATACACACACACACACACACACACACACACACATACATACACACACACACACACACACAGACATCATCGTAAAAATGTTAAAATCGGATTGTAGGGACCTTAAAACGTGCTTATACAATAAAATCTGGATATGCGATTTTTAGCATGAATGCAATACCTCTCTTAGCGAGAGGTAAAAAATGAATAGGTATTTATTTATAATTACTATTCTCATATTTGTACTCTATTTTTACATTTTTAAATTAGTGGAATGTGCATCCTATCTTCTGTGGAAGATATAATTAAATAACTAGAATGGAACATAAAAGTGTAATTTAAGAAAAATTATTAATGCATCAACATAAAAATATTTTAATATTCTTTCCAGCAACATTTATTAAAAATGTCTATATTTTTATGCATTTCATATTCTTGATTTATTCATATTTTCATAACATTTCAGAGAATGTATACAAGTAAATATTTGTATATAATTTATAGATCATTCCCTAGTATGTTATTCTTCCGGTATGCAGTTTATTAGATGTCACTGTTGTTATTTATTTACAAAATTTTGAGCCCCGTGTAGCTATAAAATGGTATGTGATTTCCGTTGTGGTCCGCGTCATAAAGTATAAATTACAAAGTGCTGGACTATAATCATGTTCATGCATTAGAATTGCTAATGAATGTGTAAATTTGTTTTCAATTTAGTAAAATGGAATTTGCCCTGTTTTCAGATTGTCCGACGTACGGGCAACTCATAATTCCACTAGGTATGTGTTCACTGAATATGTAAATAATACCAACAATATACAAATTTACGGATAGGCAACCTATAATATCATTATTGAAATTTGATGTTGGAAAGATATAAAATTATACGTTATCTAATTTGACCTCAAGACAACCAATTATTTGCGTTCAGGGCGGATCAAAACACTGGCGAATCAAAGTAGTGATTTTATGATAGTTTTAGCGAAATATCTTCTGAATTAATGTTTAAATACATACATACGATACATAAAATTAAAAGTGATTCATAAAGTTTGTAACAGTGTTTCAGAATTTGATCAGTGTTACGAAGATGATTCAAAAATTAAAATTATATAACACAAAATTGGGAGTAGCTTAAAATTAGATCAGCCTATGCTCCGCGTAAGGAAGAATAGTATATTAAAACATAAATTACGAAGGCAACGTATTCTAGCACGAATTATACATTCGCTTGAATTGCCTCCGTGTGTTTTATACTATTTTCTCTGCTGTGGCTTTTTTTTACATTATTTCTTTATAAAAGTATTTGAGAATATCCATAAAGGGAATTTTTTGATAGAATTATAATAATAATAATAATAAGTTTATTTAACGTAAAGTTATTTACAAACATAATTAGTACATTTCAAATAGAAAACAATATACTATACATTACTTTTAATAAATTCAATACATTTTCTTTTAAAACTAGACACTTAAATTCCTTTTTTGTTGAGTCTGGAATACTATTGTACAATTTAAATCCTTTAATATTTAAGGAATTTTCTGAACAAGCTTTATAAACTATACCTACTTTTAAATCAAATTTATTTCTTAAATAATATTTTGTACATTCATATTTAAAGATACACCTTTACTTAAATATGTAGGGAGAGTAGGTTGATGACAGTGATTTGTGTTTTTTATTCTGTCCGTTGGGTCCGTTGTCTAGATATTTAGTGTAATCTTAAATAACAAAATATCACCATAAATCGTCATGGAATGAAGCTCCTTCTAACATCAATAGTGCCAGAATGTAATACTCTCGAAACAAAGAAACACTTTTTACAGGCCTCGGTCGGCAAAAGAATACGGAATTTTGTGTTTACAAGTATTATTCTGGTGGAATGTCAATTTATAAGTATTTTGTAATTTAAATGAATACATCTTAAACTAATGCAAGTAATTATATTTGAACTTGCAACGTACGAATAAAACGTATAAAAAATATAAGCTAATTTTTCTCATTGTCTGTAAATCCATGTCATTTGAAATTATTCAAATCTGATGTTACTAACATAAAAAATAATTCTTATTATTTTATATTTGGACAATAAGTTAAATTCATTTAATAAATTTAATAAGAAATCAACACAAAAAAAATCTTTTGTATTACAGGTCGAGAAACTACTTTGCGAGTGCTCGTATTTCAAAATAAACTCACACTCGCTTAAGGGTCGATATTATAAACGTCCACTTAAATTTAGTTCCATAGTAAATATAATTTAACGGTTTCAGGTTTACATGTACAAAAGTAGGCTGTTAATTAAATAAGAAACTGCATCTGTAGGGTAATATTATTATCATACTACACGTCAACAACAGTCTGCAAAATGAAAATAAAATAAAATGAAACTATAATGCTCTTCATTAAACATACAGATAACATTAGTGTATCGTTAAACGCGGTTTCCTTTAAGGCCTATTTATATCAACGCAACGCAAGACGCGACGCAAGCACGCAAAACAGTGGGTAACGCAATCGCGAAATGTGTAATTTATAACGACGCTAAGTTTGCTGCTTGTAACCAATCAGAAAAGCATAGTGCAAATCGGGACTTCTTTTGAAATTTGACGTTTACATAACCTCTACCGTGCAAGAAGCACTTGCGCGCGCCTCCTGTGAAAATACTGACAAGTGATTGTTTATACGCAAAAGGGAACGCAAGGCAACACGCAGAAAGTTGAAAGTTGGCCATCTCTTGCGTGTCGTTCATTGCGTTACGTACTGCATTGCGGTGATATAAATACCCCTATTACAAGCATGTGTTTTAACTCCATACGTTACCTATTGCGTTTGCGTAACGTCTTGCGTTGCGTTGTTATAAATAGGCCTTTATTCTAATAGTTATTAACGTCATTAGGCCGTGTGACGTTCAAAATTATTCGTAATAGCATAAAGCTTTTCACGATACTGTGATTTTTTTAGAAATACTTAATTCTTAATAGCTGGTACCTGTTATAAACATTAACGGCCGGCGTCCCTTATTATAACGTCTGCAGTTATGGACACCTTTTCACTTTTGTTTTTTGTTCATGGGTCTCTTATAATCCTTAACGGCCGGGGTCCGTTATAGATCCCTTTTCACTTACGTGTTTAATTCTGTTAAATCTTAGTAACGGTAATAAACATGATGAATATAGCACATAATAATAATATTTTGCCGGCTTTTCAACTTTTACAGTTATAGCCCTATCTAACACATTTTTACAATTTCTGTTACATATTATTATAATAATGTATTAGAAGACACTCACAGACATCCAAGCCCCTGGTGGGAATCGAACCCACGACCCCAGGGTCCGAGCGGTGAAGTCGCTTTGAGCGCTGCCAGGCACGCTGCTTCAACACGCTCGACCACCGAGGCGGCAATATAGCACATAATTTGAATATTGAACAAGGAGCTAACACTTGGAAGCACTATCACGGTAACGCACCCGCTTATTCTTCGCATTTGATTCAAAATTTCTTAACCACACACAACATTTCCCTCATTTTTCAGGCTCCCTGCTCTCCCGCCTTGGCTCGTGTGATTTTTGGCTGTACCCCAAGTTGAAAAGTATCCGATTTCAATCAAAAGAAGACATTATGCAAAATTCGACAACCAAGCTAAACATTATTTCACAAACAGCCTTCCAGAAGTTTTTCTAACAATGTAGGAACCGCTGGGAGATATGTGTGCATTACCAAGGAGACTACTTTTAAAGGGGATTAGGGTTCTAGACCTCGAAATGAGTAATTGTATTTTTCCCGACGAAAGGTTCGATACTTTTTGAACAGATCTCGTATACGAAATATTTTCAAAATATTTTTTTTATGTTATAATAAAAACAAAATACTCGTAAAAGTATTGACAATTGTTATTTTCATATGTATAGAACCCAAAATTATCAACTGCGTGCTATGAAAATTTCATATACCTATCCCTCTGTTTTAAAACAAATCGAAAATAAAAGTGGAGCGATAATTTTTAACAGGAGTTTACTTAAAATTCCAGTATCGTTAAAATGAACCATAATTTTTAAAATAAAATAAAACAATAAAAAGTTTAATTCTATTATTTACAATTCATGTACTTACAAACACAAATTTCTTTCAATGTATTTCATTTTACAGCTTTCATTGTTTAGAACAAAATACTTCCACGTACAGCAATTATTTTCATAATAGAAGAGAGAGGTTATGGTGCTTGCTATCAAACTGCGTTTGAATCCGGTCAAATGCAATCTCTTGTCGTATAAAAATAATCCATGTGCTTTTCTGATTCATTCTTCATTTCAATTATGAATACCTACAGTTCTGTGCAATAAAATATACCGAGAGATATACAAAACATATCTTCAAACGCATTATGCGTATAAAAGTAATATTCCCAATTTTTATTTGTTGTTGCCAAATTAATTAATTGGAATAATAACAACACATTTTACTTCAGAAGAAAAAATGTAAAAAAATAATTATTGAAATTTTATTATAGAAGATTCTTATAAGCGATAAGAAAGCGGTCTTTTATTTGTAGTTTTAATATTATTTATAGATTCTTGTACTTGTACACCTTTCGATAGATTTTCAGTGAATGAAATACCAGAAAACTGAGAAGGTCATTTCAAAACTATAATTTTATTTATCTACTGTCATGCATATAATCAGAAATCTATATAAAATTTATAGCTACATATGGCACAAGTTATATATATATATATATATATATATATATATATATATATATATATATATATATATATATATATATTTGTATAATATAATTTATATTTTATATTGATTCTCTGTTTGCATTTATTTATGATATTTTACTGTAAAATTAACAAAAAAGAGCAGGTTTCAGCAAAAAATATTTACTTTATAAAAACTATGTGCATCAACAATCTTTCAAAGTAGTGGTAAATGTGAAATGTTATCAATTACAGAAAAAATATTTTATTATTCCTGAGCAATAATGATTTTCTTACTGATTGTCTGCAATAAATGAACGTATCATAATATTTCGAGATTGATATAAAATGTAGTCACTGTATTTTGTTATTGTACAGCATTTCTGTATATTGTAGATGATAACTTTCAGTATAATGACGTAAGAAGTGTATCCGACGTCATTAAATAATCCTTTATCAAAAAATAGAAACATTTCCTGACAGTAACTTACACCTGTTTTACATTGTTTTTACTCCATATTTAATAATAGTTTATATTTATTTGATCAATATTTTTTTTACAATTTGATCAGTATTCTGTTTTAAATTAATGATCATTATTCTGTAAAATAAGTGATTAGTTAATATGAATATTATAAAGTGGTTAAATTAGATTAGGTTAAGTAAATCATGGTTAGGTTAGATTAGATAGGTTAAATTACATATTATTAAAAGTTACTGATCATATATATGTATATATCATCATGGCATATTACCCATTGCTGTGTGTGCCAATCTGCTTTGTACATAGATTTCGGTAAAGATGATGACATATTTTTACCGTGCGGGTGTTTATTAGGCGTCACCTCACAGGCAGTCATTGATAGCGTGGAGAGTGCACTACAGGGCTCACTTTTGTGCTATTTAAAATTCGTAATATTTCTTTTTGCCATTGGTCGAGATCGAACCCGATTCCCCAGATTCACGACCATACACTCATCATTTAGTAAAAATACGAATCAATTAAATACATGCCTATAATAATGTTACATTATTTCCGTTTGAAACAAATGAATATGGACAAATTACATATCGTTGGAAAGAAAATATATTTTCTTCTCATTGGAGTAACTTTCTAATAAAAACTTCATTTCAAACATTGATTAAAAAAAAATCTGTTCTGGCCAACACAATACCTCTCGCGCCCTTTCCATTGTGGTATATAAAACAATTCTAATTACACCTAATCTTTATATTTACGTAATTTCTATAATTTTAAATTCATTCTTTGAGCAAGTTTTCTCCATTTCTTCTAAATGTTCGAGGTTTTTCCAATTCATTAACGGGTTGGCGTTATTTCTGAAGGGTTCATGTAATATACCCATAATTTTACATATATAATTAATAATATAATAAGAAATATTAAATATCGTTCCCAGAAAAAGCCTTCAGTGCTATCTCTGAATTTTTGACACTGACATTAGTGACATTTCTGTCAATTACAGAGTTAGCATGGAGATGTTTGGGATGTGAGATATACTACAACAGATTATTTTATAGATTTTAAATCTATAGAAGGTATATTACAAATTTTAAGTGTGTCGGATAAAGATTTTTTTTTTTTAAATTTGTAAAAACATAAATATTCAAAAAATAATATTTAGAAGATTTTTGTTAAAATACTACTACTTCCGGTTGTCCATTTATTACCAGAATCTATTCAACTCTTCCCATTACTGTTACATTGAGGAATCCATAGTTACACAGGTCTTTAATTTTATAGAATTTGAGAAATCGTACCTCCAACAACCTAACACATACACACTCACACATCCACACACACACACAAACACCCAGACATCATCGTAAAAATGTTATTATCGGATTCTAGAGACCTTAAAACGTGCTTATTCACTAAAATCTGGATATGCGATTTTTAGCATGATTCCAATACCTCTCTTAGCGAGAGGTAAAAATTAGTATCGTTATTTTAGAAAGCATAAAAAAGTTCCCTTAATACAGTACCTATAATTTCATTTTTTAAAGTTATTTGTAAAGAATAAAAACTATAAAATTTACATTTTTGTCCTTATCGAGTAATCAATGCATTTTTTGCATAAACAATATAGCATTAAAATGACATCTTAATGGCACAGTTTTTGTCTAATTGATCGACTTCGTATGTCTAGTTTTCGAGATTCCGAGTGTAGAAAAGTATTATTTGCAAGACATGCGGGAAACGTGATTCTGAAACTCCATTTATTTCAGAATCATTAATTTCCCGCACTAGTTACCAAACAACTAAGTATAATGTGAAATAAACATTATCATTGTTTGTGAAAAAATTGCAAAGGAAGATATCCAACCTTGACAAATGTCCCGTCATGCAATTAGTCGCATCTAATGTGTGTAATACACAATGTTCAGCAAGTAAACGGTATGAAATCTCGTTGCGTTAAGGTGTATGAAGCTTCCGGTAATCATGACTAATTTCATTCCGAACTCCAACACACTCTGACATACACTTAACAAACCAACGCGATGAAAACAAAACTAAACGCACATTAAAAACAAGAGGAAGAATACGATTAACTTAACATTACTAGATTACGGTTGCAGAATTGGAAAGAATTTCCATAGATTTCCGAATAGACTGGATATTTGAATAGGGTTTATTAGCAAGATCGGGCGCGCCTATTAAATGAAAAGAGGAAGAATTTAGGGTTCAGATTATAAACAGTACTAGAAGGTTCTAGAAAATATGAGAATTTTCGATAATATTAGAAGGTCCTATAAAACGCAAGAAATTAGAAAAATGGAGTACAAATATTGGCGATATGTACCATTTGTAATAAGAATTAGATTAATATTACAGTATGCCCAATTGGATACATAGGGGCAACGATATCACTTCGTAATCTAAATCTCACTCATCTCATAATCATCAAAATTTAGAAAACCAACAATAAATGAAATTTTCGAAACAAGTTTTGTGTTTAAATATATATTGCGTGCCGTGGCGTGTTATTTACCTACTTAGGCGTATGTTTATAATTATTCAAATATTTAATTATTTACACATAAGTGACACAGTTTCAATTAAAAAAATGGAAGGAATTCAAAATGTTCAAAACGTTATGGCCTTATTCAAAGAAAATATGTTATGAGGTTTGTGGCTAAAAATATTTTTTATGAATTCATGAAGGCATAAGAGATGGATACAGACCTTTCTCTTTTATTCTCTTTGATTGGATTACTTCGCACAATCTCTAAATTTGAACGTCACATTCACGCCACTTCTTCAGAATCACTCAAAGAGTTCTTAATTGGTAAATTCTTCAGTGTTAACAGTTAACAATTTACTTCTATTCGCAGATTTCCGTAATAACGACATAGGTTAGGTATATGTATCGTTGAAAAATATTACCAGGCGTAATCTAACAGACTCTTAAAGATGTTGGATACAGCACCACAGGGATATCACTTTTAAGATATTTGAAAATATTTTTTAAGTTTCAAGTTCAATCAAACCTATGCCGTTCGAATCAGTTACTCAATACACGCTCCATAATGAAATTTTATGCAGAAAAACACACACACACACACATCCATGCCTTAGTAAGAGGCGCTCTAACCATTGTGTACCGCAGCTGAGAAACATTTGTTCCTGTATTTCAGTGGTTCTTAACCGAGGGTTATTACCCCCGAGGAGTAAAATGGCTATATGATAGGGGTAAAAAGTATCGGGATTTAAGGATATTTTTTTGTAGTACCTACATATTTTAAATCCTGTAAATAAAGAAACCAATACCAACCGTCTCATTAAAGTTAAAATTTCGTTCATTTTCTTGTGTTAACGTGCAATAAAGATTATTTTTATCATACTATAATATTTTTATTTTCACAAGAAGTTTTTTTTAAGAAAAGGTATAGCAAGTTCTTGATTAGGTCGTAGGGATGCCATGACTGAAAAGGATAAGAAGCACTGCTCTATTTAAAACGTATTCTACGCCGAAACATTTAAATTATTAATTAAAATAATTGTTAAAGCATTATTTTTTTAATAATCGGACACGCAGTCTAGTGAAATATTATTTATTTCCTGGCCTACGTTGCGACTGTAACTACAGTCTTCTTCAGGGCTCTAAAATGTATACATGGAGTAATTACAAACATGAATATTACAATTAACAAAGTACACTTATTTACACAAAATTTACAACAAAAATTTATATAATACTTTTTTTACTTACAGAAATGGTCAATTATTGAAGGTAACATGGGGAACCCCCATACGACCCACTGGAGATAACAAGGTGTAATTAAATATATTTGTATATATCAAGTCAATTATAATTTAACTGGAACGTAGAGAAAAAAAAACATTTTAATAATTATTAACTTTAAAAAAAAAAATTAAAAGATCTGATGTGGCCAGCACATAACCTCTCGCCGTATATTTTACCTGGCACTATTCATAAAGCAAAGAATATTTTTAGAAATACAAATAATATATTCATATAAGTCTGTAACGTATAAACTTCTTTATTATTCAATAAGAACATGACTCACCATGAAACAATTTTCACATATACTTACAAAATCTATAGGATATATTACCATAAATTATGTACAATAAATTACAAAGTAGAGTTTACTATATATACCTGCTGGTAACAGGGATTTTCAATTCGAACAACGTTCTTGTTTACTTTCTCTTCATATTCTTCTAGTAAAAACATTAATTTTGGGCGGCTAAAATGTATAATCTGAATTGTGCATCTATTCTTACATATCTTCTTTTACATTTTTTTTTTCATACATGCTGCATCTAAATAACACTAATTCCCATTAATAAAGTGATGGATAGATTGCACTCCGATTATTTTCTTATATCGATGTGTAATTTTGTCAATATTTACAACTTACTTGAGAAGAATTTGATAGCTTTTTCGCAGTTCAATGTTAGTCTAGCTACAGTGCTGGTGTACATTGTCCCATAATGTTTAAAACAAATTTAAGTCCTTCAACTTAGACTTGTCACCTCCATAATAGTCACAGATCAAGAACTAAGAGATTCTCCAAGTACATTTTTCTTTCATTACTCATTATTTCGATGAGATACAATTTTTTCTGTATTTTACGTTGCAGAGTGGAGACCATTAACAGTATTTCTGAAGGGTATGTGTAATATACCTATAATTTTAAATATTTAACTATAAATACAATAAGAAATAATATAATGTATGTACTTCCCAGAAAAAGTCTTCAGTACTGTCTCCGGATTTCTGACACTGACATTTATCTGTCAGTTACAAACAATTTAAATTCTCAACTATGGCATTCTTTCGGCTGTAAAATTTATTAAAGCAGATTATTTTATATATTATATTTCTTTTATCTCTAAATCTATAGAATATATAATAAAATAATTAAATGCATCAGATAGAGAATTTAATTTTATTTAATATTACCAAAAAAAAAAAATTCAAAAAATAATATTTACAAATTTTTTTTTCAAGAATCTTCTACTTCCGGTTGTCCAATTGTTACCAAAACCTTTTCAGATCTTCCCATGAATGTCCGATTGGGAAATACGTACTTAAACAAACTTAAAGTCTTATAGTTTTTGAGTAATCGTCCTTCCAACATCCCACACACACACACACACACACACCCGCACACACACACACACACACACACAGACACATACACACACACACACATCCACACACACACAGACATCATCGTAAAAATGTTAAAATCGGATTGTAGGGACCTTAAAACGTGCTTATTCAATAAAATCTGGATATGCGAATTTTAGCATGAATGCAATACCTCTCTTAGCGAGAGGTAAAAACATGTAACTTAACGATGTAAGAATTATTTATAACAAGGACAAGCAAGTAAAGTTAAGTCAGGGATTAATTAACATTGTCCAATACGAGGGTTTTTACAAAAAATGAACAGTTCAGATAGACAAATTACTAACATACAAGCGTTGTTCGAAAACTAGTAACAGTGTGAACGTGTTACGGATTATTTTTGTGATATTTTATAAAATTGTGGTAGATTACACTTAAATTATCTATATCTGTCTGGTGATTAATGTTATTTTCATCAGATTTGATGTATAATATTTCTAAAGTGAGCCTTTTTTGTCAGTTGGATTCTTTTTTAATAATCTTGGTGTTGTCATAATCCATGATGTTGATTGTTTTTCACATGTTCCACTAGTGCGCATTTGATATTTTTGTTAGTGTAATTCGAATTCTTTTTATGTACATTCAATTTTTCACTAGACTGCGTGTCCGATTTTCCAATTTTCCATTATTTTTTAAAACTTATTTAATTATCTATCCTTTTTGTGGTATAATTCAGTTTTGGAGGACTATGATTATGTCAACATGATAATATTTCCACCGCTGCAACATCTTTTTAAATTTTTTTCTCTCGCAAACTATTCTATAAAATAGGAAACGAACACAGTCATTATTTACGAAACTAATTAAAATATATACTTTCTGCAACAAGAGTTGCAATGCAGTTACCAGTAGCAAATAATGCTGATAGTTATTCGCCTGAGTAATTAATTCGAGCGTTAGCATCTGCTGGTGTTTTGTATTTCATTAGTTCCGACATTTGCCAGGTTTTCTTGTACCGTTTCATTCCCTATATATAAAATACAGAACAGGAATGCTACATCCTTAACATTGGGATAAAACACAAATTGTTTTTGCGAGGAAGACATATGGGAAATACGAGAGATGTTTAGTATGTTTTGCTTATAATTTACTTTACTTGTAGTAATAAATTAACTACGGGATCTAACGTACTATATACAGATCTGCCATCGACGAGAAACTCACAAAAACTTTAGAACAAGGATGTATTAATTACATTATACAAGAAATTTCAGACGTTTTTTTAGGAATATTTAAGAATTATTATTGAGAATAAGTTACATATATTCAAAGTAAATACCTTCAACAATAATACACTTCACCATTCTTTCCTTCCACTTCTTAAAAGGTTACAATCAATCTTCTTTTGGAACACATTCAAAATAATCAGGAATTGCACTATTGTAGCATCAATCTCTTCTTTCGAAAAAAAATAAATTCCACTGTATAAATTATTTTAAGTCAAAAATAGCCAAAAGTTGAGTATGACATATGATTTATTTTATATTATTTTTTTGTCAGTCTGAATAAAATACTCTTTGGCAAATTCCATATTTTCACTCACAACGCTATTTTAGAAAAATATTAACTATGAGTCCAAAATCATGTTCGGTCGGCACAATATTTCACCTTAAGGACATTTCATTTTATTACAAAAATAAATATTTTTTTCTTACAAAAATTATATTAATACCGTAATATATAAAATTTCAGCTTAAATAAACAACAAAAAGAAAATAGTTTCGATACAAATTAGGTTTTAAAATATATTAAATTAATATACAAATCAGAATACTTTGGCCACATATAAATTTTGGATAAAGTAAGCGGTTAATGATTCAATTGTTGACAAAGCAATTGATACATTGTTGAAATCAACAAAGTTTTTACACTAAAATGGCTCGTGGTAAACCATATGTTCAAGACTTAAGAAAATTCATAATTAATGCCCATATGAACGGCATTTCGGAAAGAAAAAAAAAAGTTTTCACATTCAATTCCGCGATCGATAGTACTATTATTATTAAGGTATTATAAATTTGTTTAAAGAAAATGGAAATGTTATGTAACTAAAAAAAAACTACTCATCCACCGGCAACTCCTAATGCTGATCATCGAGTTTGTGAAACAAAATCTGCGATCAAATACTCGAGATATTACGTACAATGGCGAGAATTGATCGGAAAACACATTTCGGTATCTACCAGACCACTACAAAAAAAGTTAAACAAACGGGATAAAACTTTTATAAGGTATTTTTTTTGCGATTTCTCAATTAAAAATCTGTTGTGACCAGCACAATACCTCTCGCCACTTCCGTTTTTGGTTACATAGGGCGCGAGCAGTCATGTGACATTGTTGGCCTTGACAAGCAGATATGGGGGCCCGTGTCAGAATAACAATTAGTAATTATGTACATAGATATCAAATGTAAGAATTTTTCATTAAAATTTTTAAGATTTTCTAAATTCACCTATTTAATTTATCACCAGGAGCCTGGAATTTACTTGTCGAGGAAAATAAATCACATGGAATTTTAAAATCACTAAATTTAGAATGAAAAATTATGATTTTTGACATCTGTGTACATAATTACTAGCTATCATTCTGACACGGACCACTGATCTGCTTGTCAAGGCCAACAAAGTCACATGACTGCTCGCGCCCTATTGTATTTAGTATTTTTTGTATTCCTATACACTACACCACTAATTCTACTTACATCTATTCCTTAAATTTAGTAAATGCTTAATAAAATATCGCAATATGTAGACTAAATTTCATTCCTGTTATGCTTTTCTCTCTAATATCAGTTATCTTGAAACAAAAGTAAGCAACTAAAAAAATGACCCTCTATTTTTTTTAACAGTAGTGTACTCGTATTTATTTAAATGAATAAATTTACACAGCGGGAGGTAATATTCGGGCAACGTCAGATTTTTTACTGTGATGATCATTTCAACAATGTGTTTCAATGTATTATGTACTCGTACTTAGTTTAGAATGCAATACCATCTTTTTCCCATTATTATATTCAGAGATGTTTCACTGTATAACAATCTAATTCCACTTCCTTGCAATTACAAATCGTTTAAACTTTTTTTGCTCAAATTACCAATTCCGGATATTACGTGGCAAAACGACGGATATGCCAGACATTAATTTGTACCATTTCTAATAACTAGACATTGATAATTAAATCATTACAACAACTAGATAGTAATGCAATGAACTGAATCGAATGACAAAGTAACATTCGATTCTTTGAAGTAAATAAGACAGCATTTTCACATTGCGCTATTAAAGAAATGATTAGCTATCGTCTGATCTCTTCTGAGAAAAACTACAAAAAAAGTATTGGCTAATTTTAAGAATTGATAATAAAAATTATTAAAAAGGGCACCCAGGAAATGACTTGTGGTACGTGTCTACGAATAAATACAGGGTGTTTCCTTTAAAACAACCTGCGCTTTTTTGGGCGAACTGGTTTATAAGTAATAACAATCTGAAAATTCAACAGGTGGTTTTCAAACGGTAGAATAAATTTATATTTTTTTAAAAGGTACCCTATACAATTTTTTGGCCAATTAGATAGAGATTTTTTTTTATTTCAACGGCAGTCTGTGATTGGAACGCATGGCGAAATAAATATCGTGTAAATAAATAGTCTTATGGTATTGTTTAAATAAATATCCCTAGTGTTAAGTGTTTAATAATATTCTTAGTCTTAAATAGTATTTAATATTTATGTAATAACAGTAACTCGTATTGTTATAATATGTATCTTAATTATTTATTGTTTAATAAACATTTAATTTTGTTATTATTTTTTCATTGATTTTTACACTTCACCGAAATAAATAAACGTTACAATACTAACGATCATTGTCGTTACTAAAATCTAGTGATGAACATAATCGGGTTATTTCAATAATCGAATCCTATCGATTCGATGTTCGAGAAATGGCACGAGTTCAAAACAAATTATATAGGGCAACACTACTAGAATTTGTTACATCAAATTCGTGAACAAATAAAAAGAATGACACCAGGAATGATAACAAATTGGTGCTGTTTCATCAGGATAACGGTTGTGTAAGTATATCTCAATAGTTGCACAAATGGACAATCATCCGTGCAGCTTTGAATTTGTATCTCATCCTCCATATTTACTAGATCTAGTTCTATCACACTTTTATCTATACTCACAAAGAAAATGAGCCACTATTTTTACCTCCCGCTACCCTTGGTAAGAGAGATATAGGGATCAGGCTAAAAATCGCATATCGAGATTTTGATAAATTTGAAGGTCCATAGAATTCGATTTTAGCATTTTCACAATGATGTCTGTGGATATGTATATATATATATATATATATATATATATATATATATATATATATATATATATATATATATATATATAAATGTGTGTGTGTGTATGTGGATCTTCTGATCACTCTAGCTCAAATACGAGTACTATCAACCGCAGAATTTTGAAACTTTGTATTTCGACGTTACTCTAAAATGGAAAGAAGCCATTAGATTTTGGTGTAAATCGGATAATTGAAAGTCGCACTTTACTGGAAGCTCAAAATAGTTTTTCTCCCAAAAATACCTTTAAATGTCATTTTTTCGCGATTATTAATATTAATATTAAAGATTATTGAATTTTCTAAAGGCCTGCATTAATAATTTTTCTATATATTTTACAAATAAATTCATAAAATAATCAATTTTATAAATACCGGGGTCTATGTTTTAAAGATGAACACAATTTCTTAGTTACACAGTTCATATTTCAAATGTATGTAACTGACAGATAAATGTCACTGTCAAAAAATAATCATTTCAAATTAATAATAGTAGCATTTAAAAAAGAAAATTGTAAATAGAACAATATGGAAAGGAACTTAATATACATAGTTTCCAGCATTCGTAAATATACAGGTATGTATTTAAATAAAAAAATTAGAAATATATCAGCACGGCATATTACCCATTGTTTGGTGTGCTAATCTGCTTTGAACACAGATTTCGGGACTGATAATGACATATTTGTATTGTGCGGGCATTTACCAAGCGTCGTCTCACTCATTTCTGGCGTGTAGAACCACAGGGGTCAATTTTGTGCCATTTAAAATTCAAAATATTTGGTGTTGGTAGATATTGCATCCGGTTTCCCAGATTCGCGACCAGACACTCAGGCATGCTGCCCCGAGACTCCATAGGTATATGTATTTAAATTAATAAAAAATAAATGGCGGGAAGTATTGTGTTGGTTACATGAGATTTTTAAAAAAAATTTAATTACCTCGACAACTATAAGAGCTACGAAGTTGGTTAAATAGATAAAAGTTGTTCTATATGGAAGCCATTTTACAATGTATCGTTTATTCAGAAGAAATGCATAGGTCAATAGATACATACAAATTTGTAAATTTTAATTTTTTGTTTTGGAAAAACTTCTACGTATGAAATAATTCTATATTTTGATTTGCACTTCTTTAGGATACTTTTTGAAGCTCTTTCGAATGGCGATACTAATTTTTTATCACTATTGGATTTCAAGCTACAATATCAAACTAACCATACAATTTCATGTTAGATAATTATTAATGTCCATTAAATAAACCGATAAGTAACATCTGTTACATTTTTGTACACTGCAATAGTTTGTTTTTCATTGGACAAAATTAAATTTTTTATTTGAAATGTTTCAAAAACAATGCTGTTAACAAAATTCAAAATAAAAGTGGCCCGTTTTCTTTGTGAGTGTATTTTCGAAACTACAAAATCATCTAGAAAGGCAACAATTTTCATCCACTAAAGAAGTTATAACAGCTGTAAAGGAATATTTAGCAGACCAGAACGTAGCATTGTATAAGACCGGGATCGATGAACCAAGTGTAGATATTTAAAAGGCAACTACGTTGTAAAATAATTATAAAAAATCTGATGTGGCCAGCACAATACCTTCCGTCAATCCTGTGTATTATGTACAAATTCCATACATAAATTTTCTTGCAAAAGATTATAAATTTTTGGTATTATGTGATTCCTTTTCTCGACAACTGAATTCCATACTCCTGATAACAAGCAAACCACATAAAATAAGAAAATTATGATATTTTGATTGAAAAATTGTAACACTTGCCAGTTATGGACATAATTAATTGCTGTCATTTTGACACGATCAAAGTCATGTTACTGCACGCGCCCCATACATAAATTTTCTTGCAAAAGATCCTATATTTCCAGTAAAGTTATTTCATTAACAAACTATGCAAATTGCACATGACACTGATATCTTCTTCTTCTTCTTTAGTTTTTCCCATTCGTTAGGGGGTCGCTATTTTTTATTTTCTTCTTCCACTTATTTTTGCTTTGCGTGTCGTCCTCATTCAGTTTCTTTTCTCTCAAGTCTTCTACAATACAGCCTTTTCATCTTATATTTGGTCTTCCTATGTTTCTTCCACCTTCTATTAATATATTCATCTCTCCTCATAACATGTTCAAACCAATGTAATCATCGTCTCTCTTATATCTAGAAACTTCTAACACTAGAGTTACTTCCCTTTTTCTTTCATTGATTTACATTTTATTGATACTGACATCTGTCAATTTGAATTAGCAGTTTCCATGGTTAAGTTAGCATAGCTGGCTGAATTATGAAATTTATATCAAATTTATTATCTTTATTCTTCTTTAACTCTATATCTGTTGAATATCAAATATAAAATGCAATCAAATCGTATAGACAATAATATATTATTTAAGTTATAATAACATTTAACTGATTTTTTCAAGAAAAACTGTTAAAATCTTCAAATGAGGACACTTCCGGTTGACCAATTATAACCAAAATCTAATCAACTCTGCATATGGTTGTAAGGAAGAGAAATACGCAAGAATTGTAATTTTTGGAATTCTAGTACTGGAGATATCGTGCAGGAAAAAACAGTCACATACACACATACACACATACACACATACACACACACACACACACACGCACATACGAACACACACACACACATACAGACATCATCGTAAAAATAGTAAAATCGTATTGTAAAGACCCTAAAACGTGCTTATTCAATGAAAACTCACCACCGAATTTTTTGACCAAAGACAATACCTTCCTTACTATAGGTGACGGAAGGTAAAAAAATATATTAATAAAGTCCTTCTGTGTTAAAGCCTCATTTTTTTTCAATCCACTCCACTACATGGACTTAGGTATATTTAACAATCTAATCTATTACATCTATCATTTCCGCATTCCCATTGCATGCCAATAAAATGTCCTTAATCCTATTCTCCCTATATCTTTTTACTATATAAATTCGGGAAATCCCTGTGTATAATCGGGTGTTATCGGTGGTTAGACAGAACACGGTTGTCGTGAGTCAAGATATCGCCAGAATAAGATATCCTGTCGCAGGTTAAAGTGCAAGGATATCGGATTTTGGAATTGAGGTTCTGGGTCACGTGACGACAATACAAATGAAGACGACATGAGTAAGTTAGACAGGAAAGGGTAAAGAAAAAAGACGTAATTTTATGAACTGGAAATTAAAATTAGAAATATAACATATAGACTGTTTAACTTTTCTAGTATGGCGTAGCATGCCTACACAATTATAAATTATAACAAAATAAAATCAAAGATAAAATTATGTGCATCAATAACACCGGAATAATACCGCACAAGTACTGAAACATAATGAAGAAATTTTGTAAAATGGTTTGAAATTTATCATTTTTTACCTCTCGCTAAGAGAGGTATTGGATTCATGCTAAAAATCGCATATCCAGATTTTATTGAATAAGCACGTTTTAAGGTCCCTACAATCGGATTTTAACATTTTTACGATGATGTCTGTGTGTGTATGTGTGTGTGTGTGTGTGTGTGTGTGTGTGTGTGTGTGTGTGTGTGTGTGTGTGTGTGTGGATGTGTGTGTGTGTGTGTGTGTGGGATGTTGGAAGGACGGTTACTCAAAAACTATAAGACTTAAAATTTGTTTAACAACGTATTTCCCAATCGGACATTCATGGGAAGATCTGAAAAGGTTTTGGTAACAATTGGACAACCGGAAGTAGAAGATTCATGAAAAAAATCTTCTAAATATTATTTTTTGAAAATTTTTCTTGATAATATTAAAGAAAAATAAATTCTCTTTCTGATACATTTAAATATTTTTATACATATTTTATAGATTTAAAAGGAATATAATATATAAAATAATGTTGTAATTAATTTTACAACCGAAAGGATGCCATGAAAAATAGTTGCAAATTTAAATTATTTGTAACTGACAGATAAATATCAGTGTCAGAAATAATGAGTAATGAAAGAAAAATGTATTTGGAGAATCCCTTAGTTCTTGATCTGTGACTATTATGGAGATGACAAGTCTAGGTTGAAGGACTTAAATTTGTTTCAAACATTATGGGACAATGTACACCAGTACTATAGACTAGAGTAACTTTGAATTGCGAAAAAGCTATCAAATTCTTCTCAAGTAAGTTGTAAATATTGACAAAATTACACATCGATATAAGAATAATCGGAGTGCAATCTATCCGTCACTTTATTAAAGGGAATTAGTGTTATTTAGATATAACATGTATGAAAAAATAAAATGTAAAAGAAGATATGTAAGAATAGATGCACAATCCATATATACATTTTAGACCGCCCAAAATTAATGTTTTTACTAGAAGAATATGAAGAGAAAGTAAACAACGTTGTTCGAATTGAAAATTGCAGTTACCAGCCTAATATTTATATATGGTAAACTCTACTTTGTAATTTATTGTAACATAATTTATGGTAAAATATCTTCATGTTGAGACATGCTATTATTGAATAATAAAGAAGTTTATACGTCATAGATTTATATGAATATATTATTTGTATTTATAAAAATATTCTTTGCTTTATGCATACAGCCAGGTAAAATATACGGCGAGAGGTTATGTGCTGGCCACATCAGATTTTTTGAATAAAGTTTTGAGATTTATGAATAATTTATTGTAAAACCAAAAATTCTTGTAAAAATAAAAATATACTTGGTAACTTCCTTGTAACACTCAAATGCAAATATCTCTAAAATGTAGCAGCTGTAAAAGTTTGCTTCCATAAACTTGTCAACTTATTTTTAGGTCCTTTATTTAAATATTAAGTTTCGTTGTTCAATTCTGAAACACCCAATATTTAACAAAATTATGATACATTTAAAAATATTTTTTTCGTATTCCTCAAGTTTATTCATGGAACAAATGTTTAGATTTTGGTTATAATTGGTGAACCGAAAGTACCCACATTTGAAGATTTAACAGTTAAATATCATTTATTGACATTTAACGTTATTATAACTTAATGAATATATTATTCTCTATACGATTTGATTGAATTTTTCACTAGATATAGTGTTAACGAATTATAAAGATATTAAATTTCATAAATCAGCCAGCTATGCTAAACATGGAAACTTCTAATATATTCAGATAATTCAAATAGATAGGTGTCAGTATCAATGAAACGAAAATGAATGTGGCAGAGATGAAAGACACGGCAAGGAATGAAAGAATAAGGGAAATAACTCTCTAGTGTTAGAAGTTTTTAGAAAGATGCAAGAGAGACGATTACATTGGTTTGGACATGTCATAAGGAGAGATGAAGAATATACTGACAGAAGAATGAATAGCTTAGTAATAAAAGGTTGAAGAAACAGAGGAAGACCAAAGATAAGATGGAAGGATTGTATTGCGGAAGACTTGAGAGAAAAGGAACTGAATGAGAATGACACGCAAAAATAGCGACCCCTAACGAATGGGAAAAGCTAAAGAGGAAGAAGATGTCAGAAGTTTGGAATCTTTTGCAAGAAAAATTATGTATTTAATTTATATATTATACACAGGATTGACGGAAGGTATTGTGCTGGCCACAACAATTTTTTTTAGCTTAGTATGAACTTAAAGAGTTTTTTGGTATTTCAACGAATATTCTCAAATATAAAAATAAAAATAGCTAAATGTAATAATTATTATGGGACAGAGATATAGTCATCTTCTAGTACATGTGATTTTTGAAAATAACATTCTTACATCAGATTGGTCATAGCAGATTTTGTACCGTAGTGACAGAGTATACATTTTTTCTGAGAACTGTAATATATTTAATATAATTATTATTTATTGGTAATAAACATGTTATTGAAAATATTTACTGGCAATAAAATGCTTCAAAAATGATTTAATTCACTTCAGGAAATCAGCGTCACGAAGTTCTTGATATCAAATTCATTTCACCCATAAATATTTCGCTTCACCTCTACGCTAATCAATTAACTACTTACAGAGCTATAAAATCATTATTATTGTCATATTAAATCACAGTAAATCTTGATTTATTGATGTTTGGTAATGTCTTGCAAACTACGTTGAATAATGAAAGTATAATATACCGTAAATTAATACTTTCCGCCTCTAAAATGCAAGTACAACTATAGCAGGAATAGTTGAAATTCCTACCAAAAAATCTGATGTGGCCAGCACATAACCTCTCGCCGTATATTTTACTGGCTGTATGCATAAAGCAAAGATTATTTTTATAAATACAAATAATATATTCATATAAATCTATGACGTATAAACTTCTTTATTATTCAATAATAGCATGTCTCAACATGAAGATATTTTACCATAAATTATGTTACAATAAATTACAAAGTAGAGTTTACCATATATAAATATTAGGCTGGTAACTGCAATTTTCAATTCGAACAACGTTGTTTACTTTCTCTTCATATTCTTCTAGTAAAAACATTAATTTTGGGCGGTCTAAAATGTATATATGGATTGTGCATCTATTCTTACATATCTTCTTTTACATTTTATTTTTTCATACATGTTATATCTAAATAACACTAATTCCCTTTAATAAAGTGACGGATAGATTGCACTCCGATTATTCTTATATCGATGTGTAATTTTGTCAATATTTACAACTTACTTGAGAAGAATTTGATAGCTTTTTCGCAATTCAAAGTTACTCTAGTCTATAGTACTGGTGTACATTGTCCCATAATGTTTGAAACAAATTTAAGTCCTTCAACCTAGACTTGTCATCTCCATAATAGTCACAGATCAAGAACTAAGGGATTCTCCAAGTACATTTTTCTTTCATTACTCATTATTTCTGACACTGACATTTATCTGTCAGTTACAAATAATTTAAATTATCAACTATTTTTCATGGCATTCTTTCGGCTGTCAAATTTATTACAACAGATTATTTTATATATTATACTTCTTTTATCTCTAAATCTATAAAATATGTATAAAAATATTTAAATGTATCAGAAAGAGAATTTAATTTTCTTTAATATTACCACGAAAAATTTTCAAAAAATAATATTTAGAAGATTTTTTTTCAAGAATCTTCTACTTCCGGTTGTCCAATTATTACCAAAACCTTTTCAGATCTTCCCATGAATGTCCGATTGGGAAATACGTTGTTAAACAAATTTTAAGTCTTATAGTTTTTGAGTAACCGTCCTTCCAACATCCCACACACACACATCCACACACACACACACACACAGACATCATCGTAAAAATGTTAAAATCGGATTGTAGGGACCTTAAAACGTGCTTATTCAATAAAATCTGGATATGCGATTTTTAGCATGAATCCAATACCTCTCTTAGCGAGAGGTAAAAAGGATATATTTACAGCAGGAATAATAATACTTAGTAATACTTAGGCCACACTATAAGTAAAATACAAAAACATTCAGTACCGGCCAAAAATGTAAGTACACAAATTTTATGATTTATTCTTTTCGTTTAATATTAATATAAACATTTTGATGTTGCGCAAATAGTTTTTATTAAAATTATGAATGAAGAGTTTAATATTTTAATAAAATGTTGGTATAAAATCATTTCAAAATAGTCATGTTTGGATAATTTTCAATAAAAGTTACAAAACACAAAGACTGGTTGTATATACTCAAAATTTTATTCACTGTAACTAATCAATTAACATGGGTACCATTTAAAATAGATTGGTAGGATTAAAAACAATTGAATTTGTTATTTTATTCATAGAATACCAAACTTAATTTACAATAAATCAATTTAAATTATTTTTATTGCTGTGTATTGTTTCCTTTGAGCACTCACATTTATGTCGGATGAAATGAAGAGACCAAGCGAGAGTCTAGATAAACTGAAAATTTATAATATTATCCGCCATATTCTATCTCTGTTTAATATTAGTTTTTAAATATTGCTGTCCTTTTCCGAGATAGTACAGAAACAAAGTTCTATTTGCCAAAAATTTAATCAAATGTGTAGTGACAAAGTTTTATCTGCAACATAGTACAAAAAGAAGTACTTTAAAAGAAATAATTGCTGAGCTAGAGAAACTAAAATGAGTTGCAGAAATTAGTGTCAAGATAATATATAAAGCCGAAGCCAGACGAAGACTGCAAAATAATATTAAAATTAAATTTATTTTATTAATAAAAATAAATAATATTTTTCTGTCATATTGAGTTTTTACCTCTCGCCACCTTTAGGAAAGAAAATTATTGTCTTTGGTCAAAAAATTCGACGGTAAGTTTTTAATGAATAAGTACCTACGTTCTTAGAATACGAATTTACTATTTTTACAACGGTGTCTGTATGTGTGTGTGTGTGTGTGTGTGTGTGTGTGTGTGTGTGTGTGTGTGTGTGTGTGTGTGTGTGTGTGTGTGTATGTGAGAAAATCGTTTCTGCCACGATAACTCCAATACTGCAATTCCAAAAATTACATTTAAATTACTTCGAATTTTAGTGGCACAAAATTGACCCCTGTGGTGCACTCTCCACGGCAGCTTTGAGTGCCCGTGAGGTGAAGCCTGGTAAGCGCCCTCACGGTACAAATATTTCATCATTACCGATATCTGTATACAAAGCAGATTGGCACACCCAGCAATGGGTAATATGCCGTGATGATATATTTATTTATTTTTTTTTTTTTACATTTTTTTCCGCATGCTTATATACAAATGATGACTTGATTAGATTTTGATTACAAATGAACAACCGGAAGTACCATAATTTGAAACTCTTAAAAGTTTTTCTTAAAAAAAACACACACACACAGTTAAATGTATTTTTTTGACATTTAATGTTATTACAAATGTTGAAGAATATTTTATTCTTTATACCATTTGACTGATCTATTTTCTTCATATTCAATGTATTTAGAGATAAAAATATATAAAGTAATTAATTTTCATAAATCCTGTAATCTTTGCTGCTTCATTATGGAAAGAGTTTCAATAATTCAATATTATTAATCGACAGATGTCAGTGTCAAGTACAATTTACAAACGAAATATTCTGGGTGGAATTTATATAAAATACATAGAAATGACGAAAGGTATTGTGCTACCCACAACAGATTTTTGTGCGCTGATAGAACTTTGATCCCACGAAAGAGGTGAAAAATTTGAGGTACAACTGCCTATTGTTCCAATTTTTTTCGTTTCACTAAGCCTAGAATTGGAATTTTCTTCTACAATTAAATTCATTATTAGAGTTAAAAAATGTTAAATCAATAAACAATAATGTGTTTAGTAATAACGAATTAATATTTCAAATTATTTTCCTCACCATTTTACTTTTTTGGAGTTATTTGTTATTCTAGAACAGTGTTTCTCAAAAGGTGTTCCGCGACACAAAAGTGTGGCACGAAAATCTTTAAGTGTGCCGTGAAATCTTACAAAACATAGTATTTTCAATATTCAACTCTCAATAACATGAAAAATTGGATTGAAAAATCGCGAAAACGAACTGAGTGTTGCTCCATCCGAAATTAAGCATAATAATGTAACGTGCGCCCCTGACTCAAGAGTATACGATCGCCGCTACTGGTGGAATATTCCCGAGCGATGACGTAATTCCCGCCGGCGGAAAAACCCATACGTCCACATGTGTTCATTACACCGATGATCTGAATCCATTGTATTGAATGACATTGTGGCGTCGGAAAGTTCGAGAAGGACATCGCGCTATATAAACCCGTCGCCAAAGCCAGCAGAAACAATCTGATATATAGAAACAACGAGCAATGAACACGGGGTGATATAAATAAACAGTCTACGAGTTGTGAACATAAATAAATGTAGTTATATAAATAAATATAGTGATATAAATTTTGTTTAAACACATGATCTTAGTGTTGAAGTATTTAATAATATTAGTCTTAAATTAGTGTTTATAATTATTTGATCATAGTGTTAGTTATTTTTATTAATATTAAAGAAATAACATAACATTATCAGTCATATATTAACCATCGATCATTTGTTCAATTAACGCACCTATTTCTACCACATCTTTAAATTAAATTTAATTAGCTAATACAAGGAATAACTAATAGATGTAAGTAAATTTCTCGCCTAGCGTAGGTTACTCGAAATACCTTCATGAGGATAAGTAAGATATTACAGATTCATAAACATAAATTCATGTAAACAAAGGTAAATTCATTCGTTTAAGCATTCAGTTTTACAAATGTTTGCAAATTCGCAAAAATCCTACACATCTGTTCGCTCTCAAAACCGACGACCTGAAGATGTCTCTATACGAAATCGATATCAACATAGCATTTTAAAAATGTAACCAATATTTTAAAACATCAGAGTTCTCATTTCAAAACCCATTTTGCATTATAGGTAAACAATGAACTCTGAACTGGAGTCGTTTATCAACAAAGAAGATGTAGGATGTAGACGTCGTTATTGTTTCCTGCAAAACACTTTTTCTGAATAACAATAGAATATAAAAAGGCATTTATTTTTTTTTAAGTTAATGCTTCAATTGTATATTTACATATGAACTAACAATTGTAAACAAGGTAATAGTTATAATAGTTTAGTAAAAACTTAAACAACAATTTCAAATTTAAATATTTGTTCCATGTAAACCGCGAACTATTACCCGCTGTATTCTTGTTCCTCTTTTTGTTGAAGATAATTAAAGTTAAACACAACATATAGTACAAAATAAGCTAAAGAAAAACGAAGCTATTTTCTCTTGCACTTGACACTCAAACATAGAGTGTACGTTGTACAAAAAGCCAAACAATAACACATCACTAAACGAGTTATTTTCAACTCAGTTGCAATAAAAACTAAAACCGCAACACGTTCAAAAATGCAAGAGTTAGAATTCAAGAACAGGAAGCTTATAAAATACGGAATAAACTACAGAAAAAAAAGTAGGAATAATGAAACCATTTTTAGAAGCAAATTTGTTGTGAACAGCACATAACTCTCTTTTTTAAAAAAACACTGTCTACTCGTATTATTATTTTTTAAATGCAAAGAGCAGACATATTTATCACATGTTAGAGTTGTGTGATACAGTATTTAAATTTCTTTTCAGTTTATTCAGTCGATTACACTTTTTTTCTTCGACAAAATTTAATGATATTTTTCGAATTTCAATTGTACTCTTACATCATTTAACACTGTTTGATGTACATATATTGTATTTCTTTTTTTTTTAATTCGCTCATTTTTCCTTAAAATTTCGCCGGTGTCGCATGATATTTTATTCTATTTCCCATAAAGTTTGCTTGGGTTTATAAGAAATATTTCAATGGGGTATTTCATTGTTATGAAATTTATACAAAATTGTAACTTTTTTCTTTAGTTTACATCTTCATACAGAAGGAAAATACAATAAAACATGTTTAGGAAAAAGTTTTCATTCATAATATGATGTTAAAAAATTGAAATTTCTAGAAACGTCTTTGAAAACTGTGACGTCATTTTGATATGCCATTGCGTGGTTTTACTCATTTCACATTGAATATATGCCGCTAGAAACACAGACAGGGCTAGTAGTTACTATGCGTGTATTTTATATTTGATATTTTATTCAATTTGTTTGTGATAATTATTACGTGTTCCTCTGATATTTGTATGTTTACCTACGTTTTCTTGTTCAAAAGTTGTAAACAGCAAATAAATGTCTGTGAATACGTATGTTTAGGCGCTGAAGTTCGCTGCAGATGCCAATATCGCATGCTCGTTATAAGCGCGCCAAGATAGAAAATTTGAATTTCGATGATTTTAAAAAAAATCATATATGACTTAATATATGTATTTTTTACCCAAAATTACATATTCATAGTCTACTAGGCTGAACTAATGAAAAAAAAATGAAATAAATACCGGAATACAATACCCCATTATGTCATTATGGTCATAGTGATGCTGATCGAATATAATTGTAAATATAGTAGAAATAGGCATTTTAGATGTAACACGAAGGGGGTAAGGAGGATCTTATGCTGGTGGTGTTCTTACAGCTTTACCGCCGATGACGCTTTCCACAAAGTTAGTGGATCATTGGAAACCACTTCATATTTATTCAAGATGGACACGGATATTCTTTGAGGTTTATCTACATGTATACAAAGGCTACCTTATTATTATTGATTAAACTGGACATAATTACACAAAAAAACTAAACCGTTACATTGGAACTCTGCATACTTGCGTCTAGTACGCGCTCAAACTAAAACATTACATGTCTTTTCGACATGAGTATCAACAGCTCTACATGCCTTTTTGACATGAGAAACAAGAACAAACACAGACTATCTAAAAAAAAGCAAAAAGATTCACATCTTCATGGGAGGGTATCTGAGGGGTGCAGGGTATCATATGGCATCCATAACAGTGTTGCCAATATACTGATTAAGCCGAAAATGTACTGACAGCCATAATCAATCAATTTGGCTTCATTATTTTAAATTGTTTATCCTACAAACAAGTCAAGAAATAAATCATATTAAACAATTTTATATAATGCCGCTAAATTTATTGAATAAGGCTATCAGTACATTTTCGGCTCAATCAGTATATTGGCAACATTGATTTTGTTAATAACCCTGAAGTATGTACCAAGTCATTTGTGTTCTCAAATAAGTCTATAAGTTATTGTGAGCCTACGTGTAGGGTTGATATTTGGTTTTTTTTAAACTCTGAAGTATTTGCCAAGTTGTTGACATGGTTCTAAATGACACCGATGTTAAAACCATGCTCGTGCTACCAGCTTGTAGGCCTATTCTGTAAAATATTCGCTTAACGAATCGTTATCATAACGAAATCGTTATTATGAAAATTGTTATATCTACTTAATGATAATCGTTATCTTCGTATCCGTATTCTGTAACACATTTAAAAAAATAATAACCTTGGGATCAAGTTAAGAACTTTATTTCCTAAAATCAAATTATAATTTTAAATGAAATACCTAAAATAATTCAATATGTCACAAAACTTCTAGGCTTGCTTCTAGGTTAGATTAGTTCTGGTGGGAGTCTGCTGTCAACCTGCTAGAGCTACTACTACCATCTGTAAACAAATTGGGAAGCCTAGGAATAAAAACTTATTAAATTATTTTAATATTACCTTGCAAAAAACTGTAATATGACGAGTTTTTGAGATCACTATTCAACATAATAGCAATTTAATTTTGACAAGAATAAAAATACTGAATTATTGACAAAACATTACCTTTTTTTGTTATGTAGAATTAAATTATTGTTTACAGAATACCATTTAACGATTCTCGTTATAATAACGATATAATAATAAATGTTTACAGAATAAGCCTATTAAACAATTTTCGTTATTATTAAAATGATATAAAGTTTATACGATTCGTTATATCGTAACGATGCTTACAGAATAGCCATATTTAATATCTAGACCGCTGACACCTATTGAACAGAAACAGTTATAGTAAAAATAATAATTGTTTCTAAAAAGAATTTTGAATTACAAAGAAAAACAGAGTTGAAATATTATTATTGAAACTATAATTTAGAAGAATTTATAACAAGGTTATTTGCTTATTATTGTTCTGTTCTGTACTCGACTGTCACATAGTTCGTAGAGAATTATAATTGACAAAGTAAGATTTTGTGAAAAAAATCACATTTCACAGAAACTCTCTCCTAGATTTGTGCTACGCTAATCTAAACTTCCTTTTCACCTGAACGATGAATTACGAGTTCGGTTAACCATAAAACGCACGCAGTGTATTCTTGGACAGTTGTCACCGTTGGAGTGTAACTTCGAACTGTAGATTAAGAAGTATATCAACAGAATGAACATCGAAGTGGAAACAAAACTTCTAGATTTAAAGGTAAACAGAACCCATTCAAAACTCAAGAAACCTTTTTTGGAAACCCTACACCATGACTTAGTTTTACATTTGTGGGTTTTTTTCGGTCCGCTATCACAATCTGATCGGATTGGCGTGATCTGATTGATGACGTCAAAAGTGATTATAATCTGTACAGCAAAAGAACATGTATTTTGATATGGTGATAAGTTGAAAATTGATTTTATCAAGGACCAGAAATAGTTCTTGTTTTACACTCTAGATGAATATTTATACGAATTGTTAATTGTAAGTATTAAATATGTAACTATTTAAGTATCAGATAATTAACCAAACAGTTAACTTCTTCGTCATCTTTAAGTTCATCGACAGAATCTTCTGAATCTGAAAGCGATGATAGCAGGATATTTATTTATACTGTGCTTATAGTAGCAATCCGATCAGTCAAATCGCTGTAAAACAGCGATTCAGGAGGGCAAGGCGATAACTGATTGCAATCTAAAATTCGGTAGTGGGAGAACTTGATTCTAGAGCAAAAGAACATGTATGTGATTGAGATCGCTTAAATCGGATTTCAGTGACCGAAAGAAAGCCACTATTAATATAACATTATTATTTATAAAAAAAATACTTTCTTTACTCACAGCTGCATTCAAAAATTCCCTCCATCCGTAAATTTAAATCAAGATAAAAGTAATTTAAAAAAAATGTTTTATTTTAAAGAAACAATACAATACAGTTTATTTCGCAGTAACACTTTTTAACGCAAATTAGTGAAAAAAAAAACATTATAGCACTTTATTTCACGCTTTTATTGTATAAAACAATACATACCTATATACTATATATAAAAACACATTCTAATAAAAAAAATTCACTCTGTTTTATAAAATATAATCTTGCTAATATCAAGACCAAAACATATCTATAATTAGAGATGCGATACGTCCTGGTTTGACCGGGACAGTCCCAATTTTAAGCTCGTGTCCCGGTGTCCCGATCGGTTTACAATGTATGTTTACAAATTTTATAAGAATTTGATTGTCAGCCCTTTGTGGCACAATCTGTCGGATAAGTTCCACAGTATCTATAGTGCGCCTGGCCTGTTAGATGTTACGCTACCATAAAATATACTGACGTGTCCTAAAAGTTTTACTTGGTGTTGATGAAAGATTCGTGTTTGTTTGATAGTGCGATTAGTGCATAGTGTCTATTGCGAAATTGCGATTGTAAAATCTTACATAGTGAAAAATATGACTGGTTTGGTAAACAATAAAATACCTATTGTAAATATATATATAATTTATTTTTTTGTTTATTGTCTTTATTTTGTATTGTAATGACTCAATATTTTCAAAATAAAACTTTTTTATTTATGTACTAATTAATTACTAACCTCCTTTCTCTGCACTAACATCAAGGGAAAAAAACCCGGAGGGGGGGGTCCCGGTTAGGACATTTTAAAATATGGCAACCCTATCTATAATATTAATATAAATTATCTATAATTTAAATTAATTATTATTTTTTTTAAATAAACTATGTTGTTAAAGTGGGACTGGTAATAAAAACAAACTGGGATACCAAGAAATGGTTCATAAACCGTGATTTATTTATATTTTTTTTTACTATTTCGGTGTCTTATGAGTCTATAAACGCACTAAAAACACGTCGTTAAGAAGATCTATAGACGCACTGTTTTTACCGCTTTTTCGTTTTCTACAGGTGGTATGACTGCTTTCGAAACTAGCAGATGTATGACACATAACCTCAAATTGCTGTCAGTTAACAATGAATTTTCATCTGTAAAGTTAGTATTGTTAGCGAATATCGCTACCAACATAACGGACAAAAAATACGAAGTCATATTTTTGGCAAGTAGCATTTTTTCTAAATCTAACAATTATACGCGTAAATATATCTTAATAGAAAAAAATAGTATAAAAACATTTTTCATGAGGCCTGTTATCGCACTCGTCCTTTGTAAAACTCGCCACTAAGCGGCACGTTTTCCAAACTTGCCCGTTAACAGATTGCCTTATGAAACTTGTTTTTACCTTCCGTACCCTTGGTAAGGAAGGTATAGGGATCGTGCTAAAAATCACATATCAAGATTTTGGTAAATGACCACGTTTTAAGGTCCCTAGAATCCATTTTTAACATTTTCACGATGATGTCTGTATGTATGTGTGTGTGTATGTGTGCGTGTATGTGTGTGTGTGTGTGAGTGTGCGTGTGAATCCTCTTTATGCTCTAACTCAAATACTATCATTTAGAAAATTTTGAAACCTTATATTTCTACCTTACTCTAATATGGAAATAAGCCATTAGATTTTAGTGTCAATCAGATAACCGGAAATGGCAGTCTACTTGAAACTCAAAATAGTTTTTCTTTAAAAAACACCTTTAAATGTTATTTTTTCGCAATTTGTTATTATAAAAATTAAATATTATTCCATTTTCTACAGGTTTGCATTAATACTTTTTCTATATATTTTATCGATAAATTTATAAAGTAATATAAACATTATATCTCGGAGCTTATGCTTTAAACACATCTCCATGGTTACACAGTTCAGCTCAAATGTATGTAAACTGACAGATAAATGTCACTGACACAAATATAATCATTTCAAATTAATAACAGTAACGTTTCAAAAAGAAAATTGGAAATAGAACAATAGTTACATGGAAAGGAACTTAGTAAACTTAATTTCAAATTAATAGTAACCTAATAAAACGAAAATTGTAAATAGAACAATAGTTATATGGAAATGAACTTAAGATACATAATTTCTAGCATTAGTAAATATGCAGGTATGTAAAAATAAATATATTATCACGGCATATTACCCATTGCTGAGTGTTCCAAATCTGCTTTGTACACAGATTTCGGTAATGATGATATATTTGTCTCGTGCGGGCGTTTACCAATCGTCACCTCACGGGCACTCATTGCTAGCGTGAAGAGTGCAACACGGGGGTCAATTTTTGCCATTTAAAATTCGAAATATTTGGCGTTGATCGGGATAGAATCGGGTTCCCCAGATTCGCAACCAGACATCAGGCACGCGGCAACGAGACCCTATAGGTATGTATTTAAATTAATAAAAATTAAATAGAGGGAGGTATTGTGTTGTTCACATCAGATATTTTAATATACTGTATTAAAACAGTCCTAAACGTATTCAAACCGAATTTGGTTAAAAATATACTGTACTTTTCCCGTATTTTTCAGTGTAACACGCCCAGTACATGTTTTTATATTTTTCCATGATTGCACAGTGTCCTAGTCTCAGCCTTCGCTGCAGGGTGTGTTAGTATGTAGCATGTGTGGTTTATGTGTCGCATCACACATTGTCCGGGTTAAGCGGTGTCAGCAGGCCGGCCGAATAAAACACCGAAATCCAGTTCCTGCACAGCAGGAGACAAAGAACTAAAGCTGCAGGAACAACCCTGGCAAAATAGGTTGAGGTTGGAGGTAGATTAAAAATACGTGTTTCATGAATGAATATATTAGTTTGACATTCAAAGAGGACTTCATTATAAAAATTAAACCTTATTTACAGTGGTGGATTTAGGCATAGCCACAGCAAACCCGTTCCTACGACGGACAATTTTAGGGGTGGAAAATTTTTAGTTGCATTTTTTAAATTAAAATTCGCCCACCAAAAGGCGTGACGAAAACATTCTGTAGATTAGAATATGTGCCCAATTTATACCACTTGTCCAAATTATTTTACTGATTTCTGAATATTTATGACTTCAAAATACTAAATTTTGAAAAATATTGGGTGGTAGCATGAATGGTGATTAGGAGATGTGTATCAGTGTTTTAACTGTGTCAATCGTTTATGCATGGTTTACTTTAAAGAAGTTGTGTACAATTAATTTTTCTACCTATTTGAAGTATTATTCTCTAAAATAAATGATTGACAGAATTAAAATACTGCTAGTCAATATTTTTATATAGGTAATTATTTACGAAAATAACACTAAATTTATTATTTTTATTATTACGAAAAAATATTGCATACATTTTCATTTAAAATACTTTTTAAAAAATGTGAAACCAGCTCATTATAATGAAATTTAAACCCTACTTACTTTTTCACAATCTATCCGAATCTGCAATGGGTATTCCCAGTTATGATTACAAAGTTGTACCCCTTCCCCGCCCCCCCTGGGGGTTGTGGGGGTAGGATTCTGACAGAATTTGATGTCCGTCTTCGAACCATCAAACTTTTGATTCGGGACATTTTGATGCGATGCATATTTCTCGAGTTATTCGTGGTGGTATATTTAAATGGGACACCCGATATACGAGTATATACATTTATTAGAATTATTCAAACTTTTTTTTTGTATTTCAATAATAATAGAACACATACAAAAAGTGGATATAATAAAATAAAAAAAAAATTTAACATTTCTGATATTCAAACGTTTATACGATGATAATGATATTCATGCCCGGTTTTTCAGTGGCGGTTTAAATTTCAGCTCAGTTGAACCTTGAGCTTGATCCTGAACTATTTTTTGTTTATAATGTGTATATTTGAACTAGTTCATTTGAACTTAAACTGAATGTCATAATATAGAAGATGTGCTGTATAATTTGCGCTTTCTTTCACTTTTTTTTATCATTAATGTCATTTTGGCATTCCGTCACTTCATGCTGACATATAAGATATGTATTTAAGTATTATTCTTGAAGCTATAAATGGAAAATAATGATAAAAATAGTAAGAAAGAAACAATTTTTTCTCCCCAAGAAATAGACATTTTGATGTATACAGTAAAAAGTAAAAAAAAAAACTATTAAGGAATGTAGAAAGACCGATAAGATATTTTGGCAGGACAAAGAAAAGTGTTGAAAAGAAATTACTAATCAACTCAAATACCATGTGTCGAAATTCTGTAGTGTTTAAAAAGAAGTAAAAAAAATAAAGAAAAGCTCAAAATAAAAATTTGTGAACGAAAATTTTTAATCTACTAGTGGCAGTCCTCGTATTTAAGTTTCACCTACCAGTGTAACTGATAATAAAATACATGAGTTGTAGCAAATAACCGAATGTTAAAAGTAACATTTGTTCAGGTGTCACCGCTGAATTCCTGAATATTTATTAATATATTAATGTATTTTTATTTTACACATCTTTACTGACTAATTAGTACGAGAACGTATTTAGTACAATTTCTTTTAGTATTCGTATAACTCTTAATTTCTTCAATCGATATCTTACAAAAATATCAAAATCATCCTATATAACAAATTGAATAATCCTAGGTCGTATTATTTTGGTATCCTATCTTGGCAAAGGTATTCAATAAAATTAACAATATCTTCATAATATTGTTTCCATTTTTAATACCTTATTGTAATGTCAATATATATGACAAGATATCAATATACCAACCCAAGATGGCAAAATAAATAAGTGAATTATAAAATTACTGTCAAAACATTCCAC
Source organism: Harpalus rufipes (assembly GCA_951394225.1). Lineage (NCBI taxonomy): Eukaryota > Metazoa > Arthropoda > Insecta > Coleoptera > Carabidae > Harpalus > Harpalus rufipes. The sequence continues at coordinate 12,593,863 of OX596275.1, forward strand.
TAAACCAAAAATTCAATACTTAAGCTAGAAATGTTGGCGGTTCATATCAAATTTGAGCTGAGCTTATGATTTAAACCAGACTGAAAAACAGTTTAAACCCTGAACCTGAACTTAAACCAAATTTCTGGTTTAAACCGTGGCTGAAAAACCGGGCATTAGTTAACATTAGAATATCGGTTCTGCTAGAGCAGTGATGAGAAACACGCGGCCCGCGGGCTCGTATTTTTCGGTCCGCCTTACATTTTTTTAAATAGCAATTTTTTAATATAAACGTTACTTTATAAAATCAGCTGTTTTGTTTCATTCATTTACGTCAGTCAGATTGCCTAACTTATATTTAACGTGAAAGTAGTAGAAGCAGAGGTCTTTCAAATTTACCGCTGGATATTTGTTGGAATAAAACAGTATACCTATTAAACTATATACCGCTAAACCCCTATCTCTCGTATAAGTGGAAAAAGTCCTGGACTTTAATTTATCCATCCTTATCTAGCGTTCGGACACGTGCCTACATGCGCATGTGTGCACAGCCGGTAGGCGAAGAACGTTTCAAATGCATTTGGCGCATACGCACAATGGACCGTATCCACGCTTGACGAGTGCAAAATGTTTCGGACATTTCTTGTGTGCCTTTTAGCGGTAAATAGTTTAATAGGTATATTGTTAAACTAAAAGACTAATGTGATTTTAAATAAAGAAAAATATTATGTTTATAAATTAGATAGGTATTAATATAATATTGAGATTGCATTTTAAATAGTTTAATTTTTTTTTCTTAGATAGGTTTGAGGTAAAACCTTCAGAGTTTCTCTTTACCTCAAACATATCTACGATAATACTCGTAATATGAATAATGAACTGGAGTCCTTCATCAACATTTTTTTTTTGTGTACGAAACTTGTGGCTCGCGAAACTTTTCTAGTATTTATTTAAATTTGGCCCTCTTTAAAAACAAGTTGCTCTTCACTGTGCTAGAGATATAATAGCTCAACAGATTTTTTTAAAATTATAACTTAATTTTTTACCTCTCGCTAAGAGAGGTATTGCATTCATGCTAAAAATCGCATATCCAGATTTTATTGAATAAGCACGTTTTAAGGTCTCTACAATCCGATTTTAACATTTTTACGATGATGTCTGTGTGTGTGTGTGTGTGTGTGGATGTGTGTGTGTGTGTGTGTGTGTGTGTGTGTATGTGTGTATGTGTGTGGGATGTTGGAAGGACGGTTACTCAAAAACTATAAGACTTTAAATTTGTTTAGCTACGTATTTCCCAATCGGACATTCATGGGAAGATCTGAAAAGGTTTTGGTAACAATTGGACAACCGGAAGTAGAAGATTCTTGAAAAAAAATCTTCTAAATATTATTTTTTGAAAATTTTTCGTGGTAATATTAAAGAAAAATAAAAACTCTATCTGATACATTTAAATATTATATTATATATTCCATAGATTAAATCTATTAGATTTAGAGATAAAAGAAGTATAATATATAAAATAATCTGTTGTAATAAATTTGACAGCCGAAAGAATGCCATGAAAAATAGTTGATAATTTAAATTATTTGTAACTGACAGATAAATGTCAGTGTCAGAAATAATGAGTAATGAATTAAAAATGTACTTGGAGAATCCCTTAGTTCTTGATCTGTGACTATTATGGAGATGACAAGTCTAGGTTGAAGGACTTAAATTTGTTTCAAACATTATGGGACAATGTACACCAGTACTGTAGACTAGAGTAACTTTGAATTGCGAAAAAGCTATCAAATTCTTCTCAAGTAAGTTGTAAATATTGACAAAATCGGAGTGCAATCTATCCGTCACTTTATTAAAGGGAATTAAGGTTATTTAGATATAAGAAGTATGAAAAAATAAAATGTAAAAGAAGATATATAAGAATAGATGCACAATCCAGATATATACATTTTAGACCGCCCAAAATTAATGTTTTTACTAGAAGAATATGAAGAGAAAGTAAACAAAGTTGTTCGAATTGAAAATTGCTGTTACCAGCCTAATATTTATATATGGTAAACTCTACTTTGTAATTTATTGTAACATAATTTATGGTAAAATATCTTCATGTTGAGACATGCTATTATTGAATAATAAAGAAGTTTATACGTCATAGATTTATATGAATATATTATTTGTATTTATAAAAATAATCTTTGCTTTATGCATACAGCCAGGTAAAATATACGGCGAGAGGTTATGTGCTGGCCACATCAGATTTTTTTATTACGTTATTAACCTTTTTATACTATTAATGTAATTTTTACACTGAAGATAATTTACTTTGCATTTTCTTTTTTTCTCTCTTTCTTTTTCTCTCTTTCTCTCCATCTCTCTGTCTGTCTGTCTCTCAGTCCGTATGTCTGTGTATTCTTCATTTTTAACTTAATGTATTGAAATATTTTGCCACTCTATAAATTCTGAACTTAATAAATGACATTCTCAGTGTCAAGCGTAATTTAAATAAACAATATGTTTGCGAAATAATTTTACTAGACATATAAATATGCTGCAACAAATTTTATATATGAAATATATGGCCGCAGTCCGAAATTTATGTGCTGGCCATAGCAGATTATTTTATAAATTATATTGTTCTATTTAAAATTTTAATATCACAATTATTTTCACAAAAGTGACATAGCTTTAATACTTTTCAAAATTCCAACAATAACTATTGAAATTGGAAAATACTACATTATATGCGGAAAATTGAAATAAAGTTTTCCGTTGTTTTCGTATGTTCGCAGTGAAAGAAAATTAATATATTTGAAGCATTGGTAGCCGGTGCACGGTATCAATGAAGTAATCTGACGTTTATCAGTTTTGTGGAGAATTTACTTTCCACTTATTCCATAGTTTCCATTACTGATATTTGTTTTTATTGGGAAAACGAGCTACAAAACTTTTATAGTTCCATTAAATTCAATATTGCTTATTACGTACGTTTGTATGACAAAAGTTTATTGAAATTTATGCAGTTTGAAATTGGTATAATTATGCAGTAATCGAAAATGAAAAGCTGAAAGTAATCAATGAGAAATACCACCCTTGATATTATGTAGTTTGTTCAATAGATTGACTTGATTTTAACAATGGTGAAACAGGTTCCATTTCAATGAAAGATTTACTTACCGACCAGTCGCGGTAGGATAAATATAAATAAATATTTTTTCTAGTTAATCAGGTAGGTCAAGGAAAACAAAATTTGCGTATTTATTTGGTAACTTCAGGTTCACTCTTGAACTAACCTCTAACCAACCTGTGTTACTTCCAAATAAATGATACAGTTCTCAAATTTGGCGGAATATTCGAATTCAAGTAATTTATTTAGATCCATTGGTAGTATAGTTGGCTCTTTTCACCGTGATTGTGATTTTATTTGTATATATACAACTCCAAGTGTAATCCACATGTATATTTTAAGAAATAAATAAAGAACACAACTGGTTAGAAAGAGTAGACAGGTTGGATCTAATGACCCAGCAAGTCTGTTGGGTTAGTTATGTCAGTTCAGGATCACTTCAAGGATACTTAAAATGTGCCAACTAACCTACCAAGTTACTCTAAAAGTCCCAAATAAATACGGCCTTATTTATCTGTTAAGTTGTGAAATTTAAGTTAATTAGCGCCGGTTTTATAAAGAAATTTAATCTCCACTTAAATTTTACTTCAATAGTAAATTTAATGAAATGAAAAAAGCAACGCATTTTTTTTTTTTTGGCAGCAATGAATTAAATTTCATAGGAACAGATAACTGAATTTTAAGTGAAACTTAGAATTTTTAAAGTATCGTTTTGAGTGCAAATATGGAATTAATTAGAGCATTTTCGATTGATCATATACAGGATTTTGACCGCGAAAGTTTACAAGAAGTTTAATCAACCAAACTAATCATGTGAAGGATTTAGGTGTGACACTATACAAAAAGTTAATTTTTAACATTCACATCGACAATATTGTGAAAAAGGCTTACACAATGTTAGGCTTTCTAATACGAACAAGCTGTAATTTTAAACATCCATCCACTATTTTAACATTGTTAGAAGTCAACTGGTGTTTGCTTCTGTATGTTGGTACCCACGGTATGATATTTATATAAATCGTATTGAAGCCATTCAACGATTTTTTTAAAAATTTCTGAATCGTAAGTTTCCAACATATAGGCCAACATTGTTGTCATTAGAAAACAGAAGAAAGTTAAGCGACCCTGCGTTTTTACATAAAACTTTTTAATAATGTTGTCGATTCCCCAGAATTATTATCATCATTTCATCTCATAGGACTCAATTATTATACTAGAACAACAGATATTTCAAATATTAATAAAAATATATTAACCTTAGCTTGACAGATAAATCGCTAACATTTGTTAATGTTTAGTTTCAATTCCATGGCTACCGTTGTTTTTTACCTTCCATCACCTTTAGGTAAGCAAGGTATTGTCTTTGATCAAAAAATTCAATGAGTTTTTAGTGAATAAGCATGTTTTAGGGTCCCTATAATACGATTTTACCGTTTTTACTATGGTCTCTGTATGTATGTGTGTCTGTGTATGTGTGACGAAAGTTTCGGATCGCATAACTTCAATACCACGATTCCAAAAATTATAATTTTTCGTATACCTCAAGATTACATCCAGAAGAAGAGGTGAATAGATTTTGGTTATAATTGGTCAACCAGACGAACTCATATTTGAAGATTTTAATAGTTAAATATCATTTATTGACATTTAACGTTATTATAACTTAAAGAATATATTATTTTCTATACGATTTGATTGCATTTTATACTTCATATTCAACAGATATAGAGTTAAAGAATTATAAAGGTATTAAATTTCATAAATCAGCCAGCTATGCTAATCATGGAAACTGCTAATATATTCAGATAATTCAAATTGACAGATGTCAGTATCAATGAAAAGTAAATTAATGTGGCAGAGATGAGGATGTTGAAGTAGATGTTGGGGAAGACACAGACAGATACGGTAAGGAAATAACTCTATTGTTACAAGCTTCTAGAAAGATACAAGAGAGACGATTACATTGGTTTGAACATGTCATGAGGAGAGATGAAGAATATATTGGAAGAAGAATGAATAGCTTAGTAATAGAAGGTTGAAGAAACAGAAGAAGACCAAAGATAGAATTGAAGGACTGTATTGCGGAAGACTTGAGAGAAAAGGAACTGAATGAGAATGACATGCAAAACAGAAATGAGTGGAAAAAGAAAATAAAAAATAGCGACCCCTAACGAATGGGAAAAGCTAGAGAATAAGATGTCAGTGTCAAGTACAATTTGCATAGTTTGTTTGAAATTTAGAATCTTTTGCAAGAAAATTTAAGTATGGAATTTATACATAATACACAGGATTGACGGAAGGTATTGTGGTGGCCACATCAGATTTTTCTTATTGATTCAGACGGAATTTTAAGATATACAACATTTATTTGAATCTTTTTAACTTAAAATAATTAGGGAAACTGGAAATTACGAAAGAATGATTTTTACATGCTAAAGTCCTATGTTCTGGTGTCGCGATCAACATCCTGTATAAATTATAAACTGAAATTAATTTGACAGTTAATAAATCTCCTTATAATTCGTTTGAAAGCTCTAATCAGTTTTTAAGACTTCGCAAATATTAATTTGACAGCTTTAACAGTTTTTAAGTCTCCCAAAAATTAGGATGATAACATTTGAAAAGAAGATTTGTTGGGAGCTTAAGAAATGGAAGAAAAGAATGGTGAAGTGTGTTATTACTGAAGGGAGCTACTCTGATTATATTTCAAATAAAATTCTACTTAAATAATATGAACCCTGTCACCATGTATCTTATTCTCAATAATTCTAATAATCTAGTGTCTCTTAAGTATGTATCAAGGCTGCAGATAATTTAGTGAATATCTCTCTGATTGTATGTCATTAGTTTATCTTAAATTTCAATTGCAACAAAACCAATGCATATAGTTAATTAATATAAAAAATTGATTACAATAATATAAATTAATTGATGGAAATCAAGTCGTATCAAACACATTTTTTTTTTCTTTTCAGATTTTTTTTACATTGCTGTAACTCCGAATTGGTTTACTGACAACATAATGTGTAATACTTACATCCGGAACTTACAATATATGTATGTGTAGCTAATATATAATTAGTATCTAGAAAAAATGTCAAATGTTAATTGTAGCACAAAATATAAAATTAGCTTTTCCGGGAAATAGCATGAATTCTAAAACGAGTAGTTCGCGACGTTTTAACGACAGCGATTCAGAAGATAGAATAAAAAGGTTGGTGTTTTGACTCGAAATGGAAAATAATTATGTTGTAAAATAACATGTCAATTTTTCTGTAATTGAATTATAATACATATATCACGCCAGCAATGGGTAATATGCCGTGATGATATATTCATTTATTTATCACACTATGTTGAATTTTCTGTTATCAAACACAATTAAAATCTAAAAGAGTTATTAAAAAAAATTGAATAATATTAACACTTATACGTACTTATAGAACTTTCAACTTCAACTGCATAAAAAAACAACTAATAAATGGTATTATATGAATATGTAGACATTTATCTCAGTTATACAAACGTGAATGGTTATTTCTTAGCTTAACATACACTATATACGAGCAAACAGACATCGCATAAGTAGATACTCTAACATAGCAAACACTACAAACAGTTAGCTTTCATCAGATTACCAATCACACATTGAGTGAGACTTAGTAAACACTTAATAGAGGTTAGAGGTGAATACTAATCTATTAGTAATAATAATAATAATAATAATAAATTATTCTCGACCAAATTACATTATTCAATTAATTAGTAGTAGATTGTACTTATTGGAAAATTAGGAGTAAAATTATTGAAAATTAAATAAATACTATTTTTTTGGTCAATATTTTTATTAATAGGGTACTATACCATAGTCAAATTTTAACAATCTTGGATAAGAATGCGAAAATATACGTAAATTAATGAGTATTCGTAAAACAAATTTGTTTAAATATTTAGTTCGCAAATTACAAGTTATTGAAGTCGATTAATAATTAGGATGACGTATGAGGTCTTTGCAATTTGATTGGTTCCCTGATTTTAAAAGCGAGAATCGCGCACTTCATTTGCCCGCCTACCGTGAAACATTAATGGAAAACACTAGCGCCATCCAGCGCCATTGTTTATATCACAATATTGTCAAACAATGATCAAACTGTTTCAATGTTATTATATAAAAATATTTCAGCTATGGGAACATGAAAAATTTTTTGTACTCTTTAGAACTAATAGTTTATCGGCCACTTGCTACGTCATTCGCCAAATTTTTAAAACTTTAAAAATTCATATCTCGCTTATTACATAAAAATTTTAAGTTGCGTTTATAATAAAATTCTTAGTTCATCCTGTTCTTAAAAAAAATGGTATAAGACCCTATTAATGGAACATAATTTGTAAAATAAATGGTGAGTAAAAATAATTAATTATCAGTATCAAATTACAATTGGCCGGTGAGCTTTGTTAATTTGGTCATTAAGTAATGGTTAGTATTGTCTGAAATAAATGTTATATACAAACTATACATAAGTTATAGTTTGGTTAATTTAGGTTAGATCAACTTATAATTATTTTTATTATAAATATTGACTATTTATTTAAAATATTGATCGAATAGTAGCCCTTTGTATTGATTAGTATTTTTGGCTGATGGGACGGCCGGGATTCGATTCAGACCCACGTCAAACTTGAAACCATCATCTCATTATTATCATTACCAAAATCTGTGAATAATAATATTAATTAGCACACCAAAAAATGGGTAATAAGTCATGATGATATAATTATTTTGTTGTTTATAAATATATTTAAGTTTAACGACGGTTGAACTCGATCGAAAACATAAAATTTCGTATGTTCGAGTTTTTCGTTTTGATTAGTGCCTACATATAAATAAGTATATATTAGCCGTGTTCTTTCGGGCTGTGACTCACAATCTAAATCATCAAAGTGATCATGATTAAGAAAAAAATATGTTTCTTCGTTTCTTATTCGTTGTCCCCACTTTCTCATTTTGTGATCACTAGACAACCTTCTCCTTTCCATTCTGAATCATCCTTTTTGACTGATCACACGGATTCATTTCAGAGTAAATTTAAAAATGGCTAACGACAATAGGTTTTCGAGAGTAGAAATTTATCAATGTGGGGTTTGTTTGATAAAAGTCTTACAAAAGCATGTAATGACTCACCATACTTTTGAAAACAAAGAAAATATGATGCATACAAGATTTGTTTTAAGTAAACATACTTCTTATGTTACCAAGAACATTTTTTTTACTTCTATATGATCCATTTGTAATGTTCTCACTATAACACTTGACAGCAGATTGTTCATAAAATAAAATAAATTAGTTTGTATTGTTTGATTTGGATATTTGATGCTAGATGGTGTTTATATTATTGAAGTTGTTTTCTTGATATACTTTTTAAATCATGATTTAAAATGATCACGATTAAACTAATCAGGACTCACAAAATCACAATCACAGCACAAAGGAACACGGCTAAAGTTATTGAAAATAATGTTACCTATTGCCAATATTAAAATGTTGATCAGTTTCGAATTCGGGCCGTTAAAACCACAACCCTATAATAATAAATATTTCCTTTTACTTTATTTTAAAATATATTTTAATAATAGAAGAAATATGTACAACGCATTGATATCAATATGTATTTCTCAATAAGTGGATTCAAAGACAAAGTTATTATTCATTTATTATTCCATACAATATGTATTTCTTGTTTTATCTCAAATAAAATATTTCATTCTCTGTTGAAATTCTTGCAGTTAGACCAATTTACAACTTCTTAAAATGTTTTCTCTTCTTAAAGTGTTATATATTTTGCAAAGTTTATTTTGTGCATAACAGGTTGAAGAAGCAAGTTTTGATTCGCTACATTGTAGTTGTATTGGAGACTATAACGAAGCTAATTCGCTTGAAGACCAAAAGGAAATAAACAATTTAAGTCCGCATTTATCTTGGAGTAGTGCGAGAGCGAGAGCTACGGAGGGCAGGGCCGGACTGGAAATTTATTCGCGAAACTGTCACATTCATTCCGAATTTGCTTATTTATTTATATTCCAATTACATGGGGGAGATCTATTGCCTCAATAAATACTAAATAGTTGGAATGCAAATCGGGTGCCTACTAGTCACAGATTAAAATTCTGGGGAGGTTTAAATACATCATTTGTTATTTAAAACAGGATATTATAGAGTAAAATAATTAACTAATGCTACAATGTTGTAAGCATCATTCATTATCATTAATAAACATTTACTATATTTATTTATTTCTTTTGAAAAGAGGTCCTAATTTAAATACGATTTTATTTAGGTTTTATAGTTTAATGTGACTATAGGCGCTGTGCACAAAAGTAATCAGCGCCGACATCGGACAAAAATTAAAGTTTTGGGTCAACAAGGTTATGTTTTTATGCCAGAATAATTTTGCAATTTCTATTTCATAAAACATTTGTAATGAATAATGAATGCGAATAATAGGACGTCAAATTATTATGTGATGCAGTGGGGGATGTAATAATTCTTATAAAATTACCAATTGAAGTATTAAATTTTACATATTTCCTAGAATATTATATGAGGGACAGATGCTTAATAAAATAACTTTTCAAGACATATCTTCTACATATTTTCTCATTGTAAAAGATATGAATAAATTTAAACAATGGTCATATGATTGCAACAATGAATTGTACAAAAATGTGTTTTTTAAGTTACAATATTTGAACAAGATATAATACAAGAAGCTGAAAATTGTCTAATAATTCGTCAATTTATCATAGATTGTGTACCATGTAATGTTAATGTTCAGGTAGAATGTAGAAACTCACAGGATTCGTATTTTTCGTTTATTTTCCTTTCCGAGCTTGTGCCACTGATACCATTTAGTGCCTGGTATATTTTTCATTTATTGCGAATATAATAGAAAAATATGCTAACATCCTCCAAGTTCTCCAACTCTTAAATCGCAATTTCATTGTGTGTGGTGCATCTTATTAATATTATAAAATGTAATATAAAACTATATATAATAAAATGGTTTACAGAAAGCACACATATACTGAGAAAAATTATAAATTTTTCTACAATACCTTCGCTGGTTTTTTTAACTTTTTTGAATTAGTCACATCACATATAGTATTTTATATAAATTCTTTATTCATTTCAATATACTATGATGTATAATATTCATATACATTAACAAAAACTCAAAATAAGGTAGTAAATTGTAACACCTTATCGATATATTAAAATTTATTCGGTACCCAAAAGTAACAAAGTAGCCGTTAGAGGCGCTGACGCTCAAAATGTGCACATCCCCAATTTACTAAAAGGTATCCCAATAAGAATGCCGAATTTAATTTTGAAATAAAATAAACCTTTTTTGTGCTTCCCTCTAGTAACAGTATTTACCTCTAAATAGTGCAGAAACATATTGTTACCGCCTGTACCAGTAAAAAGTAGTAATTTTTAGAGTTATAAGTTGGCATAACTGTTCTGGTGAAATGACAATTTCTTATTGTGTTCAATATAGTAACTAGCAAAATGTTTACAAATTATAGTACCAAATCTTTAATTATAACTTATATGAACACATTTGAGATAAATATAACAAGTACAGTAGAATTTTTGAAAGATGTCCGATCAAGGTCATCTACGAATTGTATGAATTAAGATTTTAGCTCCGCCCATTATGACAAATTCAGTAGTGTCGTTTACTTCGTTTTTATGATAAGATACTAGTTATTTTATTATTATAAAAATATGTGTTAAAATAAAAACATTCAAAATTCAAAAATAAGTCAACTGGTAAGTTTATTAGCAAATGTAAAACCAAACATGTGAAAAATAAGATACTGACACAATATGTCAGTGTCAGTGACTCTGACGGGAAATAACGTTATTCGTACGGCTATGAATTAAGGTAATGTGTCTGAATTAATAAATAAACCTACGTTACAGCGAAAATATTATCAACAACAAGCATCGTTTTAAAGTGGAATGTCCTAACTATGTCAAAACAATATGAATTTTTGAAAGAATCCATCCTCATCGCACACGCTTATAGCCTTTGCAAAGGAGAGATAAATGTATGCCAATCTGTTAATTCGTTCATGATACAGATGATCTTAATCGGACATCTTTAAAAAAAATCTGATGTGGACACCACACGACTTCCTTGTACGATTATTAACGATTATTAAACTATACATATTTTTTTAATAAATAAATTACAAAATATTAATTTTAACTTCAAAACAGTAAGATATATAGCGACCATAATCTAACCCGGTTCTTTTTAAAGACAGTTTTGATTACAACAAAGAAATATTTGATTACAACAATGAATATGACTAATTTCACAATAAAAATATAATATTTGTTATTGTACGAATCATAAAATTGCACGTATTTAACGTAATTTGACATGAACTTTTTTTTAATTTTTTTGTCCTAATCCATAGCAAGCTTTATTACAAAAACAAAAAAGTATATAATTTTTAAATTTACATATCTCGCTTATACAAAGGGCTAATTTAATAATACTTGATGTGATAGATGCAGAAATTAATTCTCTAAAACTTTTATTTGAAGCATTTATTTCTAAAATCAAAATAAAATCATTTTATTCAAGAAAAACTGTTAACAACTTCAAGTAATGTACCACTTCCGGTTAGTCTATTTTAACTAAAATGTATTATGTTATTTCTATTAACATAAAAGTCTTGTATACCAAATTTGAAAAGTTTTGGATTATATTTTAAAACAGTTTTTCATTAAAATCTATTATAGGCTTCATGTAAAGAGCCACTTCTGGAAATTGTGTAATAACCAGAAAGAGAGGTGCACAACTAGATGTTATAGCAGTCCTAAATACAAAATTTCAACTTTCTACGGCTTACCGTTTTTGAGTTATGCGAGATACTACGTACAGACGTCACGACGAAATTAGTCAAAATGGATTCAGGGATGATCAAAATGGATATTTCCGCTGAAATCTGAAAACCGAAATTTTTCGCGATTACAATACTTCCTTTACTTACGTACAAGGAAGTAAAAATACTGTACATAATTATATTTGAAGTTACAATACCAAACCAATAAAAAAATTGTTGATATTTCAGGTTTAATAATCTTGAGTTACGGATTTCTAACATAAACCTTTGATTTCAGAAAATCCCACAAAAACAAGTCGTATGACGTCAAATCACAAGATCTTGCTGGCAAATTGATGTCGGAATTTATGGAAATGATACGTATATTTTGAGCATACTTGAATATGCAGGCCTAATCTGGTACCCATTCCATGAATATCAGTGTACAACTGTAGACCGTATACATCGTAGGTTTGTAAAATTCTTTTAAAGTATATAAGGTTTATCCAGATAAAGGAATAGAGGAAATTCACTTCTTGACAGACATTCCATGCCATCTCTAGCTGCCAGGCGAGAGCTATCTAGCGGCAGGTTCCTCTGGATGTTACTAAACAATAAAATGGACGTTCCTCGTTCCTTTTATCTCGAGTATCGTTCTATGTGCCGAGATTGGTGTCTAGGCATTCAAGAACCTTCTACCTACCAAGACTGATGTTTTGCAGCGATCTCCCATATATACTTTGTGTTAATGCGGAGAAAGTTTTTGCTGATATTTTTTTGTAATGTTCATGTTATAAGTATTACACTTTTTAAGTATTTATTAATCAATTATTTGTATATGTACGTCAATTATTTTATTTATTATTATATTTTGTTATGTAATGGTCCTCTGTTGGGCAATATATTATTTATTTATTTAATAAATCAATTGTTTACGCGCAGTATGACAGGTCCCGGGCCTATACCTATACCATACCAACCAGAAGAACTCCGTAATCATGTTTTCTCCTCACTTATATCACGGATTCTTGTGTTCACTCTGTATACAAACTTCCACATCTTATATGGATTCGAATTCGTGACTCGTACCCTTGGCGTACTCATGTCTGTTGTTCTAATAAATGAGCCACCATCGCCATTTGACTTAATAATGTTTATCTCGCAATTGAAAAGGTTTCTTGAGTAATAAATTTCACTGTCAACAATAATTCAATTTACATAATCTTGAGAGAGCATTGAAAAGAAAATATTAGTAATACGATCAATTAAATTGGAATAGAATGATGAAAATGTGCCAACACTATTACACTTTGTTCCACCTTACCAATTCAGTATTGTAAAGAATAGGGCATAGTTTTGAACTATCTGATTGGCTGAAATTAGAGCTAAGTTTACACAATGTAATTTCAGATTAATGTCAGTGTACATGACATGTGACATCTCGTGTCATTTTTATGTGCAATGTCAAGTATCATCTTTATTGGATTTTGAAAGCAAATAGATAATATTTTATATTTCGCACTTACCGACTAGAATATACAAAGTTTCGGTGGCATTATGATACGTTTTTAATATTTTAATAACATGTCAGATGACAATAGTTGAATACCGCCATTTTTTTGATTACGTCTGTTTAAAACTGGCGCTGATGTGAGCGCCATCTACAGAATTGGAATACGGTATAAATATGAGTTTACAAAAACTGAAATGGCGGTAGATAATGTACTGACCACATACGTTTTTTTTTGATAGATCACAACATGACATCAATTTAATTTGTAACTGAATTAGCTTCGTTTAAATTTATATTTTTCTGTGATCTTGAACTTGAAATATTTGTCCTAATCCGTCCCTGCACTGAGTAAGCATCGAATGATCGCTCACTGCTGCAATTCGCCTAGTTATAGTCGGTGCGATAATTTTAGCTCATTCATGACTCCAATCATTGCACTCCAATCACAATTACCATTCCTGTGAAAACGGAATTACTAGCCAGTTTTAAACCACCTTCACCTTCAACGACAATAATTGCTTCCACGAGTAAATTATCGAAGACTCTTTTGCTCAATAAGAAAGATGAAATTAAATCAGTTTAGAGAGATATCTATCTATAGATAATAAATATAAAGTTTTATAAATTGGGGAACATGATTTCGAATTAAATACAACAAGGATTTTTAAAAATTTATCGTATCGGAGGAAAGCTTTATAACCATCTTTTTTTGCCCTATTCATGTGTGGTATTGTTGTTTTCTGGTGTTAACAATTTCTTTCGGTTAGTCAAATTCATTGTATATTTTTTGCCTTTGAGGAGTCTTAAATTTGTTATTATTACTTTCTTTACTCTTTTGGAGCTGAACTTCTGGTCTCATGTTTATGTTTGTAAAGTAATCTATTTTTAGATCATCGCTTGTGAGATGTCTTCTTTGGGTTTTTCTTGAATAGCAAATATTATATTTCTTTAACTCATAATTTCATTTCTAATCTTGGTATATCCGTCTTCTTTGTTGCAAGATTTTTTTCAAGTTCTTGAATTCTTACCTACCCTTTAACATTTTGTAATTAAAAAGCATTAATTGACTGTTGCAGATTTCAATTTTTTTAGCAATATTATTTTTTTGTTTAATTGGTTCAGTTCTTTATTTAATATGTATGGTAGCCATATTTTTATCTTTGAATTATTTAATATTTATTATTTCATTCCAATATAGTTGAGAACACTAATTTATTGCAATATTTAAATCACACTTTTGCGCGCTAAAGTAAACTTGCTGGGTTTCACTGAACTTGAACAAGATCCTGAATAGAATTGTTTATTCACAGAATCACAATGTCATTTCGCTGCATAATGTTATTTTAAAGTAGATATATAATCTGAACCGTGATTTTTTTGAACATTTTGGTGGTTATTTGGTTTTAAATATTATTGAAATATGTTTTTTTTGTTTCATTATATGCGTTGTTTAAAAAGAGAATTCAATATTATTCAATGAACTGGGTGACCGGAGTCAAACTTGACACAGTTAGAAGTTAGAAGAAGTAAGAAGCAATATAGGAATTAAACAGAGAGAAAACAGCATAGGAGTCCAGAGCTCCGACCAATAATATCACTTGGTTACTCCATATACAGTGTATAAGGTGGGGACAGTCAGTGTCTCAGTGCAGAATGCAATCTGCAGTTTCCAAGCGAAACTAATGATGCAAATTGTGCGCTCTGCTATCTTCATTGGCGGTGTTATTATTTAGGGTAGCTGTTCTTATGTTTAAACTTTAAACTAGTAAGTAACCAATTTTTTTTATATCTAGCATTTTTCATGATTTTTGTCTAAGTATAGTTTATAGTTTTGAGTTCAAAATTTGCCTCATTCCTAAAAGGAACAAGTCGTCACTGAAATTGAAAACATGTATACATTCTAGCAATAGTGTTACCTACCCTAGTATAATAGGTATATTATTAATATTATTATTTTATAGTTTATGACCAGTTGAAATCATTTTGTGTACGATCATAAATCCTTCCCAATAATTTTATTAACTTCGGAAGTTAATAAATTTAAACAGGATTGATTCTATTCATAGTACAAATAATATACGCGTATAAAATTATAATATACGTACATATTTCCATATCCATCTATTTATATGTGTGTATACAATAAATCAAACTAGTCTGCCATTTCATCCTCCAGGTGTAACTATGCGTGCTTCCCACGGAAATCACTTCTCTTTCCTCCATCCAATAAAACATGTAGTAGTATTAAATTTAGACAGCGTCAGTACACTATATTAGTCTGCTCAAACTTTCACAACATCCACATGCGAAGCGAACTACGGAACAACAGAGCAACAAATGACTCCATTCCCCAGTCGCCAGCAGGACGTTGATTTGCGATAATTGTCACTACTTCACACGGGATACTTTATTCAAAGACAATATTGGCAAAGTTTCTGAAATCGTGGTTGTTCACTAGCAAGAGCTAATTTCGTACAAAGGTTTTCGCACTTTTTATTTAGTGGACACTTACTATATGTTATAGTTTGGAGTACTTTTGCATAATAAAATTCTTAATTGTTATGATTTTATATATTTTAATTTTCTTTTACTATTAGTTTGAAGGCTAAGTGCTAGTCACTTTTGTCACGGAGACCTGTAAGATTTATTCTAACATGGCCCTAGTTTTCTGGAAGCAGTGTCAGAGAACTCATGAAGCCAGTTCTGCTCCAGATTTTATCCTGACTTCATCTTTAATTATTCATATTTTGAGAATCTTTTCATACATATTTAATATGGCTATACCTACTTGAAAATTATGGGAAAACAAGAAAAACAACTAACATTTGTCAGTTATGGACATAATAATTAATTGCTGTCATTTTGACACGGGTCCCTATATCCGCTTGCCAAAGTTAGCAGTCACGTCACTGCACGCGTCCTATACATAAATTTTCTTGCAAAAGATCTTATATTTCCAGTAAATTTATTTCATAAACAAACTATGCAAATTGCACTTGACACTGACATTTTCTTCTTCTTTAGTTTTTCCCATTTGTTAGGGGTCGCTATTTTTTATTTTCTTCTTCCTCACATTTTTGTTTTGTGTCGTGTCGTCCTCATTCAGTTCCTTTTCTCTCAAGTCTTCCTAAATACAGTCCTTTCATCTTATATTTGGTCGTGCTATGTTTCTTTTACCTTCTATTACTGAACTATTCATTTTTCTTCGAATATATTCATCCTCATGACATGTTCAAACCAATGTAATCGTCTCTCTTATATCTTTCTAGAAACATTAGAGTTGTTTCCCTTATTCATTCATTCATTTACTTTTCATTGATACTGACATCTGTCAATTTGAATTTTCTGAATATATTTGCAATTTCCATGGTTAAGTTAGCATAGCTGGCTGATTTATCAAATTTAATATCTTTATAATTCTTTAACTCTATATCTGTTGAATATGAAATATAAAATGCAATCAAATCGTATAGAGAATAACATATTCTTTTAATTAAATAATATTTAACTGAGTTTTTTCAAGAAAACTTGTTAAAATCTTCAAATGAGGGTACTTCCGGTTGACCAATTATAACCAAAATCTAATCAAGTCTTCATATAGTTGTAAGGAAGAGAAATACGTAAGAATTGTAATTTTTGGAATTCTAGTATTAGATATATCGTGCCCGAAACCGCGGTCACATACACACACACACACACACACACACACACACACACACACACACACACACACACACACACACATACAGACATCATCGTAAAAATAGTAAAATCGTATTGTAAAGACCCTAAAACTTGCTTATTCAATGAAAACTCACCACTGAATTTTTTGACCAAAGACAATACCTTCCTTACCTATAGGTGACGGAAGGTAAAAAGATAAAAAGTTGAGTTTTAACTTAGGGGTTATTCAAATACTACGATCAATAGTTATATGAGATAAAAATATGAAAACAAAAAAAAAAATATTTATTTGTATCATCCAAATTCTTTAATTTATAAAAAAAAAAATATTAAAAAAAATAATATTAAAAATTTCTCTCCGTGCAAAAAGTAATAAAACAAAAATTCTCTGGCAATTAATAAAGTTCATGACAATTCCATTACTTGAAATTTCAAAGACAGCAAAGGTTAATATTGGCAATAATAAGATAAAATGTTCAGTTTTAAAGTGATTTTTAATTTTCAGTAAGAATATATAATTTGAGTAAAGTGATTTTTACATATCAGCAAAAATATACTATTATAGTTAATAGGACTATATTTTTTTTACCTTTTATACCTCCCGCTACCCTTGGTAAAGGGGGTAGAGTGATAATGTCACTGTCGTGTCAATAAATTATTTATTTCAAATTAGTAATGGTAGTATTTTAAAGAAAATATTAAAATATGAATTTATAAAATATCTAATCAATAAATTATTTTTCGTATGTTTGGAATTGAAAAAAAAATTAACGTCACAAAATAAAATTATGGTACGATTCTGGATAAGAAAATACGGATAAATTAAAATAAATAAATAAATATATCATTACGGCTTATTACCCATTGCTAGATGTGCCAATTATCTTTGTATACAGATATCGGTAATACGAGTAATGATGACATATTTGTACCGTGCGGGCGTTTAAAAGGCATCATCTCACTGGCACTCATTGCTAGCGTGATATATAATCTGAACAACAAGGGTCAATATTGTGCCATTTAAAATTCGAAATATTTTGCATCGTCAGGATCGAACCCGGTTCCCGGATTCGCGACCAGACACTCAGGCACGCGGCCACGAGACCCCATCTATGGATAATACATCTAATAAATTGGAACAATAGTTATTTTATACAATGAAAAGGAAATTAATGCAGTTGCCAGCATTAGTAAATATGTAAGTATATATTTAACAAAAAATAAATGGGGGGAGGTATTGTGCCGGCCACATCAGATTTTTGTCTTTCATCAGTCAATAGCTTGTCATATTTTAAGAGTAATAAAATAAAAATAACTTGAACATCCAAACAACGAACCAAATGTTTTTAAAATCAACAAATCATTAGATTTAGACGAATGCTGTAAAGTAAATTTAGTACTTGTATAAATAAATACCTACATTCTAATCTATTTGTACCTAGAATGCAGCAGATACGTCTGTCAACTCAGTATTTTAAAATAATGCTACACCGGTTTCACAAACGAACTGATACTTATCCAATGACAGGTGTTATTTTTAAAGTCATTTCTGTAAAGTGTGAAGTAATTTACAACCTACAAACAGTTAATAAATTGATCAACATAATAATTTTTAAAGAAATATGCTCAAAGGAAAAGTTAATACAGTTTGTTTAAAAAAATTGTTGTACTGTTTTATTAAATATTAAACAACATGACAATAATTTGATTTTTCTAATACATACATCTATCATTTTGTTTAATACATGTTTTCTTGTTATATGAAACATTAAATTTAAAAATAAAATATTAAATTTCTTTATATAATCGATAAAACGTTTGATATAACAAAAATATTAAGTTGTAAATTCGTTTCAGTTAAAATTAAATTTAATTGTAATTGGCTATTTTGTTTCACTTTTTGTTCTATAAATCGTTCAAAAAACATTGTTTCTATAAACAAATATAACTTTTATATAAATTTTTAAATTACAATTTATATTTGATAGTTAATAATAAAAATACTGATAAAATAAATTAGTGATGAAATTATCAAAAGTCGGCGCGGTAGTAGTATACATTACGGTGGTACGTACAGGTTGTCTAATTTTCGATGCTTTTTATAAGGTATTTCAGGCAATATTTAACAATAGAGCAAAATCGTTTCTATATTCCAAAATTCGAGCAAAGTTTAATAGTCACCACAGGTATTTCCGATCTTCGTTTATTTCTGAGCTACATGCAAAAACGCGTCTTTCGCCCATTTCGAACTCATATATTATTTAGTATGATAGAGAAAAAATATTTTTTACAAATTTTGTACTGTTCTTTAGATAGAATACAATGCC
This sequence comes from Harpalus rufipes, assembly GCA_951394225.1. Lineage (NCBI taxonomy): Eukaryota > Metazoa > Arthropoda > Insecta > Coleoptera > Carabidae > Harpalus > Harpalus rufipes. The sequence continues at coordinate 12,613,388 of OX596275.1, forward strand.
GTAATTAGATTTTTTAAAAACAATAATTCTCGAGATAGGTACAACATAAACTTTTTTAAATGGGGAAAAGGTTGAAAATAGCCTTATATTTTTCCTTATTTAATAAGCTTTTCAATGATATATAAAAAGTTTATTATTAAGAAGCAAATGAAAAAATCTATTACAGATTATCATTTGTTTATTTCTAATATTATTTGTTTAAGTTTTATACAATTTTTTCAATTTATTTCCTAGAAAGCATAATTAAACTATTTTTCCAATTGTGTCCAAGCCAGCTGTAACGTCGATAAATAATAATTTAACTTAGCCGCAAATAATTGTTTAAGAATAATTTTAAAAACATAGTTCATTGACAAAATCAAAATAAACAAATGATGACCTGTAATTGATTTTTTCATTAGTTTCTTAATAATTTTCAATTTTTTACCCCAATAAATTAATAATTCATCTTTTATTCATGTTTAAACAAATCATAGAATCATTGAAAAGCTTATAAAATAAGTAAAAAAATAAAACTATTTTCAGCATTTAAAAAAACCACAAGTTTGTGTTATATTTCAGGATTTTTTAAATTTTCAAAAGTGTAACTACGCCATTTTATTCTACCTAACAATAAAACGGTTCAAAATTTGTTAAAACAATAAACAAAAAAATCTGATGTGGACACCACATGACTTCCTTGTACGATTATTAAACTACACATATTTTTTTAATAATTAAATTACAAAATATTGACAGGCTTAAGCCAAGCCCGAGAAATACTTTGATATAGAGCAAAAAATAATTCATTTACTACTATCATTCTTAAATTAACATTAATCAAACCCGGTTCTTTTTAAAGAGAGTTTTGATTACAACAAAGAAATATTTGATTACAACAATGAATATGACTAATTTCACAATAAAAATATAATATTTGTATTGTACGAATCATAAAATTGCACGTATTTAACGTAATTTGACGTGAACTTTTTTTTATGTTTTTGTCCTAATCCATAGCAAGCTTTATTACAAAAACAAAAAAGTATATAATTTTTAAATTTACATATCTCGCTTATATAAAGGGCTAATTTATTAATACTTGATGTGCTAGACGCAGAAATTAATTCTCTAAAACTTTTATTTGAAGCATTTATTTCTAAAATCAAAATAAAATCATTTTATTCAAGAAAAACTGTTAACAACTCCAAGTAATGTACCACTTCCGGTTAGCCTATTTTAACCAATATCTATTATGTTATTTCGATTGACATAAAAGTCTTGTATACCAAATTTGAAAAGTTTTGGATTATATTTTAAAACAGTTTTTCATTAAAATCTATTATAGGCTTCATGTAAAGTGCCACTTCTGGAAATTGTGTAATAACCAGAAAGGGAGGTGCACAACTAGATGTTATAGGAGTCCTAAATACAAAATTTCAACTTTCTACGGCTTACCGTTTTTGAGTTATGCGAGATACGTACGTACGTACATACAGACGTCACGACGAAATTAGTCAAAATGGATTCAGGGATGATCAAAATGGATATTTCCGCTGAAATCTGAAAACTGAAATTTTTCGCGATTACAATACTTCCTTTACTTACGTACAAGGAAGTAAAAAAGATATGAAACATTTTTAAAATAACCGAAAAACGATTTTTTGACTGTAGCTCGGAAACAAAAGAAGCTCAAAAGTTCCTGTGGTATCTATTAAACTTTTCTCGAAGAGTTGACCTTGGAATGTACAAACGGTTTAGTTTTTTTTAAATTCTATTTCAATAGGTACTTGATAGTATTAGCATAAGCTCAATAAAACCGTACTGTCACATATTCTCCAAAATTCCTGGATAAATATTCGTGTGTTTTTGCTGATATTAATTAGTGTGAAACTTAATTCAAGGACTTTCCCTTTCGCTAATGAAAATAGCAACATTGTTATCTATTGTTCTGCAGGAAAACAATGTAGTCTGATAGTCTGGACAGCAGCCAGACGTAATGAGGAACTTGCGAATACTTAGTGTAAGTCGTCTGTCTACCTACATGTTGAGAGCATTGTTGAGAGGCTAAAATAAACATGAGAAAATACTTAAAACTAGGGACCAATAATATTATTCAAATATAAATGAAAACATGTAGTGTTGTTTCGTAAATGATTATAACGTAACTATATTTGGATAAAAAGTTCAAAAATTCATAAACCAATTCTTTATATTTTTTGATATCTATGTACTGTTTAATATAAGTAATTCCAAGTTATGAGATATTTACATTAAACCCATAATTCAATCGTTTTTTTTTTATCAATTAATGACTTTTGTTACTGTTGCTAATTGTATAACATTGAGAATACAATTCCTTAGTCACGTGACATGTTTTCTGCCAATCAACATTCAGAATCTCCCTAGCTACGCGTTTATCACAGCGATGATAAAAAACAAGGAAATTATCACCGTATTTATAGTCGTTACTAAGGGATTTGTTTTCTTTATTTATGACATTGACAGTTAATTTTAAGTATAAAAATAAATAATAATAATTCAAACTCCGAAATATTAAATAAAACTCGTAAGTACCATGTTTTAATACAATATGAATATGTATATCAAAAGTTAGGTTAGGTTAGATTGCAAAAATTCATTATATTCTCTCATTAAATATAAGCTCGTGATATGATTAATAATCGAAGATATTGCTCGTGAAACCGAAACAGCACATTTCAACTCGTCCTTCGGACTCGTGAAATCTGCAGCTCGGTTTCACTCGAGAATATCATCGATGATAATCATATCACTTGTTATATTACGTATGACAATTCGATGGAATAATATTTTTCAATTGTTATATCAAATTCAAATCTTACCTTATAAAAAGTACAAATTATTTTTAATAAGTGTATTTTTCTCATTTTTTAAAGTTTTTTCATCTGAAGCTTAAAATGTAGCTGAATAGTCGGTTTAAAATTTTCCACTAAGTGTCAAATAACTTCATAATGTTGTTAAACAAGCACCTAGTAATCAACGCGAACTATGTTCATGTTTGGAAACAAACTATTTTTTAAAATTTGTTAGGTTATTTCTGGGTTAAAACGAGACAAAATCAACATTCCATTTCTACAGACAAAATAACATAAATTTGACAAATTTTACAATTTTTGAATTTCCAGTAGCAGAACAAGCTTGATTATTTTCAATATATTAAATGTTATTTCCATTCCGTTTCAATATCATCATTTTGCAAAGAGTTGCTATGTAAAGACAAATTTGAATGAATTTATTGACAGTTACAGCCCGTCTAATCCTACGTGACAGTCCCCGCTGGTGTCGTACACCGAAAGAGTAAGTGAAAGTGGGGGAAAGAGATAGATAGTACGCGCGAGAAATACACTCCGATATATAAGTTTTTATTGAAAATAAATTTTGTTTCTTTACACATATATATACAAACTTACCAGAACGTTATTTTCTACATATTGGTGTAGCATGAAACTGAAATTTAACAAATATTATTTATGTCTGAGATAAGGAACATTTATCCGTCCACAGTTTATGCCTCGGTTTGTACTTTCCGATCTTAACTGAGCTCCGTTCCATATTTTCCCTCCCCACCACAGTCTATGAACCATTGCATAATTGTCAATAAAATTATAATCTTAAAAATTTAAAATATACCATTTATGACAGGTGTGGGGAACCTTTTTCCTGTTAAGGGCGATTCAGATACTTATAATATCATACAAAATTATCAATTTAAAAATTTCCTCTTATATTTGATCAAACATTTAATTATTAAACCACTAATGTGATGGTTGTAACTATTTCTCTTTAGTAAGGCGTGTTAAGTTTGCTTGTATTGATACCTAATGGTGCTATTCGCAACTGTTTTTCTATTCCTATATTTATTGAATTTTGAGTTTAGCCTACGGGCCACACCGAATGAGCTGGACGTTACCCATCCCTGCTTTACGAGTTCTTCAGATTTTGGTTACTTACAGGGATTTCATTAGTCTAATTTATAAAAATTCAAGCAATTGTTCTACGAGCCCAACCCCAAATGTATTCATACCCACTGAAAAAACTACATTAACAGCAATAAAAAATAAATTTTTAGGTCACAATAGTTAAGACTATATTTGGACATTTTTTTATTTTATGTATTAATAAAGTGTACTGGATTTAAATACAATGTTATTAATTAAATTTCTCATTTAAACAATACTCTACGGGCAAATATATGACAAAAGACAAGTCCCAAAACAGTAAAAAATTTCAATATTTATGTTAGTATTATCTATAAAACTGAGGATAAAGGTAACGGACAATATACTCAATTAATTACCATCTTAAATTTTATTACTTTAATAAAAATTATTTGCGAATTATTAAAGACGAAAACATTTGTCACATGCAGACAATGGTTTATTTGTAAATAAATTATTATTAAACCTAAGAAATTTTACTCTAAGCAATGTATTCAAGTTCTATACACTCTATTAATACACCATATCAAAATTTGTTGAATTGGAGTAATAATTATTGCATCCAGAAGTTTATTTAGTCTTGTTTTTAATATAATTGTAGGTGATATTTTGATAAATAAATATCACTTTGAAAATAATTTTTCTAAAAAAATAAAATTTAACATAGTAATTAATTGAATATATTGTCAGTTTACTTTACCTTCAGTTTTATAAATAATACTAACATAAATATTGTATTATTTACTGTTTGAACTAAAAAAATTAGTACGTGTCTGCTGTCATATATTTGCCCGTAGATTATTGTTAAAATGATAAATTTAGGTAATAAGTAATAACATTACATTCAGTACACTTTATTAATACATAAAATAAAAAAATTGCCCGATATAATCTTAACTATTGTAATCTAAAAAAATATTTCTTCTTGCTGTTAATATATTTTTTTCAGAGAGTACGATTACATTTGGGGTTGGGCTTGTATTATGAAAATTGGTGTGCTTATTTAATTTTGTACGAAACATCAAATGGCAATATTGTCATTTTTGGGTTACTATTCAATAAGGGTATTTTCGGTATATAATTTTTAATTCACATATCTTGGGTACGAACAAAGATACTGACAAGCGATTTCAATGATCAGAGAACCTATTTAAAATTGTAAAAACTAGACTTTTATTTTAAGATAAAAGATAATTATAATTAAGGACAGGCATCAGTAGAGTTATTCAAACCTGATTCCATATTTAGAAAGAAACTGTAGCGTTGTTGACAGCATAACGTAAAAGAATAAATTTAATTGTAGTGGTGTATGAAACTTTCTTCATGAATCTGCGAAATTTTAAAAAATGGAATGTTTATATTTACTTAGGCACTTTCTAAAAAAGTTGTTACTTTTTCACGAGAAATGTTATTTTTAATAATAGAACAGTTTTTTTTAAATGTTAATGTTTCTGATTTTATTTGTTATAAAAAGAAATTTATTTCATTTGTGTGTGCGGAAATATTTTCATTTCATGCAAATTCTCTTTTGTCTGTAAACGCAACCTGGGCGAAGTACGATTTCATCCTGAAACCAGTAAAATGCATCTACTTATGTAATTTAGATTTTATACTAAAACTTCATATAAACTTTTGCATATTCTTATGCTAAATAGCTTTTCCATTTTACCAAGACTATTCAATTATTTTATATTATATTATGGTGCGGTGAAATTTATTTTTAAAATGAAATGTCACCAAACTAAGCGGTTAATTTTGAGATTTTAATTTCCCTGAATCTATTTAAATCAGTTTAGCAATCAGAAAATTAGAAAGCAATACGCGTATAAATAATTAATTTCTCATTTCCATTGTAAATGACTTTCACATTACTCTAATTGTTAATTTTCAAATATTAAATCAACTGCAGTTCCAATTCAAATTGATTAATAATTAATCACTACGCAAATTAGGCTGCAATAAATAATTTTATTAACAGTACGTTCACACTTCTTATTTATATTAAATTTATATTGCATTATAAGTACTTTCGATTTTCAATAAATTAATGATGTATTGCAGTACTGATCCCATCGAATAAGAGATTGTAAAACAATTAAATATAATTTATATACATATTGTGTACTACAAGTATTACCAATCACTATATGATACACTACATGCAGTGATGCTGCTGTTATTTTAAAAATATTTTGTATTTACAAAATTTTCAGAAATATGATATATCTCATGTAAGATGATATTAAGTCGTTAAAACGACTACATAAATAATATTCAAGAGACAAATTATATCAAAAAATAGAACGTATTCTACTTCACAATACAAAATATATACATACTCGTATATTTAATTTTAGATAATATTTCTGTGTTTCACACATAGATGGAGCATAGAATCTAAATTTATCTTATACGTGCTCCATATTTTGTTTAATATGGGTACCTACTATGTGAAGTGTGTCGATTCGAAGAAAACGATGCACATCGCAAGTAGTATGCATTTCAAAATATATCCTTTCGGGAGAAAATCGATCCATGCTTAAACGATTGAAAAACAATGACTCGTCTTACAAACGCACTTTTATAATAAAAGTGTGTATGTAATACGTACAAATGAATTTCGAGTCAGCAACAGTCTCTGCCTGCTATTTAGTAAAAAATATTATTACTCATAGACGGTATATTTAATGACTACTGCCTAAAAAATATTGGTTATTAGTTAAAAATTTGGTTTTCTCAAAACTAAACGCGAGTGACTGTCATTGTTTCTCCCGAGACCCTCCAAGTGATAATTTAAATTACAACAATTAAATAGTTATTTAACTATCAAGTGTGTTAATGAGGGCGATTAATGATCGAGACATTATTCGCTACGCTCACGCGTTAATTGTTGAGATCATTAATCGCCAATTAACACACGTGTTAGTTACAATATTTTTTCGTTGACCGTATCTTACTTAAATGGAAAATCTAATTTTATTCCATGACAATTTTTTTTAGGTTAGTAATGGTTGACCTAACGTCAAATTTTACGTCAGAAAATCAATAAGTTTTGTCATCAATTGTTTTCAGTGGGTGCGTTCAGTTTACTTAATGCTAGACAACACAACCGGTTTTTTTATGTTATTTGAGGAATTTTATTCTTTCAAATTCATTTTAAAGGTATGCTACGTGAATATACCTAGCTAGTAAGTGTCAAAAGCATGACTTAATTCTGTCTACCTTTTTGCTACAACTTAGCGTTAGCAATACATGCTGTGTTCCATGTGGTGAACGCACTCAATAAATCGTTTATTAATAAAAAAATCATGCATTAATAGGGGTCATTAATGAATGATTTTCAATACATTAAATAACCTATTAATAAACGGTCGACGAAAAAAATACTTCTTATGCTCTAAAACTATAGGGAGACAGCATTATAATAAAAATGTTGAAAGAGGGATTTTCCAAGGGGTCATTTAAAAAAATATATATTGCATGTCAATTTAAGCCTTGAGTATAACCAAAGATAATGATTGTATACATATAAGTAAAATTAATAGTTGTTTAATTATCAAGTGTGTTAATGAGGGCGATTAATAATTAATAGGAAGTAATTTATGAATGATTTTCTATACATTAACATAACCTAATAATAAACGGTCAACGGAAAAAAATATTTAATAACATTGTGATTTCATATGCTGGAACCAAAGCGCATTCTCTGTTCTTCATTTACTATATAAAATGAAAAACAAGTGAATTTATAGAATAGTTTTCCCTTGATGTTGTGGTATATAAACTGTATTAAGTTAAGATTATAAAGTAAAATTACTTTAAGAATGAGACAATGACGTCACAATAGCAGCGCGAAATTCATGACGTGTACATGCGAAGCCAAAGCCGTTGCTATGGCAACGTCAAAAATGTGTCTACTGCGCAATGCCGTCAGTGTCACATTTTTAAAAGTAATTTTACTCTACCGGGTGTCTACTTTATTATGGACCATAGGAAACACAATGGTAAAATTTTCATCTGGCTGTAAATTCTACCCTATTAATTTTAGAAGTAAAGTGTAAATACAAAAAAACCTTCAGAATTAATATACCATCAAATGAGCCTAAATTTATTAATATTACAGGTTCTTGTCATGAGATAAACGTAAGATAAAATATCCGTTTTTAAGCTTTTTACAGAATACCATGCAAGACAAAACAAACAATTTAAATAGGTACCTAGTCGTATTGTGTGACTTTGAATGAAAGTTTATTAATTGATATTTAATTGTTAATATTGTTCCATTGAGTTTTTTTCTGCGATGGTTAATGTATCCATGCTTACTGATAAATAAATTAATGAATTCAATAAGTATTAAAACTTTATGACAGATATCATTTGCCAAACTCAAGCAATACAACTTTGTACTATTGCTCATGGCACTGTAAATAGCTAAAAATTATTACTTTTATTTTGCATTTCTTTCGCAGACGATACGCGTGTAGACAATAATTTTGTACTTGTTAAATGCAGTTTTTAATTCTGAATATTTTTTGTATTTACACTTTTGTTTTAAAATTAATATGGGAGACTTTACAGCAAAATGAAAATATTACCATTGTATTTCCTATGGCCCACAAAAAAATAGACAACCGGTATATAAAATAAACCAATACTTAAAAGATCACTCAGGATTTATTAAAAAAGTTGTACAAAACTTCAAATCGCTTCGAAAATGTTGCAACGCGAATTGAAGAAAATAAAAATAATTTACTGTGTGCAAAAAAAGTAAATTATAATGACAAATTCATTTAACATTATATGTGACTAGTATCCATAGTAATCCATTAATGACAGTAAATATTGCATCTTCGCTGAAACTCATGATAGAGTGATCCAGAATGAATGAATTTTACGCTTCAATCTGATTTTGTATTTGCCGCATCGTTGTAATAATACGAATTGCATTGGCTTACAGTGAATTTTTGAAAGGGGATTAAAATAAGTGTGTTCAGTAGAATAAAATCAATTTATGCTTCCAAAATAAACTTGTCATGTTATTCCGTAAACACCATTCTAAAGTAACGACTTGAATAAATAACAGTTTAATTTTAAAAGATAAAAACAAACCGTATGTTAAAAAAATCAAAATACCTAACCCCACTGACTTTTCCAAATGTCGGTAATATAGGGAACATAATTTGACAATGCCGATAAATAAATGCTAATTTTTTTTTCGTGAAAAGTAATTTTAATCATAATCAGAAATTTTTCAAATCACATGACATTCAATCATTATTGTAACAAGGCGAGCAATAACAAATAAGTAACTTTTCTATAATCTTTTCTAAATTATACTTTCAGAAATAATATTTCAACTTGTTACCTTTGTTAGTCAAAATTCTGTTTAGAAATAGTTATCATCTTTTATTAACTGACTGTTTAGTTTAGCTGTCAGAGTTATTTGTTGACAATTAAGTTTAGAAGTTATTGCAAGCCTAAGTGCAGGGTTGATATTTTGATATGGCTGCCATATGATACCCTCTTCCACCCCTCAGTAATAAGCCTGTCACGAAAGTAACGTTTTGTTTTAGATAGTCGGTTTTAGATACTCATGTTGACAAGACATGGAGTCGGTCTCAGTGTGAAGGATGTAGTCTCGGGTTTTATGTTGATCGCGTACTAGACGCTAGTACGTAGGGTTACAACAATGTAACAGTTTAGTTTATATAGTTTGTGTTTAATTATGTTTAGTGTAATCAATAATAATAAGGTTAGTGTAAATATTAATCATGTAAATAAATAAATTAGTTAAAATCATAATAATGTCTATGTCCATAATATAAGTGTGTGTAAATGTTCATCGGCCATCAAAGTTAAGTGCAATTGTGTGTGTTCCGTCCTCCTTAAACAAGCGGTGGTCGAACATCCAACGCCCACCAGTTAGAAAAAGTGTCATCGTTGGAAAAGCAGTAAGACCACCATCATTAGAGCTTCTTCCTTCCACCCCCTTCGTGTTACATTATGTATCACTCTGTATTACACCTTGGCTCATTATACGAGTATACGTGCAACTATAGCTTCAAGTACGTAATATACATACACTCAATAATTTGTATGCATACGCAATGACCACCATCATTATTATTCTTTAACACTTCTTTAACGACAACAACATACAAAATCCATTTTCCTACCTTTTCTTGATGTGGTTGATCTGCGCCACCGTTGGATTCCGTCCGAATTCTTCCGCACTTCTTACAACGGGCTGGAGAAGCCCCACTAGGTCACCATGATCCGCGCGCGCCGCGGAAGTGATCTCCAGGTAGTCCACCAGGTCGGCGAACTCGTCGTGGGGTTCTGGGGGAAGAGCAGCCGGAAGCGTTGTAGGGGGGTGAGCTTCCGCTGAGCCGAGGACGTTGTCGCGTTCCCTCGAGGTGTTGCTGAAAGAGAAGAAAGAGTTAAGATAGACGATACGAGGTCACGCTGGCATTATTAACAATAAGAAAATCAGGTAGATAGTGAAAAACAAAATTTGCACTACCATTTTAAACAATTATTTATCTATCATGCGAAATAAGTTGCGAAAGTTAGGTTATAAATCACTTAAGACTGCTGAATTTGTACGTGAAGAATAAATTGCTGTACAACCAGCTTTACTTCATCCTGAAATTTAGGTCTAGGTAAAATATCTATGGGCAACATGAGCCCAGTTCCTTCGGACTGTGATTCGCAATCTAAATGATCAGAGTGATCGGATTAAGGAAAAGTATTTTTTTTTCGTATCCTATTCGTTATCCACACTTTTTCATTTTGTGATCACTAGACAACCTTCCCCTTTTCCTTCTAAATCATCCTTTTTGAGTGATCACGCGGATTTATTTCAGAGCAAATTTAAAAATGGCTGACGACAAATAGCCTTTCAAGCGCAGAAATTTATCAATGTGGAGTTTGTTGCATCAAAGGAAATATGATTTTCCTACCAAAACACAATGACCCACCATACTTTCGAATACAAAGAAAATATGTCACCCACAAGATTTGTCTTGAGTAAACATACTTCATATTGGGAAGAAGAAATTACTGGACATCAGTTAATTATTATTTATTTCCGCCTCTACCGGTTTTGACATCTCATGTGTCTTCTTCAGGAGGTGAAAATGTAGAATTAAAGTAACCTTAATAAATAACATAATTTACATACAATGGTTTCCATGACCGTTCGGCATTAAAAACTTATGTAGTCGTCAGAAGACATTACTCCGTGCTAGAACAATACTAAGACAACTTAAAAAAGTTAGTTTCGAGATAATTGCGTTTCAAAGTTTTAAATCAACTTATTTTTATTATTAATAAAGATAAACAAAATATTTTCCAGATTTTGTTATATCTTTATACTGGCTTAAAGACAGTGCATTTGAATTTTGTAAAAGTTTGGAAACTCCAAAAAAAAACTCAAAATTCTAAATTATCCTTGTCTTGCACAATTTTTTTTCTTTAACATTTCAATTTGTTCTATTTTAAGCGTTAAGTTGTCTTTGTGTTGCATTTAAATTATGTTTATTTAATGTAAATTGTACTACTTATGTCAAATATGTCTTTCTTTTGCACTGACTTTTATGTTTAATTATTGTAAATTGTACTACTTATCTCAAATATGTCTTCCTTTTGCACTGACTTCCATAAAAGTTTGTTTAAAATAAACCAAGTTTAGCAAAATATAATTTTTATTTCGAATATAATAATAAGAAGTTTACATGATTGCACATAAAAAAATCTGATGTGGCCAGCACATAACCTCTCGCCGTATATTTTACCTGGCTGTATGCATAAAGCAAAGAATATTTTTATAAATACAAATAATATATTCATATAAATCTATGACGTATAAACTTCTTTATTATTCAATAATAGCATGTCTCAACATAAAGATATTTTACCATAAATTATGTTACAATAAATTACAAAGTAGAGTTTACCATATATAAATATTAGGCTGGTAACAGCAATTTTCAATTCGAACAACCTTGTTTACTTTCTCTTCATATTCTTCTAGTAAAAACATTAATTTTGGGCGGTCTAAAATGTATATATGAATTGTGCATCTATTCTTACATATCTTCTTTTACATTTTATTTTTTCATACTTGTTATATCTAAATAACACTAATTCCCTTTAATAAAGTGACGGATAGATTGCACTCCGATTATTCTTATATCGATGTGCAATTTTGTCAATATTTACAACTTACTTGAGAAGAATTTGATAGCTTTTTCGCAATTCAAAGTTACTCTAGTCTAAAGTACTAGTGTACATTGTCCCATAATGTTTGAAACAAATTTAAGTCCTTCAACCTAGACTTGTCATCTCCATAATAGTCACAGATCAAGAATTAAGGGATTCTCCAAATACATTTTTCTTTCATTACTCATTATTTCTGACACTGACATTTATCTGTCAGTTACAAATAATTTAAATTTGCAACTATTTTTCATGGCATCCTTTCGGTTGTAAAATTAATTACAACATTATTTTATATATTATATTCCTTTTATCTCTAAATCTATAAAATATGTATAAAAATATTTAAATGTATCAGAAAGAGAATTTATTTTTCTTTAATATTATCAAGAAAAATTTTTCAAGAATCTTCTACTTCCGGTTGTCCAATTGTTACCAAAACCTTTTCAGATCTTCCCATGAATGTCCGATTGGGAAATACGTTGTTAAACAAATTTTAAGTCTTATAGTTTTTGAGTAACCGTCCTTCCAACATCCCACACACACACATCCACACACACACACACACACACACACACACACACACACACACACACACACACACACACACACACACACATCATCGTAAAAATGTTAAAATCGGATTGTAGGGACCTTAAAACGTGCTTATTCAATAAAATCTGGATATGCGATTTTTAGCATGAATCCAATACCTCTCTTAGCGAGAGGTAAAAAACAGAAATACATCTTATAAAATGCAAACAATAACACTTTTTTTAAGAAAAAATAATACTAAATTCTAAATTTTAAAACTAAATAATCACATTGCTACCTACTATAGAAATAACGTTCTTCGGGCTGCTGGGATGGTGAATTATTATTATTATTATTATTCAAAGATTTTAAATTTTTGAAGAATTGGTGATTCTGTTCCGGTATGTGTGGCAAAAGACTTTGCAAACTTAACTTTTTTTGATAACTAATTTTTGGCTCTTCTTTATAAACCAATGGTAGGTTTTCTTGCAAGGGAGTTTTATATTTGAGCTATTTTGCTCTGTATTGAAAGCTTCTTTCTTAGTCAATAATTTAGGAAAAAAGATGTTATTATTAAAGAAAAGTGAGGACAGGAATGGAAAAATTACGTTATTTGACGCAATATTAAATGGACTTGAAACTATTTGTCAATACGACACTGTATCCGTGTCTTGAAGATTATTCTATAATTTAAAAAATAAGCTTAACAAGAAAAGTTTCTGGTGTGCAAGGGAGGTTAGGATTGTAAAACTTATGTTATTTGATTAAATACCCATTGGATTTGAAATTAATTTAACTGCTTCGACAATCCTTTTTGCTCTTGAAAACATGAAACTATCAGTGCAATACACTACACAACCTCACATGGCAAAACTGTATTTCTAACTGACTTTATGAAGGAAAAGACATGTTAAATTTACTGTATAACATCTGTTGTAGAATTATAGAATTTACAAGCGCAATACTAGGACAACTTTTGAAGCAGAGACAACTTGAACAATTTTATCAAAATTTTGGCGTAATATAAAGACATTTTAAGTTGCCTTAGTATTTTACTAGCATTTTCGTTCTATTTACAAAATAATGTACCCATGCAATACTAAGAATATTAATGTTGTCTCTTTTTTGCACAATAACTAAGTGAATTTTCACAAAATGTAAGACTAGGATATATGTTTTTTTTTTATTTAAGTCTTATTTTAGAAGTTACAGTATTGCACTATAAAGTATATCCAATAATATGGGCCACAGATTTTTTTTTACGTCAATATTTAAAGTAGCTAAAATAATTTTGTAGAAATTTCTAACCATTTGTATAGATCTTATAATTTGTTGAAAATCTAAACCGGCTAAATTATTATTAGTTGGGTGGACTCAGCATGAAATTATGCTGAATTCAAATTTGATTATGAATGTACCTTTAAGATGGATGATAGAAGATGTGGAATGTTCATTAGAAAGATGTAAAATGTACAGAGAAAATTGTAAATGTTATCCTTAGAAAGTACTCGTAGGATGGTGATAGATTACCAATCAAGGGCAATAACATTAGAAATTGAAAGAAGCATACTTATAAGATATAATATTTTCAATCTAAAATAGAAAGTACTTATATGTAAATAGTAGAAAGATCATTTTATACTTAAAAAGATAAACGACAAAATATTTATTTAAAAACTTGCAAAACTAATGAGAAAATGGAAAACAGCTATTAACATTGCTGTTCATTTTCGAGACAAAGCAGAATTGACACGATCAAACCGTTGCGGTATCATCTAGAAAAAATATTTGATGCTCTGTTTGAAATATCTGAAAATACGTCTGAGTGGGACTGTGCCACAACTTACAAAGCGTATTCGCTCGCTTTAAAGGTTAAAAATTATAAATTTATTTGCTTTGTTGTAGTCTGGTACGAAATTATGAACGAAATTTATTATTTAAGGATAATGATACAGTCCCACAATGAATACTCAAATATGCATAAGTTTGCTAAATAATTTGATCGATAAGTTATAGACATATCCAACTTAAGAGACACCTTGCCTGCGCGTAGAGGCGGTGCTTATATAATATACTACACAAACGTTATCAACGTTTCCAAATATGTATCCAAATGATTGTCAGTGGCACACATTTTTTAAACTTCGCACGTGTGTTTAGGGACATTTAAGTTCTATGGCGCATGCGTACATCGTTTGTACGCACATATCTGCAACTTGTCTACGAAGTTTTCAAACATGTTCGTAAACTAGTTGCATGTTCAGTATGAACAACGCAATTAAATTAAATTAGACCCGAAAATCAATTACAAAGTAGAGTTTTTGTTTTTAGAATTCTAGATCAGACATTAACTTACTTAAAAAATTTGATGTGGCCAACACAATACCTCCCGTTTAATTTAATTTTTATGCATGTAAATACTTAAATTTAAATTAAATTTAAATACCAGGTTCGATCCCGACAGACGCTAAATATTTCGAATTTTAAATGGCACAAAAATGACCTCTGTATTGGACTCTCCACGCCTAGTAAACGCTCGCACAAATACATAATTTAATGTCAAATTTTCCAAACACATCAATACTAGTAAGAATATTTCTTACTCTACCAGTTACAGTTGCATGTGGAGAAAGATCTTTTTCTAAGTTAAAATTGATTAAGAATTATTTAAGGTCAACTATGTATCAACCAAGATTGAGTAATTTATCCGTTCTTTCGATAGAATCCGAAATATTAGATAGTTTTGTTTTGATACTAGACAAATAATTACTGATTTCGTATAAAAGCAAGAAGATTTTAATTTTTGTAGGTACTTGCCCGCAGAGCTGGGACCAATACTCAAAAAAAGTATTTAAGTACTAAATACTAAATACTCACAAGAAAAGTATTTAAATACTAAGTAAAGTAATACTTTAAGTACATTTTTTTACCTACTTACAGTACCAGTACTAAGTATTTTTTTAATGAAATTAGTTAAAATAATATGACGAAAAATTATCGAGTTTAGGAGGTACATATTTGTATATCACTCTCATCCAATAAGGTAGTTAAAAATATATACCTATTTAAAAAAAATCTGATGTGGCCAGCACATAACCTCTCGCCGTATATTTTACCTGGCTGTATGCATAAAGCAAAGAATATTTTTATAAATACAAAAAATATATTCATATAAATCTATGACGTATAAACTTCTTTATTATTCAATAATAGCATGTCTCAACATAAAGATATTTTACCATAAATTATGTTACAATAAATTACAAAGTAGAGTTTACCATATATAAATATTAGGCTGGTAACAGCAATTTTCAATTCGAACAACCTTGTTTACTCTCTCTTCATATTCTTCTAGTAAAAACATTAATTTTGGGCGGTCTAAAATGTATATATCTGGATTGTGCATCTATTCTTACATATCTTCTTTTACATTTTATTTTTTCATACTTGTTATATCTAAATAACACTAATTCCCTTTAATAAAGTGACGGATAGATTGCACTCCGATTATTCTTATATTGATGTGTAATTTTGTCAATATTTACAACTTACTTGAGAAGAATTTGATAGCTTTTTCGCAATTCAAAGTTACTCTAGTCTAAAGTACTAGTGTACATTGTCCCATAATGTTTGAAACAAATTTAAGTCCTTCAACCTAGACTTGTCATCTCCATAATAGTCACAGATCAAGAATTAAGGGATTCTCCAAGTAAATTTTTCTTTCGTTACTCATTATTTCTGACACTGACATTTATCTGTCACAAATAATTAAAATTTTCAACTATTTTTCATGGCATCCTTTCGGTTGTAAAATTAATTACAACAGTTTATTTTATATATTATATTCCTTTTATCTCTAAATCTATAGAATATATATAAAAATATTTAAATTTATCAGAAAGAGAATTTATTTTTCTTTAATATTATCAAGAAAAATTTTCAAAATATAATATTTAGAAGATTTTTTTTCAAGAATCTTCTACTTCCGGTTGTCCAATTGTTACCAAAACCTTTTCAGATCTTCCCATGAATGTCCGATTGGGAAATACGTAGTTAAACAAATTTAAAGTCTTATAGTTTTTGAGTAACCGTCCTTCCAACATCCTACATACATACACACACACACACACACACACATACATCCAAACACACACACACACACACACACACACACACACACACACACACACACACACACAGACATCATCGTAAAAATGTTAAAATCGGATTGTAGGGACCTTAAAACGTGCTTATACAATAAAATCTGGATATGCGATTTTTAGCATGAATGCAATACCTCTCTTAGCGAGAGGTAAAAAAGCATATAAAATGTTTTAAAATAAACTCCATAAGAAATACATTGCATTTTACGCATCTCTATTAAAAGTCACACTTCACATACTGTGATTAATGTCTGTAGCTACTACTTCACACCTTGGAGTTGAAAAATTGTTTACTTATTTAGTTCTATAATATTGATGAGCACGTAAATAAGTTGTTCAAAATTACTTCTTGGTTTATCTTTATTTGCGTCTTCAACTATTCGATTAAAACTGTAGATAGCGAAAACTGTAATAATAACTACCAATACTTGCTCAAACTAGTGTTGACAGTAGTGCACAAAACACACCGCAATCTGTTCTTGCGCATGTGTGAAGTATTTAGTATTTAAAGTACTTAAATTACTTTAAATACTTTTGGATACTTTAAGTACTAAAAAGTATTTGAAGTACTTATTATGAAAAAAAAGTATTTTAAGTACAGTACTAAGTACTAATTTTCAAAAGTATTTTAAGTAAAGTATTGTAAATACTGGATGTATTTAAAGTAATACTTCCAGTACTTTTACTTTAAGTAGTTCCCAGCTCTGCTTGCCCGTACATGTAAGTTTTATTGTTGACTTTAAAATAGTTTGATTATTAATGTCGTTTTTTATACACTCCCATAACTACCTTAACAAATTTAAATTCAGGAAAATAGGATAGAGGAGGGGTGGCACTGTCAGTTTCGCACGCGGGCGCTGAAGCGGACAGCGGCGGACCTGCTCGAGATTGTCCTGATTTCGCGGCCTTGATATGCAAATAACTATTGATATAAAAATTACTTAATTAAGAATACAATTGTATCTTTAATTGTATATTATTTATTTATAAACAAAACTATGCTTTTTTTAATTAGTGGAACTAATATTATTTATTGTATACAAGTTTTATTGTTTTAAGTCATTTGTTCTGTAAGAATAATATGAATAGGGTCTCGTACATGAACTTTATACTTTACATGGTCTGCTAACACAATTTTTCTCCACAAAGTAAACAAAACAATTACCTGATATAATCTCTATTTATACATGTATGCAAATAAGAAATTAACTATTGTACATAAATTGTATAAAGCAGCACTACGGTATAATTGAATGTACCTTTTATGAAAATATCTTCAAACCAATTAAAACGCAAAGCCTAGCATCAGCAGTAAAGTAGAAATAATTAACTGCCATCTTTGTTTCGTATTTATACAAAGCTTGAATATTTCATCTTAGTACACAGACTACAAAATTCAATATTTTATTTGAAATATTACGTTAATGCCAGCAAACAAATATTTTAACATAAATTTATTTGAAATATGTCACGTTGACAAAGGTAATAAAAAATAATATTGAAAAATTATATGCTTGCATGCTTGGAAAATTCGATAAGTGAATACAATCATGCTAAGTAGTTATTAGTAAACATGTCTATTAAATACCTGATTATTACTCCTTTAGGAATTAAAAACTAATTATACATTTTAAATTATGAAAATATTCAATAGCTGAATAGTTTTCTATAATTAAACCACGAAAGCAATAGAAACTGTTTCATTAATAAAAAAATATGTGGTCAGCACATTGCCCCCAACATCTTTTTTATATCCTGTATATATTTGAAACAAAATACTTCCAAAATAAACTGTTCTATTTCGGGACACTAATATTTATTTGTCAATTACAAACATTGAAATATCTCAAATGTTTTTCTTGGAACAGCTTAGTCGGCAAGTTTTATAAATATTAATGGTCGTATTCTGAACTCGCTTTTCAAAGTGACAATTTACACCATAAAATTTAATAGCGGCCTTTCATTTAACTATATTAAAAAGCGGGTTCACCATATGAACAATCATTTTTATAATTTTTTATCAACACTAATGTTCGGTTTCATAAAAATTTAACATGTTAAATTTTGACATACAGGCTGGTGAGCACAGCCGAACATAGGACTTTAACATGTAAAATCAGACTTTCCTAACTTCCTGCTTCCCTAATTATTTTAGGCAAAAATGCTTCAAATAAAAGTTGTAGAGCATGAATCAATTTATTTTGTATGCTTTGTACCAGAAGAAATTAGGTATGAAAACGTCGAAAATCACCTCAAAAATAGCAATAGCCATGGAATTGAGACAAAATAAATAACAAATGTTTAACGGTTTATCTGTCATGTTAGGGTAATTTATTTTTATTTGGTGTTATTTCCAATTTCTGTTCCAGTTAATAATTATTATCTATTAGTTTGAATTGATATTTGTTCACGTGAAAGGAAATTACAAATAAAAATAAAAATATATTAACCTAGTTTGACAGATAAATAGGTAGTTAACATTTGTTAATTTTTTATTTCAACTCCATGGCTATAGCTATTTTTGAGGTGATTTTCGACATTTTCATACCTAATTTCTGTCGTTGTCCATACAAGGCATACAAAATTAATTTTGCGTATTGAATGCAGAATTTTATGCTCTATAACTTTTATTTGAAGCTTTTTAAGCTAAAACAATTAGGGAAGCAGGATATTAGGAAAGTCTGATTTTACATGTAATTTTTGGATAATGAATAAATTTTGACATTTCGAGAAGGCGATACAATTTTCAACATTATTTTGAGTTTTTGCTATTCTATATGAATAAATATTCATTTTATACCAAAGATAAGATGGAAGGACTGTATTGCGGAAGACTTGAGAGAAAAGGAACTAAATGAGGACGACATGCAAAACAGAAATAAATGGAAGAAGAAAATATAACATAGCGACCACTAACGAATGGGAAAAGCTAAAGAAGAAGAAGATGTCAGTGTCAAGTGCAATTTGCATAGTTTATGAAATAATTTTAATGGAAATTTAAAATCTTTTCCAAGAAAATTTATGTAAGGAATTTGTACATTATACACAGAATTGACAGAAGGTAATGTGCTGGAGATATCAGATATTTTAATTTAATGCTTATTGCCAGTGCATGCGTTATATCATTGAAAATGAGTTCTGAATGTGTTCTGAAACCGATATAGATCATCCTTCTTTTGTAGAAGAATTAGATATGAGTCAATAATTCTAAATTAATATTAAAGAAATCATTATTGATATATTCTTGTTTCTTTTATTATTAATTTGTCAGTTGTGTAATATTCTTTTCCGTCGACCGTTTATTAATAGGCTATCTTAATGTATAGAAAATCATCCATTAATGACCCCTATTAATGTATGATTTTTTATTAATAAACGATTTATTGGGTGCGTTCACCACATGGAACACAGCATGTATTGCTAACGCTAAGTTGTAGCAAAAAGGTAGACAGAATTAAAAGTCATGCTTTTGACACTTACTAGCTAGGTATATTCACATAGCATACCTTTAAAATGAATTTGAAAGAAAAAAATTCCTCAAATAACATAAAAAAACCGCTTGTGTTGTCTAGCATTAAGTAAACTGAACGCACCCACTGAAAACAATTGATGACAAAACTTATTGATTTTCTGACGTAAAATTTGACGTTCGGTCATCCATTACTAACCTAAAAAAAATTGTCATGGAATAAAATTAGATTTTCCATTTAAGTAAGATACGGTCAAAGAAAAAATATTGTAACTAACACGTGTGTTAATTGGCGATTAATGATTTCAACAATTAAGGCGTTCGCTACGCTCACGCGTTAAAATGTCTCGATCATTAATCGCCCTCATTAACACACTTGATAGTTAAATAAGTATTATGTAACACCCGCGAAATGTTATTCACAAAATCGTTTTATAATAGGAGGTTTTTTGACGTGAGCTTGAGTACTCGAAGAAAATATGAAACGAGTCACTGCAATTTAACTGAGCAGAAATACAGAAACATACTTTTTACATAATAGCAGTTTGAATGCACTAATGGCCGATGAAACAAAATCTACAGGAAGTTAACTTCAGCCTGTGTGTAATGAATCAGCTCTTAGTGGTTGCTATCTTCGCACCGTGTTCAATTCTTTTAGATCCTCAGCTTGTCATGGTATTCTTACGATACTGATTAGAGATTACTGCCATGTAAACCAGTACATTAAATTGCATTTTAATATAGATTCGAATTAAAACCGTCAAAATTACAAGCGGCCACAAATCGTAGCGACGCAAACTCTCTTTAAAAATTTAAGCATTTTAAAATGTTTTTATTATAGTACAAAACATAGAATTTATATCCACGACCTTTCGGAGTATCGTTCACACTCATTATAGGAGAAATTTATGGTTATATTCCTTTTGTGCCAACTAGAATCTCCTTATTTCCCACGATTTACATCTTACATTTTACCAATCAAGAAAACAATCAAGCATCTATTCCACATCAACACACTCACTTGTTCGCTTCGTATGCTGTGCCAAGACTACTAGATGTGTGCCAGGTCACGCTTAGAAACAAACGAGAGTGAAATGTTTTGTTTGTTACATGATAAACAAAACCGAAACCAGAGAAAATGAACAAATGTATGTAACTTGTCATTATATGTAATTTCATACGTAGTACGCGCGCGGAATGCTGAAATAAGCTAAAATAAACTAACCGTGCGCATTGTTGGAAAATGACAAGACCAAATACAAACTTTCCTTTAATTTTTAATTCTATTTTTTAAGTGTTATTAACATGTTTACTAAGTTAACGGTAAATTACAGGTTCTAATTATTTACTCACAAACCATATATTTTTTTCATGAGACATTGTTTTATAATATCAGTAATTGAAATATAAGAAATGCTGTTTTAAAAATGAAAAATATGAATGAAATTAATTAAGTTCCGAACATAGGACTCATGCAAAATCATACTTTCGCAATATCCTGCTTCCGTAATTATTTTAGGTAAAAAAATTACATGCTTTAAAAGGTAGAAATTAGGTACAAAAATGTCAAAAATCACAGCAAAACATGCATTAACCATGAAATTATACAAAAAAACAGTATCAACCTGTAATATATGCAGTATGTACCATTTAGAGCTGCCATCATTGGGATCTCGCAACAATGTCGGTTAAATGGAACTTTTTGTGCACCTATAGGGGGCCATCTCAGATATACTTTTAATTTTCCAAAAATTCTCATAGGTCATTAGATAATGACAAATACCTGAATTTTGTTGATTTTTACCTTCCGTCACCTATAAGGTAAGGAAGGTATTGTCTTTGGTCAAAAAATTCAGTGATGAGTTTTTACTGAATAAGCATATTTTAGGGTCCCTATAATACGATTTTACCATTTTTACGATGATGTCTGTATGTATGTATGTATGTATGTATGTATGTATGTATGTATGTATGTATGTATGTATGTATGTATGTATGTATGTATGTATGTATGTATGTATGTATGTATGTATGTATGTATGTATGTATGTATGTGTGTCTGTGTGTGTGTGTGTGTGTGTGTGTGTGTGTGTGTGTGTATGTGTGTGTGTGTGTGACAAAAGTTCTGGATCCCATAACTTCAATACCACGATTCAAAATTTATAATTTATTCGTATTCCTCAAGTTTACATCCAGAAGAACAAGTGATTAGATTTTCGTTATAATTGGTGAACCGGAAGGCGCCACATTTGAAGATTTAACAGTTAAATTTTATTTATTGACATTTAATATTCTTATAACTTAAAGAATATATTATTCTCTATACGATTTGATTACATTTTATACTTCATATTCAATAGATAGAGAGTTAAAGAATATTAAAGAAATTAAATTTTATAATTCAGCCAGCTATGCTAAACATGGAAACTGCTAATATATTCATATAATTCAAATTGACAGATGTCAGTATGAGTAAAAAGTAAATTAATGTGGCAGAGATGAGGATGTTGAAGTAGATGTTGGGGAACACACGGAAAGATACGGTAATAAAATAACTCTAGTGTTACAATTTTCTAGATACAAGAAAGACGATTACATTGGTTTTAATAATTATATTTGAACAAGAATGAGTAGTTTAGTAATGGGAGGTTAAAGAAGCAGAGGAAGACCAAATATAAGATGGAAGGACTATATTGCGGAAGACTTGAGAGAAAAAAAAACCGAATGAGCACGACACGCAAAAATATCGACCCCTATCGAATGGGAAAAGCTAAAGAGGAAGATGTCAGTGTCAAGTGCAATTTGAATAGTTTGTTTATGAAATAATTTTACTGGAAATTTAGAATCTTTTGCAAGAAAAATTATGTATGGAATTTATACATTATACACAGGATTGACGGAAGGTATTGTGCTGGCCACAACAGATTTTTTCTTTTTAAAATAACTTCTAAACTATTAGTAATCGAGAAAAATGTTTTAACTAAAAAAGTTTAGATATTTTTATTGCCTAACCAGTGGTGCACGAAATAAATTTTTATATCAAGGCTATATATTTTTTAAATAGAACCCATATTTGATTTTAGTCTCAAAAAATACTTATTTTTTTCGCTTTTCAATGATGTAGGGGTTGTTGGGTTTTGTATTTGTTTTACCTGCAAAATTTATTTTTTCACGTTATTTACCGAATTTTGTAATTATTTCACAAAAACATCATTATTTTACTTAATTATATTCTATTTGATTGATATAATTTATTATATGACTTGTTGAATATTTTTATTTTAAACACATATTTTACAATTTACACAATAACATGATAAAAAATCTGATGTGGCCAGCACATAACCTCTCGCCGTATATTTTACCTGGCTGTATGCATAAAGCAAAGAATATTTTTATAAATACAAATAATATATTCATATAAATCTATGACGTTTAAACTTCTTTATTATTCAATAATAGCGTGTCTCAACATAAAGATATTTTACCATAAATTATGTTACAATAAATTACAAAGTAGTTTACCATATATAAATATTAGGCTGGTAACAGCAATTTTCAATTCGAACAACCTTGTTTACTTTCTCTTCGTATTCTTCTACTAAAAAAAATTAATTTTGGGCGGTCTAATATGTATATATCTGGATTGTGCATCTATTCTTACATGTCTTCTTTTACATTTTATTTTTTCATACTTGTTATATCTAAATAACACTAATTCCCTTTAATAAAGTGACGGATAGATTGCACTCCGATTATTCTTATATCGATGTGTAATTTTGTCAATATTTACAACTTACTTGAGAAGAATTTGATAGCTTTTTCGCAATTCAAAGTTACTCTAGTCCTAGTCTACAGTGCTGGTGCACATCGTCGCATAATGTTTGAAACAAATTTAAGTCCTTCTTTAGACTTGTCATCTCCATAATAGTCACAGATCAAGAATTAAGGGATTCTCCAAGTACATTTTTCTTTCATTACTCATTATTTCTGACACTGACATTTATCTGTCACAAAATTTATTATAACATTATTTTATATATTATATTTCTTTTATCTCTAAATCTATAGAATATATTATAAAATATTTAAATGTATCAGATAGAGAATTTAATTTTCTTTAATATTATCAAGAAAAATTTTCAAAAAATATTATTTAGAAGATTTTTTTTCAAGAATCTTCTACTTCCGGTTGTCCAATTGTTACCAAAACCTTTTCAGATCTTCCCATGAATGTCCGATTGGGAAATACGTAGTTAAACAAATTTAAAGTCTTATAGTTTTTGAGTAACCGTCCTTCCAACATCCCACACACACACACACACATACACATACACACACACATCCACACACACACACACACACACACACACACACACACACACACACACAGACATCATCGTAAAAATGTTAAAATCGGATTGTAGGGACCTTAAAACGTGCTTATTCAATAAAATCTGGATATGCGATTTTTAGCATGAATCCAATACCTCTCTTAGCGAGAGGTAAAAATATATTGGAATTTAATTGATTTTTGGGCTAAATTTTCTAACGAAATTAATTATTTAAATAATATGAATATCTCTCAATAGAAATCTTACTAATATTTCCAAAATAACACTAAATTTACTATAAAATAAGGAAGAAAATAAAATTTCCAAGTAAAACAAATGCAAAACACTAAAATCAAATACGGGTTCCATTAAAAAAATATAACTTTGTGATATATATCTCGGTAATATACAGATATAAAAAAATATTTCGTACGCCACTGATTAGTCAATAAAAATATCTAACTTCTTTAATTAAAACATTTTTCTCGATTATTAATATTTTAGAAGTTATTTGAAAAAGAAAAAAAATCAACAAAATTTAGTTTTTGTATCATTATGTAGTGCCCTATGAGTTTTTTGGAAAAACAAAAGCATATTTGAGATGGTCCCTTATAGATGCAGAAGAAGTTCCATTTAACCGATATTGTACCTCTTATAGTAACTTAAATATTCTTAATATAATCTCAACTGTTTTCACATCTTGTCTGATATCATGGCTTAGCAGGTTAATTATGCATCATTTTCTCTTAAATTTTTGTAATTTATATCTTCAATAAAAATGCACTTCAAGCATATTATTGAATTCGTAGATTCCAAATATATAAAAATGTATAGGCCGTCGCATTTGAAATATGAAAGTTAATGTCATTTCCGGTCAATCCGGCAGCGCTACCATCATGCCAAATGATTTATGAGCCCCTAAGCCTAGTTTACAAATATGTAAAGAGAATTAGAAAATAATTATAAATAAAAAAGTTATTTTGAGTGACTTGTTTTTCAGTGTTACGTATATAAAATTAGACAGCATCAGAAATACAAAACTTCAAAGTTTTATTTAATAGATTTAAGTTACTAAAACGTCTTTCTTCAAGGTATAAGAATTTTAAAAACTTTAATTACAATACTTTCAAGAACTTCAGTAAATATTTAACAAGAAACTTAAAGTGTTTTCCAAATAGTAAATATTGTTAGTGAAGTAGGTGTTTTAATACAAAATTCAAGAAACTATTATTTTCATATTTAACAATAAAAAAATGTTTATAGTTACATTTTATGATTCATTTCATTTATTTTAAAAAACATAAAACAAATAAGCATTATTCTATTGTGTATTTCTTTCTTATTCCTATAGCAGTACTTATTATTTCTCTCCCTACATGTAAATTTTGTAGATAGCGCATTTTTTTCCACCTACACAAAACGGTATTTTTTAAAAATATTTTAGAAGGAATTTCTCCATAACTAAAGTGCAAGATAAGCAAAATTGCTGCAGACCAGGTGAATGTATTCGAGAAATAAATGCTGAGTTCGCACCAGACATTGTTAAAAATATTCGGTGTGAATGTACTGAGAAATTAATACATATGCAATTACTGAGGGCGTTTACCTTAATGTATTACAGTCTTACAGAGCTATTTCAAATAAGAATTTGTAAGAATAGAATGATATTGTTATAAGAATAAAATATTTATACTCGGAAGTTTGTCGATGTAAGATGAATTCTTTCATTTTTCCTTACGTACATATTGTCCAGATAACAATATTACAAAAAAGAAAGTTCATGAAATAAATATTTTTAAGGTTAAACAAATTTATAACAAAATAACCGTATAAAGTATTTTTTTAACTATAATGTAAAAAATCTGATGTGGCCAGCACAATACCTTCCGTCAATCCTGTGTATTATGTACAAATTCTATACATAAATTTTCTTGCAAAAGATTCTAAATTTTTTGTATTTTATGATTCCCTTTCTCGGCAACGGAATTCCATACTCCTGATAACAAACAAATCACATGAAATAAGAAAATCATGAAGTTTTGAATGAAAAATTATGACACTTGTCAGTTATGGACATAATTAATTGCTGTCATTTTGATACGGGTTCCCATATCTGCTTGCCAAAGGCAGCAAAGTCATGTCACTGCACGCGCCCTATACATAATTTTTTTGCAAAAGATCCTATATTTCCAGTAAAGTTATTTCATAAACAAACTATGCAAATTGCACTTGACACTGACATCTTCTTCTTCTTTAGTTTTCCCATTCGTTAGGGGTCACTATTTTTTATTTTCTTCTTCCACTCATTTCTGTTTTGCGTGTCGTCCTCATTCAGTTCCTTTTCTCTCAAGTCTTCTGCAATACAGTCTTTTCATCTTATATTTGGTCTTCCTATGTTTCTTCCACCTTCTATTAATTTATTCATCTCTCCTCATGACATGTTCAAACCAATGTAATCGTCTCTATTATATCTAAAACTTCTAACACTAGAGTTACTTCCCTTATTCTTTCATTCAATTACTTGCTTTTTATTGATACTGACATCTGTCAATTTGAATTACCTGAATATATTAGCAGTTTCCATGGTTATTTTAGCATAGCTGGCTGAATTATGAAATTTATACGAATTTTTTATCTTTATTATTCTTTAACTCTATATCTGTTGAATATGAAATATAAAATGCAATCAAATCGTATAGAGAATAATATATTCTTTAAGTTATAATAACATTTAACTGAGTTTTTCAAGAAAAACTGTTAAAATCTTCAAATGAGGGTACTTCCGGTTGACCAATTATAACCAAAATCTAATCAAGTCTGCATATGGTTGTAAGGAAGAGGAATATGCAAGAATTGTAATTTTTAAAATTCTAGTATTGGAGATATCGTGCATGAAAGGCGGTCAGATACACACACACACACATACACACACACACGCACATACGAACACACACACACACATACAGACATCATCGTAAAAATAGTAAAATCGTATTGTAAAGACCCTAAAACGTGCTTATTCAATGAAAACTCACCACCGAATTTTTTGACCAAAGACAATACCTTCCTTACCTATAGTTGACAGAAGGTAAAAACGAATATGAATTCCATGAAATCTAATGTGGCCAGCGCAATACCTTCCGTCAATTCTACGTATTTGTACAAATTCCACCCATATTTTTATGCAATATCTCAACTAGTAAGATGGCATATATCTGATACGTAACATATTACTATATAGGGTGCGTTCGGTATTTAAATCCGTCGAGCACTCTGAGCAATCTGATCACGTGACAGATTCATCTGCGATTTCCTTCTGCAGCTTGAATATCCGAACGGATAGAGCGTTTAGTTTTGTAAAATGACTAATTTATATATTTCAAACATTTTTAATTGATATACGAAAACGAAAACATTCATTCATAGGATAGACACTGTTTGCATTGTCGGGGACAAACATTTTAAATTTGCGCTTAGATACGCATGCGCCAGACCAACTACTCAACATGCTCCTGGCTAATTTATTTCTATCTCTAAAATAAAATTCAAAAAGAATTTTTTTGACAATATCTCGTATCAAATTGACCTTTAATTAAATACTTTTAAATTAAGATATACAATTTACTGTTCATAGACTACACCGAGTTAGGTTTTTTTTTAACACACTGTACTAGGATGGAGTGGTGCTCTATGGTGATATGTTAATTGTGGTAAAATTCAATTTTTTTATCTCAATTCCTTGAATTGCCAAAAAATCATTGAAGTAATTACCAAATTAAAAGAAAATCTAAAAGTTAGCGACAATTTTTTTAATTTTTTTTTTGTAACAACAATGATATATTAACACACACACAAATATTTAAACATTTTTAAATAATGAAAATAAAATATTGTTAATTAGTGACAGATTATTTTCCCGTATTAAATTTCAGTATTACTTTTCGAGATTCGATTCTGGACCTTCTAAATTCGTCTCGGTTGCAAAATCCAAATACAGCTGAAGTTGACATTCAGTCACAGTTTTCAAATGAAAATCGGTAGACGCTCTAGAGGGGAGGATGAACACGTCTAAGAATTGTATCCAAATGCCATTTATAGAGAGGTGAATTTCATTAAAATTGATGAAAAGGGCCCAATATTTTAATTCGTTTAAAGGAAAGTTTGAATTAAAAAATTCGATTTAAAGAAAGATTTTAAACGGTTGTGCATTTCAAAAAATAATAATTCAATTTAGAGAAAAATTCAAATTACAGAGAGATAGATTTAAAGAGAGTCGACTGTAGTAAAATTTCGTCAAAAATTCCGAAGTCTGTATAAATAAGATGGCGTTACACAACAATTCATATATTTATTTATATTTGAATATCAAGTCCCGATCCTACCACCCCTAGATCAAGTGACAGTTTATTAATCAATATTAAAGAATTGAAATGAAAGTTAGAAGCGGTGCGATTAACAGTTTTAACTTCCAGTTAGCTCTAACCAAAGGTGGTAAGAACGATTTTGTAACATAACTGTTGGTTAATACTAACTGTCACTTTAACTAGAGGTAGTAAGAGCAGGTCTAAATAACGAAAATCTAAATTCAGTACGTACTTGTATTATAAAGAACTCTAGGTAATTATGTTGTTATTCTTGTTTCTATACCATAATAGCTACTTTTACTTTCGAGCAAGCTATAAATCTAGTGGTACATTTTGCGGAATCCAGGTTGTGAGTTTATCTTATGACGTATGAAAGGTATGTATTGTTCAGATTTCGCACGTTCTGAATTGTGTTAAGCGCGAATATCAGTAAAAGTATCTCTTGGTAACTTTATACCTTTGTATACACTGTACACAATTAGAAAAAGTATTTGCGATATAATATATGTATATATACAAATGCAGAAATCTCTGTTATGATATTATATAGCAATAATAATTAGAAATAATATTATATCGAATGAGAAATACAATCTAAATATATACATGTTGTATAATTTAAAATGTTATTGCTTATATTATAATCTTACGAGGTTAAACGTCACTTACGGCCCATTGTCATTTTATGTATTTTTTGGGCCCATTTTTACCTGTCGCTTAGAGAGGTATTGGAATCATGCTAAAAATCGCACATCCAGATTTTAGTGTATAAAAACGTTTTAAGGTCCCTAGAATCCGATAATAACATTTTTACGATGATGTCTGCGTGTATGTGAATGTGTGCGTGTGTGTGTAAAGCCTCGTACAAACCTGCGAACCGTTCCACGAACCGTTCGGCGAACCGTACGCCGAACCGTTCCACGAACCGTTCGGCGAACCGTACGCCGAACCGGTCGCCGAACCGTTCGG
Source organism: Harpalus rufipes (assembly GCA_951394225.1). Classification (NCBI taxonomy): domain Eukaryota; kingdom Metazoa; phylum Arthropoda; class Insecta; order Coleoptera; family Carabidae; genus Harpalus; species Harpalus rufipes. The sequence goes on from OX596275.1 coordinate 12,643,400, forward strand.
CGAACGGTTCGACGAGCTCTAGCAGATGATGGTGGGGGAATGTTCGTCTCTTTTCCATTATTGTTGCAGATACATTATGTATGTTTTGTGGATTCCAAATAATATCATGATTTCTGTACAGTTCGATAAATTTTGAAGTATTGTCTCTAGACCATTCCATTTTTGAAAAATGTAGTATTAATGAAGAGCAAACATCTACTTCGAACCAAAGAATAAGGTGTAATAAAATATTTTGTTGCAAGTATCCGTTCGCCGTCGCGTCCAGACTAGCTACAACGTGTTCGTGCAACATCCTTTGATCGTTCGTTGAAATACCGACAACGGATGGATCGCGCAAACGTTGCAGGCAAACGTTGCACGTGTTGCAGTGCTTTGCTCGGATCGCCGTTTTGTTGCGCCGGTCTGGACGTGGTTCGCCGAACGGTTCGGCGAACGGTTCGCAGGTCTGTACGCCTCGTACACAACAACCTCTTAAGCCTCTTAAGAGGTTGTTTTATTTACGCCAATGTCAGTGCCAAAAATTAAGATATAGTACTGAAGACTTTTTCTGGGAACGATATTTAATATTTCTTATTTTATTATTAATTATATAATTAAAATTATAGGAATATTCAGAAATTCTTCAGAAATACCGCCAATCCCGTTAATGAATTGGAAAAACCTCGAATATTTAGAAGAAATGGAGAAAACTTGCTCATAGAATGAATTTGAAATTATAGAAAATACGTAAATATAAAGATTAGGTGCAATTAGAATTTTTTGTTTGTACAAGACATGTTAAATACATTACTTTTATACCACAATGGAAAGGGTGCGAGAGGTATTGTGATGGCAACAACAGATTTTTACCTCTCGCTAAGAGAGGTATTGGATTCATGCTAAAAATCGCATATCCAGATTTTATTGAATAAGCACGTTTTAAGGTCCCTACAATCCGATTTTAACATTTTTACGATGATGTCTGTGTGTGTGTGTGTGTGTGTGTGTGTGTGTGTGTGTGGATGTGTGTGTGTGGGATGTTGGAAGGACGGTTACTCAAAAACTATAAGACTTAAAATTTGTTTAACAACGTATTTCCCAATCGGACATTCATGGGAAGATCTGAAAAGGTTTTGGTAACAATTGGACAACCGGAAGTAGAAGATTCTTGAAAAAAAATCTTCTAAATATTATTTTTTGAAAATTTTTCTGGATAATATTAAAGAAAAATAAATTCTCTTTCTGATACATTTAAATATTTTTATACATATTTTATAGATTTAGAGATAAAAGGAATATAATATATAAAATAATGTTGTAATTAATTTTACAACCGAAAGGATGCCATGAAAAATAGTTGCAAATTTAAATTATTTGTAACTGACAGATAAATGTCAGTGTCAGAAATAATGAGTAATGAAAGAAAAATGTATTTGGAGAATCCCTTAATTCTTGATCTGTGACTATTATGGAGATGACAAGTCTAGGTTGAAGGACTTAAATTTGTTTCAAACATTATGGGACAATGTACACCAGTACTGTAGACTAGAGTAACTTTGAATTGCGAAAAAGCTATCAAATTCTTCTCAAGTAAGTTGTAAATATTGACAAAATTACACATCGATATAAGAATAATCGGAGTGCAATCTATCCGTCACTTTATTAAAGGGAATTAAGGGTATTTAGATATAACAAGTATGAAAAAATAAAATGTAAAAGAAGATATATAAGAATAGATGCACAATCCAGATATATACATTTTAGACCGCCCAAAATTAATGTTTTTACTAGAAGAATATAAAGAGAAAGTAAACAAAGTTGTTCGAATTGAAAATTGCTGTTACCAGCCTAATATTTATATATGGTAAACTCTACTTTGTAATTTATTGTAACATAATTTATGGTAAATATCTTTATGTTGAGACATGCTATTATTGAATAATAAAGAAGTTTATACGTCATAGATTTATATGAATATATTATTTGTATTTATAAAAATAATCTTTGCTTTATGCATACAGCCAGGTAAAATATACGGCGAGAGGTTATGTGCTGGCCACATCAGATTTTTTTAAATTACAAGGGTGCGTATGTGTGTATTTTTTTTTTTGGTAAAAGAACCTACTGTAAATGTAACTTTTATAATTACGGAGTTATTTCACATTTTTTTAAATCGTGATTTTCAGTATTTTTTAAAAACTTTGAAACTTCGGAATTTTAATTTTTTCTTAGCGGAATCCGAATGAGCCTTCAAAACTGCACAACATTATGTATTTAACCGATATCTAGCTCGTATGGTTTCCGAAATCCCAGTGGTAATTTGAGACATGCTGTATATAGGTATATGAAAAAAAATTAAAAGTAAAAAAATTATGTTTTTTGTTTCTCTTTCTTAATTTCAGCGTGATTTTTTCTCTGAAGTACTGTGATATTTCAAAACTATATAAATGGGGAAGTTTAGCGTGATTGAAATTACATGTGAAATATTTTTTAATCGTAAATATATAAATAATTATAAGTTAAAATGTAATTAAAAGTTAAAATTATGTTCCCGTTTATTTATAATTAATTATTTAGCATCAAACCTTTGTGACTTATGCGCATGCCTAGAAAGGATGGTGAAACCTGACATTTTGAACGTATATTGAGGCATTACACTACACACTTCTGGCTAGCTCACGTGGGTTTGTTTACGTTTTCGCGGAGTGAGGTTAGATTTTTTTAGTTCGTATTGGAATTGTATTTGTTTTCAAAACTATTATACGATACTTAATTTTTAATATTGAATACAATAATACACTATATGAAATAAATAGAACCAGTCATCAAACATGTTGATGCCATTTTTAAAACTTCCTGTTGCCATGTGAACCCAGCGTGCACCTGCTTAAGATAGACTATACGTTCTCCGTGAACTTCTGTGACGTCATTATTTTAGAAAATTTCATTTTTTGAGAAATCGGGCCATCTTTGAGTGAAATACAATATAGAATATCACTTTTGAACACATTCTTAATAAAATAAAATACACTAAACTTCCCCATTGACGTTATTTACACTTCTCTATACAAATGTAGTAATCAGAACAATTAGTTAGTCCGAACACCCGAATTAAATGGTCTCTACTGTATGTATTTGTTTTATAGAGTCAAGCGGGTGTAAGCATGGTTAGTAAATAGAGGAAAAGTCTAGGGACCTATTTGTTATACTTTTTAACATCATACGCAAGATAAAAAAAAATATTATATGTAATTAAAAAATATAAATATTTATGAAAAATATACCTGTACACAGTTTTATTTTGTTTTATAAACTATAAAATATAGTATTTCAATGGAAAATATGCGTGGAAAGTTTATTATTTTTATATCGTAAAATGTAAACCTATTTAGAATTTTTTTCAAATTTTGTAGTTTATATTAAATATTTTTTCGAAGCGTAAAAAATATTTTTATAATAAAATTACACTTTTTTTAAAATATACCAGCAAAATAATACGTTTTATCAATGTTATTCCAAACTCATTAAAAAATAAATAAATTTTTATCATTGTTTTGAATTAGAGTAAGAATACATGGAGGCTTGTTGAAATTCAGTACCTACTTTAAACATGAAACAAATGAAAATCAGTGAAATATATAATTGGCACGCGGGCATGAAGTATAAACGTTTGATGTTATATATCAATAACATGGTTTGTTGAAACGAAACGAACAATAACAATTTCCACAAACAAAATAACAATACGTATTTAACTAACAATACTGTCGCAAGTTTATTAGTATCTGTTTATTTAGATATAAATATGATTGTTTAACATGGGCGTAATTAAAAATTGAATAATATACATCTAAAATAATGATGTGGAAATAAATTTTCTGGATAGCAGTCAAACAATAAAGTTTTATTTTTCGGCCTCAACTAGTTTCGGCGAAGCACAATACACGGGGCAGACAAAACGGTATTTGGGTACAAGGATGGAGGAACATAAGAGAAACTGTCTTAATAATAAAAACAATAACGGAAAATGTGCCTTGGTAAGACATGCAATAGAACAGTAGCATAATTTTAATTTTGACAACGTAAAAATCTTAGATACAGAATAAATAATGATAAAAATAACAAATTTAAAAACAGACACCACTAACATCAGTAAAATTTACAGTATTATATTAAAATACAATAAAAATAAAAAATAAAATAACGTGAATTTTCTTGCAAAAGTTTCTAAATTTCCAGTAATATTATTTCATGCAAATGGCACTTGACACTGACATCTTCTTCTTCTTTAGCTTTTCCTATTCGTTAGGGGTCTCTATTTTTTATTTTCTTCTTCCACTCATTTCTGTTTTACGGGTCATCCTCACGTCAAAATTTTTCATTTCAAATTTCATTTTTTGGTATTTTATTATTCCTTTTCTCGGCAACTGAATTCCACACCCATGATAATAAATAAACCACATGAAATAAGAAAATCATGAAATTTTGAATGAAAAATTATGACATTTCTCAGTTATAGACGTAATTAATAGCTGTTATTTTGACACGGGTCCACATATCTGCTTGCCAAAGTCAGCAAAGTCACGTCAATGCACGCGCCCTACACATATTTTTTTTGCAAAAGATCCTATATTTCCAGTTAAATTATTTCAAAAACAAACTATGCGAATTGCACTTGACACTAACATCTTCTTCTTCTTTAGTTTTTCCCATTCGTTAGGGGGTCGCTATTTTTTATTTTCTTCTTCCACTAATTTTTGTTTTATGTGTCGTCCTCATTCAGTTCCTTTTCTTCTTTTCATCTTATATTTGGTCTTCCTATGTTTCTTCCACCTTCTGTTATAAGCTATTTATTCTTCCAATATATCTCTCCTCATGACATGTTCAAACCAATGTAATTGTCTCTCTTATATCTTTCTAGAAACGCCCCACACTAGAGTTATTTCCCTAATTCTTTCATACATTTACTTTTTATTGATACTGACATCTGTCAATTTGAATTACCTGAATATATTAGCAGTTTCCATGGTTAAGTTAGCATAGCTGGCTAATTTATGAAATTTATTATCTTTGTAAGTCTTTAACTCTATATCTGTTGAATATGAAATATAAAATGCAATCAAATCGTATAGAAAATAATATATTCTTTAAGTTATAATAAAATTTAACTGAGTTTTTCAAGAAAAACTGTTAAAATTTTCAAAGGAGGCACTTCCGGTTGACCAATTATAACCTATAATCAAGTCTGCATATGGTTGTTAGGAAGAGGAATACGCAAGAATTGTAATTTTTGGAATTCTAGTATAGATATCGTGTATGAAACCGCGGTCACATACATACACACATATACACACACACGAACACACACACACACACACACACACACACACACACACACACACACACACACACACACACACACACACATACAGGCATCATCGTAAAAATAGTAAAATCGTATTGTAGAGCCTAAAACGTGCTTATACAATGAAAACTCACCACCGAATTTTTTGACTAAAGACAATACCTTCCTTACCTAGAGGTGACGGAAGGTAAAAAACAGACACCACTCACTCAGTAAAAATTTGACAGTAATATATTAAAATACAATAAAAATAAATATTTAAACATTAAAATAAAACCGGAACTTAAAACAAGAAGAAGTCAAGTTTTTTAAAAATATTAGCGCCATTACAATACATGTGACCTTCGAAACTTGTTTAAACATAAAATCATTTTTTCATCGGGTTTCATTTTTCATAAAATATATTTTTTCATACAGTTTTAATTGTTTGACGACTTTTAGAGTTTTTTTAATTTATTTATTGTTTCATATTTGACGACCACAGATGTGTACTTTATTTATTTTCGTGTTGTTCATTCTTAATGTTTTTAAACTAATTAAAAAAAAAATTCAAGTAAGTATAAAATAAAATTTAATTGTTTGACTGCTATCCAGAAAATTTATTTCCACATCATCCCCATCCAGTCAAGAAGTTTTTCCAGCCAATATAAAATAATATTTACTATCCATCTACAGTATGTCCCATTTAGAGGTACCACCGTTAGTATCTCGAGAACTATGATGCCCGGTAGTACAGTCCATACGATGTAACTTGGCGAGTTGGGGCAATTCACATTATCACTGCGATAATGGGAAAGTTGTAAAATCCATAGGCGTACCGACGATGAATGAAGTTCAATAAAATTACGAATATTACAAAAAAAAAGAAATTATTTATACAAAAAAAATATTACAAATATTGGAATGAATTATTTATTATATAAATCATATAATTAATTATTTTTTAAATTAATAAAGTTAAGAAAATAAAATTTCTATTGCTATTGAGAAAAAAATGCACCAACGCTTATGTACGAATATAACTTCTTGGGTTGAAAAGTACCTGACACCCCGAGTTTGAGTGTATTAGGGTGAAAGTTGCTTTGTGTGAGGCAATAAAACATTGTAAAATCACTATTTCACTTCTGAAGCTGTGCGGCATCGAAGTAAATGTAAATATTTGACAAAACGCAACTTAGGAATAGTGAAATAAATTACATTCTTTTGCCTCGCCAAGTTACATCGTATGGACTGTATAAATCGCAGTCAAAATTACTCCGAACTGTAGTAAACTGAACTATATTCATTATTTGAGCGTAAGTTAAAATGATATACATAGTATAAAAGTTCCGAATATTACGTTCAACTGAACGGTAAGTTTACTATGTAAATAATTTCACAGATATTTATGAAAGTCACAAATAAATTTGTATTATAAGAGGAGAGAGTGACGACATCTGACAAAAAAAATCCAGAAACTTTAGTGACGTTATGAAATGTTAGAAATAATGGAGGATTATTTAAACATAATAGAAAATAAAAAATAATCCGATGCAACCAACAGCTCCTCAAATTAGCTGCGTGGAACGATGTAACAAAAATTGTAGAAATAACTGTTACCAGACTATGTCACAAATAAAAATGTGCTACGAAAACATTAAGGAAAGAGAAAAAAAAACAAGTTTAGTTTACGATAAATTAAGTATTGTAGTACTACCTGAATTAAAAATTGAATTTGTTAATCGATTATTTAACTTTTCTTCATTTGTTTGGGCCATTTTAATGTAACTGGGACGAAACAATGCTGTATGGAGTACTACTTCGTGTATTATTCAACCCGCAGTAGATTTCTCAACTGAAACAAAATCACCAGCTACACTCTGACATATTCCTGTTGCGAGATACCTCAAAGGAATTAAACTTTGTAGCAGTGAATTGATAGACTTATTTCGAACTATGACTGTTTCTAAATGTGGACTTAATTTTTCTACAAAATCTTAATTTAAATTCTGTCATCAACTTCAAATGGATTGTTTCTATCCCGAAATGCGAGGATAAGTTTAAAATGCATAACTTGATCATCCTCACTATATGAGTCCGATGAATCAAAATTTAACGTTTTAAATAGTACTGCAAAGTAAAAAAAAATGGATTTATCACATTCGAAAACGTCAGTTAAGAAATGAACTTGACTTTGAACGAGAAAAATCGATCGATTAAATTAACTATCAGTTAAACTTCAGTTACGTAAAAAAAAATGTTTATACTACTCAACGCTAGTTCATAACAGTCAGTCAACATCTGCAAACTAAGATCAAGAGCTGAACTAAGTTTATACTATCAAGCAAGAGATACAATATGTCGGTTAAAAGAAACTTTTTGTGCACCTAGAAGCGACCATCTCAGACGTGCGTTTGTTTTTCCTAAAATTCTCATAAACAATGATGAAAAACAGAATTTTGTACATTTCTTTTTCGAATAACTTCTAAATTATTACTAATCGAGAAAAATGTTGAAAATAAAGAAGTTAGATAGTTTTATTGCCTAACCAGTGGCGTACATAGGAAACAATTGAATAAAAAAACTTAGTAATCAGTGGATGCACTTTTTCATTGTAAACATTTTTTACCTCTCGCTAAGAAAGGTATTGGATTCATGCCAAAAATCGTATATCTAGATTGAAAAATGAAAATGTTTGTAATTGACAGATTCAAAAATTCAGAGACATTACTGAAGATTTTTTCTCGGAAGTACATGCATTATATTATTTCTTATTGAATTAATAGTTACATATTTAAAATTATAGGTATATTACATATACCCTTCAAAAATACTGTCAATCCCGACAATGAATTGGAAACATTTCGAAAAATTAGAAGAAAAAATTTCTTCATAGAATTCATTGGAAATTAAAAAATCTAAATATAAAGAATAGAGTAAGTAGAATTTTTGGTGTAGAGTGTAGGTATACAAGAAATGTTAAATACAATAGGGCGCGAGCAGTCATGTCACTTTGTTGGCCTTGACAAGCAGATATGGGGCCCGTGTCAGAATGATAGCTAGTAATTATGTACATAAATGTCAAAAATCATAATTCTTGTCAAGGCCAACAATGTCACATGACTGCTCGCGCCCTTTAAAACCAAAAACGGAAGTGGCGAGAGGTATTGTGCTGGCCACAACATATTTTTTAATACATATTAATAATTGCTCTAATAATAACCACCAATTTCAATGCAAGCATCGCAGCGTACCTAACATATTTTGATACATTCGTTAAAAAACGTAGTCAGAATAAAATAAACAAAACTAATATTTGAAGTGACAGGTCACAGCCAACTAAAATAATAATATATTAAAAAACAAAGTACATAAGACAATATATTAACGCACAAGCCTATATTATGAAGACGAGGTACTTAGCTGAAAATGTAGACTTATACCTTTAACTGTCGCTTCGATTTCAATAAAATTATTTGTTGAAAATCATAGTCAGAGATACAAAATTTTATGTTCTTTTTATAAATGCGGATTTACAAAATTAATTGTCAATGATGATACTTTCTTGTCTTGGGACATAAAATAGATTTCTTGTATTCGTCTTATCTTGATTTCAAGACAAGATCAAGAGTATATCTTGATTTTTGTGAAACACTAGTAAACATAGTAAAATCGTATTGTAGGGGCCTTAAAACGTGCTTATTCATTGAAAACTGAAAACTCACCACCGAATTTTTTGACCAAAGACAAAACCTTTCTTAACTAGAGGTGACGGAAGGTAAAAAGTAGGCACCCGGTATATTTAATACAGTGGTTTGAATGAAATTTTAAAGATACTAAATGATATTTGTTATTTGTATTTTGCACCAAATTTTAGACTAAGATAGAAAACCAAGTTCGTACTACGCCATCATAAAGTTTTGAAAACAACAGTGTTATTTAAATCGTTAATAATTCCTATAATGTATGCATATAATAACTGTCAACTGCAGACAAACATATGGTGATTTCTATTGTAAAATTTTCATGTAATTATGCAAGTCCTCGTGTTTACATTTGTATTGGCCATAACAGTAAACTGTTACATCTACCGGTATTTGAAATCGAGTCTGAATTACTCATCGAGTCAAATACATGTCTGTTTATCTCAACTACTACTACTACTTTCATTATGTCTTTCAAGAAGATTGAAAAGTGAAATTTTCTCGAGTAAGTACGACTTTGCTGCGTAACAATGTCACTGAGATTGTAATATCAGATTTAATTATATAGAGTACTAGCAGTTTAGACAGACGTTGTCTAATATTTGTTTTGAAAAAAAGATTCAAATTTAATTTTAAATATAGTAGGAATTTAATTTTAGAAACGGAATCGTGTAAAAGTTTTTCTTTTTTAATTTCCCTATACAAAATATTGCCAATGTTGTATAATGTTTTCCTGAAATAAAAAAAAATCTCAACTACTACTACTACTTTCATTATGTCTTTCAAGAAGATTGAAAAGTGAAATTTTCTCGAGTAAGTACGACTTTGCTGCGTAACAATGTCACTGAGATTGTAATATCAGATTTAATTATATAGAGTACTAGCAGTTTAGACAGACGTTGTCTAATATTTGTTTTGAAAAAAAGATTCAAATTTAATTTTAAATATAGTAGGAATTTAATTTTAGAAACGGAATCGTGTAAAAGTTTTTCTTTTTTAATTTCCCTATACAAAATATTGCCAATGTTGTATAATGTTTTCCTGAAATAAAAAAAAATCTTGTAAAAGATTCTAAATTTCCAGTAAAATTATTTCATAAACGAACTATGCAAAATGCTCTTGATACTGACATCTTCGCCTTCTTCTTTAGCTTTTCCCATTCGTTAGGGGTCGCTATTTTTTATTTTCTTCTTCCACTCATCTGTTTTCGTGTCGCCCTCATTCAGTTCCTTTTCTCTCAAGTCTTCTGAAATACAGTCCTTCCATCCTATCTTTGGTCTTCCTATGTTTCTTCAACCTTATATTACTAAGCTATTCATTCTTCGTTCAATGTATTTTACATCTCTCCGCATGACATGTTTAAACCAATGTAATCGTCTCTATTGTAGAAACTTTTAACACTCGTTATTTCCCTTATTCTTTCATTCTTTACCGTGTATCTTTCCGTGTCTTACCCAACATCTATCTCAATATCCTCATCTCTACCACATTTATTTACTTTTCATTGATATTGACATCTATCAATTTGAATTAACTAAATATATTAGCAGTTTCCATGTTTAGCATAGCTGGCTGATGTATGAAATTTAATATCTTTATAATTCTTTAACTATCTGTTGAATATGAAGTATAAATTACAAATACACCGCATAGAGAATAACATATTCTTTAAAATTTATAAACATTATATGTCAACAAATGATATTTAACTGTTTGTTTTCAAGAAAAAATGTTAAAAGTTGCAAATGAGGGTACTTCCGGTGGACCAATTATAACCAAAATCTAATCACGTCTACATATGGATGTAAACTCGATCACTACGAAAAAATTATAATTTTCCGAAACGATCGTCATATATATACACACACACACACACACATACATACACACACACATACACACACACACACACACACACACACACACACACACACACAGACGCATACACACATAATTGTAAAATCTGGGATCCCAAAACGTGCTTATTCATTAGAAACTCCCTATCGAATTCTTTGACCAAAGACAATACCTTCCTTACCTAAATGTGACGGAAAGTAAAAAAGAGATAATTATGTGAAATAATATGGAAACTGGCGAGAGAAGCTGGCCATACCAGATTTTCACCTTCCGTCACCTACCTATAGGTAAGAAATTTAATAAATAAATACGTTTTAGTGTACGAAGAATACGATTTTACTGTTTTTATGATTATGTCTACATGCGTATATGTATACGTGTGAGTATCTGAGTACTCGTGTGTGTATTATTGTACGGGAGCATATTTGCTATGTGTGTGTGACAATTTTTTCGTCTTCGATAACTCCAATTTAAAGACTCCGGTGTATAAAGGAGGCAGCTCCAATTCTATACGAATTTCAACTTTGTAGCCAGATATTTATATTAAGAAAAGGATACTTCACCGATTGACGCAAGAATGAGACAGGTCGGATGATTTGTTGGGAAGTTATATAAGATACATTCATGTCTCCTTCATTAATTTGGTATAAAAATGAAGCAGCTCCGGAAAAGTCTAGTGTTTCCAAATGCGTAATGAATTATCTTTGCTGTTTGAAACCATTGAAAAATGTCGAGCTGAGACAAATTATATGGCGATTCTAATTTCTGATAAAGTACTCAGTCCTCCGAGAATTTTCGTAGATTCTTAATAAACATGTCAGGTACTCTTATTTATAAATATCAAAGAATATTTTATTCTTTGTACGGATTGATTGAATGTTTTTTTATATTGATTATATTTAGATATAAATATCTGATGTGACCAACACAGTACCTCCCGCCATTTACCTATGTATATAATTTTTATATTACTTTATAAATTTATCCATACAATATATAGAAAAAGTATTAAAGCAAACTTATAGAAAATGGAATAATCTTTAATTTTTATAATAACAAATTGAGAAAAAATTACATTTAAAGGTATTTTTTGAAGAAAAACTATAAACTGCCATTTCCGATTATCCGAATGCCACCAAAATCTAATCAGTTATTTCCATATTAGAATAAGGTAGAAATACATGGTTTCAAAACTTTCTGAATGATAGTATTTGAGTTAGAGCGTAAACAGGAACCACACACATACATACATACATACATACATACATACATACATACATACACACAGACATCATCGTGAAAATGTTAAAAATGGATTCTAGGGACCTTAAAACGTAGTCATTTACCAAAATCTCGATATGCGATTTTTAGCACGATCCCTATACCTCCCTTACCAAGGGTAGCGGGAGGTAAAAATTCAACAAAACATGGTTTAAACGTCACTTAATTATATAGATTTTATTTAATTGATAAATGGCCGGTGATATTATTTTTTGTTCTTGTGAACTAGGTTTGCATTCTGATCAATCAAAAGACAAAATTTATATCCTTATCTAAACCAATGCCATTTTCTTAAGTGAAATGAAGTATAATAATTGTAGATGTGTATGAATAATATAGGGATTTTTCATGTCTTTTATTTTCCAAGATTTTAGGGAGTAAGTGAATTTTAATAGTTCGACAGAGATAAGCATTTTTTAATTAATGTAATATTTTACAGTAAATAAATTGAAATTTTATTATCTACATTCTCTACATTGTCTGTTCTTCTGAATATGTTTACGTCTACGTCTACGTCATTGTCGATACATAAACTATTATTTTTTGAAGAAAAACTATCTTGAGCTTCAAGTAAACTGCCATTTCCGGTTATCCGATTGTCACCAAAATCTAATCAGATATTTCCATATTAGAATAAGGTAGAAATACATGGTTTCAAAACTTTCTGAATGATAGTATTTGAGTTAGAGCGTATACAGGATCCCCACACACACACACACACACACACACACACACACACACACACATATGTATATACATACCTACCTATACATACATACACACAGACATCATCGTGAAAATGTTAAAAATGGATTCTAGGGACCTTAAAACGTGGTCATTTACCAAAACCTCGATATGCGATTTTTAGCACGATCCCTATACCTCCCTTAACAAGGGTAGCGGGAGGTAAAAATTATAAAGAAATTAATTTTCATAAATCTTGAAAAACATGTTGTGTTACGTTGAGACAGTTGGAATGTTCAAATAGCTATTACCCATATTGTCAAGATACAATTTACAAAATATTGTAGCGGAAGCGCGGCCGCTGCGCTAAGCGAGCGCGAGTCTAAACCAGTCGGTGACATAAATGTCGCGCGCCGTCTGAGTAAAAAAACCTATGCGTCGTATGATTTTGTAACAACGCAAGTCTACTAGTCTAGTCCAATCTACAAGTCTACAACTTATGGTCGTCAGTGAACAAATATAAGTCTAGTCTACAATAGCCGACAATCTACTGAGTCTGATATTGAAACACGCGGTGAACATAAATAGTTAGTGTTATTGTTTAAATTAATAATCCTATAGTTTGTGTTTAATAATATTCTTAGTCTTTAATTAGTGTTTATATATCTGTTTATTCACAGTATTCGTATTTTTTTCTTTTTCTTATTCATTTCTCGTTTAATAAACTTTAATTTAATTATTAATATGTCTCTGATTTTTACACCTCGCCAAAATAAATAAACGTTATAATAATTTTACTGCAAATATACAGGTGACATTGAAAAACGGGCCACTCAAAATATTTTTTTTATTTATAATTACTTTTTAACTTTCTTGATATATTTTTAAACAGGGTTTAAGGGCTCACAAATCCTGGTACTTGGCATGATGGTTTCATATTTTAAATGGGGCACCTATATATTTTTATATACTTGGAATCTACATAAAATTACGAATTAAACGATGCTTGAAGTGAATTTTTATTGAAGAAATATAAATAATAATTAACCCTGTAAGTCATATTAGGAAGATTGTGATAACAAATTGATCATTTTTTGTAAAAAATATAGAATCTTACAAAAATAACTTACTATTTAAACAATTATAGTCGTCGTGAAATAAATATGAACTGATGCTCAACTTTTCCCCTTCTCCGCACCTTGTCTCTTGCCCTGTGGTGATGCCGCTTCTTGTTAAGACCTCCAAGTTAAGCACCAAATTTGAGAAGATTTGAATAATATTTTAATATATTTTTTCAAGAAAATCTGTCCAGAGCTTCAAGTACAACTATAATTTTAGCTAAAATCTAATATGTTGTTCCAATTGATATAAAAGTGTTAAATACTAAAATTGGATTTTGGATTATATTTAATATAGTTTTTCATTAAAAACTGCTATGAGCTTCAAGTAAAGAACCACTTTCGGTTGTCCAATTTTACCCAAAATCTAATCAACTCTTTATATGAACACAGAATGCTTAAATCCGGAAAATAAAGTTTGATGAATTATCGTTGAGTAAAAAATCGTCACACACACACAGACAGAAACAGACATCATTGTTTAAATAATAAAAACGTATTGTGGGGACCCTAATACGTGCTTATTTACTGAAAAATCACTATCGATTTTTTGAACCGAAAACATTACCTCCGTTACTTATGTATGTAGGTTGGCGGGAGGTTAAAAACATGTTTTACTTGAAATTCGAACTGACGAAGCGTTAATGCTGCCAGTCACATTACCTTGGTTGAGAATAATTGTTTTATCTAATCTATATTACTTTTTGTTATATGTAACTACTATAAAACAATACAGATTGCAAAAAAATATGCTTAAAATAATCACACAAGCACAAATGGATTGCAATTGTAAACAGGATATCATGTAAAACATATGATAAGCAAACATGCATATACTATATCCCGCTTATTGACCTTAAACTTGGTAATAGAACATTAGTCAACTATCGTTTTCATACTACTTATTTATTAGGTATTATTTATATGTCGAGTTAATTGTTAAAAAATATCAATAAACTGTGCGTTCATTTACTGATATTACAATTAGGTAAATATCATCATTACCGATATCGGTGTACAAAGCACATTGACACACCCAACAATGGGTAATATGCCGTGATGATATATTTAAGAGCCCAAAATCATATTAGTCGGCATAATATTTTACCTTAATGACATTTAATTTTATTACAAAAAACTCAATAAATATTCTATTCTTACTAAAATGATATTATTACCGTAAAATATTCAATTTCAGCTTAAATTAACAATAAAAAGAAAATAGTTTCCATAATAATTAGGTTTTAAACTAAATTAAATTAACTTGAACACACAAATCAGAATAGTTCGGTCTGGTCGCGAATCTGGGGACCCGGGTTCGATCCCGACCGACGCCAAAAATTACATCGCATTTTAATGGCACAAAATTGACCCCTGTGGCGCACTCTCCACGCCAGCAATGAGTGCCCGTGAGGTGACGCCTGGTAAGCGCCCACACGGTACAAATATTCCATCATTACCGATATCTGTGTACAAAGCAGATTGGCACACCCAGCAATGGGTAATATGCCGTGATGAAATATTTATTTATTTATTTTTTATTTATAAATTCTGCTAAAAGTAGGCGGTGTATGATTTAACTGCTGACAAACAATGGATACATTGTTGAAATAAACAAAGTGCTTGATATTTATTATAAGTGATAAGTAGGGCCGCTCCGTACGAGTGGGCAGGTTGTGCGCAGCACAAAGGCGCCTGACCATAAGGGGGCGGCATTTCAAAAAAGTAGTGATAGAAATGAACAATATTTTTTAAATTTGTTTGCATTAGAGCTCTAGTTGTAAGTTATAAGTAAAATAATTATACTACCAAATGGATATTTTTCTAGCATTGTTATATTAAAATAATAACTGTGAAGATGTTGATTACAACAATATCAGAAAGAATATTTTAATTATAGTTCAAGAATATTGTTAACAATAATAAATCCGGCAATTTATCCTATATTTAAATATTAGTATTCTGCGAAGAATCAAATGTTAAAGATAATTAGAAAGTGCCTTCGGCTACCTCGTCTAATTTTCCATCACCTCTGCTGGATTACCAAAACGTTGTTCCTTCAATTTCATTTTTAGCCGTGGGAACAGGTAAAAATCGGCTGATAGAAGGTTAGAAGTGTGTTTCAGAGTGGTAATACTGTTCTTAGCAAGGTAATTTTTCACCATCAGGGAGCGATGTCATGCAGCAAAACCCTATCCTATGTTGTCCAATATTCAGGATGTTTTCTTCTGATTGCGTCTCATAGACATTGAAGGATCTCCACTAAAGTTCCTTGTTTTGTCTTGAAGAATGCATTCATGGTGAATTACGCTCTGGTAATCAAAAACTCCTCCTAATCACTTTCCCCTTGCTTTTGTCCAAGCGAATTTTTGCTTCAGCCGCTCGTACACAGTCGTTTTTTTCATCACCCCATTTCCGTATGCTTTTTCAACATCTGAAGAGTCTCAGATGGTGATTTGTCCAGCAAAACGCAGAATTTGATGTTTACGCATTGTAAGAAACAACCTGCAACTTTCGCAGGCAGTATTTAAAGGGGTGCCGGGTGCAGGATTGGATGTTTGGATTACTTCATGTCGACAATGTAATAGTTTATGTATCGACAATGAAGTAGACGTAAACATATTCAGAAGAACAGAAAATGTAGAGAAAGTAGATAATAAAATTAGAATTTATTTACTGTAAAATATTACATTAATTAAAAAATGCTTATCTCTGTCGAACTATTAAAATTCACTTACTCCCTAAAATCTTGGGAAATATAAGACATGAAATATCACCATATTATTCATACACATCTACAATTATTATACTTCGTTTCACTTAAGAAAATGGCATTGGTTTAGATAAGGATATAAATTTTGTCTTTTGATTGATCAGAATGCAAACCTAGTTCACAAAAACAAAAAATAATATCACCAGTCAGTTATCAATTAAATAAAATCTATAGAATTAAATGGTTTAACCATGTTTTGTTGATTTTTTTAATATTCAGGTCTCCTACATTTTTACAGGTAAAGATAATTATTATTAACAAAGTTTGGTGTCACGAATTTAAATTATTTAACTTTATTCTGTTAATTAATTAATAGTAACCATAATTAAAATAAACCCCAATATTTTGAGAAATTAACCATCGAATCTTCTGAATGATGAATACGAATGTCAACTAAGAATCATGATCACGATGGCATTAATAAGGAAGAGTTCTTCGTTGAGAGAAAAAGACTTCAGAGTTTTATTTCTGTAGCTGCTATGCAAGAGGAAACACAGACGTGGAAGGACGGTCCCCTTGAACTTCTGCAGTTAATTTCAAAATTCTCGAGGCTGTCCTTGAGAACTCTGTTACAAATATTGTGATATTATTGTGAATTTTTCTCACAATTTAGTTGCGAGAGGATTTTTTTGAAATTAAAACAAATTAAGAACTACCTAAGATCTTCGATGAGTACCTTGCGGTTAAGAAATCTCACAATAATATCTATACAACAGCAACTGAATGATGAAATAGACTTTGACAATATAATTGACCATTTTTCCAATAAAAAGGCGAAAAAAAATAATTTTTTAAGATGTTGAAACACTAAAGTTTTATTTAAAAAATAAACATAAACGTAATTTATTTCCCTATACGTCATTTCATTTTGATTTTTTCTAGTATTTTTGGTATATTGAGAGGGGCGGCAAACCCAGGATCCTCCCCGGGCGACAAAAGTTGTAGCCACGCCACTGATTAGAAGACACTGCCTCTGACAGAAGTGAAGGAATGCAATTCATGGGACATCTAATGTAATATGAAACTTGAAAACATAAACACAAAAATTTCCCTAAAATGAAAATAAAATCCCTAAAATGGTGAAAATATCCCTAGTTTTAGGGATAAAATCCCTAATATAGCAACACTTCATTGACCATAATCTAACTTCACAGTCCAATCAAAATCATAATATTTTATTACATTGTCTACATTGTTTACGTATAAATTTATTGTCTACACATTGTCTACACGTATAAAAAATAAGTATTTTTATAAGTAAAAATCCAATATGGCGCCCATTTAAAACAAGAAAGTTGCTACTAATATCTTGGAAGCCGCCATCTTGAATTTCATTGTAACATCACTTTTAAGTTTGCCTTTTTAAATCATGTAACTTATATATGAAATATTTTTTTACATCTTTTATAATTACGGAGTTATTTGACAATTTTTTGAATAACTTTCAAACTATTTGGTTTTTTAAATTTTTTCTCAGCGGAATCTGAATGAGCACTCCAAACTGCACAATATTGCCATTTAACCGACCTCGTAGCTCTTATAGTTTCTGAGGTCCCAATCACAATGGTATACCACTTAATTTGGGACAGTCTGTGTACAAGGAAGCTTTAAAAAGTACCCGGACTTGTTGCTTAGACCCAAGCAGGTGATCGTTGGAGGGATATTTCTTTTTCATGGGTTGGCAGCTACTACTAGGGAAATCGTCGAGCCCCCGTCCAGAGATGTGCGTCTACGTGTCGATTTTAATTGTCTATATGAAATATTTTTTTATCTCTCGCTAAGAGAGGTATTGCATTCATCGCATATCCAGATTTTATTGAATAAGCACGTTTTAAGGTCCCTACAATCCGATTTTAACATTTTTACAATGATGTCTGTGTGTGTGTGTGTGTGTGTGTGTGTGTGTGTGTGTGTGTGTGTGTGTGTGGATGTGTGTGTGTGTGTGTGTGGGTGTGGATGTGTGTGTGTATGTGTGTGTGTGTGTGGGATGTTGGAAGGACGATTACTCAAAAACTATAAGACTTTATAATTGTTTAACTACGTATTTCCCAATCGGACATTCATGGGAAGATCTGAAAAGGTTTTAGTAACAATTGGACAACCGGAAGTAGAAGATTCTTGAAAAAAAATATTCTAAATATTATTTTTTGAATTTTTTTCTTGGTAATACTAAAGAAAATTAAATTCTCTGTCTGATACATTTAAATATTTTATTATATATTCTATAGATTTAGAGATAAAAGAAATATAATATATAAAATAATCTGTTGTAATACAATTTACAGCCGAAAGAATGTCATGGAAAATAGTTTAGAATTTAAATTGTTTGTAACTGACAGATAAATGTCAGTGTCAGAAATCCGGAGACATTACTGAAGACTTTTTCTGGGAAGTACATACATTATATTATTTCTTAATGTATTAATAGTTAAATATTTAACATAAATAAATATAAAATAAATAAATATTTCATCACGGCATATTACCCATTGCTGGGTGTGCCAATCTGCTTCGTACACAGATATCGGTAATGATGGAATATTTGTACCGTGTGGGCGCTTACCAGGCGTCACCTCACGGGCACTCATTGCTGGCGTGGAGAGTGCGCCACAGGGGTCAATTTTGTGCCATTAAAATGCGATGTAACATTAAAGGTATATTACACATACCCTTCAGAAATACTGTTACTTCCGACAATGAATTGGAAACATCTCGAAATATTGGAAGAGTAAGACAAAATTTCTTCATAGAATGAATTTAAATTTAAAATAATCTAAATATATGGAATAGATGTAAGTAGAATTTTTGGTGTAGAGTGTAAGTATACAAGAAATGTTAAATACATTAGCGCGCGATCAGTCATATGACTTGACAAGCAGATATGGGGCAGATATGGGGCCTAATTAACTACGTAAATTTAGAAAATCTTGAAATTTTTAATAAAAAATTCTGACATTTGACATCTATGTACATAATTACTAATTATCATTCTGAAATGGGCCCCCACATCTGCTTGTTAAGGCCAACAATGTAACATGACTGTTTGTGCCCTATACTTATGTAACCAAAAAAAAGGAAGTGGCGAGAATTATTGTGCTGGCCACAACAGATTTTTATCTTTTATAATTACGGAGTTATTCGACATTTTTTTAAATCGTGATTTTTTTTTCTAATAACTCAAATTGTATGGAATTTTCTCAACGGAATCTGAGTGAGCACTTAAAACTGCACAACATTGTTCATTTAACCGCCCTCGTACCTCATGTAGTTCCCAATGGTATACCAGTTAATTTGGGACACGCTGTAATTTATCTATGTTCATTTATTACGAACAGCACAAATAAAATAATTATTAAATAAATAGGGTAAGATAAATAGTAGGGACAATGAAACAAATATTATAAATAGGAATCACGGCGTGCCGACTACTGAGAGATGGTAAGTTGGACGTTAGTCAAGTGCGTGATGGTCAAGTGGTAGACGACCATTTGGAAGACAGAAATTTAAATATTAATCATTCTAAAAACTTCATCTCGAATATTTACATAGTACCGTCATTTGGGCAACAGAAAAAATAGTTTAAAAAATTCTAAACATTCCTTAACAGAACCTAATTTAACGCACAATTTTGTAATTCTACAAATTTATAATTTTATCAACCAGATGTCTGGTGTCCACTTGGCTATCGCCCCCGCCCAATTGACCATGTCCGGAATTACCGTGTATAATTTTTTTTTGTGTGAATATTCCCTCGCCCAACTACGACATGATTAGATTTTATTTTGTCTAATATTCTTGAAAATAAAATAAAATTTTCTCTTTGAAAAGTATGTAGTAATGACAATAAATCAATTTAAAAATAAAATTAAAAAATGTACGTTCGTGTGAATAAAGTTTAATTTAACTTTTCGTGAGATAGAACAAATGCACCTCCGCCAAATTTTTAGTTTTTTTTTTCTATTTGCAGTTCAAAATCACATAAAAGTTAATAATGAAATACAAACTAAGTTTTAATAAAGTTAGAAATAAGTTCATGACATGAAAACTACTCATGTTAAACAAGGAAAGAAGAATTAACTAGTATTGTCTGTCTGCGAAACTTTGGGCATTACAATGCAGGTACAACGCGAAATATTTCGCAAAAGATAAATTTAATTCTGCAACAAGAAATACGCGTTGACGTATACATCACAGTAATTGTAATTTTTGTGTGGTATGTCACTTGTTTAGAATAAAGGCTGGTTTATGTAAACTATACAATTAAGAATTTACCTTAGCACGAGCATTAGGTGCGTTCAATGAGGCTAGCAAATCGAGCAAAGGGGAAGGAAAATGTACTGAACGGCTTGCTAACTTGGCATTTGCTCATTTTGCTAGTAAGCAAAACAAGCGATTATTTTCTCGCTTGTTTTGCTGCATATAAAAATATGGCGCACAAATTCAAATATCATTTGTAATATTTGAATATATTTCCAATGAAAATTACTGAATTACGTAAAAATAACATAAAATATTTGTACTTGAGTTCACTTATGTGGAATATCCTACTAAAATTAAATTATGCATGTACAGTAAAATTTTTGAAAGATGTCCGATCAAGGTTGTCTACGAATTGTATGAATTCAGATTTTTGCTCCGCCCATCATGACAAATTCAGTAGTGTCGTTTGCTTAGTTTTTATGAGGGTACGTAAGAAACTTTTATTATTATAAAAATATATATTACAGGAAAAGCATTCAAAATCCAAAAATAAATCAACTAGTAAGTTTATAACCAAATGTAAAACCAAATATGTTAAAAATAAGATACTGACACAATGTCAGTGTCAGTGTCAGTGACTCTGACAGAATATAACGTTACACGTACGGCTATGAATCCAGGTAATGTATCCGAATTAATAAATAAACACGTTACAGCGAAAGTATTATCAACAACGAGCATCGTTTATAAATGAAATGTCCTAATTAGTCGAAACAATATGAATTTTTGAAAGACAAGCGTGTTATATCCATCCTTATCATACACTCTTACAGCCTTTGCAAAAGAAAGAGATAAATGTATGCCTATTTGTTAATTCGTTCGTGATACAGGTGCTCTTGATCGGACATCTTTCAAAATTTTTAATGTAATTAATACCATTGAGAGTTTATTTTCTATTTATTATTTATCTAACACTGCATTCAATATATCAGTGTTATCTTCAATATTTGAAAGTTTTCAAAATTTTCTTAACTTCACTGACTGACAGTTCAATCGTCGCAATAACAAACAGATCGTTCAATGCACGTTCGAGCAGATAGCAAATGCTTACTTAGCATTTGCTAGCTCCATTGAACGCACTATTATGATTGCATTAATAATTCGAGTATAGACAAATGCGTGCATAGGTATAATATGTAGCTGTAGCCGTAACCTTAGCATTTTGCCGTAACCCTAGAACCTAGAATACGGCAATTTCTAAATTTTTAATGCATAATGCTAATGCCAACCAATCAGAAGAGTTATATTCGTGCCCGATAGCTTGATTCCAGCTATCTTCGCGATTGTCAATTTCAGGTTTGACGTTTGTTATTTTTGAAAAATACTGTCACATTGTCTTGAGTAAAGATGAGCGCCAGTGAAAAATATTTTAAACTAATACAATTAGTATAAAAATACCGACATATTTATAATAAAAAAGATGTGTCGTTAAAAAACATGACCTTACCGGCCGGCTCTTATTGGCTTGCCCTAAAAAGTACATGCACCAGACAACGTAAAGTAAAGTTTAATGCAAAGTTTAATATTAATGTTAAGGTAAATGCCTAGGTTTATAGCGTAGTTTTACAGAAAACACAATTTTAAGGAACAATATCTCATTTTTTTGTGCTTACGATATTCTTTCATAAAGATCATTTTCTGTAGTTTAGAAATACCAGGAAGTTTTACTAAAATATGAGACAGAGACATATACGCTTTTCTCAAATACCTAACAATGAGGCACTTGCACTTGACGTTTCAACATGGCGGCTAACAGCTGATTCTGGACAAGCAAACCTTCAGTTTACATTGCGTCTTATGAAGAAATATCGTCCCGTAAGTTTTTATTGTCTTTTTTACAGCACTTATTGTTTTCTTATGGAAAAAGTGATTAGAGTATGTAAAGATGAATGTGAGTTCGAGGCTATTAAATTAAAACTAACCTAATTATAGTTATTTCTGTATACTATTATTATTATATATAAAACAATGTAAATATAATCGGAATATGTTGTACTTATATTTAAATATATGTAATTTTCTTTAATAATTGTATAAAAAATATGCGAAATTACTTTTTAAATAACTAAATTACAAAACTCGAATGATTTTTTTTAGTATGCCACCTTTCTGGCACTAAAGTAATCCATTCATTATACGACGATTTCATGAAAATACAGTGTTGCCAACCTTATGACAATTATTGTACTTGTAAGATAATTTGGACAGGGCTACGATGTACAATAGTAATTTTTTACGTAAAATGAAATTCATTTTTATCACGCATATGGGCTCAACGAGCCTCAGCAAGTAATTTCCTATTTCGTGATAAAAAATAGAACTTTATACATAAATATCTATAATTAATGTTGTACACATTAAATCTCAGCTCTGAAGTCCGGGAGAGATGACTTAACGGGTGAGATGATTTTTGTGCCAAAATCCAAATAATAGTAGAACGGTATTAACGAGTATTTTTACTTACGTGGATAGCACATTTAGTGAACTGGTAAATTTTACTTGTGTTGTTTCACTAAATAAACAAGAAAGTTATTACAAATGATTTTTTAATATCCCTTGAATAAGTTGTGTACGTATGTATATCTTTTGACATTTTCTTCATACAAAGTTTATTACCCTTGTTTGACTACCTTTCCTGTGTATATGTACCCAATTTGACTGAAGGCGATAAGCAAAAAATTAACCTTTTACAAAATAGTTGTTTGCGATTTGTATTTAATGTGAGAAAGTATGATCACATTTCACACTATCGTTCTGTTGCGGACCGTTTTAAAACGCGACTTCTCTGTCTAATACACAGAATAAGAACTACGGGTTATCCACAATATTTAATTAATAAATTAAAATTTAAGAATAATTTATATACTCTAAGAGGCAACGAGTTATACGCTGTGCCTTCTTTTAATAAGGTAAAATATAAAAACTCTTTTTCTTATTTGGCTCCTACACTTTATAATTCGTTACCATATAACCTCAGAGAATGTTCTTAGGATTCCTTTAAAAAAAATCTGTTGTGGCCAGCACAATACCTCTCGCCACTTCCTTTTTTTTTGGTTACCGGTACATAAGTATAGGGCACGAACAGTCATGTTACATTGTTGGCCTTAACAAACAGATGTGGCGGCCCGTTTCAGAATTATAATTAGTAATTATGTACGTAGATGTTAAATGTCAGAATTTTTCATTAAAAATTTCAAGATTTTCTAAATTCACGTAGTTAATTTGTCACCAGGAGTGTGGAATTTACTTGTCGAGGAAAATAAACCACATGGAATTTGAAAATATGTCATCGGCCCCATATCTGCTTGTCAAGTCACATGAATGCTCGCGCGCTAATGTATTTAACATTTCTTGTATACCTACACTATACACTAAAAATTCTACTTACATCTATTCCATATATTTAGATTATTTTAAATTTAAATTCATTCTATGAAGAAATTTTGTCCTACTCTTCCAATATTTCGAGATGTTTCCAATTCATTGTCGGAAGTAACAGTATTTCTGAAGGGTATGTGTAATATACCTATAATGTTAAATATTTAACTATTAATACAATAAGAAATAATATAATACATGTACTTCCCAGAAAAAGTCTTCAGTAATGTCTCCGGATTTCTGACACTGACATTTATCTGTCAGTTACAAACAATTTCAATTTTAAAAAACAGATTATTTTATATATTATATTTCTTTTATCTCTAAATCTATAGAATATATAATAAAATATTTAAATGTATCAGACAGAGAATTTAATTTTCTTTAGTATAACCGAGAAAAAATTTCAAAAAATAATATTTAGAAGATATTATTTCAAGAATCTTCTACTTCCAATTGTTACCAAAACCTTTTCAGGTCTTCCCATGAATGTCCGATTGGGAAATACGTAGTTAAACAAATATAAAGTCTTATGGTTTTTGAGTAATCGTCCTTCCAACATCCACACACACACACACACACACACACACACACACACACACACACACACACACACACACACACATACACACACACATCCACACACACACACACACACACACACACACACACACACACACACACACACACACACACACACAGACATCATCGTAAAAATGTTAAAATCGGATCACCTTAAAACGTGCTTATTCAATAAAATCTGGATATGCGATTTTTAGCATGAAAGCAATACCTCTCTTAGCGAGAGGTAATAACGTGAAAGAGGTGCTCCGTACCTTAAAATAATTACTCTTATTTTTGCCCTAATTTTTTTTTCTATTGTTCAATACTTTTCTATTTTTAAATTTGCTTAACTTTATGGTTTGATCTTCTACAGCTTTTATATATTTATGTACATTTTTGCTTAAATTAATAATTAGTTCAGTATATATTGATTTAGTTTATTCTTTGTAATAATACATTACTAAAATTATTGTATTAATTTTTGAACCTTTATTTTATAATTGTTTTTGTAATATTTTTCTATGCAATCTTTTGGTTAGGTGGTAGAACAACCTTGGCTGAACCTCGCCTTTGACGTTTGTCAATAAAGTTATTTATTTATTTATTATTATTATTATTATTATTATTATTATTATTATTATTATTATTAAAGTAGTATTTTTTACAATTAATGCATCTTTTCAAGCAGAAAGAGGTTCAATGTAATATTCCAAATTAAAGTTATTGTCATTTTCCAACGTGTCGTTGTGCAGATGTGAGCCATCTCACCCGACCATTTGGGATAGTTAGCCCAAAAAATAATGGTATAGTTGACCCACTATGCTGGCCAATTATAAACCTACTGAACGTTCAAATAGAAGATAGTGGGTGGAGTAAAAATTAAACTAACCTTGGAAGTGAAAAATAGTAAATGTGATAAGAAAATAATTAAAAACAAAAATAAACGAAATAAAAAATTGAACACATGATTAAATTTTATTGAGTATTTGAACGACAATGAGTTTACGAGTTGTGATAACGGTTGTGATGAAGATTATCAGAACGGAGAAAACGGAGTATTGGATTCAATGCGTTTTTTTGTGAAAAATAGATGCGTGAAAATTGCACGAAATATTCTAACATGTGTGACTTATGTGAGGAAGTAATTATTACGAGAAGAAAACCTATAAGTAATTAGTTAATATATGAAAATAATTTGGTGAAGCCATCTCACAAGGAAGATTTTCTTTGGCAGAAATATATAACTATTTGTTTTCATTTTTACCTTCCGTCACCTTTATGTAACGAAGGTATTGTCTTTGGTCAAAAAAACTGATAGTGAGTTTCTAATGAATAAGCAGGTTTTGGGGTCCCTAGAATACGAATTTACTATTCTTCGGATGATGTCTGTATGTGTGTGTATGCGTCTGTGTGTATGTGTGTGTGTGTATGTGTGTGTGTGTATGTCATAATTCCAGTACCACGATTCCAAAAATTATATTTTTTTCGTATTCTTCGATATGCAGATATGATTTGATTTTGGTTACAATTGGTACACCGGAAGTACCCTCAACTGCTACTTTTAACAGTTTTATTTTTGAAAAAACGCAGTTAAATATCATTTATTGACATTAAATGATTATAAATTTTAAAGAATATGTCTATACGATTTGATTGCATTTTATACTTCATATTCAATAGATACAGAGTTAAAGAATTATAAAGATATTAAATTTCTTAAAGCAGCCAGCTATGCTAACCTTAGAAACTTCTAATATATTCAGATAATTCGAATTAACAGATGTGAGTATCAATGAAAAGGAAAAAAAATGTAGCAGAGACTAAGATATTGAGATAGATGTTGGGAACACACGAAAAGATAGAGTAAGGAATGAAAGGTCAGGGAAGTGGTTTGAGTGAAAAAGTTTCTAGAAAGATACAATAGAGACGATTATATTGGTTTGAACATGTCATAAGAAAAAATGAAGAATATATTGAAAGAAGAATGAATAGCTTAGTAATAGAAGGTTGAAGAAACTGAGGAAGACCAAAGATAAAATAGAACGACTGTATTGCGGAAGACTTGAGAGAAAAGGAACTAAATGAGGACGACACGCAAAACAGAAATAAGTGGAAGAAGAAAATAAAATACAGCGGCTTCTAACGAATGAGAAAAACTAAAGAAGAAGATGCCAGTGTCAAGTGCAATTTGCATAGTTTGTTTATGAAATAATTTTACTGGAAATACAGGATGTAAGAAATTTGTACATAATACACAAGCTAGACGGAAGGTAATGTGCTGTCCACATCAGATTTTTTGTAGGTACTTGTATTTACGTTTTTTCTTTTATATATATTTGATGCTATGCAATACGTAGGTACTGATATATTAACATTATCAATATTATCTATTTATAGATAGATCTATAATACCGATATTAGATAATATTGATCGATAACAATGTGATATCAAAAATCGATAACAAATATTTTATTTTTCCCGGACCTACTTGTGGAGTAACTCCTGCTTATAACGATTCTGACTTTGAAATGCAGTCTGTCTTTTACAGACTTTAACAAATCAAAAATAGCATAAAATGTATTTTAAAACTTAGGTTATCAAATGTTTTATGCTCTGCAATTTTTTTTATAAATAAATAGTCAGCATATTTATTGATAAAATTTTCATGATAATGTAATAAATAATACTCAGTACTCGTATATCAACTATTTTAAATGAAATAATTCATAAATTATAGTTTTTGTTTTATTTCCCGAACAGTAAGTCAAAATATATAATAATGAGACGATTTCTTTCCTGCAATAATTTTATAAAAAAAAATTATATTACAGTTTCTAAATTTTTCATTTTTTATGTTTATGAATTCTGCAACCAAATGAATATTTGGTTAAAATTATTGGTTAACTGCATGTGGTAATGGGGTCCTGCACTATAATAAAAAATAATAAAATGTACACTTTATATTAAAATATGACTCCATAAATAACGATTAGAATAAAGAAAAACTTTTTTTTTTAGTATTTACTTTGCGAGATATTTGTTGTCAGTATCACAGTATTGCTATCTTTCTCTGATACCAGACTCTACAAGGTGTATCAAGATAATGGAACAGTGCCTTCAATTCATGTATATGAAAAGTTACACAAAAAAATGATTATGATATTTTGTAAGGCATAAAGGGGGACACATTTGAACATAACCATTATTATTTTAAAGCCAGTGGTACTCAACTTATGGATCGATGTTACATTTTTTTAAATGGTATTATATATATTTTTAATAACTCATTAAATAGAGAATTTTCTTGTGAATTCAACGATATAATAATATCATACCCTTACATTGCGAAAAAATTGATATAAATTAATTCAAATTTAGTATTTCATTTCTATTTTAATTTTTTTAAGTAGGTTGTGCAAACATTCAATCATTAAAGCAAAAGAAAATTACCTGCCATTTTCGTATTTCATTGTTATCCATTATTATAATTAAGGTAATTTTCGTTACCTTTGTAATAATTAATTTAATAATGGCAGCAGATTCAACAAGTACTGATTTTATTTATTGTTGCAAGACCGATCAAAATGAATTACTAGCATGCAATTTATTTGCAAAAAATTATCCAAATTACGCAAGACTAAATAGTAATTACGCGAAATAAAAAAAACCAAATTTTGAACATTTCGAAAAAATAATATAATACGTAACAATGACATACAAAAATGACAGATAATTTTCTTTTGTTTTAATAGATGAATGTTTACTTAGCCTACTTAAAAAAAAAAATACTAACTTTGAATTAATCTTTATTATGTTTGCTTAGCTTACTTAAAAAAATTTAAATACTAACTTTGAATTAATTTTTATCAAATTTTTCGTATTATAAGGTTATGATATTATTATATTGTTGAACTCAGAAGAAAATTCGCTATTTAATGAGTTAATAAAAAGTATATACCATTTAAAAAAATGAAACATTGATCCATAAGTTGAGTACCACTGGCTCTAAAATAATAATAGTTATGCCAAAATGTGTCCCCCTCTATGCTTTACAAAATATCTACACACTTTTTTGTGTAACTTTTCATATTCACGAATAAATGATACTGTTCCGTTATCTTGATACACCTGTAGAGTCTGGTATCAGAGAAAGATAGCAATAGATGTCGCCCTGATGTCATATTGACATTAAAAATCAAATGCAGTTAAACTAAAAACAATTAAGACTTTTTAATATTACGAATTGCTTCAAAATTAAACTGATTTTCATTTAAAATAATAAAAAAATACGAGTGGAGGACTTGCAGTTGTTTGAAATTATTAGGATTACATATTTCTAATGTACTTTTTCACATCTTTAATGAATTTAAATTGTGTTTGTTAGAATGCTATATCGCTTTATTTAATGTATATTGCAATGATACATATATTTTTATTCGTATATATTTAATTCGTTTTAATATATTTTATGTAACATAACAAATCAATAACGATAATAATTATAATTTATACGTGACACTACTGTGACAGATGGTTCGCATATCCTCAAATACAAGTTTTAATTATATTTATAATTATTCGAGCAATAGGTAAATTAATATTTCATGCAAATATATCTTTCAGCTATACGTAGATATAAATAACAAAGATTAAAATAATAATTATTCCGTAAATTGTACTAATTATAATAATAATTGGCAAAGTAATAATTAAAGTGGTAAGCTAAATTAATGATAGGGTGGAGGATCATTCATTCGAAATATAAATTTGTTTATAGCAGAATTGTTTTCGCAGCATTAATTTTCATAGTTATAGTGATCATTAATAATTATAAAATACAATACCGATGATTCTAGCAAAATATTATCATTTGACGGGTAAATACTAAATAAAAGGTAAATAGATAAATATGCTTTACACAAGGAGGTATTATATTCACAGGATAGCAAGTATTAGAGACACTCAGATGGGTGAAATAATCGAATTTGATAAATTCTGGTATTAGTGGGAAATAATACCATGTTTCAAATAAAATAGAGTTTTCATATAACGTCGAAATAAATAGCGTGAATGTTAAAGCTCAGTTTGGCTGCAATGCGCATACATACGTAATTTTATTACCGTATGTATATAATGTTTAACCTTATTTGTCCAGAAACAGCGTCCGTCCAAAACTACTTTATACATATTAATTTGAAGATAAAGTACATATAACCTAACTTTTAGAGAGAGATAGCTAGAACGTTTTTGTTAGACAGTTAAAATAATGTGTACGGTATGTGAAAACATTTTGATATACAGAATAATATTCACGTTATTTGGAATTTTAACGTTTATGCTATCTATTTTGACATTATGTGAAAACTTTCTAATATTATTTAAAAATAATCTGATGTGGGCCCGCACATTATCTCCCGCCAAGTATTTTTCATTTCCCTAAATACTAACAAATTTATCAGTACAGTGAAATGTATTAAATTTCTTTGCATAAAATGTAGCTGTTGTAGATACATATTTTCTTCTCCAATATCTTACTGTTGTAAATAATATGAATTCCAATTTATTTTTTCTACAAACCTACTAAAAGTAGGCTTTTTACGGCCGAATTCACCATTCCTTAACCATGAGTTGATTTACAGATCAACGCTGATCCTAAATCAATCCAATTCACCGTTAAAAATCAGGCTAATCTACTAATCAAAATCAATGATCAACTAATTCGTCATATTCCATGAATCAAGGACTGATCTCATCTTTGAATCCTAATTTTGACATTTAAGGCTATGTTAGGATTCTGGCTGTTGTACCCATGTGTAACTTTGCCTCATCCTTCTTTTGTTCTTTATTTAGAACCGCATTGGTTTTATTATTTTTAACTATACTTTTACATATTTCATTTTCACTATATTTAAAAACACTCCTTTATTGTAATCAGTGTAATTTCTACCTATATCAAAAAAATATAATATTATTATAGGAAAAGTATAAAATATATTTTATAAATAAATGAAAAACTTACATATCAATACCTTTTTAACGGAAAGTACAATTTCCACGAAAAAATCCATGACAGTTACATAACAATCAAAACAAAACTGTGAATCAGTTGATCATGATTCCTTGATTCAGAAATCTAGTTGATGAATTAGAACATACGTTGATTTACAGATCAGCTTGATTCCTTAATCAACTGATTATTAATCAACAGATTAATGGTGAATTCGGCCGTTAATGTTTGTTTTTAAGCTTAAAAATGTCATTTTATGGCACCAATGTTAAAAAGTGACAGATCATTGTTCCTTTTAACACGAGTGTTCAAAATGGACTAGTTACCTCGGTAATGCATATGTCAAAAAATTATTAGATATGCAAATTTAAATGAAAAAATAAATAGTGAATGATATACCCGTACATGTTAACAGTGACTTTATTTTGTTCGAAGATTTGGACCTCTCCATATCGCGTCGTGTTCCAAACTTCCTTCTAATAAAAAGTTACTTTTTACAATTATCATACATATAACTATTGTGATATTCACTCTTATTTTTTATCAATTGCATATATATTAAAATTGCTATACTCATTACGTGTGTAATAAATTCGTATTTCAATATTTTATTCTACCATTATTACTTTAGAAAGTGTCAATGCATTCCAATAAAAAAAATAATGATCTTTAATTTTTACCTTTCTTTCATCAACTTCCAGTCAATCATCGTGATTCCAAATTTAATTTTTATAACATAATCACGAAAAATTAACATCTAAAGATATTTTTGTACGAAAAACTATTCAGTTTCAAATAAAGTTTATTAATAACATCAGAATTGGAATACAATTAAAATTCTCTGAATGACAATATGTGAATTTTAGTGTTAACAAGATCCACACACGTGCATACAAACACAAACATATACTTATACACTCTCAGACATTATTGTAAAAATGTTAAAATCAGACTCTAGCGACCTTAAAACGTGCTTATTTTCCAAAATTTCTATAAGTAATTTTTACCAAAATCTCTTTATATTTCTTGCCAAGGGTAATGAGAGAAAAAAAAATCATTACAGTTTCAGAGGTATTCTAAACAAGTAATACTTTTGGAAAAATGATATATACATTATACAAATTTTACGAAAAACTTTTAATTTTAAGAACAACATTTTACTTAATTTTATACACTAATATTTAGAGTTAGTTTTTCAAGGTTAGGTTTACAATATTTACAAAAATATTACAAACTGCATTTAAATAATGGAAGTTGGAAGTAAACGTCTTACCATATATTTTACCAAATTTTTCTTTGTTTGTCACAAATAACCACTTTCATTTACACAATTTCACTTTAAATTTAATTAAACAACTGTTATAATACTTTTTAAAACAAACTCTTGTCAAATACTGAGCAACAGAGTACGACAAATCAGTGACTGTCAACAGGTAGATCCTAAACATTATAGATGCAAAAAATGAAGTAAAATAAGAAATTAAAATAATGAACTGTATATTATATTTAAAGGGGTAGAAATATATAATTTTGCTCGAGGTGAAATTTTAAATACGAGAGCGCAGCTCGAGAACTTCAAAGCACCGAGAGAAAATAGGATTATCTCCTGAGGTGTAAGTGTATACATTTTTTCATCACCGGTAATAAAAACATTACACATTTTTTTAAGTATTAAAAGCTTGTGACAAATTCCATTATTATCTGTGATAATTCAATGAATTTAAAAAATTAAAAGTCTTTAAGAGTCACACCTTGACAAGATAGGAGTTTGTTATAAACCAAGTTCAATCTTAACAAATTTCATTTCGAAAATTTTGTGTACTGCATATTTTTTTTTAAATGAAATATGTACCAATAATAAAGCGAAAAACCCCCAAGAAAATTTTTGATGCAACTTTTACAGCTGTTCTCAACTTATAACTAATGAAATCTAGAAAGTTGTACAATGCAAAATCTTATATTAGACAACTGTACTGTCAAAATAATATAAACTCAGTAAGGTTTATATTTAACACATTTTCTTCCAAGAGGCAAAATGCTTCACTTCTGTCGCATGATTATGAGATCGAACGTACCGATTTCTACTCCAGTGAGGAAAAAATTTTTTTTTTTTAATTCTCTATAAAATTCTTAAAATCCATTATCATAATACTTTAATCACGTTAGACACTTTATTTATAAGATAAAATAACTAAATTTTAAATCATTTTACAAACAACTACGGGACCAATAAATTATTAATACCGTCGATTTGTGAAAACTGTTAAAAATACGTTCATCATAATTATTTCATTTCCAAGCAAATCCAAATTCCCTGAGTTTTCCATGATTCCCAGTTCCTTGAAATATAAGTATGTATTTATGTCTATTATTTGTTGTTAAAATGATCTCTGATCTTTTTATCCCATATTGTTAACTATGATCCCTAATCTGAACTGATTGGCTGTATTTTGGCAAGTGGAAGCATAGTGCGAGTGCAAAGTTTAATTGGCATATCGATTCTTCAGAATCCGATTATACTGTTTCACGAACGGGCGCCCAGAGCAAACAATGTGAATAGCATTTGGACAATTAATTACCGTTGTTTACTATCAGCTACAATCAGTCAAGTTAAGAGGCAACAGGTTGCTCCAAAACCCGGCCTAATACAGACCCGACCTTCCCTAAGGCAAAGCAAAACGACTTTTCTGCTTGACTATACAATATCTATTTTCATAAATTAACCCCTCAGTGGTGACCAATTTTTTTACCTTCCGTCACCTCTAGGTAAGGAAGGTATTGTCTTTGGTCAAAAAAATCGGTGGTGAGTTTTCATTGAATAAGCACGTTTTAGGGTCCTTACAATACGATTTTACTATTTTTACGATGATGTCTGTATGTGTGTGTGTGTGTGTGTGTGTGTGTGTGTGTGTGTGTGTGTGTGTGTGTTCGTGTGTGTGTTTGTGTGTATGTGTGTGTGTATGTGACCGCGGTTTCATGCACGATATCTCCAATACTAGAATTCCAAAGATTCCAATTCTTGCATATTATAATTGGTCAACCGGAAGTACCCTCATTTGAAGATTTTAACAGTTTTTCTTGAAAAACTCAGTTAAATGTTATTATAACTTAAAGAATATATTATTCTCTATACGATTTGATTGCATTTTATATTTGATATTCAACAGATATAGTTAAAGAAGAATAAAGATAATAAATTTGATATAAATTTCATAATTCAGCCAGCTATGCTAACTTAACCATGGAAACTGCTAATATATTCAGGTAAATCAAATTGACAGATGTCAGTATCAATAAAATGTAAATCAATGAAAGAATAAGGGAAGTAACTCTAGTGTTAGAAGATTCTAGATATAAGAGAGACGATTACATTGGTTTGAACATGTCATGAGGAGAGATGAACATATTAATAGAAGGTGGAAGAAACATAGGAAGACCAAATATAAGATGAAAAAGACTGTATTGCAGAAGACTTGAAAAAAAATCTGATGTGGCCAGCACATAACCTCTCGCCGTATATTTTACCTGGCTGTATGCATAAAGCAAAGAATATTTTTATAAATACAAATAATATATTCATATAAATCTATGACGTATAAACTTCTTTATTATTCAATAATAGCATGTCTCAACATGAAGATATTTTACCATAAATTATGTTACAATAAATTACAAAGTAGAGTTTACCATATATAAATATTAGGCTGGTAACTGCAATTTTCAATTCGAACAACGTTGTTTACTTTCTCTTCATATTCTTCTAGTAAAAACATTAATTTTGGGCGGTCTATAATGTATATATGGATTGTGCATCTATTCTTACATATCTTCTTTTACATTTTATTTTTTCATACATGTTATATCTAAATAACACTAATTCCCTTTAATAAAGTGACGGATAGATTGCACTCCGATTATTCTTATATCGATGTGTAATTTTGTCAATATTTACAACTTACTTGAGAAGAATTTGATAGCTTTTTCGCAATTCAAAGTTACTCTAGTCTATAGTACTGGTGTACATTGTCCCATAATGTTTGAAACAAATTTAAGTCCTTCAACCTAGACTTGTCATCTCCATAATAGTCACAGATCAAGAACTAAGGGATTCTCCAAGTACATTTTTCTTTCATTACTCATTATTTCTGACACTGACATTTATCTGTCAGTTACAAATAATTTAAATTATCAACTATTTTTCATGGCATTCTTTCGGCTGTCAAATTTATTACAACAGATTATTTTATATATTATACTTCTTTTATCTCTAAATCTATGGAATATATAATAAAATATTTAAATGTATCAGATAGAGAATTTAATTTTCTTTAATATTACCACGAAAAATTTTCAAAAAATAATATTTAGAAGATTTTTTTTCAAGAATCTTCTACTTCCGGTTGTCCAATTATTACCAAAACCTATTCAGATCTTCCCATGAATGTCCGATTGGGAAATACGTTGTTAAACAAATTTTAAGTCTTATAGTTTTTGAGTAACCGTCCTTCCAACATCACACACACACACACACACACACACACACACACACACACCCACACACCCACACACCCACACACACACACACACACACACACACACACACACACACACAGACATCATCGTAAAAATGTTAAAATCGGATTGTAGGGACCTTAAAACGTGCTTATTCAATAAAATCTGGATATGCGATTTTTAGCATGAATGCAATACCTCTCTTAGCGAGAGGTAAAAAGGAACTGAATGAGGAAGACACACAAAATTAAAATGAGTGGAACAAGAAAATAAAAAATAGCGACCCCTAACGAATGGGAAAAACTAAAGAAGAAGAAGAAGATGTCAGTGTCAAGTGCAATTTGCATAGTTTGTTTATGAAATAACTTTACTGGAAATATAGGATCTTTTGCAAGAAAATTTATGTATGAGGCGCGTGCAGTAACATGATTTTGCTGACTTTGGCAAGCAGATATGGGGACCCGTGTCAAAATGACAGCAATTAATTATGTCCATAACTGACAAGTGTTATCATTTTTCATTCAAAATTTCATAATTTTCTTATTTCATGTGGATTGTTTGTTATCAGGAGTATGGAATTCAGTTGCCGAGAAAGGGAATCACATAATACCAAAAATTTAGAATCTTGTGCAAATTTATGTATGGAATTTGTACATAATACACAGGATTGACGGAAGGTTTTTTTTTCAAAATGTCACTTCATTTTTGCTATGTTAAATACAGCATACATAATTTTATTAAACAGTGTATTATGGGGATAGATATGCATAATTTTCCCGAAAGTACAATAATTTACAAAGCACCGAGGGGAAAAATAGCATTCTATCATGGGCTCCGGGGCTGCAGAAATATGTTTTATGAAGTGTGTCCGGAAACTTTTCCTTACAGTTACAGCCATTTGAAAGTGTACCTCGACAAATACATTGTTATTAATTACTCTAGTAATTATCCACTATACTTTGTTTTTTAATTCGAAGGAGCGATTCAAAAATTACGCGCCTAAAAGAAAGCTCGTGATTGGCTGCTCGCAAGTTTTTTTTAATCTCGCATATTTAGATGAACCGACCGCCATGATTGCTATAACATATGATTGAACGTACAAGCATCCATTGTTTTCCGATTTGTTTTCATTATCAATTTTGGAGTAATATAATCAGTCCTTTTCAGAAGTTTAGTCTTTAATCTTTACTTTATTCGCGATTTTTTATGTTCCTATGTGTACTTTTACGCCTCCGAATTGAAAAACATACTATAGTAGCACTAAAATTTTGAAACTGGATATGAGGACACTACTAATTTAACTATCAACATTTTTTTCATTTTTACTAGTAAAATATTACATACAATGCAAAAATACACAAAAAATAAACTCTTGCTAAAATTTAATAACCGCAGTTGATTTTCAGTGTTTTATTTTTTAGAAAAAATCTAATATCCAAAAAAATTAGGTAACAATTACGAAACAATCAAATTCATATAAATTAATTCTTGGATATACTACACGTCGGTAATCTCTGGACGCACGACAACCATTACCGTTACAATATTCATAAATATGTACCCTAAAAAAATATTACTCTTTTAATATAATTTTTCAAAAATTTAGCCTCGAGAATTTTAAACGTCGGCGCCCATGCATTCAATCCTGAGGTGAGATACAATACAATACTCTATAAGAGTAATAGTAGAAACAACACAAAATCAAAATTTTTAGTAATTCAAAGGTTTTAACAAATTTAATTGTATTCTTTGACAATTCAATGAATTTAAGAAACTCGTTGTCTTTGAGATACATACCTTAACAACACAGACTGTTATAAACAAAGTTGAATTTTCTCAAATTTCATTTCCAGAGTTTTTAATTCCATTTCTTTTTTTACTTCCCGCTACACTTGGTAATGGAGGTATAGGGATCGTGCTAAAAATTGCATATCGAGATTTTAATAAATGACCACGTTTTAAAGTCCCTACAATCCGATTTTAATGTGTGTGTGTATGTGTGTGTATATGTGTGTGAATGTGTATGTGTATGTGTGTGTATGTGTGTGTGTATGTGTGTGTGTATATGTATGTGTATGTGTGTGTGGATCTTCTGGACACTCTAATTCAAATAATATCATTCTTAACATTTTGAAACCATGTATTTTTACCTTATTCTAATATGAATAGAAGCCATTACATTTTGGTGTCAATCGGATAACCGAAAATGGCACTTTACTAGAAGATAAAAATAGTTTTTCTTCAAAAAATACCTTTAAATGTTAATTTTTCGCAATATGTTTTTATAAAAATTAAAGATTATTCAATTTTCTACGGGTTTGCATTCATAGTTTTTCTATATATTTTATGGATAAATTTATAAAATAATATAAAAATTATAACTGACAGATAAATGTTACTGTCAAAAAAATAATCATTTCAAATTAATAATAGTAACGTATTAAAAAAGAAAATTGTAAAAAGAACAATAGTTACATGGAACTAAATATACATATTTTTAGCATTACTATGTATTAAAATAAAAAATATATATATCATGGCATTTACCCATTGCTGGATTTGCTAATCTCCTTTATACACAGATTTCGGTAATGATTATGGCATAGCATTTACAAAGCGTCATCCTCGGTCAATTTTGTGCCATTTAAAATTCGAAATATTTGGCGTTGATCGGGATCAAATCTGAATTCCCAGATTCGCGAACAGACACTCAGGGACTCGGACACGAGACCCCATTGGTATATGTATAAATAATAATAAAAATTAAATGGCGGGAGGTATTGTGTTGCTCATATCAGATTTTTCTACAATGGATTATCAAGAATACGGGAAATTTTATTTTCCACAATTCTAACGTGACGCTTATAGGTATATTCAAATTGTTTCCATTGTGAGGTGTATTGCAAACAAGCTACGAAGAAACGATAGTAATCATGAAAAGAAAAGCAAAATGATTATAATCACGTTTTCATAAAAATGAAAAGTGTTTCGAAATATAGATATCAAAATAAAGTTGTTGATGTATGTAAGATATTAATTTGAAATTCAGGTACGTCGGATCACCACTTTAGAGATATGACAACAACTATATTGGAATTAATTAATATAGTACAATAGAAATATTATTATCGTCAAATTAGTCTTTGTATTTTTATCACAAAATGATCATGATCATTGTGTTCTTTTTTCCAAGGCCACCGTCGTAAACTCCTTCATCGGAATTTTTTAATTCGTTCTTCTTGCACATATTTTTTGTCATTTTACTTACAAATTTACTATTGTACATCGTACACCTACCCAAAATATATTATGTCATAAGGTTGGCAACACTGCATTTGTATGAAATCGTCGTATAATGGGTTACTTTAATGCCCATTTCTGAACTTTTAATGACGATTTCTGTGCACTTTAGTGACGATTTCAAATAATAGCTATTTGTGTATTAAGAGCGCAAAATAGGACACTGTCGTTTGAGAGGTTGTTGCCGCGCTCCTGCGTCGCGCGGCATTCTCTCGAAATCGACAATGTCTATTTGCGCTCGAAACACACACAAGATTTTTTCTACAGTAGCTACCATAAAAAAAATAATAAAATGTACATTTTGTACTTAAACTACTACTCAATTAATGAGGATTAATATAAAGAAAAAACGTCTTTTATATTTAATTTTAATTTATCGTTATTTCCCATTCTTCTTGATATATTGGTTCAATTTAATGTAAACATTTTATACTTTCGTTTTTGTAAATGAATGCCCTATTTTATTTTCACAATAGTGCGGCATTTTTTTTTTGTTATGTAACATACCGACAGAGCAGTTATATGTCAGATTGATTCGTAAAGATGGTAAATGTGTCACTACAGTGCCATTAGTTCCTGACTAAACGTTTCCATTACGAAGTGACATTTCTCAACATTGTATAGTTAGAAATTTGGACAGCGAGCGTTTTTTCTACTACTTTGTCGCGCTAGAGCGGCAAAGTGACATTTTGCGTTGACAAAAGAGAACGCAAATGGCTACTTTCTATGTAGACTGTAGAAAAACAATATTACCTACATATTTTCGTTTCTTAAATTTCAACTACCGGTATTAATTTAATTACATTGTCTCTAGCAGTAATTATTTTTTAAAGTAATTTAGTGTCATTTTGGTTAAAGTATTTGTAATTCTTCTTAATTCCTTTTTGAAAGTGATTTGCCCAGCTCTGGTATTCCACGATATAAAAATTATTGCTAGAATAACTAAATAAAATAGATTTTCCTAACACATTTCAACATCTATTTGCTGCACTCTAGACAAACTTTTACATGACATAAACAAATATTTTTTTGCACATGGTGCAAATTGTTTTGTTTTGCTACTCAGCGGTATTAGTGTATCCCACAAAAAAATCGCTATATTTAAAAAATATATATTCCACGATATAAAAACTTTAAAATAAAATATACATTCCTAAACAAATTTCAACACTTATTTGCTACAGTTGGACAAACTTTTATATGATGACATTAGTAAGATTTTTTCTATGCTTTTTCTGTCATAGGACAATATTTTTCCTAAAAGGCAATGAGAAGACATGGGCTCTTTATAATCTGGAGTTGAAATAATTTTGAGAATTCTTTATACCGGGTGTACATTAAATTTAACCAGTGTTAATAACTTTTCTTGTAAACCTTCTAAATATTGAGTTAAAAAATTTCAAAGTTTTGTAACATATTTCATTACGCGCCTATGCTTGAATTCAAAATACGAGCAATTACTGCCCTTGTAACTGCGACAGAATACAATGAAAGGTTGATGAATTTGTCAACACAAAAGAAAGGTCAGAAACTGGTGAATAGATTCACCGATACACTAGAACTAGATGGTGAAACTATACACAAATCGGGAAAGATAAGAGATAGAATAGAATACCTCAACTAAGGTAACAAAAAAATCATACGTTAAATTTTTATGTTACAACAAGTTGAACAATCCAAAAAATGTAGGATATTTATAGGATGCAGTCAACCAAGAAGTCTACAATTGACGGAACAAGAAAACGCATAAAGATGATTAAAAGTGATGCAGGCCTAAATGAAATCACAATAAATGTTCAAAATGACCACCATCATTCTCAATAGACTCAAAAGGCGTCGACGAAATGATGTAACTATTGTCCTTTCAATATCCCACAAATTGATGTGACATTTTTTGCTCTTATTCTTCGAGTACTAAAACCTTGCTGAGAATCAAAACTTATTTTATTTACATTCATGTAAAAAGGTGCGAACGTTTGGAAGATGACGATTCGAAAAACGGTCGAAATAAATTTGCTAGGCTTTGCAGCGTTCCTTTGAGCTGTATCATAGGCCAGCACAAAGTCTGTATACTCACTGTCCGTAAAGGCAAGCATATTTACTTATTATAACTTTTATAATAATTATTAATCGATTTATGTGTCAAAATTCATTTGAAAAAGTTAACAACTCACACTTGTCAAAAACAATTATTTCATTGTTATTGCCACTGGATCAAATTATTATGAAAATACCTAAACAACTCGTTAATTTATGGGAAGAGGGTGGTAAAAATGCTAAAAAAATTAAGATTTCGAAAAAAGTTATTAAGAACAATAGTTCTCGACGAGTTCTATCACTGGTTAAATTTAATGTACTTATTTCTGTTACACCCTGTATAATAGAATAGAGTTTAGTACGAAAAGTATTTGTAAACGATCTTTCGTTTAAGGAGTAATAAGTTCATTGGCCAGTATTTTTTTTTTTTTCGAAAAAGTACTTCTGTTTAATATTAGCCCATTAGTGTATAATGTATCTTAAAAGGGACGGTATCATTTTAATTTTTATGACGTCACTTACGCAAGTATAGGCTTGTTCATGCACGATAATTTTTCCTGAAAGAGTTAAGCAGAGTTTATCAAATAAAAGTGAATTAGATTTTGATCCTTGAAGTGTTTTACTACTTTATAAATAGTTCCTAATTAGAAGTCTACGCAACATGGAGGATATTTTTTTTTTCATTATAATAAAATTGAATTTTGTAATATTCGATATTTATAGTTAGTTTAATATGATTGTGTACCTATTTTAACCAATTTTATATTTACAAATGTATTTTGTTTTCCTTGTATACAATTATTACAATATTTACTTGCGTCCATTATGCACAGTGGCTATGAAATCCATTTTTCTTTTAAATTATCCTTGCATCAGTTACTAGATATTTTAGAGGCAACCTTCTATGACCTATCGTTTATATTACACCTCCAGATGATGTCAGCAGAAACTGAAGGGGACAATGACAATTCCGATGAGGAAGCTACAATTTCAAATCGTTTATTGAAGGGAATTTTGAATCAACAATGCAATGTTCCTTAATGGCTTCTAATTTTTCAGATAATGTAAAGAAATCAAATCAAGAAATCTCATTGATAAGCTACAAATTATATCACTTTATAACAAGAGCATAGATCAAGTCAACGAGGTAGACGGATTAGTTGCAGACTACAGAAGAAAAAATTTGCAAAACAAATTGTACTGGCACATTGTTGTCTACCCATATCACTTAAACTTTAATAAATAGATTTGATATTAAAACATTAATAATAAACAAAAAAAAATAACCATGCACTAAATACTTATGGGTTACAATAAATAAAAATGAATTAGTAAATACTGAATTTATTATCTTGCTAAAATTTGGAAAAATATATCTACCTGTGTGAAATCATTGAACCAAATTTGACATCAGATGAAAATACGCATGCGAAATGAATTCAACATATTATCACAAATCACGGCTTACTTGAATGAGTCATATGTTTACTTTATTGAATACGAATTTGAGTAAGAACTGAGTGTTATCTTCACTTACATTCAAGTGAGTTACAACTAAGTGACAACTGAGTCTAGGTTGAGTGCTCATTGTGAGTATCGTCTCTGAATTTGGGCCTAAGTATAATTAGCGAGGAATTAATTAGCAGACTTTAGCTCTGTTTATGGATTATTTTAGAGAAAAATACTTCAAATAAAAGTTGCGTAAAATTATTTTTTTAGCTTTTTTTCTCTAAAATATTTCATAATCGATTGACGCTCTGTCAATCAATAAAACACTATGCTAATCAACTCTTCGCTAATCACGCTTAATCACTTGTTCATGCTACCACCCAAAGACTTTAACTTACATATTTCGGAGATAATTTTTGAATTTTTTGAATGCAGGTGTAACACGAACGCTACCCAGGTATACTGAAGAGTCAAAATAAGAAATCTTATAAGATTGTTTAAACTGGCAGTTTTATAAAATAAAATGGTAAAAGAAAAAGGTAGACTATGAGAAAACAGCGGTCTATACGGCCAACATTTTAATAAATACGAAGATTTTTTCGAAGGCTGGGGAACTGTCGTACCCCAGGTAGCGTGTTTCCGTTTCCGTGTTCAGTTGAAGACGCCGGTGTCTCGAACTCGATATTGCAACACTCTTCCGAGGCCGTGTTAATATCATGTCGCTCGGCCTTGAATCGAATATTTGTAAATTTGTAGCTTGCAACTTTTCGGACTATATTATAACATAATCTAACCTAACACACAAACACGCACCCGAGAATTTGGGCCGTTATAATCCTTTCTTTTCATTTGCGGTAACGGGTGCGAGATTTGTCCGTTGGGTTAAGTCATGATGCTGAGGTATGTTTTAAGCTAAAAATGTTCAAATATTTAGAGGCTCGAAGCTGAGCGTCAAGAAATTAACGCGGGTTCGGCAGCGAATATTGCTTTACAAACTCGTGCCGCAAGACCACGACGTCGTCAACTAAACAGGGTAATAGAAATATACCCCCGAGTAGCATTCTAGGGTTAAATGGCGGAAATATCTCCAAGCAATAATCTCATGTTTCTTATGAGGTATAAAGATGAAACAAAGCTAGAAACATAGTCTTTCTTCCGATGATAAAATGGCGCGAAGATCCCCAAAGCTATAAACATAAATCATCCCTACCTGTTGGTCTTCTGCAGCAGCCTATTCCTGAATCCCGAATACCCCTCCCCGAGTTTGACCCTCCTGTGTTCCATCCAGGCATGTCCGGTGACATTGGGCTGCATCTGGAGGTCAACGACGAGTAGAAGGGTAGCGAGAACGGCCACGGCGCACACAGCAAACACCAGTCGCTCCTTGAGCTTGAGACCCGCTAGGCCTACCCGCATGATGCCCGCGTACAGTCTGCCCAGGCACCCACCGCCGCCGCCGCCGCGGTTACCGCCCGAGGGGAGTGGGGACTCCGCATAGGGAGGGGGGGAGTGTTTCAGCTTAGAGGAGAGGGGAGCCAGGGTCAACAACTAGCCCTGAAAACAATAACACACACTGTAATGGTCAATCATAATCAAGTAAATATGAAATATATGGCATGGTAGGTGGGTCCATGCCTGCAATCAGTCTGGAATTTTTTCAGAAGATTGGCTTAGGTTTAAGCTAAAAACTTAAAGTTTGTGCCTAACTTCTCAATAAGTTTCAGACTGATCTGAATATATAAACACTATAAATAGAAGGTTTGTTTGTGCTAAACCTAAACTTTGTGTTAAAATCATGAAGTTTGTGCCTAACTACTCAATATGTTGCAAACAAATTAAATTATTATATACTTATAAACAGGCATTCTACTACTTTTATTTATTTATTTATTTATTTATTTATTTATTTATTTATTTATTTATTTATTTATTTATTTATTTATTTATTTATTTATTTATTTATTTATTTATTTATTTATTTATTTATTTATTTATTTATTTATTTATTTATTTATTTATTTATTTATTTATTTATTTATTTATTTATTTATTTATTTATTTATTTATTTATTTATTTATTTATTTATTTATTTATTTATTTATTTATTTATTTATTTATTTATTTATTTATTTATTTATTTATTTATTTATTTATTAATAATATTAAAGACTGTATTTCAATAGTTAATTCCTGTAAATAGTAAAAAAAGAATATGGGAAAAAATAATGGACTTCGTTGGAATTTGATCTCAGTACCCTGATAAATAATAAATTTTATTTCATTTTATTTAAACAAGAAAATCATTCTAATACTTTCTCGGGTTTGTGCG
Source organism: Harpalus rufipes (assembly GCA_951394225.1). Lineage (NCBI taxonomy): Eukaryota > Metazoa > Arthropoda > Insecta > Coleoptera > Carabidae > Harpalus > Harpalus rufipes. The sequence continues at coordinate 12,687,978 of OX596275.1, forward strand.
AGTTTGTAAACCTAGAGTTTGTGTGTTTGTGTTTTAACCCAGCTAAACTTATAAATTTTAAATAGATTTCAGATCTGTATATGTATTTATTTTATATTATAGATATTATGCCATGTAAGATGGCTCAATAGTTGAAATCGATCTAAAAAAAAATATTTGTGATAGGAATTCAAGAATTCAGGTATCTAAAGAACCATCTGAAACTATTTGCAGACGCAGCACAATCGAAAATTGTCTATATTTGTAATCATTATCTTATTCATACGATTATTTTGCAAAAGAGTTCGAAGAAGTACCACGAAGTCATTTATCGTAAAATGGGGTGAATTCGGACAATTTCATGATATTTTCTTTAATAACTGTGTTAATTTATGAAATAAATTTAAGTTTTTTAGCTAGATGTTTAAACATGATTTTCCACTAATGGTTTATAATTTTGATATTTTAATTGTAGTATATTTTTTTTACTTTTCAATGTCTTCGTTTTGGGGTGTTTTTGGACGGTTAATTAAAACGCACAGTAAACTGAAAACATACCTTTCTATGACACTAAATTGTTAAAAAAAATGTATTTATCAAAATTATTAAAAAATCTTTCAGAACTCATAATACAATTAAAATTATAACACTTTTAGTTTATGTTCTGCATTTTTATTTAATACCCAACGTTTTGGCAGCATACACTGCTGCCGTCTTCAGATTATTAAATAAAAATACAGAACATAAACTAAAAGGTTGTATAATTTAATTGTAGTTATCTAATTAAAGTGTTATAATAATATAAATATAAAAATATCGTTTGAGAATATATAACATAAAAAATCCTAAGTCACATATTCACAGTTCAATTACAAATCAATCACATTTTCAGATATAATAATGGAAATTAACGCAGAGATTTTTCAATTTTATAGCCACCACTTCAAGTTCACTTAGCTTATTAGGAACATAATTAATTTCATATTCGTTAAGTTCGAAATATCTTTGATAGTAGGATAAATGAATGTATCATTTATGCTCAACACCAAACATGAACCATAGATCCATAGATCAAAATGCAAGTACAAAATGACCGAATTTATACAGAGGTTCGAAAACATCCTATTCTACGGTATGTTCAATTATTGCCATCTATTGTAATAGTAAATAAAACTTTTTTCTCATCATTGTAAAGTTCCTAAATCTGTGTCTTGTGAGTTTTCAAAAACTGATATTTTGTACTGATATTTATACTATGTTACAAGAGCAACAATGTAATGGGGTATTTTACAATTCTGCTACAATAAAATTTACAACTAAAACTATTTTAATATTATAGATTATTCCACAAAAAAATTGAGAAAACTATTTTTATTTAACACGTTTTCTATTTTTCTAAATAAAAATTAGAAGCTGCATGTACGCCACTAATGAGCTGTGAGCTGATTCTTGTGTATGATTTTGGTTGTTTTGTCACGCTGGTTGTATTATTCACTTTTATATACTCGTAAAATAAAACAATGGATAAACAGTGTGTAGATAACCAATATGTACATACAACATGAATAATATAAGAAATGAATCAGACATTTATGTTTGCAAACAAACTTCTCACACCACACCGTCCACAAAAAACTGTCATAAGTGACAAGTGATGATGTTCCTACAAATGAGCAATAGGTTGCGCTGTCATCACTTAGAACTGTCGTACAAAAATCGAAGCCATTCCAGAAAATATATTTTTTTTAATAATCTCGCTCAAATTTAATGAAAAACATCTTAAAATTTCACATTCATATTTCAAAAAAGGATATCATAAATTCTTTAATTAAATCAGCTAATAAATTTAGAAACTTGAATAATACAATAAATTTTTAAATTGTTACTAATAACTGGAAAATTGTTTTTTGATTTATATTTTATGTATATGAACAATACTGAAAACAGTTTATACTTCTATTGTAAATTTCTTGCCTTCAGTGTTATATTTCTGAATGTAGGAAGCGAGGAATTGTTTAGTAAGAAAGAAAATTTTTAATGAAACTATTGTGATTTCAAATAAATCATTATAGTGAATGTTCATTGCCCACTGCTTTAAAATTGATGTATTAAATTTTGTATGGCACACGTGTGTTAATTGCAAAACTCACTTGAATAGTATAAATCACTTATAAAATAACTATTGCACCAGTCACCCTGAACAGCCGCTTATTGCGATCAAAACCTAAGGGATCGATACAAAATAGGTTTTTTCTACTCTTACTCTGAAAATTCAATTTTCTGGTTTGTTTTTCATGTTGAAAGCAACTCTTTTCAGCACGCTTCGGTATCCTAGCAACGAATTTTACTTATGAATGTTGTATAGTGTTTGTTGTTGTCATAGATACGCACTACAAATACAAATATTGACAAATGAAAAATTATTAAAAATTCTTTATTTCCTTATTTTTACCTTCCACTACCTTTGGTAAGGGAGGTATAGGGATCGTGCTAAAAATCGCATATCGAGATTTTGGTAAATGACTACGTTTTAAGTGTAAAAGTGTATGTGTGCGTATATATGTATGTATGTGTGTGTATGTGTGTAAGTGTGAATCCTCTGGGCGCTATAACTCAAATACTATCATTCAGAAAATTTTGAAATCATGTATCTCTACCTTACTCTAATATGGAAAGAAGCCATTGGATTTTGGTGTCAATCGGATAACCGGAAATGGTACTTTACTTGAAGCTCAAAATAGTTTTTTTCAAAATATATCTTTAAATGTTATTATAAAAATTAATGATTATTAAATTTTCTACAGGTTTGCATTAACACTTTTCTATATATTTTATGGATAAATTTATAAAGTAATATAAAAATTATACCCTGAAGCGTATGCTGTAAACATAACTCCATGGTTACACAGTTCAGCTCAAATGTAAATAACTGACAGATAAACGTCACTGTAAAAAATGATCATTTCAAATTAATAATAGTAACGTTTTAAAAAGAAAATTGTAAATAGAACAATAGTTATATGGAAAGGAACTTAATATAGTTTCCAGCATTAATAAGTATTCAGGTATATGTATATTTAAATAAAAAAATAAATAAATATATTATCACGGCATATTACCCATTGCTGGGTGTGCTAATCTGCTTTGTACACAGATTTCGGTAATGATACTGACATATTTGTACCTTGCGGGCATTTACCATAGGGATCAATTTTGTGCCATTTAAAATTCGAAGTATTTGACGTCGGTCAGAATCGAATCGGGTTCCTCAGAATTGCGACCAGACACTCGTGGCCACGAGTACCCAAATTAAACGCGGGAGGTATTGTGTTGGCCACATCAGATTTTTTTATCTTATAGGAGTACAAAAAATAGTGAGTATAACACGTGTTGAAAGTCCTTTGTCGAACATAAGCTCAGGCTGCAACTTTCGTTTTGGTTCGACAAAGAAACAGTTTCAACACTTTATATATTTTTCACCAGACAGTACGTTCGTTATTATGGTCAAATATTACCAAAATCGCTCAATCAATCCTGTTCCCAAAGCTGATTGAATACGTCTTTACCCGGAAGGGAGATAACGGGGAAGCTCAGGAAGAAAGAGTACCTGTTACCAGAAAATGTGCTTAATACTTACAAATGAAAAACTAAGAATTTTGCTCACGAGTACTGTATAGCGTTTTGTTCAATGCTGCCCATACACGGTCATGCTCGGTATGATGCAAAGCATATCGGTTGTACTGTTCATACCAAAATAGACCGTGTATGGGACATTCAAGCCACGCATAATGACTCGACAAGTCGGACATGACAGATCCAACCTGGATTTTTCATACCAAGCCAAGACTGATATGCCAAAACTGATCGTGTGTGGGTTAGGGTCTTGATCGGAATACAGGCGCTTGAATAGTAAAAACGTTTATATACAACCGGTAAATAAAGTTAACTTTATTCTTATCAAAATCATTAATTAAAGTGCTTCATTATTTCCCGAGGGAAATAAAAATGACAAGTACTCCCTAGGGAAATAAAGTGATTTAAGGCCATTGAGAGTGCGTCACCTAGGAATAATTTTATTTTCTTAGTGTTCAATTCTTAATTGATATTAACATACAAATATGTAGAATATTATCGATTATAATTATTTTGAAAAAAAATATAATTGTTTTTGTGACAAATTAAAAAAATAAATAGATTTTTCGTTTATAGGAATTTGCTTTATTTTTACTAGTTTCACATGCTATTAGTCTCTTTTGTATGCTAAATAACAATTTTTTCCGTTTGTATGTAAAATGTTGTATATAACACGGGAGTAAAGTGTCATTATTTGCCTCAAGCGATTGCATCCCTCGGGCTACGCCCTCAGGATTCAATATTCGCTCTCGACAGATAATGACGAACTTTACTCCCTTGATATATAAACTACTATTTCACACGGCGCTATATATCGCGGGCGATAAACAGTTGCGATATCTCTTTACATCAAAAATACTTGTTTTTGAATCAACCGTTTTCATATGTCCGCGACCGCTATACAACAACCAGTATGGCAACGCAGACGCTATATGGCGTGTGCACGCAATACGTTCTACGGATATCGCGCCATATTCTATTGCCGCGATTCTAGAGACCAATACAAGTTTATGAATGTTTTCACACGACTTGCCATTAGTTATTCATTTCAATTTACGCAGTATATATATTCAGGACTAATATTACAAACTTTAACAGCTTATTCCTGAGGTCAATTTAATAATAAAAAAACTATATGAACATAGGTCCTATCTCTTCTAGTTACCAAAATTCAAGAGGTTAAAGTTTTATAAAAAACTCACAATTTTCAAATTTTGTAATCAAGATACTTCTGAAAAAAGAGTTTTATAGAAAAGTCAAACTTTATTACTCATAATTTTTATTTTATTAAAATAAACGTATATTGTTAAAAAGTATGGAAAGAAAGAACATAATTAGGACAACAAAATACAAGATGACGCAATTAAACAGACAGATAAACAAATTCTAAATACAAAACAACATAACAACACTTAGAATAGATACCAAACACAATATGAAATAAGTCAACAAATTAGAAATATTTTATAGTAAATGCTCAAAATGAGCGTCTTGAGCTCGTATGCATGCTTTACAGCGGCGAATCATGGATTGATAGACACGATTTGAAGATTATCAAGAATAACAACAACCACATTCTCTTCTTCTTCATGGTTAACAACACCAGTACCGTCATTTCGTACAGCAGTAGATCCAGTTTCCCTTAGTCGCTGATATACGCGCGCAAACATAGTATGGGAAGATTGGGAAGGTTGGCGTCTATGTAGGTATCTGTCATGGTATTCTCTGCACGCATGACGGGCATTACCATTACAAAGTCCATAAATAAAAATTATATCTGCATATTCAGCAGTACTAAAACCAACCATTATTACATAAACAAAGGTATAATAATTTTTAGATAGGACCTGTGTTCATATAGCATTTTTTGCTTAAAATGACCTCAGGAATAAGCTGTTACAGTTTGTAACATTAGTCCTGAATCATCCTCTATATACATATATACAGGGTGTTTATTAAACATAGATGATTTTGTCCTTTGATGATTTTTGAAAATCCGCTTTGTTTCGAAGATAAAGAGTGAAAAATAAATTCAACAAAATCAATTTTGATATTTTTTAAATTATTAATCTAGTAACAGCAGGCAAGTTATGTGTCAAATTTGTTGAGACGTTTGGCTGTTTGACGTGTATTTTATGTCTATAATACTTAAAGTTTTGTTAGTGAAGTCCTCTTATCATGAATCTATACGAACGCCGAGATGACTGACATGCATTTCATTTATGGACTTGCTGATGGCAATTCATTACAAGCTAGGCGGATTCTTGCATCGTAGCTGGAGGTAGTCATTTTCAACAGTACTTGTAGATTAAGAAACTTTACATGTAATTTTTGGTATTAAATGTTGTTGTTGTCGAAAAATCTTTTCGCCCTGTATCTTCGAAACAAAGCGGCTTTTCAAAAATCATCAAAGGACAAAATCATCTTAGAATGGTCCAGGGAATAATCCCTTCAATTTTTGCCCTATGTTTAATAAACACCCTGTATATGATTCCATGGACCTCATTGAATTAATAGAACAGAGAACTAAAACCTTGCATCTTGCATCTGAGAGAAATCTCTAGAAGATCGGACCAAAAAGGAAGCACCATCTACATATTTTGCGCGTAACAAGGGATGGACCCAAAAACATAATTTTTTTGTAGAATTTTTCCTTTCTTTAAATTTTTTTCTACTTAATATTATTGCCAATAGTACATAATGTCTTCTTTCAATGGTAATACACAGCATAGTGTGACAACACAGCGTATTTTCACTTTAATCGCAGAATTATTATTGTTGTGTGAAAATATATTTACCATTTATCGTTAGTCATATATGGTATATCTATAGAACCGTGTAAAACCGCCCTAACTCTTCACCCATGTTCATGTGCTAGTACACAAACGCATCATTTGAGTTGATTAGAGAAATAAATAGGTAATGTATTTCGATTCAAAATTAAATTCATTCACATTTCTGACAGAGTTTATAAATTTATATAAATCTCTGCCAAGTACTATGGTAAATAAATTGTAAAGAATACAGCATTAAATTCATGAAAAAAGATGCTTATCAGGAAATGGCTCGTTTTACAAAAACTGTACCTATACGAAGGCGCAAATACTGATTTTATAAAATATTTTCTTTTTTCGAACATCTTCATTGTTTTCTGATAATATAATTGTCGATGTTTGCTATACGTTTCTGAATAGTGATAACCCACAGCAAATTTTCGTGATCAATTTAGTGGAATGACAGTCATGGCATGCCAGGACCTATGTGTAGCGAATTCTAACAAATTTGGAATGACAATTCCGGCATGACAAACCTGGCACTATGCCGGGCATGATCGAACATGGCTAGCATAATCCTGATTTTAAATTTAGAATTTTGGGAACAATCTTGAAATTTGAATTAAATGTAGAAGGCCATAGGTTCCAATAAATTTATGACCATAGTTATGTCACATAATCTTATGATTGTAAAAATATATGATCCATTGCTGAGGATGAACAAATGGTGTTCGAAACGTCCAATTGTGAAAAATAAAGTGACATAACTATGGTCATAAATTTAATTCTGATTTTTAAATGTTTAAAAAATATTAAAATTTATAATTATTGTTATTACTTGGTTTATGGTTATGAAAGGAATGTAAATCAACATAAACTAATTTTCAAAATTTCTTATAAATGAAGTGAAAATATGTTACTATGTAAGTTACCTGGTTGTGAATTGTGAAGGTAAATTTCATATAAATAAATAAATACATATTATGAATTTTTTTGTTCTATTCACCATTTGCATAATCGCGGCTTTATATGTTTTCTGCTTATTATAATCAGAATCTACTTGTCCTAACACGATCGTTATAAACGGCGACTAGGTACATATCGTATAATTTGTATGTACTCAGTGTCGGCTCGTGGAACATTTTGATGGTTACATAAAATATATACCAAATCTACCCCCCCCCCTCTCCGCCCGGCCGCCTTTTTTGAAGAAAGAAAGTACGATTTATATTCCTAGTACAAGGTTATTTTTGAGTTGTAAAGTTTTATAATTTTAAACAGTTTTATTTAAAAATATATATTTAAAAAGTTGTAATAGGCTTATTCCGTAATTAACTAATTTTATTCATCGTATATGGCGCGAAGCAAAGCCTTTCGCCCATCTTAGTTTCGGCTTGGCGTTGGCGAAATACAACTAATAAGAACACATCGCACTAGATGAGCCAGCAAGCGTTTGGCTCCAAATGCACATTCAGAAAGCGACGTACCTACTATTTATCGCGTTGTTTTGCATATTTGTATATGTAAAAAATGAAAAACGGAGTGTTGATTTTGTATTAATTGTGGAACATAAATAAATTAGCGAATGAAGCATGTAAGTAACTATATTACATGTATTATTTATTATGAATAAAAAACCAACACGAGGGCAGGCATAGTTACATTATTCACTGTAATGTTACAAATTGTTTTCAACATGCAATGTTTTATTTTTAATAAATTTATTGATTTTCTTATTTTCTTTTAAAGCACGATTTAAAGAAACAATATTGTAGTATTTTCAGAGTAATTTTAGGTGAAAAACTATAAAAAAATGGTAGTTTCATTATCAACAAATATGAACTGTGTTTTTTAAAAAAGTCACGATGCATTATTAGAAGTAGTACAAAAGTAAAAGATGTATTTTTGTGTTCTCATATTATGAAAAAAGAGTCTGGAAGAAAGTGTCAAACTTCTGGAGAGTATACTAATTATACAATATACAGTGTATTTAAAAAAAAACCTAACTCGGAGTAGGCTATGAACAAAGAAAAGTATGTCAAGTATTTAATTAAATGTCAATTTGACACGAGATATTGTCAAAAATGAAGGATGTGAAAATAATGAAGAATCAGTCATAAATTTATTTAAGGTTTCAACTACAAACCGATGTTTCTAATCCTATTAATCCATCATCAGGGTATGTTGACTTTTTACAATAGAAACATATTATTAAATATTAAAAAGGGTGAACATGTCGTCGAAAAAGGATAAAATTCAAAAAAATGCGAGCATACAACTCAGATTTAAGTAACCAACTAACACATTCCTTTTGTTTTAGAACAATTAACAACATATAGTTTGGTTCACGAAAGATATTTATGGATATATTTTAACTGAAAATAAATAAGTGTAATTTATTTGAAAATATGTTTTTTTCTTAAAGATTTATGCTCTTCACCTATGTTTTTGGAAAATACAAAAACCGAGACTTGACATAAACCATTGAATAATAATTTGATTTAAATGTCAACGTCACTGGGTAAATACTAGCACAAAGGGCAGTGTAGTAGATAATTAGATATATGTAACTCTATATATATATATATATATATATATATATATATATATATATATATATATATATATATATATATATATATATATATATATATATGGCACACAACATAAACTACATAGACATACGTCAAATAATCTTTCTCTTTCTAACATGAAATATTGCTAAGCTACTACTGTATAAAGTGCTGCGTATTTTTTCTTCGAACAAGTGACCTTGAATAGTCATCTTTCGTGTACCAAAGTATAGTATAGTTTGGTTCACGAAAGATAACTATTCAAGCCGTCTGATATAATATTACTTCCAGATAACTTCACTGCATTTCATAGGCGTGCAACATGAAATATTTATGGATACATTACAGAAAAAAATAAGTGTAATTTATTAGAAAAATATGATTCTTTTTAAATAATGCATTTCTCATATATGTCTGATCTTCAGCTATGTTTTTGCAAATTACAAAAACATAGACTTGACCATAAACCACGGAATAATAATTTGATTTATACGTCAACGTCACTGGGTAAACATTAACACAAAGGACAGTGAATTGATAATTAGATATCTGTAACTCTACGACATACGTCCTTATTATTGTAGTGTGTTAGAAAGCAATGTCACCATTTACGTATATCTGTCACACAACATAAATTATGTAGACATACGTCAAATTATTTTTCTCTTTCTAACATGAAATGTTACTACGCTGTGCTGTATAAAGTGCTGTGTATTCTTTCTTCGAACAAGTAACATTGAATAGTCATATTTCGTGAACCATACTATACCGGTTTTATATGAAACTTCTTCCTGCATTGTCCTATACCGGGGGAAAATTATTAATTTGGGTTTTCCTACTATGTTTTATTTTTATATTCTGTTAACAAACTTCCGTAATGTTTTGTTAAGATTCCCTTGCAAATTCCCGGAACTAAATTTTTCTCTGTTCATAGCCTTACTCCAAGTTAGCTACCTACAAATAGTATAAACTTTGAATATATAATACATATAAGAATGGCAACGCATATGGCCTAGCAACATACTATATCTGTCTCTTTTTATTCACAAAATTATTATAGATAGTGACTCCTACCACAAAACTATGAACTACGGTAAATCGTGCTGACAGCATTGCCAGATACTATTTGTTAGAGGTATTCAATAATCAATAATTCAAAAATATTGTTTCATAGTAACCAGATAATATATTTTGAATCTTCAATGTACGAGGTGTGTTCAAACGAGTAGAAATGAAATAACTTCTTTGATAAAAACATTTTATGACAATGACAAATTTTAAATGAATTATTTTTTTCTACGTTCCGTCGCCTTTAGATAAGCAAGATATTGTCTTGGTCAAAAAATTCATAGTCAGTTTTTAACGAATAAGCACAATAGGTAAAAATCGAAGACGATCCAAAACACGTGCAAGCAAAGCAGCTGTCAACAAGTAAGTGAACATTCAAAATGGCCGAGCTTGTCGACATAAGTGAGAGACATGAGTACCAACATAAAGCCACAAAAAGATCGAAATTCGAATATACGTAACTCGCGAAAATTCAAAATTCGCGATAGTTTTTGAACACACCTCGTACATGTATACTTTTTTACAGTAGCAAACTTAAAAACCTTTATAAAATCTTAACTTGCTGTTCTAGCTACGTGGCAACACTGTGCAACATCCACCTATTATGTATTTTTTGAACTAACTCAGAAATAATTCGTATATGGAGGGATAGATGGCACCTTCTCTCGAAATATTTAATCTAAATACATTACGTTGCCATTCTTATATGTATTATATATTGAAAGGTATAAATAACTAACTATACCCCAAAAGATGTAATCCGATTTTTATTTATTTTCGAATTAGTGTCTTAAATGTTTAAGTTCAATGAAGTAATCAAGCACATTTTAATTGTCAAACAATAACCTGAAATGTATTATAGCGTGTTTAAAAGTTATAAACCTTTGTTTGTAACACTGGTTGAAAAATGAAGTGTACTAAACAAAATTAAACAATCGAGATGGACAAATTAATTGTATTTTGAATGTTAAGTTTCGTATAAAGGAGTCGAAAACGAATAAAAAACGTCTGGATATCTATGGATAAATATTTAAAAATTTATTATAGATTAAAGATTAATGAGACAATAAATGTCACATATTTATGTGTACTATACATTCCCGAAATTTGACACATGACTCTCTCTGTATATTGCAATCGCACATAAAATATTTTATGTACAACACGACACAATTATAAGTAACTTTATATCCTCCATCGGAAGACTTAAAGTGCTATTTTACAGTCCTCGAGCAATAAATGCATTACAGCCCACATAAGAATTGTATTCATAGTTACAAATCTAATTTCAAAACAATATACGTACATTTCAGTATAACAATACAATGTTAAACTATACTATTACAGTAAAATTTTTGAAAGATGTCCGATCAAGGTTGTCTACGAAGTGTATGAATTCAGATTTTTGCTCCGCCCATCATGACAAATTCAGTAGTGTCGTTTGCTTAGTTTTTATGAGGGTACGTAAGATACTACTGTTATTTTATTATTATAAAAATATATATTACAGGAAAAACATTAAAAATTCAAAAATAAGTCAACTAGTAAGTTTATAAGCAAATGTAGAACCAGATATGTTAAAAATAAGATACTGACACAATGTCAGTGTCAGTGACTCTGACAGAATATAACGTTATACGTATGGCTATGAATCCAGGTAATGTATCTGTATTAATAAATAAACTTACGTTACAGCGAAAGTATTATCAACAACGAGCATCGTTTATAAATGGAATGTCCTAACTTAGTCGAAACAATATGATTTTTTTAAAGACAAGCGTGTTATATCCATCCTTATCACACACTCTTACAGCCTTTGCAAAAGAAAGAGATAAATGTGTGCCTATTTGTTAATTCGTTTGTGATTCAGGTGCCCTTGATCGGACATCTTTCAAAAATTTTAATGTACATAGAAAAACAGTTTTTTAGCTACCAAATGTTTCTATATTTATTTATATGTACAGGGTGTTTCCTTTAAAACAACCAGCGCTTTTTTGGGCAAAGTAATGACTATAGAGAAAAATGATATATACAAAAAATTATAAAGAATAAGGGGCTAATTTATCAATAATAACAAACCGAAAATTCAAACGGTAGAACAAAATTATATTTTTACCTATCTCTAAGAGAGGTATTGGATTCATGCTAAAAATCGCATATCCAGATATTAGTGAATAAGCACGTTTTAAAGTCCCTAGAATCCGATTATAATTTTGTTACGATGGTGTCTGTGTGTGTGTGTATGTGTGCGTGTGTGGATGTGTGTGGGGTTGTTGGAGGTACGATTTCTCAAATTCTATAAGACTACAGACCTATGTAACTACGGATTCCTCAATCTAACAGTAATGGGAAGAGTTGAATAGGTTCTGGTAACAATTGGATAACCGGAAGTAGTAGTATTTATTATTTATATTATTTTTTGAAAAATTATGTTATTACAAATATTAAAAAATAAAAATCTCTATCCGACACATTTAAATTTTTTATTATATCTTCTATAGATTTAAAAATATAGAAATATAATCTATAAAATAATCTGTTGTAATAAATCTCACAGCCTAGTCACACCCCAAACATCTTCATGGTAACTACTTAAGAAATTTAAATGTGTGTAATTGCCAGATAAATGTCACTAATGTACCGCAAGCTTTTTCTGGGAACGATATTTAATATATCTTATTGTATTACTAATTATATATTTAAAATTATACGTATATTACATGAACCCTACAGAAATACCGCCAATTCAGTTAATGAATTGGAAAAACGAACATTTAGAAGAAATGGGGAGAACTTACTCATAGAATTAATTTAAAATTATAGTAAATACGTAAATATAAAGATTATATAGATATTTAATTAGAATTTTTTGTATGTACAAGAAATGTTAAATACAATACTTATATATTCGACAATGGAAAGAGCAAGAGATATTGTGATGGTCACAATAGATTTTTTAAATAGCAATCTATAATTATTTAGTATCGTTGAATCAGAAAAAAAAATCTGTATCTAATGGGATACAAAATTATATATGGTACCGTTTAGAATAATATAATTTTGTTCGATTGTTTGAGAATTACTGGTTGAATTTTCGATTTGTTATTACTGATAAATTACCCCTTATTCTTGATCATTTTTTGTATATAACATTTTTCACTAAAGCCATTAGTTTGCCCAAAAAAGCGCTGGTTGTTTTGAAGGAAACACCCTGTATATAAGATTATTTTGTTACCAAACACGTTAAGTACATTTCTGTTTCATATAAAGCCACAAATTAATTTAAAAAATATTTGCGAAATTAAGAAAAAATCTCATTAACCATGAAACTGACAATAACAAAACAGTTGTAGACTTAGGTAGCTCATTAATAAACGTTTATTTGCATTTTATTTGCTATAACTATTATTTTGGTTGTTCCTCATAATAGTAAAAAAATGTCACGAGACAATTCTTTTTTAAAATAGCTGCGACTCGCAATGCGAGTATATGAACCTCAGCATATTTATAGCTCACTTCTAATTTTAACACACCTTGCATTCTTGATTAATAAATAACTATTATATTTATTAGTCTGATTAAAGAATAATTATCATGTACAATGTATGAAATTTAACCTCGAAATTAAATGATAACATATATGAACTTGCATTTTTAAAGCGAATATCTCGTGTGATATAGAATTAATTACATTCTCGTTGTACATATAGATTTCAAAATAATTGTTGTGCTATAAATTTCATTGAGTAGAAACATATTAGCTAGCAAAAATAAAAAAGAGCACAATTATTTCACAATAGCAAAGTCAGTATTGTGCATTTTATAAAAATTATTTCACTCAGCAATGTTACAAAACTTATAAAAAATAAAATGATTGCATGACATAAATATTTCAAAATATTAAAATTATAAATTATACAGGGTGTTATGTGAGTAAACGTATATAACTTCATATAGCAGCAGAAGAAGTTTGAGGTGGACCAATGGGAAATACTTCCGATTTCATTGAAAATGAATGAAATCGAAGTTGTCTTATTAAAAATACGGGACTGTCACAATGGCGTCCTCCAAACATAACAAAAAATAATAAAATGTACACTTTATACTAAAAGTACTACTTAATAAATAACGATTAAGATAAAAAACATTTTTTAAATAATAACTTTGCGAGATATTTGACATTTGTTGCCAATGTCATTTTGACGTCACCTATTGCTATCTTTCTCTTGTGCCCTACAGTTGAGTCTGGTATGAGAGACAGATAGCAACAGGTGTGTCGCCGTGACATCATAAAGAATTTAAGAATCAAATGCAGCTATACTAAAAACAATTAAGAATTTTTAATATTATGAATTCCTTCAAAATTAAACAAACTTTCATTTAAAATAGTAAGAAAAGAGAGTGGAGGGCTCCATTTACAAACCTATAAGATCACTGGCATCATGGTATATATGAGACTTTTACAATGAAAAATTAGATAGGTACAGTTAATTTTTTTAAAGATATCCGATCAAGTCCGGTCATCTTTATCATGAACGAATTAACAAATTGGCTTACATTTATCTCTCTCCTTTGCAAAGGCTATAAGCGTGTGCGATAAGGATGGATGTAACACGCTTGTCTTTCAAAAATTCATATTGTTTCGACTAAGTTAGGACATTCCACTTTGAAACGATGCTTGTTGTTGATAATACTTTCGCTGTAACGTAAGTTTATTTATTAATTCAAATACCTTGATACATAGCTGTACGAATAACGTTATTTTCTGTCAGTCTTACTGACACTGACATCGTGTCAATATCTTATTTTTCACATATTTGGTTTTACATTTGCTAATAAACTTACCAGTAGACTTATTTTTGAATTTTGAATGCTTTTATTGTAACATATAGTTTTATAATAATAAAATAACAGTATGTACCCTTATAAAAACTAAGCAAACGACACTACTGAATTTTTCAAAATAGGCGGAGCAAAAATCTGAATTCATACAACTCGTAAATGACCTTAATCGGACATCTTTCAAAATTTTTGCCGTACTTATGTATGTTTATCATTATGGTAATTGACATTTTTTTATTCAATATACAGAATGTAAATTGTACGCCAATGCAAAAAATCAATTCACGTCAGTTTTGACAATCAACATTTTTTTTTCAAAGAATCATTGATTTTTATTTTCTTATTCAAATTATTTTCTAACATATTTGTAAATATAGTTTGGTTCACAAAAGACTATTCAAGTTCATTTATAAGCTGTCTGATGTAATATTACGTGCAGATAACTTCACTGCATTTCGTATTTATGATTAGCGGGGAAATAAAATATTTATGGATACATTTTAACTGAAAAAAATATTGTAATTCTTATGAAAATTATGTTCCTTTTTAAATAATACCTTTCTCAAAGATTTATATTCTTCACCTATTTGTATGCAAAACACAAAAACATATACTTGACATAAACCATGAAATAATTCGATTTAAACGTCAACGTCAACGTCACTGGAACAGAGGGCAGTGTAACTCTACGATATACGTCATCATTATTTGTGTGTTAGAAAGTAATGTCACCATTTACGTATATCTGTCACACAACATAAATTACATAGACATATGTTAAATAATATTTTCTTTTTAACCAAACTATAACAGGCTTTGTGCATATTTTGAGCATCAACAACTACTTTGACATTCTGAGTTATGTAAATAGTTAAAATTGTAACTTTAGCACCATAACACAAAATTCAACACTGTCATTCGAAAGAGTTTAAAAAAGTACCCTAAAAAAAGTGTAAACAAAATCCAGTATTATTTCATACATAAATTTATATTTTAGCCAATTTAGGGATTCATGATTTTTTTTCGGATAAATAATACACTTCTCTCCATAGCGTCCTAATGGGCACCTTTGGTTTAAATTTAACCGACAACATTTCTCTTACTCCCATGTTGCACACTTTATCTTGGACACCTGTATACTCCAGTCGGTTGTAGATAAAACATATTCTCGCGATAAATTTAAATAAATTTACAAAAAAATCTTATCAATTATATACATACCGTTCTTACAATGTGACATATTTGCAAAACTATACTGCAGGGTGTAAATAATCGCGCATACCACTTCAGCATACATATTCCAGTCCAGGTACCGCTATTATATATCTCTTGTGCACTCTTTTCACGTACATCATTTCAATCATGTCGCGCTTACTTGCCACGCCAACTACCGACACCAGCAAGAACTACACACTGCCGTTAAAACATACTTGTCATTAGAATAGCACACACAACTAACCCAATTAATCACCAGATAAATTATAACTTGGGGAATAAAACTTCACAGGAAATAAAAATTAGCTGCCACGGAGTTCTTTATTTGATGAAAAACGCAACTGCAATATGCATTCACGTGAGCTAACCTGTAAAACGTTATGTGTCATTCTGTCGAGGGTGTGAAATGTTTGTCATAACATTTGAGTGTTGTTGCTATGGAAGTTTTGCAAATGGGAATGTTAATTTTAATGTTTAAGTACAGGAGTACGAAGAGTACAGCAAGAATAATTAAATATGATATTGGTATATGGCAAAAAATTGTAACGGTTTTTTTAAATATGGCTAACCTACGCCATAGAGACTACTAGGTAGTAAAATAAACTAAATAGAGATTAAGTATTACAAATTAAATGTTCCTGAGCTTTTTGAGTAATGCATTTCCATTTTTCAAAAACATTGTTCCAATTAAAAATAATAGATACTCGTGTGACGTTTGAGAGCCGATCGTTTTTAAACGCATTTAGTAAAGAATTTAAATTAATTATTTATTTTTTCATACTACATATTTTTTATCCGTTAATGCTTATTATCTTTATATAACATGACAAATACCTATGTACATAATCAGAAAAATTATGAATTTAATTATAAGTTTTTATTATTACTGTCAATCAGGGCCGTATTTACGCGCAGGCTATCTAGGCTGCAGTCTATGGGTCCGCAACTGAAAGGGGCGCCAACAAAATATTTAAAAAAAATTGTAAATTAAAAAATGAGGGTGGTAGCATGAACAAAGCGTTTAAGTGTGATTAGCGAGGAGATGAACAACAGTGTTTTATGATTATTATTTTTCTATAATTGTTTTCTAAAATAATTCATCATCGATTGACAGAATTAAAACACTGCTAGTCATCTCCTCTCTAATCACCCTTAATCACGTGTACCTACTACCACAGAGTTAGTGACAGAATGTGAAGTTTCAGAGACAGATACTCTGGATATTACAAGAGTCAGAGTCAAGGTAGAATTATTGACTGGTAGTTTAATCTTAATCAGGGATGATGATTATGCTATGACAAAAATATCAAATTCAACTGTTTTTTAATCATTCCAATGGTATTTGAGTAAATAATAACAGTCATTGGGTTAAGAAAATCAAGTAGAGCCTAGAAAACAAAATTTGCACTATCATTTTAAGCAATTATTTGTCTGTCATTTGCACAGACCATATTAAGTTGCGACAGTTAAATTAGTTAGAACTTGGCTATCAATATATCAATTTTGTAGAATATCGTTGAGAGTTAAAATATTTAATTAACCAGAAAATTTTCTTCAGTTTTTAGTAAAAGAATAAAATATAAAAGTAATAGAACATCCCAAATTACGGGGTCGAAGGTTTTCGCCCAAAGAAGAGAAAAAAGCTGCAGTTCACGATTATTATGAAAGCATTCCAAAAGAAGACTGATTGCGAGGTTTTAAGAAATATAAGAAAAGAATGGTGAAGTGTGTTATTGTTGAAGGGAACTACCTACTTCATATTTAAAATAAAATTCTAAAATAAATACGCACATCGTGTATTCTTACTAATTCTACTGTATCTCTGACTGAAAGTTTACAAGAAATGTTAGGATGACCATTCGTCCGGATAATCTCGAATATATCCGGAAATTTTGGATGAATTTTAAGTCCGGTCGGAATTATAACATTGATCTAAAATGTTCGGAATTTGTTTGAAATAAAAATTTAAGCTTAATACAATAAAATTAATACGAGTATATGGGTGAAAAAAGCCAAATCAACTTGACTTTTACGCCTTTACTAAGTCTACTTTATTGTGATCTTTAGTTTTGCTCTTCTTACTTTAGTTTGTCATTCTATTCCAAAGTATTTTTTTTTCTTATGATTATTGAACTTATGTATGTAAATACAAAGTTTCTGAACGATAGTATTTGAGTTAGAACCTAAAGAGGATCCACACCAACACACATAGACTCAGACATCATCGTGAAAATGTTAAAATTGCATTGTAAGGACCTTAAAACGTGGTTATTTACCAAAATCTCGATATGTGATTTTTAGCACGATCCATATACCTCCCTTACCAAGAGTAGCAGGAGGTAAAAATAAGTTGAAGAAATTCTCAGGAAATTAAAAAAATAATGTCAACGAAAGTATTTATATTATATATATATACTGCATTAGTTCTAACAAAATGACCCCCCCCCCTCCACGATCAGGTCCGGATTTAGTCCATTGCCTATATGGTCACCCTTATTAGTTCTTTTCGCATTAAAGCATAGAAATCAATGATTGCATATTACAGTCAAAATTCTCTCTCCGTCGTCATATTGGAAAACACAAGCGCCCTCATTTCTACATTTATAAATCTAGCTTAATAAACAAAACTCCAATAATTTATTCTGCCTCAATGAATGAAGAATCGCATTTGCCATGACTAAAAAAAAACCTTTGTTATTGATTCGTGCAACAAGGTGATTTGTTGGTGGTAATTTATGTTTGCGATTTGTCTTGTTCGAGTGCGGACGCTTTGAATGAACTCTTGAGTCGGAACTCGCGGCCAAGTGAAAAATTGAAACTTGGACAGTCACATATGGCCGGAAGTTTTATTATCTGTACAAGTGGATTGTACACTTCCAAGTTTGTTTGGATTTCGGTTTCAATCGAAAAGGAGCGATAAATAAACGAGAAGTACTTTCATACAAAAAAGGTAACATTGCTTTTTATGCTCAAGAAAAAGTGACCAGTCACTGTGGAAGATACATGGAAGAATAAGATGCGATGGCAAAATAAAAATATAAAAAGGTCACATTTGTGAAGGTTTTTTTTTTCTTTTCAACGGTTTGTATCATAATATATGTAAAAAAAAAATCTGATGTAACCAACACAATACCTCCCGCCATTTACTTGTGGGGTCTCGTTGCCGCGTGCCTGGTCGCGAATCTGGGGAATCCGATTCGATCCCGATCAACGCCAAATAATTCGAATTTTAAATGGCATAAAATTAATCCTTGTGGTAATCGCCCGCACAATACAAATATGTCATTAAAATTACCGAAATGTAGAAAATGGAATAATCTTTCATTTTTATAATATCAAATTGCAAAAAATATATATTTAAAGGTATTTTATGAAGAAAAACTATCTTGAGCTTCAAGTAAACTGCCATTTTCGGTTATCCGATTGACACCAAAATCTAATGGCTTCTTTCCATATTAGAACAAGATAGAAATACATGGTTTCAAAACTTTCTGAATGATAGTATTTTAGTTAGAGCATAAAGAGGATCCACACGCACGCACGCACGCACACACACACACACATACACACACACACAGACATCATCCTGAAAATGTTAAAAATAGATACTAGGGACCTTAAAACCAAAATCTCGATATGCGATTTTTATCACGATCCATATACCTCCTTTACCAAGGGTAACGGGAGGTAAAAAAACACTAATGACCGACTGCATCAACATTTTAATTGGAAATTAAACAAAAATTAAATTAATATCAATACTTGTAATATATTTTATACGTATAGATGATCATTTTAAGTGGTACACTATTGCTATCTCGAAAAGTATAGGAGCTACGAAGTCGGTTAAATTAGCAATCAATTTCTGTTTTATAACACTACTTTAATGAATGAAACAAGATTTTTTTAGACCAGCGGTTCTCAAATATTGGAATGCAACTTTCATCTTTTAAATAACAACGTATCTTTTTATTTGCTTATTCGATTCAGTATTTTTTTCTGAATTCAACGATATCCATATGTAGTACCCTAATATTTGAGAAAAATGTAAATGAAAATTATGCTGATTTGATTTAAATCTGATTGTAATAAGAGTGTTATGATGAAAACAAAATATAAACTTCATATACAGGGTATATCAATATGATGGAACAGTGCTATTTATTCGTGAATATGAAAAGTTACACAAAAAAGTTATTAAGATATTTTGTAACGCATAGAGGGGGACACATTTTGGCATAACTATTATTATTTTAGAGCCAGTAGTACTCAACTTATGAATCAATGTTATACTTTTTTAAATAGTATCATATATTTTTTATTAACTCATTAAATAGCGAATTTTCTTCTGAATTCAACAATATAATAATATCGTACCCTTACATTGCAATTTTTATTATAAAAGTTAATTCAAAGTTAGTATTTTATTTCTTTAATTAGGCCAAGCAAACATTTAACTATTAAAATAAAAGAAAATTTTCTGTCATTTTTGTATGTCATTGTTACGTATTATATTATTTTTTCGAAATGTTCCAAATTTCGTTATTTTTTTTTTTTATTTCGCATAAATATTACTTAGTCTTACAAAATCAGGATAACTTTCTGCAAATAAATTGCATGCTAGGAATGCATTTTGCTGGGTCTTGCATCAATAAATAAAATCAGTTTTTGTTAAATCTGCTGCCATTATTAAATTAATTATTACAAAGGTAATGAAAATTACCTTAATTGTAATAATGGATAACAATGAAATACGAAAATGACAGATAATTTTCTCTTGTTTTAATGATTAAATGTTTACACAACCTACTTAAAAAAAAAAATAGAAATGATATACTAACTTTGAATTAATTTTTGTCAAATTTTTCGTAATGTAACTTAATATTATTATATCGTTGAATTCAGAAGAAAATTCTCTATTGAACTAGTTAATAAAAAATATATAATGCCATTTATAAAAAATGTAACATTGATCCATAAGTTGAGTACCACTGGCTTTAAAATAATAATGGTTATGTCAAAATGTGTCCCCCTCTATGCCTTACAAAATATCTTAATCACTTTTTTGTGTAACTTTTCATATTCACGAATAAATGGCACTGTTCTATTATCTTGATACATCCTGTATATCAACCTTTTCTTCGTGAATAAAATTCATTTTATCACGAAGTATTTGTTTTGACATAAACCAACAATAATAATTAAAATTTTCATCAAGACTGCTTGTCCGATTATTCTCCCTGGACCCTTTTGACTGTTTAAGCCTGAAGATTAATTTTAACTTATAGCTGATTCATATATAGCTTGAATTATCAATACGTCGCATGTTCTAAAAATAATAAATAATAAAACTTTAAAATATTTATTGAAAAATAAAAAATATATCTATGACAAAACATTGCAAAATTTTATGCTTCATAACTTAATTGAAGTATAAGTAAGGAAAAATGTTTACCCATATTTAACATCATTTATACGTAGTAAACTTCACAACAAAGTCAATAATATCTACCCTGATTTACAATATATCGTACGCATATTTACTCCAACATTTCAATTTCTCAAAATTATCTGATATACGTAACAATGCTCTACTTATTCACTTATATAAACTAATAAATAATCTCAAAGATGATTAATAATTAATATATGTGTACCTGCCTTCAATTTCAGACAAAATCAAACTTTCCAACCCTTTCCTGCAAGCACAAAATTGCTTTTCAATTCTCCTTTACAATAAATGTTTAAACTTTATAACAAAATTGAAAGTCATACAGATATTTTTTCTGATGCTTTAACTATTTACAAACATATTGTAAACAGACCTAATTATATTAAATTAAATTCATTTAAATATATGTTGTAGAAATATTTTATATCGAAGTATTCTATGTATTTTTGTTATTTGTTAAACTAGGAGTTTTTGGAATATTTTGTTTTCTGATTATGATGTTTTATGTAATTATGTTATGTCATGTTATATTGTAATTTTGTGTAATAAAAAGAAAATAATATAAAAGATATACGTCTACTGTTTTTCAGAAGTGGGATTAGACCTGAAGAAACGCAAAAAATTGTTAGATTTCAAAATGAATAGAGAAGATAATCTGAATACAACTAGTGTTAGTGGCGCTGAAACTGATATACCATACGAAATTATATTGGGTCAGGACATGTCAACACCTGGAGTTACAGTTAAATTTTCACAAACCGTGTCCATGAGTTATGAACCGGTAATGACAAAGTTGGAAACTGAAACCGAGGGTAATGCAGGTGAGAATAACATTTTGAATATTGACATAATTTCCGTTAAAACTAAAAAACATGATATCATTGGTGAATTAACCGACTTAAACAATGATTTACAAAGTAGAAATTCAGATCTTCAAGTTCAATATTTAGAGAGTGAAAATAAAATTTTCGAACTTAACAAATTAAATGGAGAACTTCAAAACAAATTACGAGACTTAGAACAACCTGGAACTTCCAAAAAAGCAGAACCTTCACCTCAGAAAACTTCTAAACGAAAAGAAAGCAAGAAGAGGGGAAAAGAAACCGAATCTAAAAGAGAAGAATCGCCGCAAATTTCTGAAACCAATCACATTTCCGAATTAGAAAAACTGGTCGAAGAATTGCAGTCAAAACTGAAAGAATCCAAAAATAGTGACAAAGTACCAACATTAAAGAAACAGTTGGAAGAAATGAATATGAATATGATAAAAATGAAAGCACAACATAAAGCAAAATTGAAAGAAATTCAAAAGAAATCTTCCCCCGGTGAAATGAGCGGAAAACTTAAAAATTTAGAGTCGGAAAATGTTAAATTAGGTCAAAAAGTTGCAGAACTTGAAGATGAAAAAGTAAATCTCCAATTACGAGTAGTAGATATTGAATCTAAAAAAGAAAAAGAATACATTGCAGACTTGGAAAATAAAATTGAAGAACAGAAAATGGAAATTTCTTTAGAATCACAAATCACGTCTTCCATATATAAAATAGGAGATTATGTTATGATTAAAAATGTTGTTATTGAACCAGGAGTAAATAAGAAACTTTTAGTAATTTACAGGGGGCCTTATGAAGTAACGAAAGTATTGGATAGAGAGAGATATGTTATTTCGAATATTCCTGGTTTCCAACTGAGTCAGATACCATTTTCAGGAATTTATGGACCGTAACGTATGAAATTGAGGATTAAAAATATTTCTGAAAGTGAAAACACAGGTGATGATAAAGTTGTAGTCCCTCAAAATATGATTTAATGTTATTTAGTGTAGTTTCAGTTTTTAGTTTTAAAATACTTTGAATACTTTATGGTCGGGTCGACCATGAGTCAGAATGGCCGAAACTGTAGAATTATTTTATATCGAAGGATTCTATGTATTTTTGTTATTTGTTAAACTAGGAGCTTTTGGAATATTTTGTTTTCTGATTATGATGTTTTATGTAATTATGTTATGTCATGTTATATTGTAATTTTGTGTAATAAAAAGAAAATAATATAAAAGATTTGAAAATATACGTCTACAATGTATTATATTAAAGTCTTTATTCCTAGTTTGTAATCTTTTTTTTATACTTTATATTGTACTTACTTTCATATTTTGATGAAATTTGTTCCTGTCCATTTTTTGGGTTCGCCTGTTTGGACAGTATTGTTTAAATAAATAAATTAATTAAATTATTTCATTCATTTTTCATCTAATTATAAAGTGACAGTTGTTTATCTGTTGAATTCACGTTACTACAGTAACTTTTTTTTATGAGAGTGAATAATTCATAAAAGCCAACAAAATTAAATAAAAATATCAACTTTAATTTGTTGTCTAAAAAGGCCTTAGAGGCAGGTAGTGAGAAAATTATTAACTACATGTTTATTAAAACTTTGTTTTAATTAGTTATAAAGTTGCAGTATAGAAAAAATATTTGAATAAACTATAACAAATATGAAATGAATGAAGTTACAGAACTACATACACATAGTCTAAATTCATGTGATAATTCATACAAAGTTGAAAGGTTATCCGTTTGTGGAGGATGTAAAAATAAGACATATCAGGGTAATGTGATACGATATAATGCGCAATGCTACACGTGTGTAATATGGCTTATTATGCAGATTTAGGTACATGTGTGACATGGATTAAAATATTCAATTTTTAAAATTCAAAACATCAAAGATAGTGTAATGAATAATGAAAAAAACATATTATTATTCTGAATACAATATTCATTACTTTGGAATACAATACCAGAGTAGATTAAACAGTTCGCCGCAGACGGCAACACTAAACCTTATTCCAGTTAAGAACACAATAATTTATCCCGTAGAAAATGAAAATTTTAATTTTAAAATTAAGCGCTAAATTTGAACCTAGTGATATTTAATTATGAATGGAGACATATAGAAAAAAAAATTAATTAGTTTTATTATTACTTCATAAATATTAATAATACATGCTATTCAATTGAAAAAGATGTAGAAAAATAATTATTAATAAGGAAAATGGAAATCTGAAAATAGCAGTTTTATGAATTAGATTATTTTAAAAACCATATTTTAATTAGACTACATCGTTACAGTAATGTTCGTTTATAGAGGCTAATACAAAGTGGGAATTTACCACCAAATGAGAAATATAATTAAAACAAAACCTAAGGTTATCACGAAACTGACAGACGAATATTCAGGGTTTCCTTTAAAACAACCAGCGCTTTTTTGGACGAACTAATAGTTTTAGAGAAAAATGTTATATACAAAAAAATGATCAAGAATAAGGACTAATTTGTCAGTAATAACAAACCGATTATTCAAGCAGTGGCTCTCGAACGGTAGAACAAAATTGTATATTTTAAAACTGTACCCTATATAATATTTTAGCCCATTATAAAGAGATTTTTTACTGATTTCAACGATATTAATATTGTATAGGGTTGAATAACAATATATCAAGAAAAATCGTATTCAAAATTAGAAGTAATGTAATAAAAGATAGCTTTATTACTAGTGTAACCTAGGTAACACACAGCCTATTGCAATATTGTAATATTATTTTTAATACCAGTTTTCTCGAAATAATTGTCATACAAGCCTATACAATATTTATATCGTTGAAATCAGAAAAAAATCTCTATCTAATGTGCTAAAAATTGTATAGGCTACCATTTAAAAAAATTAATTTTGTTCTACCGTTTGAGATTCACTTGTTGAATTTTCAGTTTGATATTACTGATAAATTAGCCCTTTATTTTTGATCATTTTTTGTATAAAACATTTTTCTCTAAAGTTATTAGTTCGCCCAAAAAAGCGCTAGTTATTTTAAAGGAAACACCTGTATATTGTATACATTGTATATAGGCATATGAACAAAAATTTACTTCAGAATGGTGTAATACTTTTAACTTTACTTTGAAATTTTGCTTAAATCAATATTTGCTGTATCTAGTAGTTATCACTATAGCACTATTTACATATATTATTATGTCGTATTATTATTAAAAAATTTAAATTTACATTACCATATATTATAAATTTGTACACCTATACAATTCCAGAAACAGAGTTAGATAGATATAGACAAGCAAAAATAGTTCTATGTAAACTTTCCCGCGATTTCGCCCAATCAGAGCCCAAGTTTTAGAAGCCCTATGCCAACATTGTCTTCTTAACTGAAATAAAGTTGAGACACAATATTTTTTTTACAGTTTATGTGAACATTCTCTGCAAAGCAGTGTTTCTTTCAAAGGACGGAACGAGGATTATATTAATAATGTCAAATAATGGATGATATGTGTTAAAAGAAAGTGTGCAAAATTTATCTATTTAAGTTCCATAATTTCTTAAACTAATACAATACTCGTAGACATGAATGTAAGGCCCCAAACCCAACAATAATGGAGTACTGCAGTGATAGTCTAGCCATTTTTATTATATTTGTAACTATAAGCTTCTGATAGTTGATCAAAAAGTTTCATTTCCAGACGTCGCCCGACTTCCTGCTTAGCTATGTAGCCTGATCAGGATATGCTTATAGTAATATTTGTGTGAAGCACGACTTCACCACTATAACCTGCATCCAATCAACAGTCGAAACAATGGATAGATTCAACGCTTCCCAGAAAAGTCAATGTGCACGTTAAATCAAAAATTTCTAAGACGAAACTAATGACAGTTATAACTTTACAAAAATAATTGCCCTACTAGTGCAGCCATCTACTTATTAGGCCACGAACTTTTCAATCCCCCCTTGTATATTAAGACATTAATCAACTATCTTCAAGTTTATTTATTTCGAACTAACAAAGAGGAATTTGTCAAAACAAAATTCGGTAAACGAATACCTACAATTCGATGAAACCATAATATTTCATTCAGTTACGATAAATTTTATGTCAATATCTCTCTAAAACTTTATATCTAGATTTTATTTCCAACAGTTTATCACGCCATTTTTGTTTATTTCAAAAAGGAAAATAACAATTTATTAGTTTTTAAATAAATTTCCAAACTGCTGTACATTTATTTTTGTTTATTTTTTTACGTTTATTAATATAGTGTTGCATTATATCAAAAGGTTATTCGTGAACATAATGGTCCGTGTTGATAGACGACCAATGAGGCATTCTATTACAGTGGAATTCAATTATTCTAGATTAGAAGTATACTAAAAAATCACAGAATAACATTTAAGGCCTATACCAGACGCTCAGTTTTATTTGTCAAATTTTGAATGATGACAATCGCAAAACTCGAAAATCGGAAGTAATAATATTGAGTTACTTCCGTTATTGCTGTAACGTGCGCCACTGATTCTAGGGCTACAAATTACTTCTGGTGGCCTGATTCCGTTGTATTCGATGTTATCGCGTGGAATGCTTCAGAGAAAGGACGCCGATGTACAAGTACAGGCACGGAAGCCAGCCGAATCGTGCAATGAATAGTTGGTGATATAAATAAAGTCTACCAGTAGTAAACCATAAATAAATATAGTTATATAAATAAATATAGTGAAATAAATAATCCGTGTTTAAGTATTTAATAATATTCTTAATCTCAAATTAGTGTTTATAATTGTTTAATTATAGTGTTACTTATTTTTATTATGTTTTTATTATTTTATTTAAATTATATAAGGTTTAAATAAACATATATTTTAATTAATAATATTTATATGATTTTTACATATCACCCAAATAAATAAACGTTATATTACGTAGAAGGGTTAATATAATAAAATTTATATGATACAGGTACCCGTTTTTCGTGGCTCATTACTAGGATCTCGGAAACTATAAGACATACGAAGTCAGTTAAATTAAGATAAAGTAGTAGACCATTTTAATGATATATTTGTGGTCAATAGACAAAGGCGAAAATCTAAATTTTACAGATTTTTATTTTTACAAATAACTTCTAAATACGAAATGGCATTTGGTTTTTACTTCTTTATAGCACTTTTTTTTATTTTCTTTCAAACAACGATTCTCAGATATTTATCACAGTTATATTTCGAGAGAGAGGTCTAATTTACTATTTATATGAACGCCATAGTGAAGAGTTATATTACTGAAAAAGTTATTTACACAGAGAAGCGCGCGCCCAAATGCGACCGACACCACTGGTATAATTTTCTCGAGCGATGACGTAATCCTTGGCGGGGTAAACACACCTGTCTAGATCTGTATAATTACATCCGGTGGGCTGATTCTTTGTATTCGATATTATTGTCGAGTCGGAAAGTTCCAGAAGGACGCCGCGCTATATAAATCCGTCGCCGAAACCAGCCAAGACATTCTGATATAAGACACGCACCGTGAATGAACCGTTGGTGATATAAATAAATATAATACGAGTGGTGAACATAAATAAATGTAGTTATATAAATAAATATAGTTATATAAATAAATATCGTTTAAATAAATAATCTGTGTTTAAGTATTTAAAAATATTCTTAGTCTTAAATTAATATTTATAATTGTTTAATCATAGTGTTAGTTACTTTTATTATCTTTATCTTAACTAAGGTATTTATCGTTTAATAAACTTTTATTTTAATTAATAATATCTCTCTGATTTTTACATTTCACCCAAATAAATAAACGTTACAATACCAAATGCGGGATCCAAGTTCACGCACGCGGTTTTGTACAATATTTTTTGTACGAAAAATATAAAAGCAATAATTAGTAATTTTTGTACAATAGTATATTGAAAGACAAGTATTACAATGATCCTTATTGTAATACGAGTACAGTAGTCAAATCGTTTGAGTACTTATACCGTCAAAAATGTCAAACTTTACGATAGAGACGTTAGTTGCCAGTTGGCAGCACTAGGGTTGCCCAATCCCGAAATATAAAAGCTAAGTCTCGTATGTTGAAAAAATAAATGTATTTTGTCTACAAATGAGAATGTCAATTTTTGTAAATATTGTGTGATAATGCCCATGTTATTCTTGTATGTAGTATATTGTTTTAAATGTTTATAGACCCAGTTGAAGGTACACAAGAGTATACCGAAACGTCGGTTATGTAAGAGAATAAATGCTGATTAACTACGATTTCGAGTAATTTTTAACACCTGTGTTACGCTTTAAAATTCACGCTATAACATTTTTGCTATAGGATCTAACTGCCCTATATATACGTACCTACCTTCCTATCGTCCTAAATACAGCTTCCCTCGTCACATTGTTACTATTACTCTGTCCATCCTTCGTGTATCTTTATATTTTTATAGTGTTTCGTCCAATAAATTCTCTCTGCTGTTTCGCTTCTCTGCTTTTAGTTGTAATTATATTTCAAATGTTCCTATGGTGTTTATTTATGTAAAATATGTTTTACTTCGAATCAGTAACTTACCTTATCCTTATTCTGATTATTCTCACCCTATTTCTGTTCTATTTAGTAAATTTTTGAATAGTTTATTCTTTGGCGACCTACGAGGTTACTTGTTTACCTTGCTTGACATGATTTAGTTGTCGAATTGTGCCAGTGGCGTCGTGATTCGTTTTTATTGTATTTTTTCTTTTCATTTTGTGGTTGACTTTTTTTTTAGCCATCTTCATCCGGCTAAACTTCTGGGTTCCGGAAAAAGTTTTCAGCCTCGTGAATTCTGGTACAGGCTCCCTTATGGGGTAGTTATGTTTCTTTTTACAAGTGTGTTGGCAGGTGGTTGATAGTCGGCGTGAATTAGTTTTGACGCGAGTGGAGTACCTGATTGTTGTTTAGAACTTTTTTTGGTTTCGCCATTGTTGCGAATTTATACGACATCGGGGGTGATCGAATGGCTTTCCAGTGCTGTGTATTTTGGTGGGTGTATTCGTGTGGTGTCACGAGCTTCTTTTTTTGAGTTTCGAAAGTCATCTCTCCTCGGAGGATTTGCGATTCTGCTGTCAGCGTCACCATTGTTGTAGACACCTTCTACATTGTGCCCAGTGGCTGTCCTTCCGTTGTCACCATCGCCCACTACATCATCTACAATTTCCCCGGACTCGCCGTGTAGATAAGTACCTGTTATTTAATATCGTTCTTCCTCTTTTTTACCTTCCGTCACCTCTAGGTAAGGAAGGTATTGTCTTTGGTCAAAAAATTCGGTGGTGAGTTTTCATTGAATAAGCACGTTTTAGGGTCTTTACAATACGATTTTACTATTTTTACGATGATGTCTGTATGTGTGTGTGTGTGTGTTCGTGTGTGCGTGTGTGTGTGTGTGTGTGTGTGTGTGTGTGACCGCGTTTTCGGGCACGATATCTCCAATACTAAATTCCAAAAATTACAATTCTTGCGTATTCCTCTTCCTTTCAACCATATACAGACCTGTTTAGATTTTGGTTATAATTGGTCAACCGGAAGTACCCTCATTTGAAGATTTTAACAGTTTTTCTTGAAAAAATCAGTTAAATGTTATTATAACTTAAAGAATATATTATTGTCTATACGATTTGATTGCATTTTATATTTGATATTCAACAGATATAGAGTTAAAGAAGAATAACGATAATAAATTTTATATATATTTCATAATTCAGCCAGCTATGCTAACTTAACCATGGAAACTGCTAATATATTCAGGTAATTCAAATTGACAGATGTCAGCATCAATAAAATGAAATCAATGAAAGAATAAGGGAAGTAACTCTAGTGTTAGAAGTTTCTAGATATAAGAGAGACGATTACATATTGGTTTGAACATGTCATGAGGAGAGATGAATATATTAATAGAAGGTGGAAGAAACATAGGAAGACCAAATATAAGATGAAAAGACTGTATTGTAGAAGACTTGAGAGAAAAGGAACTGAATGATGACGACACGCAAAACAAAAATGAGTGGAAGAAGAAAATAAAAAATAGCGACCCCCTAACGAATGGGAAACACTAAAGAAGAAGAAGAAGATGTCAGTGTCAAGTGCAATTTGCATAGTTTGTTAATGAAATAACTTTACTGGAAATATAGGATCTTTTGCAAGAAAATTTATGTATGGGGCGCGTGCAGTAACATGACTTTGACCCGTGTCAAAATGACAGCAATTAATTATGTCCATAACTGACAAGTGTTATAATTTTTTAATCAAAATTTCATAATTTTCTTATTTCATGTGGTTTGTTTGTTATCAGGAGTATGGAATTCAGTTGCCGAAAATACCAAACCAATACCAAAAATTTAAAATCTTAAGCAAGAAAATTTATGTATGGAATTTGTACATAATACACAGGATTGACGGAAGGTATTGTGCTGGCCACATCAGATTTTTTTTTTTTTGTTGCGAGAAAGGAACTTAGCTCAATTGTTGTCTAAGAGAACTGTTGTAAAATATTATTTGATGCTTCATTGTTGGAAGTCGTATTTTTTTTGTAATTCGTTGATTTATTTTATTCATATTTAAAGTCAATTGACAATTTCAATATTTCGTATTAATGTGAATGTAAATTGGAGCCTTCATCTCATTGTAAGCATTATTGTTACAAACTTATTTTATGTAAAGTTGAATTTTCGATATTATATTTTGTTGCATTGTTGGCCATTGTTGTGACTTGTAACTCTGGAACATGCGTGCGCTCCAACTGGCAAGTAGCTCCGGGTAAAACAATATATTTTTGTACATTTACCATTTTACATTCTTGCGTTGTTGTACATTATTATATAAATTTTGCAGTGCCTTCTGCACACCTTTTAAATTTTACATTTATTAAATTCTGTTTTACTAAATTTCCCTTTTTTTATTTATTTACCCTCAGTCGTTTTCTTGCAACAAACTACGGTAGGTAATCTTATCTTTATATATCGTAGCGCCCTTAATCGCTTTTTTAACCCTGCCCGTCTCCACCGTTTTAAAGCTGGCGGCCGCACAGCAAACCATCTAGGGTGCGTCAAGTAACTTATCGCATTGCGTGAAGAACGTTACACCTGTTATATTAGTTGCAATCGCTAAAAGTTTAGGCAAAATATTTGATAATTTATTTATAAATTTCTTATTGTACTTACATTGCAAACTGCGTAGAAGACAAATTAAAAAACATTTCACTTCACAACAATATATTTTTTAAAAAGAAATAATACACCTACCTAGGGTTTATATTATCAACAAGTTAATAAAATTTAATCCAATTTTGAAATTTATGCTTCTATTGTATTAAACTTTATTTCCTATCATAAAGCAAAAAATTAAGAAGTAATTTAAAACTTTTTGTTATACTGACTTAAAAATACGTCATGAATTCAATATTATATTTTTTTATGCAGCGTGGTACTTCAATAAAACTAAATCGATTTTCATTAGTTTAGGTTATAATTGTACATTTTCATTTAGTTTATTTCACAAATTTTATGTGCTATAGTAATAAGATTTAATCAATATTTATTGGCAATAATCCTAACTTTCTAATAATAATTCGTAAATTCGTTACAGATATTAATCTTTTTTGTTGTTTGAATAATACTATATTTGATAAGATTTCATTATTTATTATTTGCTACCAATTAATTGAAAAATCGAAACAATGCCTCCAATTCAAAACACAATCGATGTTACAATATAATGTAAACAAAAACATGTATTTATTATTCCTTATTTATTATATATCTGATAAAACAATGAGTACAATAGGAAACATTTGCATATTTGATTCCCTTCTTGCACCGTTCATGCTTATTGTAATTCCAATGCATGCCCCAGTAACGTGCGCCAATGCAATTCCGTTAATACATGCAAATACAGCGTTGGAAGGTAAGTGCATTATCCAACTTGAATGCACGCCAATGGAGCAAGGTAGAGCAAATGCTAAAGGGGAATAGATTAGAGGTAAACAGTGGGTTTTTCTTATTTCGTAAACGTGATTTACTAAAATTAATTCATAAATTTTTATTGACACATTTTTGTTAATGAATATGAGTAATATTGTTTTAAACTTATTTTTTCTATAGCTGCTCTTAAAGTGTGCTTTTATCTACACAAAATAGTAGATAAAGTAGCACTTTAACCGAAAGGGTAGATAAAGTGGCATTTTAACAGCAAGAGTAGATAAATACTTAATTTTTATTTATTTACATAAAAAATCCAGAATAACCACACAGGTACATACTGGGATTTTAAAATTGTGTTTATTTATAGATGGTTTTTTTTTTCTTTAACATCTGTTATACAAGATAATGATATTTTATGTATCTAGGACGAAAAGTGAATCTTTAAGGAATGAGCAAGTTATTTACGGCTGAGGTGAGTAGCCGAGGATGTAATTACTTGTGACTTCCTTAAAGACACTTTTCATCTGAGATATATACATAATTTTATGTTATACTGGTTTCTAGTTATTAAACTATTAAAAAAATATGCAGCAATTCGTAGCAGTATGTGTTTTGTATAAGTAGGCCAAGTCACAATTGTTCGAAAATCGTAGCAAAATTTTGACAAATTGACAGATTGGAATTGAATTTTTATGGTTTCGTTAACATTCTTATTCGCTATAATTGATGAAAAACACATTCCGCGAAATATTTTGGATGGCATTGCTGAGATGAAGAAAAAAATAAAGGATTACTATACTTTAATGTTTCACTTTTTGTTTTATAAAACATTCAAAAAAATGTTTCTTCAGAAACCAGTATGACATAAAATTAAATTATCGACTCGCGAACTAAACTTACCGCTCGTTGAAAAATATAATTGAATCGTCTTGTATAAAAAATAATTATTACGATACAAGTGATTAAAAACTTAATTTATTCACAAGCGGAACGTTTAATAGCTACATGAGGGGTAAGCCCAGTGGCTAAATTCTGCAAATTGATAAACAGTTATTTACGCTACAAGGGCAGTAAATAGTATTTACCAGTCGAGGACGAGGGAAGCGAGGGTTGGAATTAAGATGTTTCCCTCTCCAGTTGCATATAAGATTTTTCCACCGTGATGATTTATATTTTATCTGTTCATTTTTATTTCTAGAAATGCCAAGAAGAATACCTTCAAAACTTGAGTACAACGCATAGCAACCAATAGAATCACAAGAATCTATCTGTCAAAATTATTTTACACAACAAGAGCTGCTTGCCGCATAGTAGACTGGCTTGCAAAAAAATCTCGTACACCTTAAAAATCAAGTAACCGATTTTTTACTTTTTTTTAGCTATGTAAATATGATTTTTTAAAAATAGGTTAATATCAACTGTCAAAGAAGTTGTCACCGTTGTCACTGTCAGTCATTATTTTAGGTATCGCGGAGCAAGTTCTTCATTGTGCTAAGTTACTACTAAACAAATATATTCTAGAAAAATTAAAGAACAACCAAGTAGTTATTTTAAATGGATTATAAATAAATAAAAATTATGACTGAAACAAATTATGGACGAAGTAACATTAGTAATTTATCATCGATCCATCAGCGTCCAGTACTTTATTTAATCTTAATGTTCTGCTATTGATATGATTGACCACCCCTCTTCTAATTTAGAAAGTATTACAACTTTCTCGTTTTCTGATAATTTTGGCATCTTAATTGACACTAATGATACTGACTTGTGACCCTGGTGACACTGATAAGTTAACAATCGAGGCCGAGTAAATACACCAAAAAACAGGTGTACGCGATTTTTTTTGTTGTTCAAAAACTAAATCACAATGTTAGATTTTTCATTTAAATGAAACCAATAAATAATTAACACATATAAATGTTTACTCGTAGTTATTCTAGTGAATTTCAAACACTCGTATACAAATTCTTATAGCGTTTACATAATGTAATTTGAATCTATAATAGAAGTATTATTGATACGAACTATCGAATAATACAGTTAATAACTGCATAATATACAAACAATTAATAATTAGTACAAGGCATAGTAAATTAAACAGATGCCAATTAACCTATTTAATATTAATAATCAACCATTATTAAACAATTACGATTAACAGCATACAATCTCCTTCATTGCATATTTGCATTCAATACATCTAACTCATTTATTCTGATAAATTACATTACATATCTGCATAGTATAAAATAAAGAATCTATAGAACTTCACTACTGTACATTATACTATACAACATCTCTCCTTGAAGGTATAAATGTACAAATAATTATTATCTATGATGAAATAGAACCCAACAAGGACTATTTTAAGGTATCAAGTAGAACAAATTATCGATCCACAACCACAATAGGTATATATGTAACAGCAAAAATCGCAAAAAAATACAATTGAAAGTATGTATTTTTCTAAGAGAAGGTTTCATAAACGTCCACTTTAAATTACTTCCAAAGTAAATTTAATTATATGAACAAATTAGAATCAGATACCATATTTATGACATTAAAATAATTGCTGTCAAATAATTGCGTTGCATTTATTGAATTTATAGATTAATTTGTTTTATGAAAACTATACAAAATTCGGAAAATTTCGGAATTTAAATATTTTTTACTGCGCTATTGGCAACATGAAATTTTTATTAAAAATAATGAATTATCTAATCACGTAACAGATGTTGAATAGCACATAATTACGAATTAATTTATGTTCTATTCAAAATCTGTTTCGTGATTAGACATAGAGAAAATGATTAAGTAGAAGGCACGCAAGTCATCAACCTGACAAAAACCTTATAAGATGAAATATAACTTGTAGAAATTATTGGGTGTAAATTTAAAAGAAGAAGAAAAAAAGACGATAACATTATGTTTGAACAAATATATTTTTTTTAACGGCTTAGTCTAAGTATAAACATTTTTTCAATGTTAATAAAACACGTGTTAATTTATGTTTTTCACTAGTTTGCCCTGATGAAGCTGTAAGTAGCAGCGAAATGTTGGCTTCAGATTAAATAAAAAAAAAATTGGATTGCAATCCTGTTTACTTTTTCATCTAATAAAATCTAATGTTATTACTTGAAATTTCAACTGAACCAAAGGCACAACAATGACAATAGTATATTGTGTTACTAGGAGTAAAAATGATACTTTGTGTGGCGAGCGTAGAACTTTGCACGACGAGCGAAGCGAGTCGGACAATTACACGCGAGGCACACAAAGATACTTTTACTCCGAATGACACATTATATTTTTTCTTCAAACGTAGATATTTAATGAAAAATATCTACTACTGACGTTACATTTTACGTAAATTACGTTTGCAATTTCAATTGACCTGTAGCTATGGATACTTATTTGTTCACTTTCTGTTATAAACATTGAAGTGAAAATTTTCACGTTTTGACGTTTAAATAAAAACTATGTGTGCAATTATGTCGGAATTTGAAGTATTATAATGTACGCCCCCTGAAGTTGTTCAATTGGATGGCAAAACAATATAAACTTTTCTTATAACTTTAATTCTAAGTATTCTTATGTTCATTGCCGTCCCTGTAATTGTAATCTGTAAGTCTGCTATTCTTTAATATGTTATTTCCTCAAAAGTAAACTGTTTATATTTTAACTCGTAGGTTATTTATTTAAATTTGACCGCTATTGATGGTGTTTAGTAACTTTTTACCTCTCGCTAAGAGAGGTATTGCATTCATGCTAAAAATCGCATACCCAGATTTTATTGAATAAGCACGTTTTAAGGTCCCTACAATCCGATTTTAACACTTTTACGATGATGTCTGTGTGTGTGTGTGTGTGTGTATGTATGTGTGTGTGTGTGTATGTATGTAGGATGTTGGAAAGACGGTTACTCAAAAACTATAAGACTTAAAATTTGTTTAACAACGTATTTCCCAATCGGACATTCATGGGAAGATCTGAAAAGGTTTTGGTAATAATTGGACAACCGGAAGTAGAAGATTCTTGAAAAAAAATCTTCTAAATATTATTTTTTGAATTTTTTTCTTGATAATATTAAAGAAAAATAAATTCTCTTTCTGATACATTTAAATATTTTTATATATATTTTATAGATTTAGAGATAAAAGGAATATAATATATAAAATAATCTGTTGTAATAAATTTGACAGCCGAAAGAATGCCATGAAAAATAGTTGATAATTTAAATTATTTGTAACTGACAGATAAATGTCAGTGTCAGAAATAATGAGTAATGAAAGAAAAATGTACTTGGAGAATCCCTTAATTCTTGATCTGTGACTATTATGGAGATGACAAGTCTAGGTTGAAGGACTTAAATTTGTTTCAAACATTATGGGACAATGTACACCAGTACTGTAGACTAGAGTAACTTTGAATTGCGAAAAAGCTATCAAATTCTTCTCAAGTAAGTTGTAAATATTGACAAAATTACACATCGATATAAGAATAATCGGAGTGCAATCTATCCGTCACTTTATTAAAGGAAATTAGTGTTATTTAGATATAACATGTATGAAAAAATAAAATGTAAAAGAAGATATGTAAGAATAGATGCACAATCCAGATATATACATTTTAGACCGCCCAAAATTAATGTTTTTACTAGAAGAATATGAAGAGAAAGTAAACAACGTTATTCGAATTGAAAATTGCTGTTACCAGCCTAATATTTATATATGGTAAACTCTACTTTGTAATTTATTGTAACATAATTTATGGTAAAATATCTTCATGTTGAGACATGCTATTATTGAATAATAAAGAAGTTTATACGTCATAGATTTATATGAATATATTATTTGTATTTATAAAAATATTCTTTGCTTTATGCATACAGCCAGGTAAAATATACGGCGAGAGGTTATGTGCTGGCCACATCAGATTTTTTATTAGGTTACCTAGTGTATTATAGTGACATTTAGGGCGATATTATATGTTTTTTTTATACAAGTTACTTCTTATTTATTGATTCTGTATAGTTTCTATGGATATTTATTTATTTATTTTATTTCTACCTTGTGAATCAAATCACAAAAGATGCTACTTTTATGACGTTTGAAGAAAAACATATTTAAAATAAATTCTAAAAAATATAAACTTATTCTCAATCATTCTAGCGTGACCCTCGCACCGAATTTTCTTTATCTAAGATAAATTGTAGTTATTACAGAAACAACAATGTCAAATATATTCCCTCTACTCATTTCCTGTTACAATTAATAACACACACAGACATCTCAATATTTGGCTTGCAAACCATTCCATATCCTGGGGCGTTTTGTGTCTTCTATTTACCCAGCCAACGCCAAATATCATCCACATTACCATGTTGGTAAATACAATCGCTCTAACAATCTGCAGAGTTCGCCATGTGCAAATAGCAATTGCCATGTCATGTCATGTCGTGAGACAAGTAATGAAATTTTAAATTTATTAGCGGGTAATCGCTCCTAGATGAGCTAGCGATGGCAAGGCAAGGCAAGGAACTTTGAAGGAAATTGAAATGGAAGGATATAATTCTGGAAGATGTAAGAGGTTATTGACTGGAATATAGTTATAGTTGCAATTTAGTTTATAAATAAAATCCGCATCGGGGAATATTAAAATAGTTCGATGATAAATTGTAAATCTAATTTGATTGATTGCAACTTTGTTGAAAGATTAAGATCATTAATTCAAATGAAATAATTGCATCTTCTATGAGGGATGAGACATTATTATAGGATGTTTTAATGAATGAATGGGGTCCTCCATCATATTTATAGTAACATTTATATAACTAAACATTAGAACTGTCATGACAGGGACTATATCATCAGCGATGCACTCGATCTCGAGTTTTGGCCCAGCCAGGTCCGAAGTCCGGCTAGATTTTAATCCAGCCAATCATTTGCAAAGGTTGAGGCGAGTCGGACTTTCGATTTTGACCCGGCCCGAAAAAGAGAGCTTTTCAGGCCTGCACGAAAAAATTTATAAAATCAAATGTACAGTTTTTACCTCTCGCTAAGAGAGGTATTGGATTCATGATAAAAATCACATATCCAGATTTCAATGAATAAGTACGTTTTAAGGTCCCTACAATCCGATTTTTACATTTTTACGATAATGTCTGTGTGTGTGTGGATGTATGTGTGTGTGTATGTGTGTATGTGTCTATGTGTGTGGGATGTTGGAAGGACGATTACTAAAAAACTATAAGACTTAATATTTGTTTAACTACGTATTTCCCAATCGGACATTAATGGGAAGAGCTGAAAAGGTTTTTGTAACAATTGGACAACCGGAAGTAGCAGATTCGTGAAAAAAATCTTCTAAATATTATTTTTTGAAAATTAGAGCGTAGAGTTGGAGCGTAAAGAGGATCCACACATACACACACAGACATCATCGTGAAAATCTTAAAATCGGATTGTAGGGACCTTATAACGTGGTCATTTACCAAAATCTCGATATGCGATTTTTAGCACGATCCCTATACTTCCCTTGTCAAGGGCTGCGGAAGGTAAAAATGATGGAAGCGCAAATTATCCATTACTTATAGAGTTTCACGACTTGACTTGATATTCAAGCTACTTGACTTGACTTGAAATCAAGCCAATCTCAAGTCAAATAATAGTAGCCGAAAGTCAAGTCAAGTCAAGTCAAGTAGTTACAATTTCAAGTACTTGAAAAATCAAGTAGTTATTTTTCAATTACTTGAAAAAATCAAGTAGTTATTTTTTTAATTACCAGAAAAAGTTCTTCAAGACAACATTTCATTTTCATATAGTTCCTTATGTTTTATAACAATATCAAGTCGAATTTTAACTGGACCACCCCCTAAAATGGTTCCAAATAAATAAAATATATATATATATATATATATATATATATATATATATATATATATATATACTGACAATGATTCCGCTTAATTTTAATATTTGACCGTGCCTAAATGCACTTGATTTTTCCCCATTTAAATAAAATTCGGTTTTGGCACATTTTGGAACTTTATTTTTCTCCGAGATATTAAGAGGTTTAAAAAACCCATTCATTATTGGAATATATACTAGAATGACTCGAGAATATGTGGACAAAATCTGAAGTCCCAATTATTATTCTTATTTCGAATGGAGTATAGCTTTTTGGGGTTTTCTGCGATAGTTTAACCATCTATAGTTAACTTAACAATAATGATTAGGACTTAAAATTTTGTTGACATATTCTCGGGTCATTCTAGTATATATTCCAATATTGAGCGATTTTTTTAAACCTCTGCACTGATTTTAACTTGGAGTAGTGAATCAGCACAGTATATGGCACACCACGCCGTACCACACACAGCTAGGTTATGATTCTACTGATTCGCGCGTTTTCGTACATAATCGGTTCGTTATCAAGTAGACTGAATTTGCTTGAAATTGCTTGATCAAGTCAAGTAGTATCGATAGAAAATCAAGTCAAGTCAAGTAATGAATTTTTGAAAAGCTTGATTTTCAAGTCAAGTCAAGTAATTTACAAAAGTATCAAGCTACTTGACTTGATGAAACCCTAATTATTTAATATATTTATTACAAAAATCAATTTTTAAAAATAATAGTATATGGATTTACCTTAATTCTGGCAGTAAATTAACTGATTTATATCTATTTCATTTGTTACATTCCACTGAAATTACTTACGTTGAACCTAATTCTTGATCTTTATATACATTCACTTATTACTGTTATTTAGTATTGTTTTTTTTTACCTTGGAAAAGAATCTTTTCTGTTTGGTTATATAGTATTATTATTATTACCTATCTTCAAAACAGTGAGTTAAATCCAGCTTTACATTCTTTTTAATCGCGAACAAATGTTAAAGCAAAGCACGTACACAAAATCAAAATCGCTATTCTTCTATGAAAGATGTGCTCTTCAATAAAATGTCAGATTAGCACAATTGGCTCGAGTTCAAGTATAAAATAAACAAATCTTTGCCAATTCAACCGCATGCTCTATTGTTAGTTATTTTCTACTCTGTATATTTAGCCGCCGAACTCATTTTTCCCGAGTGTTGACTTATAGACTGAAAATCACTTAAAGACCACAAAAGACGTACCAGGTACGGTCGCGGTAGCTAACCCTTCAAGCCAGAAAGTAAATATGTTCACCTCAGCCAATTTCAAAATTAATGAATTTGCTTTGGGTTTATATTGAAAAGAAAATAAATAAGTTTTCTCATACATTTTCGGCTGAACTAATTATTTTTCTGTCAGTTGGCGTCAACAAGGTTTAATGTTAATTAAGCGAGAAAATAATAATTTCTTATCTTTGTTTTGTTTTCAAATTTTATATCGTGGTTTATTGTGTAAATGTCATTGAGAAAGGTCTTTGTTAATGTGTTGCAGTAGTAGTATTCTGAACAATGTTAACTAATATCAAAAAGTATAATTAAAAATTATCTTAAAAAATAAGGTTATTATTTCCGTAATTCAATTGAAAATATATCGATTTCATATCGAACGGTTTTATTGTAATGTATAACACTAAAAAAATGTTTTAAAAGCACATTTTACTTCAATAGAATATGAAGTATTTTAATGTACGCCCCCTGAAGTTGTTCACTTGCATTGAAAATATAAAAGTGTGGCTGAAAAAATCACTGCAAAAGAATATAAACTTTTCTTATCACTTTAATTCTAAGTATGTTCATTACGGCGTCCCTGTAATTGTAATCTGTAAGTCTGCTATTATTTAATATATTTATTTCATCAAAAGTAACCTCTGTTTATATTTCAATTCATAGGTTATTTATTTAAATTTGACAGTTATTGATGGTATTTAGTAACTTTATTTTTAGGTTACCTAGTGTGTTATAGCAACATTTAGGGCGATATTACATGTTTCTTTTATACAAGTTATTTCTTATTCGTTGATTCTGTATAGTTTCTATGGATATTTATTTATGTTATTTCTACCTTGTGAATCAACTCACAAAAGATGCTACTTTTATGACGTTTGAAGAAAAATAAAGTTTTTATACCTCCCGCTACCCTTGGTAAGCAAGAATTAAGGTAAATCCATATACTATTATTTTTTAAAAATTGATTTGTGTAATAAATATATTAAGTAAAGGATAATTTGCGCTTCCACCATTTTTACCTCCCGCAACCCTTGGTAAGGGAAGTATAGGGATCGTGCTAAAAATCGCAGACCAAATTTTAGTAAATAACCACGTTTTAAGGTCCCTAGAATCCTATTTTAACATTTGCACGACGATGTCTGTGTGTATGTGTGTGTGTGTGTGTGTGTGTGTGTGTGTTTGTGTGGGTGTGTGTGGATCCTCTTTACGCTCTAACTCAAATACTATCGTTCAAAAAAAATTGAAACCTTATATGGAAAGATGCCATTAGATTTTGGAGTAAATCAGATAACCGGAAATGGCACTTTGCTGGAAGCTCAAAATAATTTTTCTACGAAAAATACCTTTAATAGTTATTTACATACTAAGTGCGGGAAGACATTCATCCCGCATGAGCGCTTATTTGAGGCACGAGCGAACTTGCGAGCGAGGGCCTCATTTGCGCGAATGCGTGGATGACGTCTTCCCGCAAGAAGTTTGTACAATACTTTTTGTAACGAACAAAATCATTATTAATAGAATATAAATGTCAAGATAATTGTACAAAATTCGCAAATATACAAGTAAATAGCACAGCAGCAATTTCATAGCAACGGTTGTTAAGTAAATTGTTGATTTCGGAAACATAATTGTTTGCATATTTTTTCAGATTTAAAAGTTGTCAAAATGTCTGATATTTCTTGTATGCCTCCCGAAATTTAAGGCTGGAGACAACGAATAAACGCTTTTTTAACTTATCATAATGGCAAATGTGTTAATTCACCTGTAATTCAGTATGTAAATAACATATAAACTAAATTAAGCAGAAGTTCTAACACATATTGTATGTTGTACTTACCAACTTTTCAAATAATTAAATAAAGAACAATGCCCGGCACATGCCTCTATTTTACTGGTAGTTTAATTGTCAGTGTAAGTGTAATATCTGATAATTTAAATTTAAGGTTATGTACTATTTTGATATTGGACAGATTGTTCTCAAACAGATTGCACTGATGGTAGGCAAATTGATTATTTATTAATAAATTATTTATTCTTATTGGTTTTTAATGCTTGAAAATCGTCAATTTTCGAAAAATTTATAAACTATATTTTTTCTCGTTTCATTCTTTTAATTGCTAATAGATAGCGCTAGTAGTATTAAAATGTCAAAATTAGCAATGAAATTTCTAATTTAATTTAGATAATTTTTATTCATTCAACTAATTTTCTTCAATTATCTTGTTCTTATATTAAATTTGTTGTAATGTGTAAAAAAAATTAAAAATATAAATAACACTTTTAAGCTACTCGATCAAAATACTTTCCATTGAAACACTAGTGCGCGAAAGTAAAACAATAACGGGAATATGGCCTTTCGGATTGTGAGTTGGCTGCGGGAAACATTAGTTTCTAGGTAGTGAGTACGAAAATGTTATTTTTTCGAGCTTTATGTTATATAGAAATGAAAGATTATTAAATTTTCTACAGGTTTGCATTAATACTTTTTCTATATATTGTATGGATAAATTTATAAAACTATCTATAATTTTAATTCCGGAGCCTACGATTTAACTCCATGGTTACACAGTTCCAGATCTCAAATATATGGAACTGACAGATATATGTCACTGTCAACAAACTAATCATTTCAAATAATAACAGTAATGTTTTAAAAGAAAATAGTAAATGGAACAATAATTATATGGAAACGAACTTAATAGTTTCCAGCATAAGTAAATATGTAGAAATATAAGATAATAAAAATATATATCATCACGCCATATTACCCATTGCTGGGTGAGCCAATCTGCTTTTTACACAGATGTCGGTAATAATGATGACATATTTGTACCGTGTACCAGGTGTACCAAGTGTCACCTCACGAGCACTTATTTCTGGCGTGGAGAGTGGCACCGCAGGGGTCATTTTTGTGCCATTTAAAATTCGAAATATTTGGCGTCGGTCGGGATCGAACCCGGTATTAATTTTCATTTAATAATAAGTATTTACATGGATAAAAATTAAATT
This sequence comes from Harpalus rufipes, assembly GCA_951394225.1. NCBI lineage: Eukaryota > Metazoa > Arthropoda > Insecta > Coleoptera > Carabidae > Harpalus > Harpalus rufipes. The sequence goes on from OX596275.1 coordinate 12,731,479, forward strand.
AAACGGGAGGTATTGTGTTGGCCACATCAGATTTTTTTGTAATATTTTATTATACTAATTTCTTTAAAAAGGTTTTTTAAACATGCTTCAATAGCTATTGTAAAAGTATAACACTAAAGAAAGTGTTTAGAAAAACATGTTTTAATTCAATAGAAATATAACTATAAAAATAACCTACCGTTTATTAAAATTAAAAAATACATTTTTTTCTTGTAATACTTTATTGTACCAATATCTTTAAAAAGGTTTTTTAAACATGTTTCAATAGCTATATTATCAAATACTAGGTATATAAAATACACTTAAAGGATTATTTTCAAATTTCAAAAAATAACAATTAGTCATTTAGTTTTAATGAATAAATAAACCTTTTTCAATTTTTATTACGACTTATATTAGTTACAGTTATGTTTCAAAATATAGTAGACTGACAGGACCAGTATTGTCGCGACAGAATCAAGGTAAGATAAACAGGAATTTAGAAAATATGTCCGTTATAGTATAAATATGTGATTAAGTGTGTTTAGCGATCATTGTTTTCTCTCTGTCAATTGTTTATGGATTATTTTGGAGAAAAATACTTCAAATAAAAAAGATGCGTACAATTTATATTTCTGTGCCTGTTATTAGAATTATTTTTCTGCTTGCTGTAAGAAAATGACGTGCGATGAATATGGGAACGCAATCTTTCGAAAGCGACAAAGATACTTTTGTACTCATGCAATGGAATGTGTCGTTTCGCGTCGCCTAAGAAACATCCGAAACGTCAATTTCCCAGGTCTCCACCAGATAAGTGACCGGGAAATTTTGGAATAAACACTCTTCTATTTTTAAAGCATTTCTTAAAGAACTATATTTATAATAAAAAAATATAATTTCTCAAACACTCGTTCGCTTAATAATAATAAAATAAAATGATGGAATTTTGAATAAAATTTAATTTTAAAATAATGAATTTAGGAAAGTCGGTAACACATAACCAACAAACGTAATGTAAATTGTAACAAAACAAAAAGAAATTTAACAAGTTTATTAAGTTTAAATTTGCTATATACTTGGTAAGTAATTAACAGTTATTTAAATACCATGATTAACACTTCATTACATACAAATAAACATTAAAATCATTGGAATTTATATTTGACACATCACTCTGAAATTAGCTACAAAGCAGTGTATATGTATAATATTATGTAATAAAGTTTTAATAAAAAAAAATATTTGTACTAAAATTATTAATTATTAGTTTTATACTTTTCGTACAAAAAAAATATTGTACAAACCGCGTGCGTGAACTTGGTTCCTGAAATCGTTCTATGGCAGCGCTCACAAGATCGCGTCGCCAAACATTCATTCGGGAACCAAGCGTTCCCGCACTTAGTATGTAAATAACTATTACGCTCTAGGTACAAACACTATTTCTTCTACGTTCCTTCCAAAATGAATCAAAATATGATAAAAAATCTTACTCTGAATGATTTCATTTTCTCTTAACCATGTAAGAACGTATCTAAGGTAATTTTGTGTTGTAGTCTAGAAAAGTTTACTTTTCGCATTTAAGCAGAAAAACTATAAATCATTCTGTCATCTGTAACCCTAACATGTTAACCAAAATAAATAAAAAAAATTAATCAACATGGGTTCGATCTTCTATAGTTTATAAGATATAAGGCAGTGAAAAGTAAGTTTTCACGAGGTTTACCTTTGCCATCTCGAAAACTATACGAGTTACGACTTCGATTAAATGAGACTTTTGTTTACCTTTCAGAGGTCATCTTACATATGCTTTTATTTTTAAAAAGAATCAAATAATTGAACTAAGTTAAATTTTATGGCGATCTTGGACAATATTTAATTTTCAAATAACTTCGTAATTTACTAGAAAAAATAAAAATATCATTACGGAATATTATCCATTGCTGGGTGTGCCCATCTGCTTTGTACAGGTAACAATGATGACAGATCCGTACCGTGCGGGCGCTTACCAGGCGTCACCTGACGGGCACACATTGCTGGCGTAGAGTACACCACAGGGGTCACTTTTGTGCTATATAAAAAAATAACAATACGAATATACTGTTTTTACGATGATGTCTGTATGTGTGAGTGAGTGACAAAAATTTCTCCTTCGATAAGTCTATTACAAATTCCAAAAATTATAAGTCTTTCATATTCTTCTTTCGGACGTCCATATGAAGAGTTGATTAGATTTTGGTTATTATGATTATCCGCACGTATCCTAATTTGATAATTTTAACAGTTTTTTTTGAGAAAATGCTGTTAAATATAATTTTTTTAACTTTTATGTTATTATAAATAAAAAAATATGTTATTCTCTATTCGATTTAATTATATTTTTTTCTTCATATTCAATGAATTTAGAGATAAAAAATTATAAAGAAATATCTTGCAACGTAATGCTGCTAAAAGCCGCACCATGGAAACAGTTAAAATATTCAAATATTCCTAATTGACAGATGTCAATATCAAATCACATAAGGTAATACAACAGATTATAGCTATAAACCAATTCAGCAGATTATGTTCATTTCAGTTGAGTACGAAGTAAGATCAGTTCACACCAAATATTTTTTATAGTCTATTAACTGACAGTGACAGACAAAATTTTGCCGATCATTATCTTTGTTGGTTTTTCTTCGATTCTAGTACAAAATGGCCTCTTTCTCGGAAACAGTTGAGATCAGACCTATGTTGATTAAGCTATTTTTCTCATTTTGGTCAGTACTATATATGTACCCTCAAAAAAAAAATTACCCTATTTTTGAATACCCTGTATAAATGATGAAAAATAGAAAAAAATAATACAAAGAACTAATTTCATAAGACATTTTGTTACACCTATCATTTAGAAACTATCAAAAAACCGCTACACTGGGAATAAATCTGTAATTATTTTACAGAGTTTAGCATTATTTTGGCGCATAAGTACATAATTTGTGCACAAAATTGATGCGAATTATCCTTCTAACACACAATTAGCTTCATTTGCAATCAATTTGACATAAATTGACTTACTACAGGTGTACTTATACAATAAAGATAGATACATCGTAGAAACCATAAAACAATAAAAACAAATAATCATATTTTACAGAATGATATACCATATTTTGATTCTCTTTGATGCCATTGTAGCAGAATACCCCATTGTAGCGTACAAAATTTTGGAGCACGTGTAACTTCTTTGTACTTTTATTTCTCCATTTTTTCGTTCCAGGTAGCAATAATCTTATTTTGAACGTCCCAAGATATGAAGAATTTATATGTATACTCGCTACAGATTTCAATTTTATAAATATATTAAATTCTTTGTCAGTGTCTACTGCAGAATTTTTAATAAAATATTGGTTTTCCAAAATGAAACAAACACATTAAAACCAATCTAATTCTACAATTTAATCTCTTACATTTTGTATTTATTACTGGTAATAAATTTAACTAGTTTATCTAGAGAATACAGATAAATATTTCAGCAGTCCAAATTGTTTTACCGCCTATGTTGTTAGCCGTTAGTGGATTGATTGTTAAATATTACATAGAATAATGAGTGATTCGGTTAAATACCAGATGGGTTTCAAATCTCGTCTATCATTTAGGATTTATCAATTGGCAATTATCTCTAATGGCGGAAATGTTTATTTAATAGTGCAAATTGATTCTGAAAGTAATAATAATTATTGTACGAGCAACTGTCAAATTATATATGAGCTAGGATAGTGTTATATGACCGGGACAATTCGCATTATCGCCAAATCTAATCAAGCTGTCTATGAATTGCATTAGCATAAATAATTCACTAAATAGGTAAACAAATGCAATGACACTGTTTTTGCCCATTGCTGGCGATGAGAAATAACTTTTTTTGTACATTTAGATAATAACATATTTATAAGATAGTCATCTCAACTGACTCACACCAACTCTCTTAATAACATTATTTCTAACCATACACTGGCTTGCAAAAAAATCGCGTACACCTTAAAAATCAAGTAACCGAGTTTATACTTTTTTACCTCCCGCTACCCTTGGTAAGGAAGGTAAAAATAGCATATCGAGATTTTGGTAAATGATCACGTTTTAAGGTCCTTAGATTCCATTTTTAACATTTTCACGATGATGTCTATGTGTGTGTGTGTGTGTGTGTGTGTGTGTGTGTGTGTGTGTGTGTGTGTGTGTGTGTGTGTGTGTGCGTGTGTGTGTATGTGTGGGTGTGGATCCTCTTTACGCTCTATCTCAAATACTATCGTTCAGAAAATTTTGAAATCATGTATTTATATCTTATTCTAATATGGAAAGAAGCCATTAGATTTTGGTGTCAATCGGACAACCGGAAAAGGCAGTTTACTTGAAGCTCAAAATAATTTTTCTTCTAAAAATATCTTTAAATGTTATTTTTTCGCAATTTGTTATTATAAAACTTAAAGATTATTTCATTTTCTACAGGTTTGCATAATACTTTTTCTATATATTTTATGGATAAATTTATAAAATAATATAAAAATTATATCTCGAAGCTTATGCACACAACTCCATGGTTACACAATTCAGCTCAAATGTATGTATTTGACAGATAAATGTCATTGTAAAAAATAATCATTTCAAATTAATAACAGTAACGTTTTCAAAAGAAATTTGTAAATAGAACAATAGTTATATGGAAAGGAACTTATATACACAATTACAAATTAATAATAATAACGTTTCAAACGAAAATTGTAAATAGAACTTAAGATACATAATTCAGCAAATATGCAGGTATGTATATAAATAAGAAATTTAAATAAATATATTATCACGGCATATTACCCATTGTTGGGTGTGCTAATCTGCTTTGTACACATCATTACCGATGATGATGACATATTTGTATCGTGCAAGCGTTTACCATGCGTTACCTCACGGGTACTCATTTTTGGAATTGAATCCGGTTCCCCAGATTCGCAACCACTCAGGCACGCGGCACGCGGCCATGAGATCCCATGGGTATATGTATTTAAATTAATAAAAATTAAATGGCGGAAGGTTTTGTGTTGGTCATATCAGATTTTTTCAGCTATGTAAATACGATTTTTTAATCAACTGTCAATGGAACTGTCACTGTTGTCATCATCACGTCACTATAAGTTCTTCATTGTGTTTTATGTTACTATTTAGTTGCAATATACATATATTCCAAAAAAAATAAAGAACAACCAAGTATGTATTTCTAGTTTTCTTTTAACATTGACATCTTAATTGACACTAATGACATTGACAAATTAAAATTCAAGACAGACAATACAGCAAAAAATAGGTGTACACGATTTTTTTGCCAGCCATAGTGTACATGTTTTGTTGACTTCTACATAATAAACTTGACAAAGTGTTAATCAATAATTATTAATTATAATGAAGTATAGTTGCAAATATTGACTATCTCATATCTCTGAAATGATTAATTTACACTCATGTTATTTAAGTATTTTTTTAACACCCTCTATGATTTTAAAACAAAAATAGATTTTTTGAGAATTTTAGCAGAAAGGGTGATTGATGTGAATCGGGGGTTGATTCTCTGCTACATTGATTACGAGGCGGTTTTCGATAGAATAAGGTGGGATTCTGTGAGAGATTGGCATAGACTAGAAGGACAGGAGTTTATTACAACAGCTGTACACATACCAGAAAGTAGCAGTGAGGGTTGAAGATGAAGAAGCAGAAGGAACACCAATCAGAAGCGGAGTCAGGGGGCAAGCAGAGTCCAATATGTCTTTTCAACGTGTATGTACAGGGTGTAAATCGAAATGCAGGCCATAGGCGTTTAACTGCGAAATCAGAAACTAACATAAAACACAAAAACATAAACTGTTTTAATTTTGAAATGAAAAAGTTTCAGGGATTAAACCACATTTCCCCCAAAAAGTTTTTAATTTCATCAACTACCCAACCAACCGACCCCTGTGGTGTAGTTGACAACGTAGCCGACTTACAACCCAAAAATCCCGGGTTCGAATCCAGGGTAAGATATATTTGTGTATTTTCATCATCTCATCTCCATCAGTACAACGTATACGATAGCAAAGTTACAAAATTTAAAGCAAAAATGACTCACTCCCATTTATTTGTAATAGGATTGTAAATCTTGAGATACAATAAAGAATTATTATCAACTATCCAAGCCAAGAAACAACCCTTATCACAGATCGTACTACATTGAAAGATGTGAAAGCCGCGTATATCGCGTTACCTAGGGTATCTTTATTTATAGGGTATGGCCATGGGGCAAGATCGCCGCCATTAGCGGGCCAATGTCAAACATACTGATAATTCATTTCCCTATTTATTTGTAAGAATTGTGATATATTATACAGGAATATTAAATAATCACACTATGAATCTATAAAGGTAATAAAAATTCATTTATTTAAGAGATACACAATTATTATTATGACATAGATTTAGAGGTTATGTAGAGCATAGGATATAGGTTGTTGTTATCACATCTAATTTAATAACTGTAGTTATTATTTACATAATAAGTATATATTCTAAACTTACCTTTTAAAAATTTAAATGGTTGTGCTTAATATTGGTAATTTTTGTGTTTTCAATATTGCCAGACATCGTAGACAGTATCTCAAGATAATACACAATTAAATAAAATAAAAGTATTACTTACACTTTAAATAAATATTAGAAGTATATTTAAATGTGTTTTGCATTAAAATAAAACAAATAGCCACGAAAATACATAATAATTTGCGCAACAACAACGAATATGACAGTGGTTCGCAAATGGCGGACGAAACGCGAGCCACGTCATGGCCATACCCTGAGTATATAAGTACCCTAGCGTTACCGTGTTTGCACTGCTCCTGTGAACATAATACGAACTAAAATGCAAAAGTGGATTTAGTAGGTTATGGAAATTTATTATTATAAATATTTTATACAAAATTTGAAATAATAACCACTGATTTATCTATAATTAAATATTTATTTATTTATTTTTTCTGGTCGCAAATCTGGGGACCCGGGTTCGATCCCGACCGACGCCAAAAATTACATCGCATTTTAATGGCACAAAATTGACCCCTGTGGCGCACTCTCCACGCCAGCAATGAGTGCCCGTGCGGTAACGCCTGATAAGCGCCCACACGGTACAAATATTCCATCATTACCGACATCTGTGTACGAAGCAGATTGGCACACCCAGCAATGGGTAATATGCCGTGATGAAATATTTATTTATTTTTTATTTTATTCATAATTATTAAATTTTTAAAGTTAAGGGATTATTGCATTATATTATTATATTCCCGGATTTTTTTCCTTTTACATCTCACTCAGATTCATTTAGCTTTGTTATATACATTTGCCATGTAGGAATATTTTTCTTTTAGAAGGCATTTGACGCGGCTAAGAGTAGGCAGAGCTGCAACGAATCATTTTTAAATTGATTTAAATTTTAAATAGAAGATACTTCCTTGTTATAAATATGATTTAAATACAAGATTTTTTTTAATAAAAGTATTTAAATATAAGATAGTAAAAAGATTTTTTTTTTGTATTTAAGATGCTTTCCCATACATATAAATATTTTGAATCTATTTAAATAATATATTAGTGATTTAAATACTTTTTAAAATGATTTAAATATATTTTTTTGAACTAATGAACCTATATATCATGTCACAGTAATAAATGTTCTAAAATATTTTTGTTCTTCGGCAAACCTTGTACCAATACTAGTAAATATTTATTCAATACGTACGTATAGTAAAATAAATTATAATTATTTTTATAATGGTCATAGAAAAAGTATTGTATATAATTTGAATTGTAAAGCAATTATACATGTAATGGAATTACATACTCACCTAGCGGCTCGTGCGTAACTTTTCCACTTCGTGAGTAATATGATTCTTACAACTCTCGTTAAGTAATATACAATGTAAAGCACACTATATTGCACAATAAATAATCATAGATGTCGATATTCAACCACCAGTACGCAGATGCGCATGCGGATCAACAAGTCTGCACAAGATTGTTTAGGAAATGATTTGATTTAAAGGAGACATTTTTCAAGTATTTTCAGATACATTTTATAAGACTTAATTCATTTCAAAAGATCTAAATCATTTCAAAAGATTTAAATCACAAAAAATATTTAAATCTTTTTTAAATAGATTTAAATCATGATTCGTTGAAGAAAGATATTAAATCATTTTGAAAAATATTTAAATCTTAAATCATTTAAAAATAAATATTTTAAATACAATGATTTAAATCATAAAAATGATCTAAATCCCGAAAAAGATTTAAATATAGAGATACATTTCAGCTCTACACACTTAGAAATTTGAGCCGTGTAAACTTGAAATATAACGTGGTAAACTTGTTTCGTGTAGAATTCGACACTAAAATTGGTATTATAAAAGTTAGTGTAAAAAGATTAAGTTGGTAATTTTATATCTGTGTAAAATTTTCTGAGACATAACAAATTAACACTGTAAGGTGTATTATATTTATTAAGACTAGTTTTAAACACACTTGTGGGTAAAAATTGCTTAATTTGGTGCTGCTTGTATTTTAAACTAATTTTTGTACAATTTACTACATTATATTTGTTAAAAATACACTGTCTAGTGTATTTCTAAAAACTAAACTGCCTGGTGTAATTTTAAAACTGAATGTGTAGAAAGAACACTACTTTGTGTATATCTAAAAAATCAGTGTAGAAAGTACACTACTTTGTGCATATTTGAAACATCGGTGTAAAAAGTACACTATTATGTGTATAACTAAAATATCAGTGTACAAAGTACACTACTTGGTGTATGTTTAAAACGTTGGTGTAAAAAGTACACTACTTTTGTAATAAAAAAATACAACTTGGTGTATTTCTATACAATGTAAGTGTAAATTTATACAACAGTTTATTATTTTCGCATTATTTGTCGTGGTCATTAGTTAGTATAGATACTCGTTCGACGCTGCGCTTACGCATTGGCAATATTTAAAGTACGCTACATCCCGATCACGCAAGTTTTTACCTGCAGAGACTTAAAAACCATCTCATCTCTTTCCGTTGTTGCTAGAGTTTTACAAAGTTAAATAATGGAAGTGGAAGAAAGTGGACAAGAAAATATACCAGTGCTATTTAAATTAAAAAGAGTATTGATCACTAAGTGGGTGAATTGTGTCCCTGTGTATAGTAAGATTGCGGATGAAAATTTCATAATTCCAAAACACATTTTTGTATAACATAATTTTTATAAAGTGTAAGGGTTCATTCACAAATCGAATATGTTTTAGTTTTAAATTTTAAGCACATGTTACATCTTAAGTCAAATTGACGCAAAAAAAAACACAAGTTACCTTCTCACACGAGAAAAATAGGAACATTGCTTAACTACTGCTAATAACAACTCTCCCATATTGCATTTGCTTAAAATTTTAAACTAAAACATAAAACTATAATTTTGATTTGTGAATGAACCTTAACAATAGTGTCTGCATGTATATAATGTAATAATAGATTAATTAAGTAATACTAAGAAGTGTTTATATGAAATATATTGTTTTTTATGTACAATAAATTTTTTTCATGGAAGTTCGCATTTTTTATATATCATATCTACCTATTCACTCGATATCGTGTATAACATTTACACTAATATTACAAAAATAAAAAATGAGTACTATTGTACACCGTAATCAGTGTATATCAACACGAAATTGATGAAAATATACACTACAAATAGATATATTTATACACTAAAATTAGTAAAAGAAACTAGTTTGATAAAAATGTACACCACAAATAGGTATATTTTTTCACTAAACTAAGTTAAAAATGACACTACACTGTGTACTAATAACCGCAGTTATTTGGTTAAAATAACTCATTTAAGTGTTAAAAAACTACACGGTGTAGTAGTATCTACGAAATATATAGTGTTAATTATTAACTCATATCTCGGTGTTGTTTATTACCAAATGTCGAAGTGGTAAATTCTACACTACAGCTGGTGGACCTATATAGACCACTTTTAGTGTTAAATTTAACACGGAATTTCTTAGTGTGTAAGAGTAGGAAATGTAAAATGGTTATTTTAGTTTGAAATGCCCAATATATGGAATCTTTTCCTTTCTCATCTCACCGCTTCAATACTTAAAATTATTATCTTGCAGGGTAGTCACCATAAAAATTCTGTCAATTGCCTCGAGTCAGATTCATCAGAAACAAATACAAAAATAGAAGTGGAAAAGACTTTTGACAAGTAGTATATATGTTAATGAGATATAGTTTATCAAATGTCAATATAAAGAGGATATATAAAATTGTATAGAACACAATAGTAAACGACATTTCTGATTATATTTGAATAATCAAATAAAACGCAAACATTAGGGATTAGTTGAACAAATGTTTAAAGAAAAATAAGTGAACCGCGTACGGGGACAGTAGGAAAATTTAAATGTTTGCACCTAAAATCATATTTGTATGTTTGCAAAGCGGTAGCCTGCGAAATTAACTGCACATGGGAAATGGGAATATTGTTCTTTCAGGGTAAATAGTGGAAAGTTAAATTGCACAATGGATACAATTACAAGAAATTTGCAAGTCTATTTTACACATTAAATTCTGTCAATCGTTTAAAAAAACTTAACTGAGACTACTGAGAAATTAAATTATTTATAAAATTTAGGTGACGCCTAGTAAACGCCAGGCAAATTAGCACACCCAGCAATGTGTGTATGTGTGTGTGTGTGTGATGATTTTTTCCTTCACGATAACTCTTATATTAAACTTCCAAAACTTTCTATTTTCCGTTTCTGTTTCGGATCCAAAAATATCCGGATAATTGAATGTTAAAGTATCCGGATCTCGAATCCAAATCTCAGTATCGGATTTTGGATCCGGATCTGAATATCAGATTTTGGATCCGAATCTGAGTATCGGATCTTGAATTCGGGTTCGAATATCGAATATTGGAAACGGATTTTAGTATATCCGATCTTAGATTCGAATATGAGTATGTCATATTAATATGTTACTTAATATGTGTATCTAATAATAAAATAATATATTTTTTTATTATTATTCATCATTTACTAAATAGGACTCTGTAAAAGTATAAATTCTTTTTCATTTGGACAAACTACCTGGCTATTTTATAGGGGTTTGCCTTCACATTCAAAATGAAGAATCGGATCCAGAATTAAAATTTGGATCCGGATCCGTAAACAAAACATCGAATCCAGATCCAAATCCGAAATAAATTTACTGATATCCGCTTCATTGGATATCCGAGGAACCTGATATTTTGAAATCCCGGTACTCAGATCCATGTTTTGTCGGATCCTCACAGCACTAATTTAAGCTTTCTGCATTCAAATAAAGAGTTAATTAGATTATAGGTAAAATTGGACAACCCGGAAGTGGTACTTTACTTGAAACTCATAACAGTTTTTAATGAAATGTATTAAAATTTAAATTTTTTATATTAATGAAAACGACATATTAGATTTTGACTGTATATGATAATGCAGATATGGTTCTTAATTTGGAGCTCTGAACAGATTTTCTTAAAAAAATATATTCAAATATAATCCAAAATTTGATTTTTAAAACTCGTATATGATTGGAAACAGCATATTAGATTTTGACTAAATAAGATAAACCGGGTGTGGTTCTTAACTTGGAGCTCTTAACAGCGTTCGAGGGAAAATATAATAAAATATAATCCAAAATTTCGTATTATAATAATAATATAATTAATAATTGTATTTATTGTTTTAAAGCAACACTTTATACTTTTCTATTCATTGGAACAAATATGATGTTGTTTACAAATGATCAACCGGAAGTGATACTTTACTTAAAGTTCAATGCTATTTTAAACATAGAATTTGCGGGAGGTCATGTGCTGATCACATCAGATTTTTCTACATGATAATGCATCCGCTCATACTTTTTCAATAAACTTTAAGAATTGTGCTAAGAAATATTACCACTGTCATCGAGCTCGCCAGATTTAGCTCCCAGTGACTTTTTCTTGTTCACAAATATGAAAAATGAATAGCAGGAAAAATATTTGCTTCAAATACAGAGATCATAGCTGAGACAAACTTTTTAATTAGAGTTAGATAAATTAAGATTGTTGAAGGTACACTGGCTTGCAAAAAAATCGCGTACACCTTAAAAATCAAGTCACCGAGTTTTTACTTTTTTTACCTCTCGCTAAGAGAGGTATTGCATTCATGCTAAAAATCGCATATCCAGATTTTATTGAATAAGCATGTTTTAAGGTCCCTACAATCCGATTTTAACATTTTTACGATGATGTCTGTGTGTGTGTGTGTGTGTGTGTGTGTGTGTGTGTGTGGATGTGTGTGTGTGTGTGTGTGGGTGTGGGATGTTGGAAGGACGGTAACTCAAAAACTATAAGACTTAAAATTTGTTTAACAACGTATTTCCCAATCGGACATTCATGGGAAGATCTGAAAAGGTTTTGGTAATAATTGGACAACCGGAAGTAGAAGATTCTTGAAAAAAAAACTTCTAAATATTATTTTTTGAAAATTTTTCGTGGTAATATTAAAGAAAATTAAATTCTCTATCTGATACATATTTTATTATATATTCCATAGATTTAGAGATAAAAGAAGTATAATATATAAAATAATCTGTTGTAATAAATATGACAGCCGAAAGCATGCCATGAAAAATAGTTGATAATTTAAATTATTTGTAACTGACAGATAAATGTCAGTGTCAGAAATAATGAGTAATGAAAGAAAAATGTACTTGGAGAATCCCTTAATGCTTGATCTGTGACTATTATGGAGATGACAAGTCTAGGTTGAAGGACTTAAATTTGTTTCAAACATTATGGGACAATGTACACCAGTACTATAGACTAGAGTAACTTTGAATTGCGAAAAAGCTATCAAATTCTTCTCAAGTAAGTTGTAAATATTGACAAAATTACACATCGATATAAGAATAATCGGAGTGCAATATATCCGTCACTTTATTAAAGGGAATTAGTGTTATTTAGATATAACATGTATGAAAAAATAAAATGTAAAAGAAGATATGTAAGAATAGATGCACAATCCATATATACATTTTAGACCGCCCAAAATTAATGTTTTTACTAGAAGAATATGAAGAGAAAGTAAACAACGTTGTTCGAATTGAAAATTGCTGTTACCAGCCTAATATTTATATATGGTAAACTCTACTTTGTAATTTATTGTAACATAATTTATGGTAAAATATCTTCATGTTGAGACATGCTATTATTGAATAATAAAGAAGTTTATACGTCATAGATTTATATGAATATATTATTTGTATTTATAAAAATATTCTTTGCTTTATGCATACAGCCAGGTAAAATATACGGCGAGAGGTTATGTGCTGGCCACATCAGATTTTTTTAGCTATGTAAATACGATTTTTTTAAAATAGGTTAATACCAACTGCCAATGAAGTTGCCACAGTTGTGACTGTCATGTCATTATTTTAGGTATCGTGGAGCAAGTTATTCATTGTGCTAAGTTACTACTAAATTACAAATATATTCTATAAAAATTAAAGAACAACAAGTATTTATTTTAAATGGATTATAAATAAGTAAAAATTATGACTGAAATAAATTATGGACGAAGTAACATTAGTAATTTATCATCGCTCCATCAGCGTCCAGTATTTTATTTAATCTTAATGTTCTGCTATTGATCTGATTGACCACCCCTCTTCTAACTTAGAAAATATTACAACTTTCTCGTTTTCTAATAATTTTGGCATCTTAATTGACACTAATGACACTGACTTGTGACACTGACAAGTTAACAATCGAGACCGACTCAATACAGCAAAAAACAGGTGTACGCGATTTTTTTGCAAGCCAGCGTATAATGAAGTTAGAATATCATTGGTTCAAGTTCTAAGTGTATTACGTTGATCGGGCCTATATCGAAAAGTAATAAATAAATTGTCAAAATACATACAATATGTTTTCTTTGTTAAGCCGGGAACATGTCGAACTATCCTTGTACATCGCACAATGTTTATTTTGTTGTTATATTTTTAATCACATTCATACAATTCCTGCATTTCATATTCCATCTTTCCTTCAATTTCTGTCCTTTCATTCGTCTTGTGCTAATCAATTCTGATCTGTAGGATGGCAGACACTCATTGTGTAATTACCAATCATTGCGGAAGCAATTAACTAATCACAGCAGGATCCGCTCATCGTTATTCCACTTCATTAATTAGTTCATCGCGACGTCGGCCGTCCACCGTCGGGAGAGGAGAGACGTCGCTCCTCTCTTCGAGAAAGAAGAGGAGAGTATATATAGCGCGCTATGTTTACACCACTCCCACACTGACCTACATCAGGAGAGGAGTTAAATTTAGAGGGAAATACAACAAGGTATTTGTTACGTAAGAGGGAATCAAGATGAAAATGTCTACAGGTTATAAAAAGAATAATAGGATATTCTCTCATGAGCACCAATATTAAAAAATTATTAAAAATATTAATATTAAATAGTTGATGGGTAAACAAGAAGGAAAAAACGAAAAAAATACAAGTTAGTTGTTGCAGAAGATATAACGCATTTATATTTTGTTGATGCTAGTTGTACTACCAATGGAAGACCAGTTGAAATCTCTACTCCATGTTCAAATGTGATCTTCAGTACGCACATGCTCGGATCCACTTCGAATCGTTTGGGAGTGTTCATTTACAGCTGTATTAGCACGTATTACTAAGCAATATGATACCATCTTATGACAAAATAATAAACTATATGTCAACTTGTTATTAATGTATGTAATTTTTAAAAAATGTTTAATACTATGTACAAATACGTATTTGTGTATCTAAACCGACATACGGGTGGGATTCGAAATCCGTTACATGGGCATTTAACATTGGAAATTAAAATATTTTTAATATTTGCTTCTGTAACAAGGAGAGCAATAACAAATAAATAACTTTTATACACTCTTCTAAATTATAGTTTCAGGATTAATATTTCAAGTTTGTTATCTTTGTTAGTCAAAATTCCGTTTAGAAATAGTTATCATCTTTTATTAACTGACTGTTTAGTCTAGCTGTCAAAGATATTAGACAGTTATTTGTTGACAATTAAGTTTAGAAGTTATTGCAAGCCTACGTGCAGGGTTGATATTTTGATATGGCTGTCATATGATACCCTTCTTCTACCCCTCAGTAATAAGCCTGTCACGAAAGTAACGTTTTGTTTTAGATAATTGGTCTTAGATGCTCAGTGTGAAGAGATGTAGTCTCGGGTTTTAGTTTGAGCGCGTTGTAGGCGCTAGTACGCAAGGTTATAACAATGTAACAGTTTAGTTTATGTGTGTAATTATGATTAGTGTAATCATTAATAATAAATTAGTTTGCGTAAATAAAATATGTTTAAAGAAAGTAGTTTAAATCCTAATAATGTCTGTGTCCATAATATAAGTGAGTGTAAGTGTTCATCGGCCATCAAAGATAAGTGCAAGTGTGTAATTGTGTCTGTGTTCCGTCCTCCTTAAACAAGCGGTGGTCGAACATCCAGCGTCCAAGTAGTTTAGAATAAGTGTCATCGTTGGAAAAGAAGTAAGACCATCATCATTAGAGCTTCCAGCCCCCACCCCCTCGTGTTACACTTCCCATTCAAACTAAAAAACTTTGTACACATATTCGTGAATGCCTATTGCTATTTTAATATAACCAATTTTATCTGATTATATTAAATAAATATGAAGATAAAAAAATAAAGAAATTCGGTAACCCATCACCCTTAACATAAGAAGCAAAAGCTTTACCACTATGCTACGAAAACACCTTTGATATACTTTCTTTTACAGAGGATAATTATTATATTATACTTGCTATAACGTTTTTTAATTTTATTTAATTATTCTTTATTAATTTTGGACAATTAATTATTATTATTGCTACTTACATGAGTGCACACTGTCATATGAGAAAAGCAATAAAATTATGTTGTAAAGCGCCACCAATATAGTTTGAGAATGTCAAAATGTTTTTGTAGTACAAGCAATCAAGCAAAATTATGTAATCAATTACTTAGCAAGGTTTTCTTATAATTTTCTTTAGTTTTTTTAGTAATAGTATGTACGTTTACCAACCTTTTTCAATGCATACTAAACACCTTCTTGAAAACCCATGATCCACGGATTGCACATCGCTGGTACTGTACAACTAGTACGTCACTATCACGTGACACAACAAAATCAAATTTTAAAAATTATTATCTCGCGTATTAAAAGGAATTTTTAAAAAACAAATAAAAAATATATGAGGGAATACCCTAATATGTAAAATGTAACTTAATTCTGACAAAGCCTAGGCATTGTTTACATTAATTTTTATAAAACACTAGAAACTGATTTTCAAAGGTTTTACAAATTCTTCCACAATTAATATTTGTTGATGTAGTTTTGAAGACATTTGTTTTCAATTGGTCCCACAGAAGTTCGACTGTGTTTAAAGGAAAAAAATGCAAGTAGTAGCAAAATACAATATTCAGTTTTATTACGTTTTTCAATTATTATCAAGGGTCCCGCTAGAATTATTGAGAATAAGACACATTTTTTCAGTATTTATTTAAATATTTCCTTCCAATTCTTAAAAGCGCCCACCCAATCTCCTTTTAAAATACTTTCAACCAGGGATGCGATAACATTAACGAATTGTCATGTTATTTTATAACGTTATAAAAGAAATGAATTCGTTACGTAACGTTATTACAACGTTACAACAACAGTATTTTTGTCAAATTTGTAATAAAAATTCATTAAAAATTTAAAGTAAAAACAATGTATTAAAAAACTTACACTTTTCTTATTCTAGAAATGGAATAACGTGTTCAACATTTGAATTTGACCACTAGTGACATCTATTCATTATAAAACACGAAATAAATTATCAGGAAATTATAATTTCAAACGGCAAAAATCTTGTAAAATTTGTAAACTTGGATAACGTTATAGTGAAACGTTATTTGTTATGTTACGGTTACATAACGTTATTTTGTAATTATAACGTTAAAAAAATATTAAATAAAACGTTATTATAACGCTATCGGGTATCGTTACATTACGTTTTTCATCCCTGCTATCAATTAATTTCGGGAAAACTTAAAAACTGTCAAAGTTGTCTAATTAATTTCTGGTGAATTAAAAACTATCAAATCTGGCCAACTAATTATTTGAGGATTTAAAAATTATCAAATTATTTTCGGACTGACTTAAACACTCTCAACGCTGACAAATTATAAATCATTATTCGAAAATGTTCTCTGCATAAATCCATACTTTCACTCACAACAATACCAAATAAATAAGCGTTACAATATAATATAAAATATAAAAACAATTTTCCATGCAACTATATAGTTTTTGCTGTAAAATAAACAATTGTATCAAAATAAATCACATGTCGAATCATTATGTGCACCCTAAACCGCCACCATCCGGTATAATCTATGATATGTATCCATTAAAATCGTCACATATTTATTTGCATTGCTTATTTTTCTTATAATATTCTACAGTATATCCTAACAATACTGGAAAATTATTAATCATACAATTCAAGAATATATACATCAATAAAAACATTTCCCGGAAAATTCATTTTCATTACATTAAATGAATCACATTTTCAAGGAAACAAATTACACGACATAAACAGAAATGATTATTCTGAACACGATTTTCGTATTAGTTTAAATGTTTTAAGTACGATAATTATTCCCTCACACATGAAAGACTACAGAATGACAGTCTGTAAACACATTTACAAGAACGTAAACATCAAATAAAAACAAAAACCTTGTTCTTTAAAACGAAAATAAACTTTAGAATAAGTTTGTATATAGCAAAAGAAAAGATTATTAATTGGTAGAACATTAGTTTTCAAGATTAACTTCAAAATTTGTCCTAAATTTTGAATTAAATATTCAGAAGAATGAAGACTACGACTTAGCTGCAGGGAAAAATTGTAATTCGTCCGAATGATACATCGCTGTTATATGTGATCTTCACCAGTGGTTATTCAAAGGGAATCTACATTTTCGGTATGGTTACATTCTATAATTTTGATAATCTATATATATATATATATATATATATATATATATATATATATATATATATATATATATATATATATATATATAATAAAATATCAAACATTTGTTTGTTATTTTGTTCAAATGTCATCATGGCCATCGATATTAATAAAAAATTGAATCAATTTAATAATTAATTTATGGGTCTTAAATATTACAAATTTACATGTATTTGGTGTCATTTGATGCAGAATTTTTTTATCTTCCTATTGATACTACAAATATTGTTGTCAGTTCAAATGGCGAACAGTCAGTCTGCGAAAAACGATTTTCGGGTTTCCAAGTATTCATCCGGTATATATATATACAGGTGTCCCGCGACTCGAATACCATAGCTTAAAGGTGTTCCTTAGATAATTTTAAGTTGAAAATCAAGAATACACTTTTCCCCGATACTCGATATTTGACGAGTTATGAGCGATATTAAATTTGACAGGGCAGGCCATGTTACACTTTATTTTATTGATTTAATTTTAATTCAAGTTCTTGTTGTACTGGAGGTTCTGCAGTAGCTTTAGGAAAAGTACCTTTTTCCATCAAATGCCGATGCACATGGCTGAACTCATTCCGACTTAGTATTTTTCGGCCAGGCAATCTCCAACGATATTCCCATACTGACGCTCTTGCTTTTCGTTTGCAAAATCCATAAATAAAGTGAATATCGGCATATTCTTCATTTGTAAATGTAGCCATAGCAAATGATCGTTAAAATGACAAATATAAAATGACAAAAAAGAAACAATTGTTACAATTAATCAATAAAAGGTATGTAATCATGGCCTGCTCTGCAGATTTAATATTGCTCAATAATCCTCAAATATTGAGTTTCGGGAAAAAGTGTATATGCGATCTTCAACTTAAAATTACCTAAGGAATATACTTTTAAGCTATGGCATTCGAGTCGCGGGACACACTATATACAGTATGTCCCAGGATTGAGTTTACAAGAGGGAAAAATCTTCATTTTTGATTTTGATTTTTTGATGTTATAGGAATTTTTTTTTTTTTTGGTTGACTTGAAACACTTCTCTCATTTACACCTTAATTAAAAATATTTCAATTAGATTTTTTAATAACTGCATATTCGAAAAATTAAGAATCTTCGATATATGGCTTGCTTAACCCACTTGCAACATGTCAAGTGTCATGTTTAATCTGACGTGTCGTTATCTTTCATATCGTTAAAGTAATGTCGCAAAACTAATTTTTATTGCAATATTTATATGTAGTGGAAAGTATTGACAATATTACTGAAATAAAATTGTAACGTTAGACCAGAAAATTTATTACAATGTTACGGTCCAATTTCATGGCCCCCAAGGTACCCAGATTTGACAATTGCAGATTTTTATTTGTGGCGTTTAAAACAACTAGTGTATGTAGAAAACTTACCCAATGCAGAGGTATTAAAAAATCGCATAAGAGATATTATATTCAAGAAATCCAGAATAGCTTTCAAGAGCTACGTCGGATTGAATTATGTAGTGACGAAGGTCCTCCACCTTCGTTTTTTGTTTGAATGATTTAATAAAAATAATTAATACGGATACCGGCGCCGGGGGGCAAGAACCAGTCTTTTCTTATTCACTATTATTTTAGCGTGACTTCTAATCCTTGTAATACCGAAAGTAAGATAGTCTTAATTACACTATTGTTAATTGCAAATATCACTAATTCTATTATTTAAACGCAGTCTATCTATAGGACTAATGCCCTTGTTCAATATTGTACTGGCATTTCTTCAATGATTATAAGTATATATTTGCGCAAACATTTTTTTTTTGTTTTATGAAACGAGATTGATTCAAAAGACGCCGATTTCTATAGGTGCCTTTACAGTTAGATCGGTTATTCTTGTATACAAAAATATAACTTTTTTAACGGACTACACAGATACTCACTTGTTCGTCAATAATAAACATTTGGATGTTCTTGTATTAATCCAGAGATATACCATTACAATTACCACGCCGGACATCAGGTACATGTATTATTAAGCAATCACAAAAGATTGTTATGTAGTTAGAAGTTTGTGATGGACTAATGACAATAAAGTATACCTTATAGCTTATAACAAAAGTTTATTGGTATCAACGAGTTATGCATGACATTAACTATCAAAAAATATACATACATGAAACTATAATTCAACAAAAGTAGATATAAAAGCTTCCATTACTACATTAAAGTTTTTAAGAATGAAAACGATATGTCACATAATAATAGAAACAAGTTCGATACATGCCAATTTTATTTACAAATAAATAAAATAGCTCTTGAATATTCATTTTTCGAAAACTTTTAACGATACGTGATGTACTCGTACTCGTATATTTACATGTAAAAATAAAAAAGAATAAAATTTGTAACTATCAGGAAAAATGATTTCTCGTAACTTTGAACTTTTTAACTCATAACTATGTATGCGTATCCAACAAATTTGTATAAATATTTATTGCGTTAGAAAATTCGATGCCAATATTTTATAATATATAGGCCATTAAATAAATTATAAACTTCACTATATTTAATGAATATTTATTTGATATATTATTAAAAGCATAATATTCATCTCATATTTTCCAACGAATTAGTTCACTATAAAATTACAAATGTATATAAATTTAAATATTTTCATATATCATCAAGCCTTTTTCTCATTTCATAAATGTGACAGTTTTGTACATTTACAGATTTGGACAGATAAACATAGTTGAACCCTAGAGCTTTAAATATGCATTTCCATCATTTTTACCTCCCGCTACCCTTGGTAAGGGAGGCATAGGGATCGTGCTAAAAATCGCATATCGACATTTTGCTATATGACCACAATTTTAACATTTTCACGATGATGTCTGTGTATATGTGTGTGTGTGGATCCTCTTTACGCTCTATCTCAAAAATTATCGTTCAGAAAATTTTGAAACCTTTCTACCTTACCTTATATGGAAAGATGTCATTAGATTTTGGAGTAAATTAGACAACCGAAAATGGCACTTTACTGGAAACTCAAAATAGTTTTTCTTAGAAAAATACCGTTAAATGTTATTTTTTCGAGATTTATGTTATATAAAAAAATAAAGATTTTCTACAGGTTTGCATTAATACTTTTTCTATATATTTTATGGATAATTTATAAAAGTAACTATAATTTTAATCCCGGAGCCTACGCTTTAAACACAACTCATACACATGGTTACACAATTCAGATCTCAAATGTTTGTACCTGGCAGATATATGTCACTGTCAACAAATTAATCATTTCAAATAATAATATTAACGTTTTAAAAAGAAATGGAACAATAATTATACGGAAAGGTACTTAATATAGTTTCAGCATAAGTAAATATGTAAAAATATAGGTAAGATAATAAAAACATATATCATCACGGCATATTACCCATTGATGGGTATATAGATGTCGGTAATAATGTCACTTCACGCGAATCTTGGGAACAGGTTCGATTCCGACCGACGCCAAATATTTTAGAATTTTAAATGCCACAAAATTGACCCCTGTGGTGCACTCTCCACGTCAGCAATGAATAGAAGTATATAAATAAATATATCATCATGGCATATTATCCATTGCTGGGTCTGCCAATCTGCTTTGTACACAGATTTCGGTAACGATGATGACATATTTGTACAGTGTGGGGGCGTTTACCAGGTGTCACCTTACGAGCACTTATTGCTGGCGTGGAGAGTGCACCACAGGGGTCATTATTATGCCATTTAAAATTCGAAATATTTGGCGTGGGCCGGGATTGAACCCTGTATTTAATTTAATTTTAAGTATTTACATGAATACAAATTTAATTAAACGGGAGGTATTGTGTTGGCCACATCAGATTTTTATTACCTATTTTCTTCTTAATTTTGCCTTCAGTTAGTTTCTTCTCTTGCATTCCTGAGATTCCTTGTTCAACAGACAACATGACAGGGCATTAGTTTGGACTTTTATATGATGGGACTAGAGTTGTCATGAAGCAAAAACTGCGGCACGGCGCGACTTTGACCTCGTTATATGATACCAGACAGAAGAGATGAATTAACGTCGTTGTTAGCAAAGGAACACATGGGAGATTTGCTCTGCTCTGATCTTAATTAAGTGCTTTAAGAGGTTCTTTCCATTCATATACAAACGATAGTTAAGAGCTTGTTCTTAAAGTAGTATAAACAGTGTTTGAATGGTTATTAAAACACACTTACATACATGCGTATAAATATTTTATTGCATCACAATTTTTTGAACATATTTACGATCCAACAAAACAGGCAATATAAATATGTATTAATTTACTTGCATTTTTTGTCTCACCCTCTAATTGGCCTACATCGTTTTTTGGACAAACCTCTTAAAAGAAGTGGCGTAGGATCAGAGTAATATATTTTTTTAAATGTTTGTTTTATTTTACAAAATGAGATCGTTTCGATTCAATCTAGCAACATCTCAGCTCTAACAATGCATGTAAAATGAATATTGATAACAATTACATGTTTAATTTAAAATAAAAATCATTTATTGTACAACATCTGATGTTGCCAGCACATTACTTTCCGTCAATTCTACGTATTTTATACAAATTCCACGCAGATTTTTTTTGCTTTTTTGATTCTATGGGCGCTTTCTTTTTAGAGGAGAAATGAGTTGATCTTACCTCGTACTGGACTGAACCGAACTGCTCCTAAAAAGAACAGTTTGTTTTTTAAAATAAGAAGTATAAATTAAAACATATATAGCATTATACGTATTTAAAACATAATAATCTTCCGAATTGATTAGTGGCTATATAATCTGTTGTATTACCATATGTGATTTGTTTTTGCCACATTAAATTATTTTACATTTTTATATTTCCAGTAAAATCATTTCACAAAGATATTATGTAAATTTTAGTTGACATTGATATCTGTCCATTAGTAATATTTGAATATTCTATTTCCATGGTGCAGCTTTTAGCAGCAGTTGAAAGATATTCTTTATAATTCTTTATCTCTTAATTTATTGAATATGAAGGAAATATATAATTAAATCGAAAAAAAATAAAATTGTTAAAGTCTTCAAATTAGGGTACTTCCGGTTAACCAATCGTAACCATAATCTAATAAACTCTTCATATGGTGCTACGAAAAAGGAATATGAAAGAATTATAATTTTTAGAATTATAGTACTAGAGTTATCAAAGAAGAAATTTTTGTCACACACACACACACACACCCACACACACACACACACACACACACACACACACACACACACACACACACACAAACACACATACTGACACACACACACCCACATAGAGACATCATCGTAGAAACAGTAAATTCGTATTATAGGAACTCTGAAACATGCTTATTCATTAAAAACTCACCATCGAATTTTTTGACTAAAGACAATACCTTTCTTACAATTATAATAATTCATTGCAAAACATAAAGAGTAAGATATGAATTTATCTCTCAAGTTTTGCATTTTTTTGTACATTATATGTTCATCCTCTTTAATTCGCTCATTTTTCATACCTTGTTAAAAAAATTATAAAATCAAAGCATGAGAACTTCTTGACTAATAAATGAAGCGATGATTTGTGATGTTTACAGGCCCTACCATGGGCGTCCGCAGAAACTTATCTAAGGGGGGGCAAAATTTTAATTGTAGAAGATAAAATGAGTTATTTTTCATTTTATATATAATTAATGTCTCCACCTCTCCATCACTGGTGTATATTAGTTTAAAATATATTTTTATCGGAAAGAAATGTATTATTGGTTAGCTATATTCATTATTTTATTATCTATTGTTGTAATCAAGCTTTTATATCTTTTAATCATTATTATATTATATGGGGCTCGTGGCCGTGTGCCTGAGTGTCTGGTCGCGAATCTGAGGACCGGGGTTCGATTCCGACCGACGCCAAAAATTACATCGAATTTTAATGGCACAAAATTGACCCCTGTGGCGCACTCTCCACGCCAGCAATGAGTGCCCGTGAGGTGACGCCTGGTAAGCGCCCGCACGGTACAAATATTCCATCATTACCGATATCTGTGTACACAGCAGATTGGCACACCCAGCAATGGGTAATATACCGTGATGAAATATTTATTTATTTATTTAATCATAATTATTTACAAAAAAAAAACAAATTACTGCGAAATTTATATTGAATTAATAACCTCAGACATGCTCGACGTTTGATACAGCATGGCGGCTTAGCTCTATTTCAAATGAACTTAACATGTGTATTACAGAGGAGATAAAATAGTTTGTTACTTACTTCGTTCGAAAAATAATGACGGACCGATTACCACAAAGGAATAGAAATAAATCTTACTTGTCTTATTTTGTATATAGAAAAAGAAGAATTTTTACAAAAATTTAACAAATGTATTTAATATATGAATTATCAGCTTTTCCAAGGGGCGGCAAGTGCCCCCCCCCCTTGCCCCCCTCTGCGGACGCCCATGGGCCCTACTATAGGCTCTAACTTCCATTAATTTTAGTTTCCTCAAATTCAGCTGGATAACGCAAACTATTCTGCATATGCCAGTATTTACTTTTTCTACAACCGTACGTAAAGTGCATATAATTCTTTACAGTGTGTAAAGAGTCACTTTTCGAGCACTAGTGCGTGAAAAGTAAATCGGACGTATGGTTAGGCAAAATACATAATCGGTTAATTTACTTATCAAGTAGATAATTAGGTTATAAATAATAGTGAAAGTAATATATTTTTTTTAATAATTACTAATGTACTCTGTATACACGAAATAAGTCTAATAATTTTTATTGACAGATTGAGTAATAACCTAATTCTTAAGAACATTAATATTTTTTTGGCATAATGAGTTCTAACCTAACTTAATTTTTAATATTAATATTGATTGTACAATTTGTACAATTCTAAAGACTAATCTACTTGTCTTTCAGATTCTTTCGAATGTATAAGTTATATTTTGTACAGAATTTAAAGATGCCTGTACACTCAGTATACTGAGAAACAGCACTAACATTTCGGTTGCAGGAAAAATGTTGTATGCAACACGTGTATAAAGTAGTTTTTCACGACATGCACAAAAAGCTCAACTTTCTTCTCCCGTAATAGCGAGGAAAATGTGTTCTTCCTCTCTAGGGAGGAAAATATAAAAGTGTTACCAACATGAATGTTATTTACAAAAAATATATTGTGCATTTTAGTGATATACATACTTTAAATTATCTTACAATTATGTCTTATATTTTTCTTTTTCTAGATTAAATCACAATTTCACAACTTTAATTTAGATGTAAGATTGGTTCATTGGCAACACTGTTACACCGCCTTGCGTCTGATAACCTAACATTTGAAGTGTCAGTTGTGTGTTGTGTTGTCAAAGTGTAAATATAAATTATAAATAATAATACATATTGATTCAAAGAAATAAAATGTTACCCTTATTCTACTAGTCATGTCAATATAAACTATTTTGATTGAAATAAACAAAGTATTACCCTTATTCTACTAGTCTTTTCTTAAAGTGTATTTAAGGTCCGATCAAATCGTTTTTAGAAACATGTGAAAAAAATGTTGTGTCTGACACGAGAAGAAAGCGCTTTTTCCACTTTCGCTCGAATTGGAGCTCGAGTGGGAAAAAGAAGCGCTTTCCTCCCTAGTTTGATAAATAACTATTTTTATCTAGTTCTTTAATTTCCACATTCGACTGCGCCTCATGCGTAAAACATCGCACTCGATCAAAAAAGTACTACTTTACACAATTTATTTATTTATTTATTTATTTATTTATTTATTTGGTGTTTGGGAAGCCTACAGTTACCCAATTAAAGGCTTCCACAACAATATATTACAATAAGAATAATATTATACATACAACACAAATTACAATATACAAATAAAACAAATAACAAATTTTATACTGCCTATACTTGAATTAAGTGCGCGCTTAAATTGAGGTAAAGTCAAATTAAATAAATCTATATTTTTATACCAATTATTGTAATGAGACATCACCCTATTGATTGGCGCATTCTTAAAGTTATTTGTATACCATTTTCGTATGTAAAATAAGTTCTTGTTTCTCGTGTGTACAGCTGGGGCATGAATATAAACATAACCTATAATACCGTGGTTATCTATGTTGTTATTTCAAAGTTTGTATAGAAAAAGCATGTCAGCATGGGATCTCCTTTGTTCAAGAGTCTTCAAATTAAATTCTACCAAAGATTCATTGTAAGACAAGTTTATGTATGAAAATTTGTACTTTAACAATGATATAAATTTCTTTTGAATAGACTCCAGAAAAACAATATTTTTAGTGTACAAGGGATTCCAGACTTGAGAGGCGTATTCAACAATTGTTGCATAAATAACTATCGTTCCGGAAAGAAGTGTTCTCAAACTCAAAATGAGTGCGGATAATAATTAAAACATAAGACCTTTGTTTTGTTGTCATGAAAATAATTATTGTTATGATCGTTTCATCATTACCACACGAAGCAGCCAAATTAGTAGATCAAAAATATCTCAATCGATTCATTATTCTTCTTGTGATGAATATTTTGTTTTGCTAAAATATTCACATTTGTTCTGAATATCTGAATGTTGAACTTAGCTGTAAACAATTCTTTTGCTTGTAAATATTGCATAGGTTTGTGTATTTCATGTTAGAATTTATCCTTGGCAGTTTTAATTCGACAGTGAATGTGTTCAGCGAGTTAAGTAAGTTCCTGACGTTTTATTTATACATAGAAGAAAGAAAAGTGGAAATGTCGTAAGTAATGTGGCAGAGGCAAAGAAAGTAAAGTTTGCTCGCTGGAGTGGAGTGTTCAGTGTTAGTGAAATATTAATGACAACACGCGCAACGACGCTGACGTGTACGGGGTACTAGGAAGTCGAAAGAGCTATGGAGAAGGCCAAGAAATGAGACAAGTTTTGATGAAATTAAACACGTATGGGGCAAGGAACAAACAAAACAACTATATCATTATTTGCGACAATGTTGATGTACGAGTATACTCAGTGGAATTATGATAAAAGTGCATTTTTATAAACATTAAATATAATTGTTCGATGACTTATATTAGGTAGTTAAATTTTTAACACTGGAGCGTTTGATGAAAATAATATAATAATAATGAGACAAGCTCATAACCTTATACTAAATTTTACAACTTAGTGTTACTTACAAAAATAGGTTATTGTAATACTAGTGATACTGGTTCTCATAATTACACTACTAGCTTATTTTAACTAGTAGTAAAGTATATGTGGCAACCCTGTACTATTAATGAAAATGTTGAATGAGAGGGATAGATATATAGAGAAATGAATATGTTAGCATGAAATGAAAGATGTTAATACAGGTTAAAATGCTACTAAACTAGAGTAGGCATAACCTGTAAAATAACCACAAATTTGACAGTTCTGAGAGAGGTACAATAGTGAAGTGTTGTAATTATTGAATATGAAAAATAAGATTATTTAAAAAAAATGACAAATGAACAGGAGCGTGGGGAAAATTGGGCACAAGACGAAAAAATATTTAATTCACAATCTTTATAGTAACATGTCGATTCCTAACCTTTAACAGGTTGGGAAATACGTCATTCCTAACTGCAATGACAATCTGTTGGGTTGGAAATAACAGATTTCACTTCCACCCCACGGGTTGAAAATATTTATGTCGGCGTTGCCTAGCAACATTGTCAAAGATCCCTATAATAAAGTAAGATATACAAATTATACTAGAGCTGTCAAAAATATTAATAAAATTAAAGGTTAACTCATTGATTTACTTTGAAAATTATTCATTTAAAACGAGGATGATTGTGAATAAAATAGTATACATAACTCTGTGGGAGTTTCATCACAGCCTCGCTCTGTATCTCTAATATACATAAGCCCTCGGTTGTGATGAAACATATCCCACCTCGGATGTAATAGACTATTTATTAAATTTAATTGAAGAAAATTAAAAAAAAATAGTGAACAAAAGTCAAGAAGGTAAAATTTTAAAAGAACCTACATTGATTTGCATATTATCAGCCACCAAATAAAAATAATTTTAAATGAATACGTAAATACGAAAAGATAAATTTAGTAATTTAATGAATGTAAATAGTATTACTCCCTTTAGGATATTTTTTAAAGTTTTTTAATTGTAACAAATAAATGCTTGATTACAATAATGAGAATATGATTCCAACAAAGAAAATCGTTAATCCGCCAATGAAAATGGCAAATAGAAGAAAAGGGTATTACTCAAAAGTAGAGCGAATTAAGCAACAGTGGCTACATAGTGGAATATAAACTTGTGGTTCGCATCTCGTTCTGCATATACAGTATGTTTCCTTTAAAACAACCAGCGCTTTTTTGGGCGAACTAATGACTTTAGAGAAAAATGTTATATACAAAAAAATACCAGGAAAAAGGGCTTAATTTATGAGGAATAATAAATAAAGAATTCAACCAGTGGTTCTCAAACGGTAGAATAAAATTATATTTTTTTAAATGGCAACCTATATAAAAATTTTGTCCATTAGATAGAGAATTTTTTTCTGATTTCAACGATATAAATATGATATGGGGTTGTATAACAATTATTTCGAGAAAAATGATATTAAAAATCAGAAATAATTTTACAATATTGAAGTAGGCTATGCAATAAACAACTATTAATACGACTATTGCCTAGGTTACGATAGTATATTATTTTCTTATATCTAAAATAACTTGTTTTACTAAGAAATTCATAATAACAAATGAACTACATAACGAAGATAAAGCCGTGAAAATCTTCGTATCGTAGAATTTAAATTTCTTTCACACTCTCCATACATAACAGTAAGATTAAAATAGTCTAAATTTATTAATTCTTGCAACTGCAAAGCCATTTTTTATTAATAAGTAATTAAACAATTACGAAAACAAACACTTAATAACGTAAGTAACAAAACTATCTGTCATCTGTATCATTTGTTTTTTGCATAGCCTACTTCAATATTGTAAAATTATTTCTGATTTTTAATATCATTTTTCTCGAAATAATTGTTATACAACCCCATATCATATTTATATCGTTGAAATCAGAAAAAAAAATTCTATCTAATGGACAAAATTTTTATATAGGTTGCCATTTAAAAAAATATAATTTTATTCTACCGTTTGAGAACCACTGGTTGAATTTTTTATTTATTATTCCTCATAAATTAAGCCCTTTTTCCTGGTAATTTTTTGTATATAACATTTTTCTCTAAAGTCATTAGTTCGCCCAAAAAAGCTCTGGTTGTTTTAAAGGAAACATCCTGTATACTACCACCGTTTCTAGATATTTTTTTTATATCATTTCTAATTAAATCAATTATTTTTCTGACAGTCTCTTGAAAATCTGTATATTTTCATACTCCATTCATCTTTACATCTTTTTAAATAATTTTTAATTATCACGACAGTCTTCTGATTAACAACTAATAGTACTTAAAATTGTCATTTGTTGCTTTATGAGCGCAAATAATTTCATAGTGAGTAGTTGCAATCATTAGTAGTTCTACTAATATTTAGTAAAAGGTTATGAGCTTGGCTCTATAACTTTATTTAGCATGGTGCTATACAATAACAAACAATAGTATAAGTACATATAAAAACGTTTCATTAGCATGGTGCTATACAATAACAAACAATAATAGTATAAGTACATATAAAAACATTTCATTAGCATGGTGCTGTACAATAACAAACAATAATAGTATAAGTACATATAAAAACGTTTCATTAACTTAATAATTTACATTTACATCTCTTAAACTCTGACTTTTATTTAAATAAATATTCTTAACTTTTAATTTGAAGTTTCTTATATCTAAATTTTTTATAAATTTGAACAGCAGTGCATTTTGTCCATTTGTTGATACAGTAAGTACTTATTTTTATTACGAATATTGTAATTGTGAATATCATCAATTTTAATTAATATATTTCTGAAATATTCTGGTTGAAGCCCCATTTTAATTTTAAGTATCAAAAGTGTCTGGTAGACAAGAAAATTTTCAAAACAATAATAATATTGTATGTGTCGTATAAAGCTCTAAGAAACACATTTATAACCAGGTTAATTTTTTCAACAGTCAATTTTTTTTGTTAGGTAAACTGCTTGCAATAGAAAGTCCCAGCAAACTACATAGTCTTTTTCATTACACTCTTTTTACCTTAAAAGAACATCTTCTGGCAACTGAAGAATAAAATACTTGTAAAGCTTAGGGTCATAATTATAATTGTAATAATATTATTTTGTATGCAACCTTTTTTTGTATCCCTTTGAAGATACTTATAGAAACTGTGAATATGTTATTGTTAATATATTTGTATTTGGTATGCATGCTTTAATATTTTTTATTTCTTTTAAAGATATTTGTACAATTTCTAATATGTTATGGTTAACATAAAAGTAACTAGATTTATTTGGTATGCAACCTTTATTCATTTTGGTAATATAGAAGATATTTGTTCACGGTCTAATATGTTATGATTAATATAATTGCACTTATGGTAGTCAACCTTTAATTTTCTTTCTTTTTGTATCTTTTGAAGATATTTGTGCAAACCTTTATATATATATAATTGTTAATATATTATAAATTGTAACTATATTATTTGGTATGCAATCTTTTTACTTCCTTGTACGTAAGTAAAGGAAGTATTGTAATCGCGAAAAAAATCGGTTTTCAGATTTCAGCGGAAATATCCATTTTGATCATCCCTGAATCCATTTTGACTAATTTCGTCGTGACGTCTGTACGTACGTCCGTACGTACGTTCGTATCTCGCATAACTCAAAAACGGTAAGCCGTAGAAAGTTGAAATTTTGTATTTAGGACTCCTGTAACATCTAGTTGTGCACCTCCCTTTCTGGTTATTACACAATTTCCAGAAGTGGCACTTTACATGAAGCCTATAATAGATTTTAATGAAAAACTGTTTTAAAATACAATCCAAAACTTTTCAAATTTGGTATACAAGACTTTTATGTCAATCGAAATAACATAATAGATTTTGGTTAAAATAGGCTAACCTAGTGGTACATTACTTGAAGTTGTTAACAGCTTTTCTTGAATAAAATGATTTTATTTTGATTTTAGAAATAAATGCTTCAAATAAAAGTTTTAGAGAATTAATTTCTGCGTCTAGCACATCAAATATTATTAAATTAGCCCTTTGTATAAGCGAGATATGTAAATTTAAAAATTATATACTTTTTTGTTTTTGTAATAAAGCTTGCTATAGATTAGGACAAATCATAAAAAAATGTTCATGTCAAATTACGTAATTTCAATTTAATACGATAGTATTAGCCATGGAATTAGAAACAATTGCTTCCAACTGAACCGAAGTATCTCAGATCTCATCCCAATATGAACAATTACAAGGTGTCATCGGACACAGCTATATGCTCCGAAATAATTTGATAAGTAAAATAGTTGAGATTCTTGCGCATCTTTCACGCTATCACGCTATTATGAAATCAAAACTGAAAGAAATGTAAAGTGCTTCATTATAAAATTCTTAAGTTTTTAATCTAGTTGTGGATCGTACAACTTGACAATTATTTTCTACTTCAGAATATTATATTTTAATAATGATGACGTTTATTTCAAGTAGACATCACCAACGTTTTCTATTACCGTCAAAATCTGACATGATATTATTTAGAGCTGACAATTAATT
The DNA here is from genome assembly GCA_951394225.1 of Harpalus rufipes. NCBI lineage: Eukaryota > Metazoa > Arthropoda > Insecta > Coleoptera > Carabidae > Harpalus > Harpalus rufipes. The sequence continues at coordinate 12,763,401 of OX596275.1, forward strand.
TGACTGATGATCACATAAGCGTTACATGAAAACGAGTTAACCAGAAACATGAGAAAAAGATAAATCCACATAGGCGCCGACTTGTAGGGTGCATGGGGTCAAATACACCCGACAAAATTTGTTGGGTGCAAAATTTATATGTTTCTATTTATATTATTGTTATTCATTTTAATTTTCATTCGCTACTAATTAGTTAATAATGTTACGTGCTTTTTAAGTTATATATTTTTAAAAAAATTTAATATTCGCGCTAAACAAGTAACGCCATTTTACATTTATGATTTTCCATGAGATGGCACGACATTCGTGCAGATGAGTAAGTCACGTGTTTGCTCGCACCCAATGTTTCGTCTTTGCTGGGTTGTCTATACCGGGTGTCGATTTTTACCGTTTTATAACATTTTTACGATGATGTCTGTATGTGTGTGTATGTGTATGTGTGTGTGTGTGTGTGTGTGTATGTGTGTGTGTATGTGTGTGTGTGTGTATGTGTGTGTGTGGATTTGGAGTTACAATTTCTCAAATTCTATAAGACTAAATAGAGTGTATATTTCTTTGTCTTAATTTTTATATTGCTTATATATTTGTATGTATGTTTAATTTGTATTTTTGATTATGCGTTCTTGTATTCTTTGAATCTTTTCATTATGCTATGTACCGACGTAGTTAAGATATAGACACTGTATATGTAATTATTCTTAATGTTAATATGTGGGAACCTATAATTGGTTTGTAAAAACTGTTGGTTCTCCAAATTTCATAAATAAATAAATAAATAAATAAAAACCTGTATAACTACGGATTCCGTAATCTAACAGTACTGGAAAGAGTTGAATAGTTTCTGGTAACAATAACAATTGGACAACCGGAAGTGGTAGTGAAACAAATTCACAAATTCACTCAAAAAAATTATATATGTATTTCTCAACAACAAATATTTAATCCGCCCAATTCAAAAGACATATTTCTTTATATAAAACGAAGTTTGTTTCTTCGAAATAGTCCTTTTTACTGTGTAAAAATTTATTTAAAAATATAATATTATCACTCTTGCAATTATTTATATTTATGAATCTTGTGTCTTAATTTACAAGAATCAAAACACTATTCTCGTGATCAATGACTTGCATAGCCACAATACCTGCAACAAAAACGATCTTTACGTACCTAATTCAAAATTAAATATTGAGAAAATTTCTCCATATAGAATGGGCATAGAAATATACAATAATCTGCCCATTAATTTAAAAAATAGTGTTTTTTAAGGTTTTTAAAAATGATTTAATATTTTTCTTAAAGCAACATAATTTTAACACTAAATATGATTATTTTGCTATGTAATATTTTTATATTTTGACTTTTTGGACGTTCTCTATACATTGTATTTGCGTCTAAAGAAAATAAACATTATTATTATTTATGCTTTACTATATGATTAAATTATATTCATAATTTGTTATACCAAATAAGTTAATTTTACCGTTTTCTGGAAAGGACGCGCGACCATGTAGCTCACTAACGAGCCGCCCCTGGGGTTTCTGACATATCTGACAGATTTTACATTTCTTTTAATTTTATTATTATTACTAGAATAGAATCAATATAAATGTCAAATCTATCAGATATGTCAGAAACAACAAATATAAATCATTGTTTCATTTTTCATGGCACTTTGATAATTGCCTTATATCATATATTTTCTTTTGCTTCTAACTCTTACATAAGAAACAATTAAATAACAAACTTGGTACTCAATCGATGCAGTTTTTTATTCTGAACATTTTTCTTCATTACACTTTTTCTAAAATTAATAGGTAAAGAGATATGGCCAGTACAAAATTTTAACATTGAATTACCTGTGTTTGGAAAAGAGTAGGCACCCGATATAGATGTTACGGAATGTGACATTGGTGACATTTCAAATTGACACCTGCCAATAAAATCCGCCAAAAAATTGAATAAAGGTAGTTATGGAAAGTTGTTAGGAGATTGATTGACATGAAATAATTTATGACATGTAATATATAATTATTCAAAATAAAATATTTAAAAGTTTAATAGTTTTGGTGTGTGTAATTTACGGAGTCTACAACAATAACAACGAGTAAGCAAACGATAATTTCGTTTCCGGCTAAAGCGGAAAAAAGAATTCAGGATATTTTCATACCAAAAAGTAGAATTTAATTTCGCTACTAATTTTGTAATTTAAACTATACTAGTACATCTAATAATAGAGAAAATTGCTATGTATTCGTTCCTATTTTTTCATTCATCTTGTACATAGAAGCATATGGTAATAGTATGGAAAGCCGTTTTACTTTATAATTAAATTTGAGTTTTATTCTTAAAACAAATTCACATATCCATAATTCAATTTAAGACATCACGAATTAAATTTGAGATATCTCTAATACAATTTTAGATATCTACAAATGAATTAGAGATATCTCTAATTCATTGAATTAGAGATATCTAAAAAACAATTTGAGATATCTCTAATTCATTTGCAGATATCTAAAATTTAAATTTTGATATCCAAAATTCATTTAGAGATATCTAAAAATGAATTAAAGATATCTCTAATTCAATTTCAGATATCTCAAATTTAAATAACACTATGTCCCATAAGAACTATGTGAATTAAGGATATCACTAAACAAATTACAGATATCACCAAATGAATTAGAGATATCACTAAATGAATTAACAATATCACTAAATGAATTATGGATATCACTAAATGATTTAAAAATATCACTAAATGAATTATGGATACGTATTTTTATTTTTAAAGTAACATATCCAAATTTCATTCAGTGATATCTATAACTCACTTAGTGATATCCATAATTCGTTTAGTGATATTCTTAATTACATTTAAGATATCTGTTATTAAATTTAAGATATCTCTAATTATTTATTTTCAGATATCTCAAATTCAATTGTAGATATCTGAAAATGAATTATAGATATCACTAGACGAATTTCGTATATCACTAAATAAATTAAGAATATCACTAAACGAATTTTGAATATGTACCTTTTAAAATAAAAATACATATCCATATTTTATTTAGTGATATTCTTAATTTGCTTAGTGATATCCGAAATTCATTTAGTGATATTCTTAATTCTTTTAGTGATATCCGTAATTCATCTAGTGATATCCCTTATTTATTTAGTGATATCCTTAATTCACTAGTGAGTTTTTAGCCTAAACACAACTGACTTCACAACACTTAAATCTCTTTGGTCTTGGTCAGATTCTATGTTCAAGTCAGGGAAAAATCTATATATTTGAATATTGCGCCATAATAAATTTAAATATCGCGCCCAAATGAAGACACAACCAAGACCAACTGTATCAAATGTTTTCCAAAAACCTAATTTGAGGTTATGTACATATCCTTAATTCAATTAGAGATATCTCTAATTCATTTTTAGATATCTCTAAATGAATTTTGGATATCAAAATTTAAATTTTAGATATCTGTAAATGAATTAGAGATATCTCAAATTGTATTTCAGATATCTCTAAATCAATGAATTAGAGATATCTCTAATTCATTTGCAGATATCTAAAATTGAATTAAAGATATCTCAAATTTAATTCTTGATATCTCAAATTTTAATTTGGATATGTGAATTTGTTTTAGAAATAAAACTCAAATTTAATTAAAAGTAAAACGGCTTTCCATATAATAGTGACCAACACAGTCGAACATATGTAGGATTTTAATATGTGAAATCAGACTTTCGTAATTTCCTGCTTTTATAATTATTTTAGGTAAAAAAGCTTGAAATAAAAGTTGTACAGCATAAAATTTTGAAACTAAATTAAAAAGAAAAAAAAATTGCTTGATTTGTAACGGCAAAAGTTAGTTATGAAAATGTCGAAAATCATTTCAAAAATAGCAAATAGCCATTGAATTGAAACAAAAAAAAACCTTTAATTATTTTGTTTCAATTACATGGCTTCATCGCTATATCTGAGGTGATTTTCGACGTGATATTTAAATAATAATAACCTAACATAAATGAACGAATGGTCTGAGCTTGTTCATTTTTCAGACTGTCAATTTGATTACTAACTTTAAACTCTTTCACAATTATTTACACTTATTTATATTATATACAATTTCATTCGTTTCTTTACATATAAAATGTGAAGAATCTTTGCTTACATATAAGTGCCTATCACTAATCTCTCAGCGTGGGAATGGGAAACAACCCTGAGCCTGAAATTGAGATGTGGCATCTTCGCGCCTTGGAAAGCACAGAGTAAGTATTGGACAAAAAAATCAAAGCAGTGATCTGGTTTACATGTAAATATCTATCAGCCTATCCCTGATCTCTCAGGGTGGAATGGGACATAGCCCTGACCCTAAAGTTAGGATGTGGCATCTTCCCGCCTTGGAAAGTATAGCGTGAATATAGCACTGAAGTTGACACTAGCTTCCCAACTTCATAAGTCAGAAAATTATTTCCGATTTTTTACACAAAAATGGCCTTGAAGTGAACCCTCCACAAAAATTTTGAATGTTTAAACGGCCTCTGTCGTACAAATGTTTCGCCTATTAAAATTTGCGAATAAGAGCATATTGGCACTTTAAGAACAGGGCAATACGCTGTGATGATATAAATAAATAATAATAATCAAATATTTCATCACTGCTCTTTACCTATTTTTGAACCGTTGAGGGTGCTTCAGCTACAATGAGAGATCACCATACGGGTCACTTTTATATTATTTTAAATAAATAATCATCTTGAGTATGCTAATTAATTTTTATTCACAATCACAAATCTCAGTAAAGACAATAGATTAATAAATATACAGGGCGCTTAGGAAGTATGGCAAGAATCATCTCGATAATTTATTATAACTACTAAAATTATCACAATATCATATTAAATTATCTATTATTACAATGTACATACAATGTAACAAAATTAATTCCACTTCCAATTCAAATCCACACAATTCAATTCCGGCAATGTTGCCATGACGTCAAAGCTTTTTCCCGTGGCCTTTGAACGATGTTAATATGGTTTTGTTTGGACACTTGTGAATAAAAATAGCCGACTGTTGCATTGGCACTACTCGTGGGTATATGTACATATGATATCTTTAGATTGCCAACTAGGAAACATACAGACACTTGTAGATATTACTGACCTCATTACAGGAAATTAATTTGAAAAATAAGTGGGTATTGTTGGCAACAGGCACAAAAATGTAACAACGAGCCAAAAATGACAAAAAGCGTTAGTGATGTAGGAGACAGTTATTGATTAGTTTGATATTTGAGATCAATTAGTGTAAAAATTAAAAAAAAATATAGCGCTATATTTGAGTAGTTAAAAATGTAATAATATTGGAAAATAATTTCAGTTTTTGTTCAATCCTGCTATTGAAACTTGGTGTTTCTTACTTGGATACAGAATTTGATTGAACCCTTCTATTTTGTTCACTCAACTTATTCCTATGGTAATGGGCCAGTGAGAGATGTGAGCGAAAGTTAACTTTATTCACAATCATAGTAATATATCGATTCCTAACATTTAACAGCTGCAATGACAATCTCTTGGGTGGGATATAACATATTTCAATTCCACCCCACGGCTTGGAAATGTTTAGGTATGGGTTGATTAGCAACATTATCATTCATCCCTATAATAAAATTTTAATTGAGCTGTCAAAATATAATAACAAAATTAAAGGTTATAATTCAAAGATTTATTCTGAAAATTATTAATTTAAAAAGAGAATGATTGTGAATAAAATAGTATACATAACTCGGTGGAAGTTTCATTACAGCCTCGCACTGTATCTCACCTCGAGGCTTCGCCTCTCGGTAATATACATAAACTCTCGGCTGTAATGAAACATATCCCACCTCGGATGTAATATAGTATTCGTCCACACACTTGCTATTACCGAAAATAAGCTACGTTAGAATTCATAACATTTATTTACTTATATGAAAATTACATACACAGTTTTTTTTTAATCTTTAAAACCCCTCAACAGGATTAAATCCCAATTACAGAGTGGGTTCACATCACAAACATCCATGCCTTAGTGGGATTCGAACCCAGAACCCCGAGCGCACACATGACTAAGGAGCGTTGCTCTAACCATTGAGCCACCGGAGCCGACAGTTATTGAAAACAGAGCACAGAGCGTTTACTTAAGGTCGCCGTCGAATACATTCCAATCGTAATTCCGTTCGTTTGATTGAATGAATTATTATTATTATTATAGAATTATTTTTCAACTTGAAAATAGAGAAATTATAGGGAGCCGCGTTTTTCTCTAGATATGTTCTGTATGTACTCGTAGTATAAATATAAACCCTAATTATATTTATAAAAATGCAATTATTTTTGAAACCAAAATTAAATACTGTTTGTTCTTGAAGTATGAAAGGATTAAAATAATGCAGTGTAGAGAATAGAGATATTTCCCGGCCAGTACGTACTAGACTAGCCTCCAAGCGACGTATTAACGCTCGCGCTAGCCGTAATTTTAAAAACTTGCTCTTAGAAATTTTAGCGCCTCTCCTTGCGATTGTAGCGCTAGTGATCCGCAGTGGATGAGTTTGTCAAGCCCAATCGACGGCGACCTTAATTTGAACATGTCAGCAAGTAATATTTTATCTCAGTGCCTTCCACAGTACCTTACTTCGATTACCTTTAACCAGGCTAATTTTCTTACTGGTATTAGTGCCCGCTTCACTTTTTAACTATGTTTCTTTTGCATTCTACTTTATTGGTCACAGAACATCGTCTTTATCTTCTATGGAAACTAATACATTACTATTAATATTTATTTAAATTTCGGCCTCTACCGGTTTCGGCATCTCCTATGCCTTCTTCAGGCGCTACAATTGATACAATTACAAAAATCTGTTGTGGCCAGCACAAAACCTCTCGCCATTTTCATTTTATCTTGCATAGGGCGCGAGCAGTTATGCGACTTTGTTGGCCTTAGCAAGCAGATATGGGGGCCCGTGCCAGAATGACAGCTGGTAATATACATAGGTGTCAAGTTTAATAAGTTTTCATTCGAAACATTATGATTTTCCAAATCCATGTGGATTATTTTCCTCGACAAGTATATTCCATACTAATGGATGACAAATAAACAGAATATTATGAAATTTTGAATGAAAAATTATGACATATGACAATTGTGACATCTATGTAAATAACTACTAGCCGTCATTCTGACACGGATACTCATATTTGCTTGCCAAGGCCAACAAAGTCACATGGCTGCTCGCGGGCGTATAAGTAACGAATTTAACATTTCTTGTACACACAAATAATTGAAATTGTTTCTCTTCTTTCGTTCTATGAGAATTTTTATCCTACTATTCTAATATGTTCAAAATACTTCAAAATCATTGACGGTATTAGCGGTATTTCTTAAGGATATATGTAATATTGACATACCTGCAATTTAAATAAATATTTAATTAACAATACAATAATATATATTAAATGTACTCATACCTCTCAGAACGGACACTAGACTTTTTGCATTTATTTGTCAATTACAAATTTTTTAATATCGCACCTGTTTTTCTGCCAACGAGATTTATTACAATAGATTATTCTATATTATTATATACTATATCTTCAAACCTATAGGAGATATGATAAAAAATTTAAATGTGTCAGATTGAGAATTTAATTATCTTTAATATTTGTAGTAACAAATTTTCAAAAAATAATATTTAGAAATTTTTTTTTTAGAAACTACCACTTCCTGTTGTCCAATTGTTACCAGAACCTATTCAACTCTTCCCATTACTGTAAGATTGAGGAATCCGTAGTCAAACAGGTCTTTACTCTTATAGAATTTGAGAAATCATGTCTCCAACAACCTCACACACACACATCCACACACACACATCCACACACACACACACACACACACACACACACACACACACACACACACAGACATCATTGTAAAAATGTTAAAATCGGATTCTATGGACCTTAAATCGTGCTTATTCAATAAAATCTGGTAACGCGATTTTCAGCATGAATCCAATACCTCTCTTAGCGAGAGGTAAAAAAGAGCGTTTCTGATAGGTAAAACGCTATTACATTTGTTTGTGATATTGTATTAAATCCATAGCAATTACTATAAGGACGTAACTTTTCTAAAATTTTAAATTCGATTTGCTGTTATAAAATGTACAATGTTATTACTAAATTGAATGTAGACTCTCTATACGTTTATTTCAAACATTATTGCCTGAAACTAATAGAGCATTTTTGCGCATGGAAAACAGTTTTTCAATATTAAACGCCAATGGCTTGCTTTTTGTGTTACAGTCTATATATAAAAGATCTGATGTGGCCAACACATTACTTCCCCGTTAATTAAAGATGTCCGATCAAGGTCATCTGTATCATGAACGAATTAACAAATTGGCATACATTTATATTTCTCATTTGCAAAGACTACAAGCCTATGCGATAAGGATAGATATAACGCAGTGTCTTTCAAAAATTCATATTGTTTCGATGTTAGGACATTCCTTAGTAAAAAGATGCTCGTTGTTGACAATACTTTCCCTGAAACGTAAGTTTATTTATTAATTCAGATAGGTATATTACCTTGATTCATCCATACGAATAACATTATTTTCTGTCAGTATCACTCACACTGACACTGACTATGTCAGTATCTCATTTCTCACATATTTGGTTTTACATTTGCTAATAAACTTAGAAATTGACTTAGTTTTGAATTTTGAATGTTTTACTTTCGTAAAATAATTAAAAAAGAATGTAGAATATACGAGGGTCATTCAATAAGTAAAGAGACAAATGGCTATAGCTCAAAAACGGTTTATTTCAATCTTTCAAAATTAAGGCTATTTATCAACATAATCACCCCCCACAGTTTTGCACTTGTCCCGTCTTTCTTGCAGCTTCCTAATTCCCTAGGCGAAGAATTCTTTCGATTTATCCCGAGGCCACTTTTGCACCGCTTCCTTAACTTCCTCATTGTTAGCAAATCTTTTTCCACGTAGGGCGTCTTTGAGTGGTCCAAACAGGTAAAAATCAGATGGGCCAAGGTCGGGACTGTAGGCAGGATGAGGTAAGACCTCCCAACCCAATTCTTGAAGCTTATCACGGGTCAACTGGGCTGTATGAGGGCGGGCGTTATCGTGCTGAAGAATGACTCCTTTTGACAAGAGTCCACGGCGTTTGCTCCTGATAGCTGGTCTAACTTTGTGTTCTAGCATCTCAGAGTAGTATTGGCTATTGATAGTTCTCTGATCTTCAAGGAAATCGCAATAGACTGGACCCTGTGAGTCCCAAAAGATGGTCAGCATCACTGGACGTCCACATCGGGGTTCATCACCTACACTTGTTCGGCCACTTTTAAACCGATCAACCCACTTGTAAAAATTCGCACGGTTCATACAACTTTTACCGTACTGTATTAACATTCTAGAAAAAATTTCACTTGGTTTTACACCTTCTGCGACTAAAAATCTAATGACTGAGCGCTGCTCTTCTAAGGTGCAATCTTCTAGTGGACTTGCCATGGTGAACTGAAAATTTTGAGGTTATGTTGACAAAATGATGAAACAGCTGATCAGAGTATATCCCAAGGTTGCCAACTAACACCCCTGAAAAGATTGTACACATTCATTGAATAGTTTTAAAATTATAGAATTTGTCTCTTTACTTATTGAATGACCCTCGTAAATGTCAAAATTTTAAAAACTAATCTGTTCTTAATTCTATCGGTTATTTCAAAAATAAATTGATTTGTTTGTTATCTTATAAATTGTTTCAGTTCATATTTTATTTACAACATATATTTATTTTTATTTTATAAATAAATATAAATATCGTCACGGCATATTACCCCTGAGTGTACGAATCTTGTTTTGTACACAGATTTCGGTATTGATGATGATGATAATATATTTGCACCATACGGGCGTTTACCAGGCGTCATCTCATGGGCACTCATTTCTGGCGTGGAGAGTGCACCACAAGGGTTAATTTTGTGCCATTTAAAATTCAAAATATTTAGCGTCAGTTGGGATCAAACTCGTTCCTCAGATTTGCGACTAGACACTCAGACACGCGGCCACGAAAATTAAATATTATTTTCTTTTGTTTGATTCGTTCCGTTTCAATTAATTTTTATTATATTTCAAATTGAATTTAGAAATTATTTTAATATTGCCAGAAAATTCTAAAATTAATTTGTGGTGTCTTCAAGTATTTCACAGTAGATTTAAATTCCAGAAATGCATTTTTTGTTAAGAAAAGAGAAATTTATTATAATTTTTATATTATTTTGTGTAATAGTATATTAGAAAGGATTACCAAAAATTCAACAGCATGAAATTATTTATTGTTTTATTAATTATTGTAATAAATGAATACAAAATACCATATCTTAAGTGCTGACATTCATGTATTAAACAAAATCTTTTTCTTTACATGATATTTTATTACAGCTTATAGCTCCCACAGATTATTTCCCAAACTGGGTGTATGGTAAATTACAGTTGATCCCGCTAAATTGTAAAATATTATTGACAATTCGTTTGCTGGGCAATAAATCAAGAACTGACTGTCAGATGATTTTATCATATATATTTGTTAGGTTAAGTTAGGTCAAGTTTTATTTGTTATATAAATTTTAAACTTCGTTAGCCAAATCTTTTAGTAATAATATATTTTGAATTTTATAGTCTACTGAGTTTCAGCTTTCAATTTACTTCAAAAAATCCAAGAAAGTTCAATCATAGAACTTTCTGTCTCAACAATATAATACAGCACGGTGGGATTTTCCACCATAGTAACAAATTAGAACATCATGAACCTATTATATTACAACTAGGCCAAGAATGTATGATAGACTATCTAATCTACAATCAAAGTTTTAAAATAGTTATTAGTTTCTAAAATATTCTAGTTTTTAATTCCTTTAACATGCACTCTAGTCCAAAATATGACTACTTTCAAAACTTCTAGTATTGCCTTTTTGAAATCCGGAATCCATTTTCAAATAAATTAATCAAGAAAATAATTAAATAACAAAAGTAAACCAAATAATATTACATATTTGAATTTATCATGCCATGATCGGTAGAAACTACTTGTGTAAGAAAATGAAAGATATGTTGAATCAAGGGTGAACGATACAGGCCTGAATGCTCATTTCGTGACGTCACTGCGAGCCTCTCGTTGTGACGTGACGCCTCTAATGAGCATAGGAAATATGCGGAATTTTAAACAAATAGGCTTGGAAAATGTGATTTATAAATATACACAATTCGTAAATAACTATTCAAATATTATATAATTACCATTTTATTTACATAACTAAAAAAAATAATGAAAAACGAATTAGAAATGGAATAAATATACGAATACAACGTACGTTTCACATTAAATTATTTATTGTTGTTTAAATAATACAATAAATATTAGTTACAGAAACGCATTGTAATTTTATTTTTATTTCTAATCGAAACAATACTTAAATACGTAAATAATACTGAAAAATAAACAATGTCACATTTAATAATATTACTTTAACTTATAACTTAATTCATATATACTATACTCAAAGAAATAAATGTTTTAAAAACAAAAGATTTACTTTTCGATTCAAAAACTAATGAAAACAAAAGATATTACAATAGAATTAAATAAAATGTCGATTGAATTGAAGGTATAAAAAAATTAATACTTTTGAAAATTGTTTTTGATTTAAAAATATGGAAATTTTTTGGATTGAAGATATAATGCTTTTATTTTAAAAGAGTTTTATTTATCGTAACAAAAAATTTTAGAAATGAAACAGAAATGTTTCCTTTTCAATAATGCTTTTAAATCATAATATTCTGCATTTAGATATTATAGTGTATGAACTTTAAATTAAAAGCAAATGCTTTTAAATAACTACCAAATAATTAACAACGAAATGTTTCAATTTGAATACTTTATTTTCAGTACAAAATTCTTTACTATCAATTTAAATTGCTCTAAATTCAATTTGATATTTCTAACTTCACAATCAAAACCACTGACAATCATTTTAAATACAACAAAAATGAAATAAAATTATTTACTTTTAAGTCAAGTTCAATGTTGTTCTGCAGGAATACATTTTCTTATTCATTACTTAACCGGCATATACTTGCATTTTGCGTTGCATGGTTTGATGTATAGGTGCTGTCTGTATTGCATTCAGTGAATAAAGTAAAGTACAGTGAATAGGGTTAGTAAAATATGGATGATATTTATAAAATTTTAAATACAGAATGTCCAATTGAGAACAATTTTATTGTCCAGTTGAAAATATATCAAGTATACCTAATAATATACAAAATTTAGACAATGTCGCCAATATCGAAGTAGAATTATACAATATTTTAAAAGAAATTAAGGTGGAAGAAGCGTACGATTTTTTTACAAGGTAAGTTGTTCTATGTATAATTTTCTATCAAAAGTACTACTTCACTTGAAGTAAAATAAATTCTTTTTGGCTCATTTTTAAAAGAAATTTAGTTTGATTTTATCTGCAATTTATTTATTATTAAAGTATTTTTTTTTTGGTGTAGATGTTATTTCAAAATAGAGCAATGTTATCTTTATTTTATATATTGCAGGAATTACGTATACTTGAATACATTTAATAAAATAATTGCATTTGATACAGTTAAATAAAAATAAAGATTTTGAAAATATTAAGAACAAAAACACACAATATAGAATTATTTATTTTATAATAATTAAAAAAAAATCGCTATAATATACCGCACAAGAAAACCATACAGTAAAGCCTGATTTATAGATTGACACCCTGTTTACGCAACGCTACGTCCCCGTTAAATTTACGTTATGCACATACGTTAATGTGCGTCGCCTATGTATACAATATCTTACAAACATTTGGAGGTTATATATTTCGTTTGACAGTTTTACTGCAACATGTTTTTTGTTAAACTCTTAAAACTGAGATTTATATATATCATCACGGCATATTACCCATTGCTAGGTGTGCCAATCTGTTTTGTATACAAATATCTGTAATGATGAAATATTTCTACCGTGCGGTCGTTCACCAGGCGCCACTACACGGGCACTAAATAAAGGTTGAAAATTATTTTGAAAAGAGTCTTGTTGAACTTGCTGGTGTTTCTTATCATGACATCGTTGAATTTATTTCAAATCGTCATTTTTTTGTTCAATAATGCAGAGAATAATATTATGGACGCATATGGCACGATATGATTGGCTACCGTTTGGCCCGTTACCGCAAAACATGAATCAGCACCATCTTTTGCGTAAACGGACGCGTTCACGGAACGCCAACGGGATGTTATAAATGAAGCAGTCGTAAATAATATACAGTAGAACCTCTATTAACCGAAACAAGGGGGGGGGTTCGGATAACTAAAATTTCAGATAATAATTGATATACCATTTTTAGAGATTAGGAATAGTTCTTTGAAGTTTTAAGTCAAAGTAAATGAAGGCAATACTATACAATGTTAAAGTATTTTAATTTTTTGTACTGTACAGTATTTATAAAAAAAATCTGATGTGGCCAGCACAATACCTTCCGTCAATCCTGTGTATTATGTATAAATTCCATACATAAATTTTCTTGCAAAAGATTATAAATTTTTGGTATTATGTGATTCCCTTTTTGGCAACTGAATTCCATACTCCTGATAACAAACAAACCACATGAAATAAGAAAATTATGAAATTTGGATTGAAAAATTATAACACTTGTCAGTTATGGACATAATTAATTGCTGTCATTTTGCCACGGGTCAAAGTCATGTTACTGCACGCGCGCCATACATAAATTTTCTTGTAAAAGATCCTATATTTCCAGTAAAGTTATTTCATTAACAAACTATGCAAATTGCACTAGACACTGACATCTTCTTCTTTAGTTTTTCCCATTCGTTAGGGGGTCGCTATTTTTTATTTTCTTCTTCCACTCATTTTTGTTTTCCGTGTCGTCCTCATTCAGTTCCTTTTCTCTCAAGTCTTCTGCAATACAGTCTTTTTATCTTATATTTGGTCTTCCTATGTTTCTTCCACCTTCTATTAATATATTCATCTCTCCTCATGACATGTTCAAACCAATATGTAATCGTCTCTCTTATATCTAGAAACTTCTAACACTAGAGTTACTTCCCTTATTCTTTCATTGATTTCATTTTATTGATACTGACATCTGTCAATTTGAATTACCTGAATGTATTAGCAGTTTCCATGGTTAAGTTAGCATAGCTGGCTGAATTATGAAATTTATATAAAATTTATTATCGTTATTCTTCTTTAACTCTATATCTGTTGAATATCAAATATAAAATGCAATCAAATCGTATAGACAATAATATATTCTTTAAGTTATAATAACATTTAACTGATTTTTTCAAGAAAAACTGTTAATATCTTCAAATGAGGGTACTTCCGGTTGACCAATTATAACCAAAATCTAAACAGGTCTGCATATGGTTGTAAGGAAGAGGAATACGCAAGAATTGTAATTTTTGGAATTCTAGTATTGGAGATATCGTGCCCGAAAATGCGGTCGCACACACACACATACACACACACACATACACACACACACGCACACACGAACACACACATACACACACACACATACAGACATCATTGTAAAAATAGTAAAATCGTATTGTAAAGACCCTAAAACGTGCTTATTCAATGAAAACTCACCACCGAATTTTTTGACCAAAGACAATACCTTCCTTACCTAGAGGTGACGGAAGGTAAAAAGATGTTTCATAGTGTATATACAGTACTTTAACTATTCAGTAGGCCTATTTTTTTTTTTAAAGTCTTCTATTTTCTTTTGTTTTTTCTTTTGACAGCGTTTTATAGCTGCTATATCACGCCACCGTTTCGTTACCAGAACGTCAGAAGGCTTTCATTGGTAGCATCTTTTTTTTCGGTCGTTTCAGTTAAACGATATTTCGGTTAAAAGTGTTTCGGATAAGGGAGGTTTTACTGTATTCATATTTTGCGTTAGCGGGAACGTTAGCGTTACGTCAATCTATAAATCAGACTTTACACTCTACTCACTCTGACTGCTGCAACTTCAATGGTTGAATGTTTTCTCACCAGCGCAAGGTTAGCCTTACGCATGGAGCGGGGATGAGCATTCAGGCCTGTACTCCTGTGCGGCTTCGGTTGAGTGATATAGGCTGCCAGCTGCCAGTGACAATCAAATCTTGGACTAATAGCCGTTTGTACCAATATTTTAATTGGGAATTAAACAAAAATTAAATTAAAATCTACATTTATATAACATGTATATGATATACGTATAAAATCATTGATTTTAATTTAATTTTTGTTTAATTCCCAGTTAAATAATGGTGCAAGTGGCCATTAGAGTAGTTTTATTAAATCGCTTAGTATCCATACATAGACACGTATTTTAATTAATAACTGAAAGTTATTTGAAACATATTTTTATAATTGTTAGTTGAAATAGATTTGACTCAAATTATATGCGAATTCCACTGTTTTCGAATAAAATGAGCTTAACATCTTAGTCATAGAATATTTAAAAAAAAATATTACAGCTTAATTGATAACAATTAATAAATTGTCGAATTACATATCGCTTTCAATTAGTGACCGTATTCTGTTTAAAACAGTGAGCCCTGATCGCATAATTAATTACGTAAGTATATAATCAATGCTGTGACTGCTGTAAGCCTTACAGATTTGTAAACGGTATACCTCTAAATATTGAACAAAATCGCAACGAAGGCTGCCATTCTTAAATATAATTATTGAGATTTCAAATTATTCGACGTACATTATAATTTATAAGTAGGCAGTAGTTCAGTTGTTTATGTTCACTTGTTATATACAAAAGATATGAAAATACATATTCGGTGTCATCAATTGTAATTTATTAAAACACTGTTCATTTCTTAATAAAAGATCCGTTATACAATATTCTTGACTTATTGTTTCATTCCACTGACTAAAAATTCAACAGGTTATGGGCCCAGATCGCGTTTGAAACAATCCGTAGAAAGTGAACAGTCAGAAATTTTCATTTTAAGTGTAATTTTATAAAATGGCCGAATATATAGATGTGAAAAATATAAGCAAATTTAGTGGCTTAAATTTCCAAGCATGGAAATTTCAGATGCGCGCGATTTTTATTTCGAACGACATTTTAAGCATTGTCGATGGCAGTGAAACGAAACCGGAAGAAGATGCAGCCAAAAAATCATGGATAAGAAAGGATGCTAAAGCAATGTTTCTTATATCCTCTTCTATGGAAGCCATGCAGTTAGAATATTTGCTAACTTGTGAATCGTCAGCAGAAATGTGGCGTAAACTATGTTCCCTTCATGAACAAAGAAGTGAGACTAATAAATTATTATTATTAACAAAATTTCATGAATATAGGATGACATCAACTGACTCCGTCGTACAACATATAGCCAAAGTTGAAAACATGGCCCGTCAATTGAAGGATGTTGGGGAAGCCGTTTCAGACATCACAATAATGGCAAAAATCATTGGAAGTCTACCTTTAAAATATAATGCATTTGTAAGCGCATGAGACAGTGTAGATTCTGATAAACAGACTTTGGATAGCTTAACGACACGTCTTATAAAAGAAGAATCCAGAATGACTTCATTAGATGAGGTAACAAATGCTTTTGCTACAGTAAATGTTACAAAATCAGGCAAACATTTTGCTCCTAAAAAAGGAATTTCAAAAATCAAATATTGAGAAGAAAAATTGTGGTGATCTAGTAGTGATCAATGATCATATATTGTTTAATAAACAAATTAGTTATTGTCAATGTCATAAAACTGTATGTGTAATTTTGTTCAATAAAACCTAATTTACGGGTTTCTTTCATTACAATTTATTGAACAAAATATATAAAAGGAAATTAAAGAAGAAACACTTGAGATGGATAAATATTTGCGCCCCGAACGTTTTGATGTAGATCCTTCCTCGTCAGTGGATCAGTCGCCTCAGTGGACCCACTGGAAAAACACATTTGAAAATTTTCTAGCTGCCATCACTACTAAAGAAAAGCCTGTCGCAGGAGAAATAAAACTTAAACTTCTTGTGAACCATCTATCACCAGCCATATACGCCTACATCAAAGACTGTTCTGATTATGATATTGCCTTGTCTAGACTTGACGCACTGTTCTTAAAGACACCGAATGAGGTATATTCAAGACATAAACTTGCGAAAAGACGACAACAACCGAGTGAAACAATCGATCAATATCTGCAAGCCCTCAAATTACTAGCGAAGGATTGCCAATTTAAAGCGGTAACCGCGGAACAAAATGAAAAGGATGCAGTTAGAGATGCATTTATATCTGGGCTTTCCACACCGGCGATTCGACAAAGGCTACTAGAGAACAGCTCCCTTAGTTTAGACGAGGCACACAAACAAGCACGGTCTTTAGAGATGGCGCAATTACACAATGAGAACTATCATCAGCCAAATAGTAATACCTTTATTAATGCTGCTACATCAAATAACCGAAAATCAACTAAGAATGAACTGTGTTATTTTTGTGGTAACAAACGACATGACCGCAAAAATTGCCCGGCCGCCGGATCTACATGTATCAGCTGTGGCAAAAGAGGACATTTTGCTAAAGTATGCCTAAGTAGACAACAAAAGCAAACGGCTTTCGCCATACAAGCAACTGATGAAAATACTCAACCACAATCAGACGTATCACAGGCTCAATCCCAATTATCATCGTGCACTACTGCTGCTACGATCGATCTAAGTAAAGCCACTGTTAACATAATTATAAATGGACAGATAACAGCTAAAGCACTTATTGACACTGGTAGTACCGCCAGTTTCATAAATAATCGCATAGTAAATCGATACAATCTAAAAAAAATTCCATGCTCGCAAAAGGTTACTATGGCCACGACTAATTTGGTTTCAAAAGTTGACGGCATCTGTTCATTAGAAATTAAACTGCAAAGTCAAAAATTCAAGGTTGATTTGATGACAATGGACGGACTATGCGCTGATGTAATTCTCGGTCATGACATTTTGAAGATGCATAATACTCTTGAAATGTATTTTGGTGGACCACGGTCTCCATTGAAATTATGTATCTTAACATGTGCTGACATAGAACCGGTAAGTCTCTTCACAAATCTCTTACCTGAATGTAAACCAGTAGCTGTAGTAAAGTCAAGAAAATATTCAGAAGACGACATGCGATTTATTAGCTCCGAGATAAAGAAATTACTAGCAGATGGAATAATTGAACCAAGTCTATCGCCTTGGAGGGCGCAAGTTCTAATTACTTCAAACGAAAATCACAAAAAACGAATGTGTATCGACTATTCACAAACAATAAACAAATACACACAGCTCGACGCTTATCCTTTGCCAAGTATTGAAGACATAATTACGAAAGCAGCGAAGTTTCGAATCTACAGCAAAATAGACTTAAAAAGCGCCTACCATCAAATCCCGATTTTAAAACGTGACAAACTTTATACGGCGTTTGAAGCAGAAGGAAACTTATACCAATTCCGCAGAATACCATTTGGTGTCACAAATGGAGTAGCAGCTTTTCAACGTGCAATCAATAATATCATTTCCAAAGACAACTTACAAGGGGTATATGCTTATCTTGATGACATAACTGTATGCGGAGTAGATCAAGCTGATCATGACATGAAACTGGAAAAATTTTTCGATACAGTTACACGTTACAATCTTACAATAAATTTTGATAAAAGTGAATTATCGAAAAGAGAAATACAAATCCTAGGATACAACATATGTAATGGACAAATTAAACCAGATCAAGAACGTTTACGTCCCCTTCTAGAATTACCAATACCCTCCGACTCTGCCTCGCTCCGACGAACTCTAGGTTTCTTCGCCCATTATTCTAAATGGATTCCCCGGTTCTCCGACAAGATACACTCCCTTGTTAAACAAGAGGCATTTCCATTATCCTTAGATGCCATTACATCTTTCAAAAATTTAAAGGAAGAAATAGCGAAATCTGTTATTAACGCAATTGATGATAAAGTACAATTTACAGTGGAAACAGACGCGTCAGACTATGCTATTGCGGGCATATTATCACAGGAAGGCAGGCCCGTGGCATTCTTTTCGAGAACTTTAACCAATAGCGAACGTAATCATCCAGCGATCGAAAAAGAAGCTGCTGCGATTGTTGAATGCCTAAGAAAGTGGAGACAATTTCTAGTGGGAAAATCATTCCGACTGATCACAGATCAGAAGTCGGTAGGATTCATGTTTAACCAAAAGCACTCGTCGAGAATAAAGAACGACAAAATACAAAGGTGGAGGTTAGAACTATCGAATTACAACTTTGATATTGTGTACCGACCGGGAAAAGACAATGTGGTAGCCGACACATTATCTAGATCTAGAGCGAACGTTGTAGCAACAACAGTAACTACCGACGCATTAAAAGAGCTGCACAGAAACCTTTGCCACCCAGGAATCACAAGGATGATTCATTGGATAAGAAGTAAGAACTTGCCTTACTCCGTCGAAGAAGTAAAACGGATTATTTCAAACTGTGCTATATGTGCAGAAATAAAACCGCGATTTTATAAACATGGGGGAAAACTAATTAAAGCAACGGCACCACTAGAACGAATTTCAATTGATTTTAAAGGACCTTTGCCCAGAGTTGGCATGGGAAACAGTTATATCCTCACTATTGTAGATGAGTATTCGCGATTCCCATGGGCTTTCCCATGTCAAGACTTAACTGTCAACACCGTAAAAAACAAGCTGACTGAATTGTTCTCTATATTTGGAATGCCAACATATGTACACTCAGATCGTGGTACATCATTTTTTTCAAGCGACTTGAAACAATTTCTTCATGAAAAAGGTATAGCGACGAGTTATACAACGCCATACAATCCACAAGGCAATGGTCAAACTGAGAGGTTTAATGGAACGATCTGGAAGACAGTGCAATTGGCTTTGAAGAACAATGGCCTGCCGATAACTAAATGGGAGTTGGTATTAACAGAAGCATTACACTCAATAAGATCACTCTTGTGCACGGCCACTAACTGCACACCACACGAAAGAATGTTTTCACATCCCCGAATGTCTTCTAATGGACAGTCAATTCCGACATGGCTCATAACTCCAGGGCCAGTTCTGATGCGCAATCACTACAGAACTAGCAAGTACGACCCGATGGTAGAAGAGGTAGAATTGATGGAAGCCAATCCTCAACACTCACGCGTTAGACTACAAAGCGGGAGAGAAATGGTGATTTCTAATCGACATTTGGCTCCAGCCGGAGAGGCGCAAAATAGAATGTTGTCTCATCAAAGCATGGACACTCCCAATCCAACTCCGATTCCAATGGCCACTTCAAATCCGACTCCGACTACATCTCCAACATCGATTCAAAACAACAAGTCCGAAACCATGCAAAAAGGAGGATCAAATTCTGTTCCCGAATTATCTGAATTTATAACGGAACCAGAGCCCGCTGCGAGTTCTACATTAGATACGGATTATGGCCCACGGCGTACAGAGAGATCACGTCACAGACCAGCATATTTAAATGATTACGTAGCGAAATAAAGAAGCACGGGAGAATGTGGTGATCTAGTAGTGATCAATGATCATATATTGTTTAATAAACAAATTAGTTATTGTCAATGTCATAAAACTGTATGTGTAATTTTGTTCAATAAAACCTAATTTACGGGTTTCTTTCATTACAAAAATGTAGAATGTTTTTACTGCCACAAGAAAGGGCATGTAATTAAATTTTGTAAAAAGAGGCAAAATGCCAAATATTCTTCTAATAATAATCGTCCAGGAAATACTAGTGCTTTTTCAGCCGAAACATTTTTTCAAAACCAGCATCTCACCGAGAAATGGTATTTAGATAGTGCTGCTTCCAAGCACATGACATTTCAAAAAAAAATGGTTTCAAAATTTTGTCAACTGTCAGAATGATTATGTATCTTTTGGTGATGGATCAACTTGCGAAGTTAAAGGAAGAGGAACCGTACATATTAAGCGTGAAGTAGACGGACAGTATTTTGATGGAATACTTGAAAATGTTCTTTATGTACCATCTTTAAAAAGAAACTTATTTTCAGTGGGAGCATGTGTCAGAAAGAACTATGACGTTAAATTTAAACAAAATTCTGTATATATCTGCAAAAATAAAGAAGTGATGATTTCAGGAGAACTACAGGAAAACAATCTGTACCAAATGAAGATTAAAGTATTACCTAAAAATGAAGTAAACGTAGTGACAACCTCACAATTGCAACTCTGGCATGAACGTTTAGGTCATATAGGTTTAAAATCATTGCGAGAAATGGCCAAACAGGGCCACATTAGTATTGAAGAAATTCCTACTAACTACGAATTTTTATGCGAGGCATGTCAACTAGGTAAACAACACAGACTTCCCTTTGAAAATGTTGATAAAAGGAGCATAAAACCAGGTGAGCTAATCCATACATATGTAGGGGGACCTATGCAACAAGAATCTATTGGGGGATCGAGATTTTATATAATATTTAAAGATGACGCTTCAGGATTTACAAACATATATTTTACGAGACATAAGTCTGACGTTTATGAAAAATTTAAGGAATTTGCCAGCTTAATAATGAATAAATTTGGACATTCTGTTAAAATTTTACGATCAGACAATGGCTTAGAATATATAAATAATAATATGAAGAACTATTTTAGGACTAAAGGAATTCAGTTAGAAACAACAGCTCCATTTACGCCGGAACAGAACGGATGTTCTGAAAGACAAAACAGGACATTAGTCGAAAAAGCAAGGTCCATGTTACATGCTAAGGAACTTCCAATAAAATTATGGGCAGAAGCCATGAACACTGCCGTTTATCTATACAATAGGACTCCATCAGCAGCAAACAAGAATTTAATTCCTTATGAAGTGTGGACAGGAAAGAAGATCGACGTGATGCATTTAAAAGTATTTGGAAGCATCGCTTTCGCTCACGTTGCAAAGCAACTCCGAAAGAAATGGGACCCAAAATCAAAGAAAATGTTATTCGTAGGATATCAGTCAGAATCGAAAAATTATCGACTCTTTGATCCAGAAACTGACAGAGTAAATATTTCACGTGATGTCATATTTCAGGAGGATAACTTGAATATATATCCGTCAAATTCTCCTGAAAATGGACTCATTCTTCCCTTATCAGACTCAAACATCAAAAATAGTCAAACAGATGACAATGACAATGTCAGTAATGACAATGACAATGTCAGTAATGACAGTGACAAAGTCAATATTGACATTCAGGACGAAAGAAACAATACTTCAAAAATTGAACTTCGTGATCGAAAAAATCTAAGGAAACCTGCAAGATATGAGGTGAATTTTGTTGCATGCGAACCTCAAACCTATGAAGAAGCAATTTCTGGACCTCATTCGAAGCAGTGGGAGATAGCAATACAAGAAGAATTATCTTCTCATGAGAAAAATCATACGTGGCGGATGGAACCACTACCAGAAGGAAGATCTACTGTGGGGTGCAAATGGGTATTCAAACTGAAGACAACGCCCTCGAAAACTACTCCAAGGTTCAAGGCTCGGCTCTGTGCAAAGGGCTACACTCAGAAAAGCGGCATCGACTATGAAGAAATTTTTTCTCCAGTTGCCAGGTATGAATCTATACGTACATTACTAGCAATAGCCGCACAAGAAGATCTGAAGTTAGCGCAGTTCGACGTGAAGACAGCGTTCCTGCACGGTGAGCTGAAAGAGACAATATATATGGACGTACCCGAAGGTGTAGTGAGTAAAAATGACAATGTTTGTAAACTTTTAAAATCAATTTACGGTTTAAAACAAGCTTCACGTCAATGGAACAACAAATTTGACACATTTTTAAGACAATTTAATCTTGTTCCTAGTTGTGCTGATCCCTGTGTTTATCGTGGAGTTATCAAAGACAAATTTATATTTTTAGCCTTGTATGTAGACGATGGTTTAATCTTAGCTAAAACACAAGATACGATCGATGAAATCCTTAGTTTTTTGAGGCAGTCTTTTGAAATAACAGAATGTAACTTATCATCATATGTAGGTTTACAAATTAAACAAGATGAAGTAAATCATTCAATATTTATTCATCAAAAGGATTACATCGAACGTGTTCTTGCACGATTTAACATGATTGATGCAAAACAATTAAATGTTCCCATAGATTGTCATTCATTTGCTTCACTAATGGACACTAGATATAATATAGACAATAAAAACAATATATTTCCATATAGAGAAGCAATTGGATCTCTAATGTTTTTGGCACAATTAACAAGACCAGATATTATGTTTGCTGTTAGTTTTCTAAGTAGATTTTTAAATAGTTTTACAGTCATACACTGGAACGCAGTAAAACGAGTTTTTAGATACCTAAAAGGGACCAGTGATTTGGGAATCTGCTACAGAAAGACAGAGTGCAAGAAATTAATAGGATATGCCGATGCTGATTTCGCTGGAGATGTTTTGACTCGACGCTCTACGACAGGCTACCTATTTTGCTTGTCAAATGGACCAATATCATGGTGCTCACAGCGGCAGAGACTCGTGGCGCTTAGCACAACCGAGGCGGAGTATATTTCAGCGAGTACAGCAGCTAGAGAAACTATATGGCTCCGACAGCTTTTATTAGATATTGGATATCCATGTGTTGACGCTACAATTTTGAAAGTAGATAATCAGAGTGCTATTAGAATTGTAAAAAATCCCGAGCTTCATAAACGTAGTAAACACATAGATATTCATTATCATTTCATACGTGAAAAATTTATAAATAATATTTTAAATGTTGAATATGTAAGTTCTGAAGAACAATGTGCCGATTTTCTAACAAAAGATAAACTTATATATCTACTAAAGAAAATTGGCATGTGTAGATCAAATTATAATGCACTTGAATAGTGGGAGTATTGAGATTTCAAATTATTCGACGTACATTATAATTTATAAGTAGGCAGTAGTTCAGTTGTTTATGTTCACTTGTTATTTTATATTTATATTTTATATTTATTTATTTATCGATCCAACAGGATTCAAGATCCCAATTACAGGACGATCATATGACATACAAATACAGAAACGAATGAGTTGAACAGTAAATACATATAAGAAATTTAACAAGTGACTTATTACAACAAAGAAACGAATGAGTTGAACAGTAAATACATACAAGAAATTTACCAAATGACTTATTACAAGAAATATTTTAATAAGATATTCTTAAATTTAGAAAAGGAGTCGCCAAATATATCAATGTCAATAATACATGATACACTGTTATATGCTACACAGAGTTGTCTTATTGGAGATTTCAATTCATAATTAGTCCTAGCTGTTTTACAAAGAAATGGTACTTTATTTCTTGAAGTGACGCGTGGAACGTGAAATGGTATTAGCTCAAGACTACATGGGTCATCAATACAATTATTAATTAATTTGTATAAGTAGAGAGATAATTGTAAATTTCTTCTGCTTATATACAAAAGATATGAAAATACATATTCGGTGTCATCAATTGTAATTTATTAAAACACTGTTCATTTCTTAATAAAAGATCCGTTATACAATATTCTTGACTTATTGTTTCATTCCACTGACTAAAAATTCAACAATAATATTATATCAATATACAAAAATAAAAGTGTTTCTGTCAGTTTTTTACAGTATTGAATGGAACACGGTCATTATATGAAGTTTCATAAAAAAATAATTAAAAAATAGTAATAGAGGACTACATTGTGAATTTTCACTTTTCGAAAACAACAATAAAAAATAATTCTTGTCGCTTACATCTTGTGTTTATTTATACATAAATCTGAACTTTACGCTACTGTAATTTAGTCAAATTAGAGTATACTTGGATAATCAACGTTGTACAACATTAATTAGAAGCGTTTAATTAATCTAATATTCTCTCTTACTTAATTTCCCTATTCAAATTACTTTCTTTTCTGTAACATGTCTTTCAAAAACACTGTGTGAAATTGTTAATAATCGCATTGTCTATTCCTAATATCTTGATCATGGGAATTTTCTTCATAGAAGAATAAATAACAAAAAAGAAAGCAGAAATTTATTCTTCTAAGAGTAATAAAAATGGAATATATTTTCTTAATGTGCAAAAGTGCACAGAAGAGCGAAAATGTAACCAAATTTCTATTAAAATTGTGACAGCCTAGTTGCCAAGTTTTCAAAAATAACTCTACCCTAACACAATTTTAATCTTTCTGATAGCAGTCTGCCAGTTACATATCCGGAAAATAAAAAATCGTGGAGCAACCCAAAAATCTTATTCTCTAGTTAAGACGGTAGAATAAATTTATCTAATAGATAGTAAACTGCTACTTTATCTGAACTTGGAACAACCGGACCTTAATGTTATTATAAATATTAAAGAATATCTTACTCTCTATACGATATGATTGTATTTTAAGCTTCATATTCATTTAATTTAGAGTTAAAGAAATTAAATTTCATAAAGCAGACAGCTATGCTATGACCATGGAAACAGCTAGATACTAAATTAAGAAAATCCTGATCGACAGATGTCAGTGTAAAGTGCAATTGATATACTAGTCCAAACATTTTTAACAAATTATAAAATTTACAAAAATGGTTAAAAAAATTACAAAATTATTTCAGCTTCTTTAAATATGGACTTGAAACTTTAAAAACTGTGGGCCAAATAACTGGTGAAAATAGTTCGACCAGCATTTTAGGTTATCTTCTACTCCAGATTTAGCTTGTACTGCGACCTTTTGCTTTTGGCACAATGAAAACCAACTTCGTAAACATACAATGCGTACAGTAAAACCTACCTTGCAAGAAATATAGGACTATACTCACAAGAAAATGTGCAGGGTTTAGGGATACAATCCCTAATAGAATTAAAGCTGGTATTAGTAATAAAAGCGATGTAACCTAATATTAAATGGCGGAATATTTGAACATGTTCAGTTTTGGTAAACTTAAATTCTATATTTTGAACTAGTCCAAAGAATTTCTAGAAATTTCTCACTATTAATATGAGTTTGGCCTCGTAGTATGTTCGTTTTATAATTTTGCTGGAAATACAGAATCTTTTGCAAAAAACTTTCTGTATGGAATTTGTACAAAATACATAAAACTGACGTAAGGTAATGAGCTGGTAACATCAGATTTTTTATATTCTAGAATAGAGCATTGTAGAAAGAATAATATGTCGCAGAGGTGAAAATATATTAAAATCAAACAATATGATTCTAGAAAATAGGTCTTTTTCATGAGATAAAAGTTGAAAGAAATGTATTAAATGTGGCTGAATCCCAGAAGCTTGTGTTCGTTTTACAATGAATATAGAACTAATTTTTAATTAATGTAGTGTAAATATTAATTAGTCATAACTGTCATCTCATTTATTAAAAATTATATTCAGTTAAATGAATTATGCTGGAATTAGAAATGAATTTTAATTTATGATCCGAAATACTATGAAATATTACACTATAAATTAGTTATTTATGGCATAAGTGAGTTATAATAATAGCATATAAGATAGTTGAGTTGATAATAGTATATTAGAACGAGTTTTATGTTTCTTGGCACGCGTTAAAGTGACAAGTGACAAGTGCGAAAAAAGGCTTATAAAATGAGCCCTTTATACTATTTTTTTTTTCATATTTTGCGTATTTCATATACTAAAATATTTTAAAAAATCTGATGTGGCCAGCACAATACCTTCCGTAAATCCTGTGTATTATGTATAAATTCCATAGGTACATAAATTTTCATGCAAAAAGTTCTAAATATCCAGTAAGATTATTTCATAAACAAACTATGCAAATTGCACTTGATCCTGACATCTTCTTCTTCTTCTTCTTCTTCTTTAGCTTTTCCCATTCGTTAGGGGGTCGCTATTTTTTTATTTTCTTCTTCCACTCATTTCTGTTTTGCGTGTCGTTCTCATTCAGTTCCTTTTGTAACACTTGAGTTATTTCCTTACCGTATCTTTCCGTGTCTTCCCAAACATGTACTTCAACATCCTCATCTCTGCCACATTCATTTACTTTTCATTGATACTGACATCCGTCAATTTGAATTATCTGAATATATTAGAAGTTTCCATGATTAGCATAGCTGGCTGATTTATGAAATTTAATATCTTTATAATTCTTTAACCCTATATCTATTGAATATGAAGTATAAAATGCAATCAAATCGTATAAAGAATAATATATTCTTTAAGTTATAATAAAGTTAAATGTCAATAAATCATATTTAACTGTTAAATCCTCAAATGAGGGCATTTCCGGTTGATCAATTATAACCAAAATATAATCACTTGTTCTTCTGGATATAAACTTGAGGAATCGAAAAAAATATAATTTTTGGAATTGTGGGATTGAAGTTATGCGATCCGAAACTTTCGTCACACACACACACACATACACACATACAAACAGACATCATCGTAAAAATGGTAAAATAGGGACCCTAAAATATGCTTATTCATTAAAAACTCATCTTTGAATTTTTTGACCAAAGATAATACCTTCTTTACATAAAGGTTACGGAAGGTAAAGAATAACATATGCAGTTAGAGACGATTAATCTTTAGAATGAATGAAGTCGTAATATACTCTTATTTAAAATGAAATTCCAAAAAAAAAGGTTACCGTTCGGTAGAAATATTCAAAATAATCCTCACAGCACTTGATACAGTATCCGCGAAAAATACTAAGTCCAAAGGGCAACAGGTTTAATGCTTAAATAGGGAAAACAAATACAGGATTTTTACGCCCTTCATATTATTTTCTAATGGGTGACACTATATGTCAAAAGAAGACGAAAAACGTTAAATCACATTAGTAAAAGTTTTATAATAAAAGATTTATTAATTATTTTAGTTACTTGTTTTCCCTACTTCAATACTTCAACCAGACATCAGCACTTCGATATTTTTCCCCAATAATAATTACATTCCAAAGTAAATCTCGAAAAAATCTCCCCGCAGTGAATGTGTTAAGACAAACTCTTCTTTCTTTTATACTTATATTTTAACGAAAGCTGATACATTTCTCCATCTGCTTATATGTATTTCACGGAATGGTTCATACGTCAATTACTATTTCTTGTTACATTTTTCTCTCTCTGTAAGACTATATGTTTTGACATATTTTTGTAGTCGTCCACCCGCATACAACACGTAACATGTGTCTTTAGTTTTGGCAATGAACACTTGAGGAAGAGAAACAACAGATGCCGAGTTTTCTGGCACCAATTGCTACGAATGACAGCCAGAAATACATCATTAGTAATTAAAACTTAACATGGTTGTTGATAGGAAGATTATGATTCTCATTTTTACAATTGCTCGTATTATGTAATTGATAAATTGGGGTTGCCAATAAATATTATTTTTAATGAAGAAAAAAATAGAAAATTTTCAATATGAAGATTAAAATATTCAAATAACTTAAATTTTCATTTGTGTCAAATAATTTATTTATTCAACAATATTAATATTGTCCCCTACAAAGTATTCGCCATTAGATATAATAAATAATGCATATATGTCAACGTTATTTCCAGTTTGCAAATCATTTGAGGATACCAGTGTAAAAAGAAGGCACTGAGACAGTTCCAATATCATATGAATTTCAAATTTGTAGTCAGATATATTAAAAATCTGTTGTGGCCAGCACAATGTATAAATTCCATACATAAATTTTCTTGCAAAAGATTCTAAATTTCCAGTAAAATTATTTCATATACAAACTATGCAAATTGCACTTGACACTAACATCTTCTTCTTCTTTAGCTTTCCCCATTCGTTAGGGGTCGCTATTTTTTATTTTCTTCTTCCACTCATTTATATTTTACGTGTCGTTCTCATTCAGTTACTTTTCTCTCAAGTCTTCCGCAATACAGTCCTTCCATCTTATCTTTGGTCTTCCTCTATTTCTACAACCTTCTATTACTAAGCATTCATCCAATATATTCTTCATTTCTCCTCATGATATTTTCAAACCAATGTAATCATCTCGCTTGTATCTTTCTAGAAATTTGTAACACTAGAGTTATTTTCTTACCTATCTTTCCGTGTCTTCCCCAACATCTACTTCAACATCCTCATCTCTGCCATATTAATTTACTTTTTATTTATACTGACATCTGTCAATTTGAATTATATGAATATATTAGTAGTTTCCAAGTTTAGCATAGCTGGCTGAATTATAAAATTCAATTTCTTTAAAATTCTTTAACTCTATATCTATTGAATATGAAGTATAAAATGCAAGTAAATTTCATAAATCAGCCAGCTATGTTAACTTAACCATGGAAACTGCTAATATATTCAGAAAACTCAAATTGACAGATGTCAGTATCAATAAAAACTAAATGAATGAAAGAATAAGGGAAATAACTCTAATGTTTTTAGAAAAATATAAGAGAGACGATTACATTGATTTGAACATGTCATGAGGATGAATATATTGGAAGAAAAATGAATAGTTTAGTAATAGAAGGTAGAAGAAACATAGGACTTGTGTGAATTAGGACGATACGCAAAACAAAAATGAGTGGAAGAAGAAAATAAAAAATAGAGACCCCTAACAAATGGGAAAAACTAAAGAAGAAGAAGATGTCAGTGTCAAGTGCAATTTGCATAGTTTGTTTATGAAATAATTTTACTGAAAATATAAGAACTTTTGGAAGAAAATTTATGTATAGGGCGCGTGCAGTGACGTGACTTTGCTGACTTTGGCAAACAGATAAGGGGACCCGTGTCAAAATGACAGCAATTAATTACGTCCATAACTGACAAGTGTCATAATTTTTCATTCAAAATTTCATGATTTTCTTATTTCATGTGGTTTATTTGTTATCAGGAGTATGGAATTCAGTTGCCGAGAAAAGGAATTATAAAATACCAAAAAATTAAATTTTTAATGAATAATTATGACATTTGTCAGTTATGGACATAATTAATAACTGTCATTCTGACACGGGCCCCCATATCTGCTTGCCAAGGTCAGAAAGTCACGTGACTTCTCGTGCCCTATACATAAATTTTCTGGCAAAAGATCCTATATTACCAGTAAAATTATTTGATGAATAGCTTAGTAATAGAAGGTGGAAGAAACACAGGAAGACCAAAGATAAGATGGAAGGACTGCATTGCGGAAGACTTGAGAGAAAAGCAACCGAATGAGGACGACCCGCAAAACAGAACGAATGGGAAAAGCTAAAGAAGAAGATGTCAGTGTCAAGTGTCATTTGCACAGTTTTTTTATGAAATAATTTTACTTGAAATTTAGAATCTTTTGCAAGAAAATTTATGTATGGAATTTGTACATAATACACATGATTGTGCTGGCCACATAAAATTTAATTCAGATAATAATATTAATTTTCTATTTATAATTATTCATCAAATTACAATAATTAATTCATGACCTATTATATTTATGAGTGGCATATTACTGAATTTAAATCAAATATTTTCATCATAGCATGTACTCGTAATTAATTAACTCCAAACAATTTATTAAGTGTTATACATACATTTAATTTTGATTTAATCGTCCTAATTTTCAAAAATACAGTTTCGAATTTCATCAATTTGATTGTTTCAAAACATCAATTAATTGTTTCAAAATTCATTACGGACATATTTGAAATTTAATTTTGCAATTTGCAACGTAAAATGAATTAATAATTCATTGAAATGCAATCAAATTTTATATAATTTGTTATTCCTCAAAATGAACAATAATACTGATTAATAAATTATTTACCGAAAGAACAACAATTAAAAATAAAATTAATGAAACGACCAGAGTTTCGCCGGATTGAATTATATGGGGTAAATTAGGTTATGTTACATTGTTAAGAAATATTTTGAAAAATCGCAAGAAAAAATATTGAAATTTTGAGAAAAATAGACAAGGAAAACTAATAATCTTCATCATTTTAACCCACATGAACCAAAAACAGATATAACAATCGAAATTGAATTTTGCACGTTAGCTATGTTAAGATATATCTTGAAAATCTGTGCCAAAGGGTTTCATCGAAAGTTGATTTAAAGAGAGATTTATTATACGAAGAATATGCAAATATAACCTTATAGTTTTAGACACAATTAATGCAAAAAGATTACAGTTAAATTAGAAACACGAATCATTAAACTTACTGTTCATTATTACAGTTAATCATAATGCAAATTTTCATAATCTTCGTGAACTTTCTTAATATAATAAATTTCTAATTTTTATTGTCCTGATGTGGGAACATTAGAATGATTAATATATAATTAAGTAAAATTAAACCACTGTATAATTAAAAGACCAAATACAAAGAAGCAATATTAATATTCATATAGATCATTATTAATAATCGTAATCAAGGTTCAAATTTGCATTTCTCTGTAGATTAAATCAGAAAATGTTTATACAGGCGCTTGGAAATTAAATTAATTTATACATTTTACCTTCCAACGATTTTTTAAATTAATCACGAAGGGAATTTTTGTTAATGAAGAATAACTTAATTTAGGGTAAAATTTGAATTTTTTATTGACATTCCCTATTGTTAGTAGTAATTGTTTACTACCAATACTAACTTCATTATACTAATTTCAATGAATTTTTTTTTCCGATTTAATAAAAATACTTTTTATCGAAAATATAATCATTGAGAGAAATACCTCGCTATGAAAATAACAAGTGACAATCTCAATTTAATATACATTTATCATCTACTTACAGCTTGCATCCCTCATCAGCTAAAATATTTTATTTATTAATTTTTTGCTAATCTGTTCCTGGCAGCGATAAAACAAACTCTAGCTGAGATGGGCGTTACCACATCAACAGTGAAAAGCCAATTCATTATCAGCCGAATTCACAGTTAAATATCATTTCTTGACATTTACTGTTATTATATTATAAAGAATATGTTATTCTCTATACGATGTGATTGAATTTTATACTTCAAATTCAATAGATATAGAGAAATATTAAATTTCATAAATCAGCCGGCTATACTAACAATGGAAACTGCTAATACATTCACATAATTCAAATTGACAGATGTCGAAAGCAATGAAATGTAAATGAATGTGGCAGAGATGAGGTTGTAGAGATAGATGTTGGGCAGACAAGGAAAGATAGGGTAAGTAATGAAACAATTTTTACACAATGTTAAAAATGAAATGTAAAAACGAATGTATTTTTACTTCCTTGTACGTGAGTAAAGGAAGTATTGTAATCGCGAAAAATTTCGGTTTCCAGATTTCAGCGGAAATATCCATTTTGATCATCCCTGAATCCTTTTTGACTAATTTCGTCGTGACGTCTGTACGTACGTACGTATCTCGCATAACTCAAAAACGGTAAGCCGTAGAAAGTTGAAATTTTGTATTTAGGACTGCTATAACATCTAGTTGTGCACCTCCCTTTCTGGTTATTACACAATTTCCAGCAGTGGCACTTTACATGAAGCCTATAATAGATTTTAATGAAAAACTGTTTTAAAATATAATCCAAAACTATTCAAATTTGGTATACAAGACTTTTATGTCAATCGAAATAACATAATAGATTTTGGTTAAAATAGACTAACCGGAAGTGGTACATTACTTGAAGTTGTTAACAGTTTTTCTTGAATAAAATGATTTTATTTTGATTTTAGAAATAAATGCTTCAAATAAAAGTTTTAGAGAATTAATTTCTGCGTCTAGCACATCAAGTATTATTAAATTAGCCCTTTGTATAAGCGAGATATGTAACTTTAATACTTTTTTGTTTTTTTGCTATGGATTAGGACAAAAAAAAAATGTTCATGTCAAATAACGTTAAATACGTGCAATTTTATGATTCGTACAATAACAAATATTATATTTTTATTGTGAAATTAGTCATATTCATTGTTGTAATCAAATATTTCTTTGTTGTAATCAAAACTCTCTTTAAAAACTCCCTTTATGGTCGCTATATATCTTACTGTTTTGAAGTTAAAATAAATATTTTGTAATTTATTTATTAAAAAAATATGTATAGTTTAATAATCTTACAAGGAAGTCATCAGATTTTTTATATTACGAACTATACAGTAAAGTACGACTACATAATATCAATCGTAATTTTTATTTATTATACGAAAAAATGCTAAATAAAATTTGCAATTTACAGTTTATTTCACAGTTCCATGGGCTCACACATGGGATTAATGAACAAACAATCACTAAGTCCATATTCTAAAATTCGCTGTAAATTACGAATTGACATATTTACTTCTATAACCGATAACCAATAACCCCTCTAGGTACCAACCGTTCTCAAATTTGTTTAATTCAATAACGTGTAGGTGTACGAGAATTTGCCATACGAATTCACGATGACAAGGACATTTGTGTTATTTTATTATATTTGTTCAAATAAATGTCGATTATGATATATTGTTGCTATTACATATTTTATATACAGTGGAGGTCACATGCTTCCGGCGAACAATTTTATATTCACACATTTTATAACAGAGGCTTTCATATTACCGAATAATTTTAAACATAGGTATTTTTGATCATCAAACAAATTTAAATAGATGACAAAGCATCATGTGTAATATTTAACAATTTAAAAATACATGTTCGAAAATAACACATACAAAAATATTTGGCCAAATAATTTCCCGGAATTTAGACAAAGTGTTTATTTAATTACAATACCTTCAATATTTTTACGTTTGAAATAAAATATTTTAGTAATTATATTTATTTTATGAGTATTTACTTATAAAACCCTTTGTTCACAAAATTAGCACCACATTTCAATCACGTTTGGAATTTTATGACATGTAACATCCAGACAAGGTGTTCAACATGGAGATCTCAAAATTTTAAGAGATAAATTTATTACCTATGGATCATCTCATCTCCAGCAAAACAACGAATGAAATTACAAAGTTACAAGAATTGCAAAAAAAAAACTGACAGCCCCATACAATCAACATTTGTAATAAGTTGTACAAAACTTGAATACAATAAAGAATTATTTTTATTAAGAGATAAATTGGTTAAATTATAAAAAAATTGTCCTATTAGGAGACCATTTTCGCATGGGCATTGTTTATCCAGAAAAAACTCATGGATCATTGACTAAATATAGGCCAAAATTTTCAAATATTTTATTTTATTTCCATTATTCCATTCAAAATTTTCTAATTTAAATTTCCAAATATATTACAGTCCAATTAATGTTATTATAATAGCAATAATAATAATAAATATTGCATTCAAACTTTTTTCTTTGTTATTTATTGTTTTGTAAACATATTGTAACGTTTATTTATTTGGGTGAAGTGTAAAAATCAGAGAAATATTAGTTAAAATAAAAGATTATTAAGCGATAAATAATTAAGATAAAGATAATAAAAATAAGTAACACTATAATTAAACAAATTTAAACATTAAATATTTAATCATTAAGATTATTTATTTAAACAATATTTATTTGTATAACTATATTTATCTATGTTCACAACTCGTAGACTATTTATTTATATCACCGACTATTCATTTCACAATATGTGTCTATATCAGAATGCCCTGCTGTCTTCCCTGGCGGGGTTTATAGTCCGGCGTCGTTTTTCTGGAACATTCGATGCGATAATAACATCGAATACAAAGGGATCAGACGACCACAAGTAATTAAACAGTTCCAGACCTGTTTGTTTACTTTGTCCCTTCTCACGACGATTATGTCATCGACAAGTTTAGATGCTCGCTCAGCGCGGCGGTCATTCTAGAAACGTTCGGCCAGCGTCCGTCGCTTACTCACTAGACTCAGTGGCATCGGATGCACGCACGCTACAATATACTATGTATTATATCTGTTTTTCGTTGCTGTTAAGTTACAATCATTTCTCAAAACAAATTTATATTTTTACCTCCCGCTACCTTGGTAAGGGAGGTATAGGGATCGTGCTAAAAATCGCATAACGAGATTTTTGTAAATGACCATGTTTTAAGGTCCCTACAATCAAATTTTTACATTTTCACGATGATGTCTGTGTGTATGTGTGTATGTATGTATGTATGTATGTATGTATGTATGTATGTATGTATGTATGTATGTATGTATGTATGTATGTATGTATGTATGTATGTGTGTGTGTGTGTGTGTGTGTGTGCGTGTGTGCGTGTGTGTGTGTGTGTATGGATCCTATTTACGCTCTAAATCAAAAACTATCGTTCAGAAAAAATTGAAACCTTGCATTTCTACCTTACTCTTATATGGAAAGATGCCATTAGATTTTGGAGTAAATCAGATAACCGAAAATGGCACTTTACTGGAAACTCAAAATAGTTTTTCTTCAAAAAATACCTTTAAATGTTATTTTTTCGAGATTTATGTTATATAAAAATTAAAGATGATTAAATTTTCTACAGGTTTGCATTAATACTTTTTCTATATATTTTACGGATTAATTTATAAAACTATCTATAATTTTAATCCCGCAACCTGCGCTTTAAACACAACTCATACACATGGTTACACAATTCAGATCTCAAATGTTTGTAACTGTCAGATATATGTCACTGTCAACGAACTAATCATTTCAAATAATAATATTAATGTTTTATAAAGAAAATAGTAAATGGAACAATAATTATATGGAAAGGAACTTAATACAGTTTCTAGCATAAATAAATATGTAAAAATATAGGTAAGATAATATATATCATCACGGAATATGGTTGAGCCAATCTGCTTAATAATTGTTCCGTGCAGGCGTTTACCAGGCGAATCTTGGGAACGGGTTCGATTCCGACCGACGCCAAATATTTTAGAATTTGAAATGACACAAAATTAACCCCTGTGGTGCACTCTCCACGCCAGCAATGTATATAGGTATATAAATAAATAAATAAATATATCATCACTGCATATTACCCATTGCTGGGTCTGCTAATCTGCTTTGTACACATATTTCGGTAACGATGATGAAATATTTGTACCGTGCGGGCATTTACCAGGTGTCACCTCACGATCACTTATTGCTGGCGTGGAGAGTACACCACAGAGGTCATTTTTGCGCCATTTGAAATTCGAAATATTTGGCGTCGGTCAGGATCGAACCCGGTATTTATATTTAATTTAATTTTAAGTATTTATATGAATAAAAATTAAATTAAACGGGAGGTATTGTGTTGTTTACATCAGATTTTTTTTCTCAGGTATTATTAACTTGTTTATAAAAAAATAGCGGCCTAATGTAATTTTTTAAGAAGATTAACATTTAAAAATTGTAGAAATCTTCGTTATGAAAGTGAACTAAAATAGTGCGTCGGTTAGGAATGTATGGCGAAGAATGATATTTCATAAAGCATGAATTGGTTTGTGCCAAAATCCACATTTTGGAAAATACCATAGATATGAGTTAATATGTTTTGTATAAATATATCAACACGACTTTTACCGATAATCTTTTATGTTGCAATTTTGTTTATACTTACACTTATTTCAGTAAACCATTTTACTTCTACTTTAAATACATCTTTCGAAACAAAACTGCAACTATTTTACAACATAACTTATTTCTATTTTGAATTCTCGTTCAATTTTATGTTGAAACTGATTCGTTTCGCGTACGTCAACAATCGATGCGCAACCTGTTTGCTAATACTTCATAATATATGTCATCGAGTACAGATATAACTCTCGGAATAATAATACCTTCTACCATTGACCTTTGCCAAGAATTGAACTGGCAATGTTTACTAAAAACTGCTTGACGTCCGCTTGAAAACCTTGCGGAATATTTTCAAAAATTCCACAAAGTTAAAAATAATTTTTACAAAATATATTAATATTATCACCGAAGATAAAATTAAATAGGACTTGGTACCATAAAAATAAGCACGCTTAGCTGTTTCATAATAAGAAATATATTTTTGAAACTAAATGCAAGGTGATTGAAAAATAGAAATAAAAGGTTTTTTTATTAAAAAGTTGGGGGCTAAAGTAACAGCTACATTTTCGTGTGAAACGGTCCTGCATTCTATGTGTACTTCCGGTTTCTCCGGAAGCAAAATTATCGCAATTTTTTAAATGGAACGATAATATATGTATACATTCTAAAAGTAACTTGAATTTACTTTTTGTGCCTCCATCCGGTATAAGCAGTTTTACAATACTTTTAAAATGTCCTTCACCGGCCACAAGCGGCAAAAAGATAGGGATTTTTATGGTTATAAATTGGTATTATTCTGGTTAAATGTCAACTTATAAGAATTAGCAAAATGTTTACAACTTTTAATGCTTAATTGTTAATTGTAACTTAAATGAATATATTTTAAGCTAAATGTAAGTACAAAATTATATTTGAACTTGAAATGCAAAACCGATAAAAAATATTTACTGATTTTTCAAGTTGTGTTTTTAAATCCATGTATTTTGAAATTATTCAAATCTTCCAATATCCCTCTAGTACCCTATTTAATATTTGGACAATAAAAAACGTCTAGAAACTGCTTTGCGAGGGCTCGTATTTAAAGGCCTGGCCTGCACACTCCCAAAGGTGCAGTTTCTAGAGCAGTCATGCAAATAGAATAACTAATAATAATAATTACATTTTCATTATAAAATAAATACCAGTAGTTATTAAGTTTTCAAAATTATCAAACTTTAATGCATTACCATGACATTAGTACCATCTTTATTTTGACGAGAATATAATTCCTTAGTCACGTGACATGTTTTCCGCCAATCAACATTCAGAATTTCTCTAGCCACGCGTTTATCACAGCGATGATAAAAAACAAGGAAATAAACACCGTATTTATAGTCGTTACTAAGGGATTTGTTTTCTTTATTTATGACATTGACAGTTAATTTTGAGTATAAAAATAAATAATAACAATAATTCAAACTCCGAAATATTAAATAAAACTCGTAAGTACCATGTTTTAATACAATATGAATATGTATATCAAAAGTTAGGTTAGATTAGATTGCAAAAATTAATTATATTCTCTCATTAAATATAAGCTCGTGATATGATTAATAATCGAAGATATTGCTCGTGAAACCGAAGCAGCACATTTCATCTCGTCCTTCGGACTCGTGAAATCTGCAACTCGGTTTCACTCGAGAATATCATCGATGATAATCATATCACTTGTTATATTACGTATGAAAATATTTTGACTATTACCTGATATATCATTTGTTTTTCATTATTTCGAAAAATTCAAACTACCTAAAATTCGATAAAAAATAAAATTAAAATGAATTTACATACAAATAATGTTTTCATAAATATTTGGCAATTTAAAATAATATAAACTTTATAAACAAATGAAACCTACCTCAGACAAACGTCCATAATCTCATCAAACAAACAAGGTATAAATGTCATGGCAAACTGACCATACATTGAAATTTCGTTACCGAAATCTGTGTAATATGCCGTGATGATATATTTATTTATAAATACAAATATTTTTTACCTTCCGTCACCTCTATGTAAGGTAAGGAAGGTATTGTCTTTGGTCAAAAAAATCAGTGGTGAGTTTTCAATAAATAAGCTCGTTTTAGGGACGATACGATTTTACCATTTTTACTATGTCTGCATGTATGCGTGTGTGTCTGTGTGTATGTGAGTATAATTTCAGCCGTGATATCTCCAATACCAGAATTCCAAAAATTACAATTTTCACATATTCTTCTTCCTTACATCGCATGACCCCAATACCACGATTCCATAAATTGTATTTTTTTTTCGTATTTCTCGAGTTTAAATCCGTAATTAGATTTTGGTTTTAATTGATCAACCGGAAGTACCCTCATTTGAAGATTTTAACAGTTTTTCTTGAAAAAACGCTGTTAAATATTATTTTTTGACATTTATTATAAATATTAAAGAATATTATTATCTATACGAATTGATTGCATTTTATATTTCATATCCAATGGATAAAGAGTTAAAGAATTACAATTAAATTTTCATGAGGAGAGATGAAGAATATATTGGACGAATGAACAGCTTAGTAATAGGAGGAATACGACACAGAGGAAGACCAAAGATAAGATGGAAGGACTGTAATGCCAAAGACTTGAGAGAAAAGGAACTGAATGAACAAAAAAGAAATGAGTGGAAGAGAAAAATAAAAAATAGCGACCCCTAACGAATGGGAAAAGCTAAAGAGGAAGAAGATGTCAGTGTCTAGTGCAATTTGCATAGTTTATGAAATAATTTCACTGGAAATATAGAATCTTTTGGATGAAAATTTCTGTATGGAATTTGTACATAATATACAGGATTGACGGAAGGTATTGTGCTGCCCACAGCAGATTTTTAAATATAGATTTCAAATTTACAAAAACTGTATGGTATTAAGTATTCCGCCATTTGATACTGAATGTCTCGCAAGTAGGAATGACGACGGGTACCCGAGTACTTGGAACCTACCCGCTAATAGTGTACCCGGATATAATATTACTTATCCGATTACCCGACATATACCCTCTGCTCGCTAATTATCCGATACCCTTTAATTACCCGAATACCCAAATGTATGCGAAATTAGAATACACGCGCGGGTACGTATATGGTCTGTCTCTGTCGCTACTTGATGCACATTATTACAAGTATTCTATTCCAAAATTGAACCACACTAACCGCGGTTACTTTTTCAGTAACCGGTTGTATTTTCGGAATGAGATTACTAAAAGATCTGGTAACTTTTCTGTAACCAAGCTAACCGCGCTAGATCGGCAATTGTGATACGGTTACATTTTGAAGCATGACAAATGAGCACTTGCGTGCACGTATCACGTGTTTAGATTTAGTATGCATCCATAGATTTCAACTATCTTAAATTTGACGAGTAGAGGGTAGCTGTTAGCTGGTTACCAAATATTAAAAGAATAGCATACCGTTTGCCAGCCCAAAGCCTGTTAACCGTAACCAATTTCAGTGGCTATGCTAATATCAAGGTAACTGATAATTAACGAATTTTATGACTTAAAGAGTATCGGGTAATTAATGGATAAAGGGTACTATACGGGTAGTTGTTTCAGGTATCGGAATTCGTCATTCTTACTTGCAAGGTTATTTTTGATTGTGCTAAAAGTAGAGGGTCTCGGAAGAAGCTAAGTCTGGACCAGAAGAAAAATCTTAAAATTCCGGTCAAACTATTGTCTCACTACAATTATTTTTTTAAGTTTTATATTTACAGATTTTTGTAGAAATTTCTTACCATTTGTGTAGTTTTTATAATTGAAAATGTAAACCAGCCGAAATATTATGAATTTGGGCTTGTATATACATATAAACACGTATTTTCATATTGAAAATCTTTAT
Organism: Harpalus rufipes; assembly: GCA_951394225.1. Classification (NCBI taxonomy): domain Eukaryota; kingdom Metazoa; phylum Arthropoda; class Insecta; order Coleoptera; family Carabidae; genus Harpalus; species Harpalus rufipes. The sequence goes on from OX596275.1 coordinate 12,803,897, forward strand.
TCTCTAATTTAGTGTTTCTCAAACTTAATCTAACTCTGAAGGACATTTAATTTTGTTTCTGGGCCCAACAACCTATGCCACTGATTTATATTGAATATTTTCAGTATGCATTCATTCATAAAAAAACATAATCAAGATAAAGAGCTTATAATAGAAGTAGTTTATAATGTGGAATAAAATAAATGCATAAATGGTAAAATGTGCGTATATGCGCTTTGCTAGTGCTTTAAAACAGCGGTCACTTAAGAAGCTTCTCGCACTAATATATAGTTTGTAAATAACTAATTTAATCTTAAATGCTACTATTTGTTACTTTTTAATTTATTATTTTTCTGTTACTTAAATTTTTATTTTTAAAGTGAATTATACATAACAATACACTATAAAAAAATGTCTACAAAAAGTTAAAATGTAGTATCAACATCATTAAAAAAATTCTAATAAAATCTTTATGACTTCCTAATTATAAATTAACTTTTATAGGCACAGTATGCATTATTACGCAATTGATAAAGTTTTAATATAATGTCCTAGTTATTGTTTCAATTTACTGCAGCAATATTTGTATTTTTCAGTTTTAATAATTACACAATAAAAAATATGTATTTTATAGTATCAGCAAAATATTTTGAAAATATGTTCCAAAAAACATTTTTACTTACAGAACCAGGAAAAAATATTTACTTCTTTCAACAACTTTCATTAATATAATTCAATTATGCTCATAATTTAATAGTATTTATCTAATAATACTGATAATAGATTTGGCATTAAACACCTATACGAGGTCGTTCTATTTTAAATATCTTCAATAATAGTACACTTTGCTCTTCTTTACTTCTGCTTCTTAAAAGCTCCCAACCAATGCTGAATGCTTTCGAAATAATCATGAAATGTAACATCAATCTCCTCTCTAAACGAAAACTTTCTAGCTCGTAAATTTAGCTATACCAAAATATAGCACATTTCCAAATAAATATGGTGGACATTCTATTATTATTATTTGTTAAAACTGAAAAAAATGCTCTCTGGTTAATGCCATATTGTCGCTCACAACGATACTTTAAAAAAATTATTAGGTAACTAAGTTCTAATTAAATAAACTTTCGCAACTTAATTTAAGGCGTTTTGTTGCAGAGCGAGTTAAAATTGTATGAGAGTGACTTAAAAAAAAATAGTTCACTAGCAAATAAACAATTACTTATAGGTGTAGCTAGAAAATTATTAATGACAGTTTGAAACATAAAAATTGAATAAAAATATATTTTCGACATTTTCATACCCACTATCCAGTTTGCTTAACTAATTACAGTCGCAATTACTTTTCACCTATATATATACAGGGTGTCCCTTAACTTCGAGCAAAAACTTTAAGGGCATATAGTACTGACCAAAATGAATAAAAAAGCTTCATCAACATAGGAATGATCTTCAACTGTTTCCGAGAAAAGCGAAAAATCTAAGAAAAACTGACAAAGATAGCGATCGAATAAAATTTTGTCTATGTCAGTAAAAAGACTATAAAAAACAATAAAATTTTATATGAAACATTTTTCTCAATTTCTTATAGTTACGTAGTTATATGAAAATTAAATATTGACCAAGGTCGCCACAACATTTCACTTTTGATTTTTATAAAATAACAAAAGGCCATCTAAGATTACCTCTCAAAGGTAAACAAAAAGTCTCAATTAATCAAAATCGTAATTCTTATAGTTTTCGAGATAGCAAAGGTAAATCTCGTAAAAACTCATTTTTCACTGCGTTATATCTGGGAAACTATTAAAGATCGGACACATTTTGACTGAGCTTTTTTTACTCATTTTGATCAGTATTATATGCCCTTAAAGTTTGTGCACCAAGTTAAGGGACACCCTGTATATATATATATATATATATATATATATATATATATATATATATATATATATATATATATATATATATATATATGGAAAAAGTTATTTCATTGTACATAGAATTAGAATGGCATGAGAAAAATACGTGAATATTTCGTTTGCATTGACATTTATGATTAATTAAAAGAACAAAAATATACACCTCTTTCTGTCAGGGCACTCTAATTCATGACACTCTTATTATAGCTATATTTTATCAAATTAATATAAAACTAAACATGCATTTTTCTAAAAAAAAAAAAATCGTTATATAAAGATATAAAAATATTATATCACTGAATTCAGAATTAAATTATCTAACGTATATAAGAATAATCCAAAGAACCGTCTTCTTTACTTGCACCCGAACGAAAATATGCTTAGAGAAGAAACTTGACACACTCTTCATTAAAAGCCAAAATGAAAATTAAAGATTTTTCACGAAGGTATGCGAAACATAATCAAATGGATCAATCGTAATGCCGGGGACACACGGCGAAAGTTAATGAACATTAACAGCTAATTCTTAATTTAGTTGTCATGTGTCATGTGATAATTTATGTAATGGTCATTTCAAACTTCATAATGAAGAAAAGTGCCGATGAAGTTTTAAAACGAAGGATCGGAAGTGTTCGGGTCTTATCGCCTAGAATATTGAAATCTGACAGTAGTCACTTGCATTGGAACTTTGAGGTTAGAAATTGTTTAAATGAGTTCTCTAAATCAACAAATTGTGAATAATTTAAATTATCTCCGAGTAGTAATGGAAATGTCGCGAAATTTGTCTGAAATGCTCTCTTCATCAAATAGACGCATTCAGAAAAATAAGAGAATTATTGAATACATTTTGCTGTATTTAAATAGAAAAAAAATCAACAGAACCATTTGAACTTTGGTAATTTATTGTTTGTCGATTTTTACGACAATCTCGGTAGATGCATGAAAAACGATTGCCATTTCGGCATATATGTACGTGGGAATTTCTTTTTTGTTTTCTCAAATTTTCGATATTTGATTCCCAAATATCAATCAATATACATTCTAGATCCGAAGTCCACTTGAATCTCTTTTTTGACGTCTTATTTGGCATATTTAAATACATGTAAATACACTTAACCCCTTGACTAACCTACACTACTGTCACAAGAATACGTGAAAACTGCCAACAAACATTTCGATCTGCGCATGTGTAGGAAATTTCAACTGACGTCCGTGTGTCTACGTATTTTTGTAATGAGCATTAACTTCAATTAAGAATGTAGCTAATGGTCATTACAAGTACCGTGTGTCCCCGGCATAAGGCAATGATATCAATCAGATGTCGTGTACCTATCATCATCTGTCATATATGGAATACAGTTTTGATGAATTGTGAAAAATTGAAATACAATTTTGACATTATTTTCACCTTCAGCCATTTTCGATCACTCTGAATTTAGTTACGTCCATATTGGTTACTGATAAATAAAGATATTGTTAATATTGATATTTCATGACGAATGATTTGTAAAAGAACATACATTTTTGTATTACTGTACTGTATTCTTTGCCCGAATTCCATCCTCACAATAAAGATTGTGCACGGTAATTTCTGGGCACATATACAGGGTGTATCACCGAAAGTGAAACAGACGTTTAACATGGGAAATCAGTTTTTCCGTGCGCATTGCTCCCCTACTTATTTTAGAGAAAATAATTCAAATGGGTGTTGTAAAACAAATATTTCTACATACGAATCAATAAAAAAATTATGCTGTCTATTTCATAACTGCAGAAATAAAATTTGAAAATTCAAGGAATTATAATTTAATAGTACTAGCCATGGAATTAGAAACAAGAGACGAACAAAATCGAAACGTTTTATTACGTCAGTGTCAGAATAATGATTGTCAAAATAAATACTAATAATTTGACGTATAAAACGTTACGCTTTTGTTCGTCTCTTGTTTCTAAATTCATGGCTAATACTATTAAATTGTAATTCCGTGAATTTTCAAATTTTATTTCCGCAGTTATGAAGTAGCCAAAATGAATTTTTCTACTGATTCGGATGTAGAAATTTTTGCTATACAACATCCATTTGAAACTTTTTGTCTAAAATAATTAAAGGAGCAATGCGCACGGAAAAACTGATTTCCCATGTTAAACGCATATGTTTCACTTTCCGTAATACATCCTTGTACACTTATTATTGTAACTTTTATAATGTTGTACCTAGATCTGTCAGTTTGCTCTAAAATGCAATCAATGTATACCTCTTTTTATCTTTATACTGTAACTTGTATCAATTGTTTAATAAGAAAATATCAGCTAAACAAGATGTTCGCAAAAGAATTTCATACACGACAAAATATTCCAAATTTAGTTTTTCAAAGACTTGAAAAACTATTGTGTTTATCGAAACCTATGGGTCATAATGTTGTGAAGTCTTTTGAAGTACGTTTAAAAACAGCAAGACAACCTGAAACTGGCAAAAATCGCGGGCCATTAAGAAATTTTGAAAAAAATCAGTTCTTTATGTACGAAAAGTGGCTCAAAAAGTTTGAATGTCCTCTTTGCATGTGCGAAAAGTATAAAATATGAATAGTTAAATACTTACAAAGTTCAATTAGAACGAAACTGTAGTGAAAAGCAAGATTTGGCAGCTAAAACTCGAGATCACAAACAAAACACTCATATTTTGACAAACAAAAATTGTGATGAATGTACGACGAAACATACGATATAGGTGATTTAGAACAACTACCAAAACAATATTTCTTTACATCAAAGTACAATATGTTTATTACGGCGAAATTTAAAATGTCAAAGTTTCTATAACAATATCTTGTGACGCAAGCAATTTGTACGTGTGGAAAAAGTCAGACTTTTATTGCAACTGGGATCATAATTCAAAATATTTACTTGAAAGAGTGTCTTCCAAAACATTTGTGGCCTTTTATTACAAATAACTAATCTTCTATTGTGTTTTGGCTTGATTTAGTTATATTATTATGCAAAATCTGTTATGCCGTGGTACGAAATCATATTCAATTTAACGGTCCCAAAAAGTATAGTCCCTTTAACTGCCCAAAACTAAGCTCAATAGAGACTGCCTGGGCAATTGTGAAACGGAAATTAAAAAAGGCTATTAGTGTGGCCATAGATCTTTTAGACAACAAGAAAAGATGGAATTCTGCGACAAAGCCACTATACAAAATTTTATGGCTACAGTTAAATGTAGGGTCCGGTTATTTTATGAAAATAACAATTAAGCGTGATTCAGTAATTATTAGGTGTTAACCTGGTCTTAATTCAAATTTATAAATACATTTTGCTACAAAAGATGCACTGAAGTTTATTTTATTTGAGTTTTTTGGTATCCCAAATTTAACCCACAATATTTATGAAATATGTCTTATAAATGTATACTCAAATCGGTTATACAGCCAATGCATACGTCATTACTTAGGAGGAAAACCTAACTGCATTAAAATCACAAATATGGAAAATTGAGATAAAATTTCAGTCATTTTTATTGTCAAAAACTGTATGGACTTGAATAATTATTATAAAGATGTATAGTAGAGTTCATTATTTATCGTATATGATATGAATAATATATAAATAATGTACATCTAACTTATATTATTCGTTTATTTGTTGCCACATTTGGTAACATTGATAATTTGTATGTTTACACGTTCCTCCTTGGTTTATACTTTCAAGGTTATTATTTAACAGTTTGAATTGCATCGAGTTTGAAATATTTTTCTCCGTTGTGACATTTTATTACCATTCTTGCTTATTATAAATCAATCTTTTTCAAGACTACAAAAAGGATCGTGTGGCAGATCATGGCAAGATTCTTATATAAGAAGTGTAAAACGTAAAACTGAAGGTGGAAAACGGTATATTAAATATATTTTTCAATTCTTTCCCAAATAGGTAATTAAAATTTATTTGCAGGTACATTGTTCAGCATGCAGGGGCAGAGAACGGTTTCGTGTCCAATGCATCATTACTATTCGCATCCAAAACAAAAGATGCAGATTATCATGGTGAAATGAACCAAGAAAATTTTACAAAATAGTTCAGAGATCAACTGTTACCAAATTTAAAAGAGAAATCGATAATTATAATGGACAATGCTTCGTACCACAATTCTATGATAGAAAAAAATCCAAATACAGGTTGGAAAAAATATGAAATTAAAGAAATGGCTTCAGGACAAGAGAGCATACAATTTCCAGATACAATCCTAAAATCAGAGCTTTTAAATTTAATTTTGATGTAAATTTAATTGATTCTACTGTGCTGTTTTCTTTTATTCGTTAGAGTATTTTAGTAAATAATGAGAGAGATATTTCATCAATAATAATAAATTTGGGTTCTAATTCGGAGGTTTTTGATAAAAATCTTACTGACGATTCAGATTAATTAATTTTAATATTTCTTAAAGCTGTATTAGAATATAATTTGCACATGGTTAATATACCTAACTGTATTAAATTTTACACTTATGTTATTTATGTCTGTGAATGTGTAACATTTAGTTTAAAATTTTGTTAAAACATTATTACAGTTTACAGTTCTTTCTTTGTGTATAGTATTATCGTTCATATTATATATTTTTATAGATTGTATAATATTTGTACAGTATATTATAGTTCAATTTTGTATATTTTCTGGGCTCATATTTATATGCTGTTTTAGTTAAATAAAACTATTGTTATAATTTAAATTAAAACTATTGTTATAATTTAAATTGCCAAATAAGTTTATTAAGATTATTAGTAATGGCTGCAAAACTTCTTGACTGGAAAGGTGATTCGAAAGAAGAAATTACTGGATATCAGTCAATTATTATTTATTTCCGCCTCTACCGGTTTCGACACCTCATGTGTCTTCTACAGGAGGTGAACATTTGGAATTTAATTAAAATTGATAAATAACAATAAATAAATAACTTAAAATGCATACACTGGTCGTCAAATAAAAAAAAAATACGACCAGTGTATGCAATTTATGTTATTTATTTATATTTATTTATCAATGTTATTTAAATTATACATGTTCACCTACTGAAGAAGACACATGATGTGTCGAAACCGGTAGAGGCGGAAATACATAATAATTAACTGATATCCAGTAATTTCTTCTTCCCATTAGTAATATTATCTGCATTTTACATTTATTGATAATTTAGTTATGTCGTATTGATTACAGTGTAAAACAATATTATTTTTTGAAAATATCACGACAGTTTGAAATACGATTGTATACAACCTGTATTACTGTTTTCAGTACGACTATCAAACCTGCGTAAACGTACAAGTTCATGACGTCACACATCTAGTTACTTTCCGATTTGAGTATATGTATCGTGTAGTGGAAGGAAACGATAGAGGTGACTTTTGTTCAATTTGAATATAATTTGTTGATTTCGGTCGGATTTGAATTCGGTATTTGACCGGTTAAGTTTGAATTAAAAATTATTTCTCACTTACGGCACAAAATTTTAAGATCAGATTAATTATTCTCATTCCATAACAAAACAAACTTCATCTTTCCCAATTAACCCGCTATAATTATAATTGCCCTAACAATTAATTAATATTATTAAACTATTGCCTCGATTGTTAACATTTCTGAAATATCTTTAAGACGTAACTAAGCTAAGAATTTCTTATCTGTACTGTCTAATCTACTTGTTAATGTGATATGGCATTCTTGCAGACAACTCAGCACGACTGACGTACTTCGATGATTGATATTTCCGGTTTTACTTGATGGAGACACAGATATATCCACTGAATGAATAAATGCCTTGTATTTTAACTCGCAGTACGAAAAATAAAATAAGGATAGTGTAATTCTATACAAAATAGTTATTTGTGTACCATGTGCGCGAAATATATGCTTTAAAAGTTAAAACTGTAACCACCTCGTGCATGCAATCGAACAGATCTAGTAATGATAGTGCACAAAACGTCACAAAAAATAGTTGTACGTCTAGTGTTGCCCTCTCCGTGTTAAGCAGTGAACTTTTCAATACACCTTCGAATATACCTATTTAAGGTAATTATATCGTGAAACCATTTTACCCAGAATTAATTGAAATTTGAAGTACATCTCAACTGAAGTATAATATACCTGCTCTCCGAGTTATAAAACAATTGACCACGCAGTACCTGAGATATTTGCAATTAAATTTGGCCTTCTTAACACGTGAAGAAATGCCAAAATATACACATTTTAAATTATAACTTTTATATCCATACCGACATTTAATCAAAAAACTAGTATGTTATAGAAAACTAATTAACTGATTTTATTTAAAAAAATTGAAAATTATTTACCATCCTGATTTAATTTTATTGCCTCTAGAAAATTATAATCTGAAGATACGATAAATAGGTAGAATTATACTTGACAACCATGTATAGTGCTCGTCAGCTAAGAAAATGCCATTTACATCATCAATAGATGCGCGAAGCAATGACGTAGTGATGACGTAGACTCACACATTTTGTAGGCAGTGGCGTGCCATACATTTTCATTAGAACTAAACGTCAGAATAAGACACGAACGACACTGGCGTATCACGTGCACAGGGCAATGACAAAAATTGGTTTCTGCGCTGATGACGTAAATGGCTTTTTCTTAGCTGACGGGAACTTCTACAAGCGTTTTATTTGGAGTATCAGTTAAGTTAACACCCGCTTGGTATTAGCGAATAAGAGGTGATCTCTGGTTAAAGGAATTTCAGACATATATTCGAAGGAAATATTTTTTAAATTGGTATTTTACGTGAAAAGCATGAAAACTTTAAACCGTATAATACTACTTTTGTAATTTTAAGAAATAAATATATTAATTTGTTTTGCAGTTTCCATTTGTAGTTCAGAATTAGTATTATATCTCAAAATATCTTATTACTTTTATACCCGAATGTACCAATTAATGTTTAGGTGCGACGTTGCCACAGTTATTCTTCAACATTCATACTGTAGAGTGAGTACATTGAAATACGACACTTGTGTATGTTTTAGTGCGAGTGGTACAGTTACAAAAAAACTTTTCTACGGAAAAATAAAGAAAATTAATCTGTTACAGTGCTTGATATTAGCTTTTAACTATTTTGATGCAATCTGTGTATATAATATAATGTTAAAAATATAAGTTAATGCAAATATAAACTGCATTAGCTTAATTTTTATTTTGAACATACAAGTTTTTAAATAGGTACACTCGAGTGACAACTACCTTAAAAATCTGTTGTGGCCAGCACAATACCTCTCGCCACTCCTTTTTTTGGTTACATAAGTATAGGGCGCGAACAGTCATGTTACATTGTTGGTCTTGACAAGCAGATGTGGGGGCCCGTTTCAGAATGATAATTAGTCATTATGTTTCATTCAGAATTTCAAGATTTTCTAAATACACGTAGTTAATTTGTCACCAGGAGTGTGGAATTTACTTGTCGAGGAAAATAAACCATATGGAATTGGAAAATCACTAAATTTAGAATGAGAAATTATGATACTTACATCTATATACATAATTACTAGCTATCATTCTGACATCAGTCCCCATATCTGCTTGTCAAGGCGCCCTATTGTATTTAACATTTCTTGTATACCTACATTCTACACCAAAAATTCTACTTACATATATCTATTCCTTATATTTAGATTGTTTAATTTTAAATTAATTTTCTGAACAAATTTTGTCCTCTTCTAATTTTTCGAAATGTTTCCAATTCATTGTCAGGATTGACAGTATTTTTGAAGGATATTTATGTAATAGACCTAAAATTTTAAATATTTAAGTATTAATACATTAAGAAATAATATAATGTGTGTACTTCCCAGAAAAACTCTTTAGTAATATCTACGAATTTCTGACACTGACATTTATCTGTCAGTTACAAAAAAAAAAAATTTCAACTATTTTCCATGGCATCCTTTCGGCTGTAAAATTTATTATAACATTATTTTATATATTATATTTCTTTTATCTCTAAATCTATAGAATATATAATAAAATATTTAAATGTATCAGATAGAGAATTTAATTTTCTTTAATATTACCAAGAAAAATTTTCAAAAAATATTATTTAGAAGATTTTTTTTCAAGAATCTTCTACTTCCGGTTGTCCAATTGTTACCAAAACCTTTTCAGATCTTCCCATGAATGTCCGATCGGAAAATACGTAGTTAAACAATTTTTAAGTCTTATAGTTTTTGAGTAATCGTCCTTCCAACATCCTACATACATACACACACACACACACATACATCCACACACACACACACACACACAGACATCATCGTAAAAATGTTAAAATCGGATTGTAGGGACCTTAAAACGTGCTTATTCAATAAAATCTGGATATGCGATTTTTAGCATGAATGCAATACCTCTCTTAGCGAGAGGTAAAAAGATTAAAGGCACTATTTCACTAAACTTGTAAATTTCGAATTCGAATAATTTCAATTTCATTGTGAGTACAAATGTTAATAGGTACTAACATCTTCAGTACGTACACTGTATCTCGGTGTTGATGCCCACGTCATCAATTTCTGATTCAAGAATTACTAAGCATTGATCTAGCATCTATTTATATCGTACACAAATGGCATATATTAGACTTTTAGTCGCTATCACATTATCATTGGTGTTCCAGAGATGTCTACGGTATCTTCGTCCAACTAACGGCAAAAAATGAAATAGAAATCGTATTGAATATTCATGTCATTCTGTCTTGTGATTAAGGTGATATGGCGTCGATAATTTGTGTTTCATTGTCGGTTGGTTGTTTTGTTAATTATTGGTATTATAATGTGCATTGTACTATTGCAAAGACGGTGTTTCTAAGATTGCCGATAATTATTGCAACATATTGCTTATCGACAATAAAAAGAGGTATATTTCATCCTCATACCGTATTTATTCAATTTGTTTATTATTGCTAAATAACTATATATACTTCGAATTTTGATGAATAAAAAAATTGACACAATATAGGTTATAATACTGTCAGTTTTGATATTACCACTACATCACAATTATTCAAATGATTTATTATTGCAAAATAAATATATTACTTCGAATTATGATGAATAATAATATTATAATACTGTTGCCAATTTTGATTTGTATGAATACTTCGGAAATCACACGATTTCACCCGATAACATGACGTCATCAATTCCTCCCCCCCCCTGGCGATTTAAACGAAATGCTTACGATTGATGATGTGGACAACAAGCCTTGCAAATGGACTTTATATCTCTTATCATCATATTTCTGTACAAAATAAAATAAACTTTGACAACTGCGTTACAATAAAACTTATCACGCCCATAAAATGCAAGAATTATTCCAAATAAAATATGGAGTATATTATACTAGCGAGTTCTTGAAATATGGCTCATGTTATCTTTATAGTTTGCAGAATTTTGTACTTAGTACATATAATGACGTATGACATAATAATAATATTTATAGTTTCAAGACAATGCGTATATTGGCGTAGAAAAGATATTATAATTTGGTTCACGAAAGATGACTATTCAAGGTCATTTATAAGCCGTCCGATATATTACTTGCAGATAACTTCACTGTATATTGTATGCATGGGCATGCAACATGAAATATTTATGAACACATTTTAATTGAAAAAAATAGGCGTAATATTATTTTTTTAAAATAATGCCTTTTGCAAAGATTGATGTTCTTCACCTATGTTTTTGCAAAACACAAAAACATATACCTGACATAAACCATGGATTAATAATTTGATTTAAACGTCAACGTTACTGTGCAAACATTAGTACAAAGGGCTGTGTAGTAGATAATTAGATATCTGTAACTCTACGACATACGTCATTATTATTGTAGTGTGTTAGAAAGCAATGTCCCAAACATACGTCAAATAATCTTTCTCTCCTTTTTTCGTGTATCAAACTATAAAAGAAATTTATAAACACAAACCATGTTATCTTCATCCAATGCGAAAAAGATTCATGAAAGGAGAATAGTATTTCTTCGGGAGACTTACCTATAACAAAGAAAATATGTAATTAGTAAAATAAAATTAAAATTGTAAATTAAAAACTAAAAAATATAATTAATCAAAAACCTCCCGCCATTTATATAACAAACTTTTTTTTCTGACAGCTGTCGTTTACACAGAAGCTTAAAAAAATATTCATTTTGTAATGTAATAGTTATACAAAAATACAGTTTTATATTTTTTACATAATTCTACATGTTTATACAATGTTATAATTAATATTTGGTCAAATTGTACGAATATGTCCAGAAATATTTTTCACTTGTCATAAACTGGTTGGTGTGACGTGTAGACAACCTCCAAGATGGTACACCATGGGCAACGTTCTGTTTGCACAGAGCGGCTAATAGTCTACACAATTGGCGACCGAACTGAACATAAAGTCCCTCACGGTCAAAATCAGAAATATTTGGAAGAAAAGAAGACACACTAGGCAGACAGAACTAGATTTTCCGGTAACGCTTCTTCAGACACAGAACTATGAGATTACCTTTTATTGTATTACAATTTATATTTATATTTCTGTAGCCATACGTAAATAATAATAACCAAAAAATTTACTATACGTACTTCCGTTCAACTCCATTTTTCCTCACAAGTTCCATTTCTCTGGCTTTGAGAAGACCTACTCTTCTAATTTTCAACATAAATATGAACATCAATAGTATACAACAATTTTTTCTTCAATATTAAACAACCGACATGCCAAGGCTTTTTTTAAAATTTCTCTGGCGGTTAGTATTTTTTTATATATTTTCATATTTTTCGTATCATTACATTTCTATGATTGGCATGCTCACCTAACCTTAAAACTTATGAATTTAATTTTAAGATATATTACCTTTAATATAAAAACAAATTTATCACTCCCCAGCATCTTTCCCATTATATTAATACATATTTTTTCTGTAACTGTATAACATTTTCTATAATAATTTTTATATTTATAACAAATACAATTCAATGTACATCTTTCAGCTGTAAACTCCGAAGATGCTAAAATCTGTTCGCGAAATCGATAAGCCACATAGTATAAATATTTTTTTATAAAAAACTCAAAGTTTAATTACTATTCATAAATCATAATTAATATTATTTATAAAGTGAAAATATGGTGTTTGTGTACTTTCCAAATGAACAGTAAAATTAAAATATAAATTTTATTACGTATTTAAATAATTAATATTTTATGTACAGTTTAATTTTTAAAGGAGTTTGATCAAGGTCATTTCGACTTGAATGAATTAAGATTTTAGCCCTGCCCATTCTGTCAAATTCAGTAGTGTCGTTTACTTAGTTTTTGTGGGGCTACATACGATACAGTTGTTATTCTGCTATTATACAAATATATTAACAATAAAAGCATTCAAAATTTAAAAATAAGTCAACGGATAAGTTTATTTATTATATATTTATTTACTAAGATACAGTATTCAAAAGGCTGACACCCAATTATAGAACAGGGAAATACAATACAATATAAGAACAAATTAAATAGTATAATCATGTATGTTTATAAAATATACAAAAGTGCGAGCAAGGAAATCATATCCTAAGTCGATTCAGATGCTAATAAATTATGTTCGAATACAAAAATATTATGAAAAATCTTTACTGTGGTATCTTTATGACATGAGGTCAAGTATTTTGTGACGAGATTTACCGAGTCACGAAAATTATTGACCGAATATCATATTGTTTACACTTGTGTTGCATACAATATTTTTTATATGACCTTAAATAAAGTTCCTGAAACAAATTAGAAATTTACAGACGAGCAGACGACAATTTGAACACACCAAATACCGAGTTCACATTTAACAGATAACAGTTCTGAAGTTGAATACTGCAGTTCTGTCAGTATTACCATCATGAATGTATAGAAAAAAATAAATTTAGGTAAGACTATTTAAATGCCAAACGTGTATTTATGGTGGTAGCTCTTTAATGTGTAAATAAAATAAAATACGAAAATCGTTTACTTTAAACATTGTCTGCAGTGTGTAAAGTATCAACTCTACACATCGGAGTATAAAGAATATATTAGTATGTGGACCAGAAAGATAGAAACGAGTATTTTTCTGGTTGTTAAAGATGGTACTTTGAAATATAATTGAGAAAGAGCCTGGCAGTTGGCAATTAGCCTATTTATTACTTATACAAATGAATTAAAGCTATTTTGTGTGTACGAACTTGCAGTGTTTCATAATTAAATATCTGCAATAATACATTATATGGAAAACTACGATATAGGTAATAATTCATTGTTTTGTAATATAAATACTTTAGAATTTTTTTCTGAATACTTTCAATGCAAGTGTTTTGACTTTCATAAAAAGGATACCAAATTAAGGCACAATAATCCAATTTAGAGCGAACAAAAACAAAATATAAAGTCAAAATAGGTTGTAAGTTGGTGAAATCTCGCGTATTTCTCACAATAAATCCTAAAGACCAAAAACAGGCAAAGCGAACTTCTGCAACGTGAAAATTAAATGTTAATTTGGGAAAAATCTAATACCAAATATTGATTTGGTATTAGATTTTTCATTTACATGTACAGTTATTAGCAAATGAGAAACCAAATATGTGAAAAATAAGATACTAACACGTTGTGTCACAGTGACATAACATATTGCTATAGGCACGGGTATGAATAGTATCACAAATAGTATCAATTACATTAATATATCCGAAATAATAAATAATAGTTATTTATGTTATAAAGATCGTAATGTCAATCAGTATGGTACTAGTTGTGAAATGTATCAAGCCAGGCGAAACCGAGTTTGATAACACGGCGAGTTCGTTACATTTCGTATTTTATTTGCTAGCGTAAATGAATGAAATAGTTATTCAACCGATACCGGTAGAAGAGCACTTACTGACCGCAGTGCTTATTACAATCGACGCACAAAATTTAAAAAAACAAGATTTGAAAATTATTTTGACATATTAATAATGTTTAGTTGTAATTTTTAAAGTAAGTTTTGATCGTTGTTTTTTTTACTTACCGCCCCCGCCTCCTGATCGGTAAGTGATTCACATCACGTACCAATCAGTAATTTGTAAATAAAACCTACTGCCTCGGAGGAAACCATATCAGTAATCATTAAAAAACACCAGATTGTCCAAAAAAATATTTAACAAAAAAAATCTAAAAAATCAGGTAGGTATGCTGTTTTTGTACCTCATTGCTATAGTGCATTACGGTACTGAGTCTCTAATAGAATCATTATAGTCCAAGATCAATAAAACACGGCACCATATTAACTTAACAATGAAAGTATTGTCAACAACGAGCATTTTAAAATGGTCGTAACTTAGTCCTTATCGCGCGCACTTCTTATTAATGAAAATATGAGAGATAAATGTATGTCAACGTATTAATTCGTTTATAATTCAGATGACCTTGTTCAATCTTTGAAAAATTAAACTTTATGTACATACCTATAACTTATATAAGCACTAAAAACATTACAAAAATGGAAATTACATCGAAACATTACTTTTATTAACAATAAATCAAACTTCAAATTACTAATACATCCCGTTGTAAAATATTATATTGTTCAACAAAATAATTTGTCATTCTCGGAAATTAAAATTTTAAATTAATGTACCTATTTATACAAATTGAATGCCATAATTCAATATTGTTTTATAACAAAATAATATTAAACTTTTTGAAAACTATTAAAAAAATAGTCCATTTTGTAATTAATAGAACAATACAAATAATTTTATACTTACTAAAAGTTTGTAATATAATTTGCTAAACATTTGTTGAACAAATAAATTAAATTGAATTTTTAACTCTTTTTCATAGTTATTTGCAACAAAATTAATCAAACATGTGAACATATTATAATTTATACCCATTTTATAATTATATTTAGGAAAAAGACGCCCACGAACTTTGCAAAAAATAGTGTGAAAGGTTGGTAGCGACTAACAAATCAAAACTTACGTGCGGTATGTACCTGCCCTTAAGCAGTGTTGTATAAAGTACTTGAAAAAAGGAATTCCAATTACAAAATACTAAATATAAATGTAAAGAAATTATACTTTCTTTAATTTGAACTTGCCGCGCTTTCCATGTGCTCCGCGCATTACCGTCAGATTGTTTCATTAAAAAAATATGTAAAAATTGTGACGTATGCATACAAAATAAAACAAGAGGCCAAAGCAAATTTGGATTAATGTCTCATTTGGGACCACCGATTGAACCATTTGAAATAATGTCTATAGACACGATTGGAGGATTTGGAGGACAAAGATCAACAAAAAAATACCTCCATTTACTGGTCGACCACTACACGAGATATGCATTCATTTTAACCTCAAAGACACAGAACGCCACAGATTTCATCAAGCTAATTCAAAATGTGTTAGAAACAGACAAGATGATACTAACCGACCAATATCCTGGGATAAATTCAAAGGAATTTAAAGAATTTTAAGGAATAAACAACGTTAAACTGATATTTACCGCAGTTAATGCACCATACTCATACGGTTTAAATGAAAGACTAAATCAGACTCTCGTCAATAAAATAAGATGCAAGATTAACGAAAAAAAATAGAAAAAAAGCATGGACAACGGTTGCAAGAGAATGTGTAGACAAATATAATAAGATAGAACACTCAGTCACTGGTTTTGCACCAGAATACTTATTAAATGGCACGGACACAAGTATCATACCAGAAGAATTAAAAAGAAAGAAAAACAGAAATGATTGGATCAATGATAGAAAATTAGCTATAGAAAAGTCAATAAAATCACATAATTATAATAAAAAACAGTATGATAAAAATAGAAAACATCATGAGTACAATGTAAAAGACATGGTATATATAGAAAACGGCAAAAGACTGAATAGAAAAAAACTAGACTATCTAAGAATTGGACCGTTTGAAATAATAGAAAAAATATCAAACACCATATACAAAATCAGAACTAATAAAAATAAGTCAGAAACAAGTTTATTCCATATATCAAAACTAATACCAATGGAAGAAGACACAGACGAAGAAGAATAAAAAATATATATATCCAACATGAAAATACTCAGAAAGTTATTATCCTGAGGGGCGGGGGGAGATGTACAGAAATTATACTTTCTTTAATTTGAACTTGCCGCGCTTTCCATGTGCTCCGCGCATTACCGTCAGATGTGGGATCGAGATGGCCACCGGTATACAAATAGATGGAGACAGACAGTGAAACAATCAAATTGAGCACACGTCAAAATTACAAGAAAAACTAAATAAGTATAAGATTACTGTAAACAAATTAAGAAGCGGTAATAGTAGACATAAATTGTCGTTTCTTTGTTTGCAGTTTGCAGAGAAACACTTTGAGTTTACTTTACCCTAATTAATAATTGTCTTACATAAATATTTTAACTGTTTGGTAAAATACAATTATTTTTTCACTATTTGAAATATTAAATATTTCAAATAATTATTTTCTTGAAAATGGATATGTGAATGTATTGTAAAAATGTTATTCGTATTCAACTTATTCGCATATTGTTATTAATATTAAAAATTCCTACATTTACAGACCTGTCCATATAAAAAAATTCGAGAATGATCCCATTCTATATTACTAACAGACTACACACGACGGAGGGTTTGAATTTTCGGCTTAATCAGTATATTAGCAACACGGGTTTTTTTAACAACCCCGAAGTATGTACCAAGTGATTGACAAGGTTCTACTTGACACCGGTGTTAGTATCACACTCGTGCTACCAACCATTGAAACTAATTAACAATTATGATAAAGCACTAAAACTATTATATTAATTTTCATTGTCTATTTAAAAAAAAAAACATGTAAAACGATTATACACTTCTGAAAGACTAAAAAATCTGATGTGGTTAACACAAAACCTCCCGCCATTTAATATTTATTAATTTAAATACATAAGTACATATTTATTAACTGTATTAAGTTCCTTTCCATATAAATATTGTTCTATTGACTATTATTTTTTTAAATATTACTATTATTAATTTGAAATGGTTATTGTTTGACAGTGACATTAATCAGTTAATTTGTTAGTTATATACATTTGAGACCTGAACTGTGTAACCATGGAGTTGCATTTAAAGCGTATAGGCTCCGGGATTTAAATTATAGATAATTTTATAAATTTATCCATAAAATGTATAAAAAAAAGTATTAAAGCAATCTGTAGAAAATTTTAAAATCTTTAATTTTTATAATAACATTAATCTCGAACAAATAGCATTTAGGTATTTTTCGACAAAACTATTTTAAGCTTTATGTAAAGTGCCATTTGCAGTTATCTGATTTACACCAAAATCTAATGGCTTTTTTCCCTATTAGAATAAGGTAGAATTACTAGGTTTCAAAATTTTCCAAACAATAGTATTTGAGTTACAGCGTAAAGAGGATCCACACATACACACACACGCACGCACACACACACACACACACACACACACACACACACACATACACACACGCACACACACACATACACACACAGACATCATCGTGAAAATGTTAAAATTTGGATTCTAGAGACCTTAAACTTGGTCATTTACCAAAATCACGATATGCGATTTTTAGAACGATCCCTATACTTCCCGTACGAAGGGTAGCGGGAGGTAAAAAAAATCTTAGGTTTCTGCATCGGTAAATAAAAGCGTGGGCATTAATATTGAAATTTCCCTTAGTGCGGAAAAGTTTTATTTTTCCGAACTAGATTAACAATTTTTTTGAAACAATAACAAATAACTGAATTTCTTCTAAATAACAGTAACTTTTTTACACTTATGCCGAAAGAAAGCCAAAGAATAAATATTTCCTGTTTAGTGCATTTTAATAAAAACTTGTTTTTAATTATTTTTTATTTATTTAATTAAAAGTAAAGATGACATTTATATCATTTCTCTATTTATCAACACAAATTTTATTGATTCCTATGGATTTGTATTTATTTCACTACTAAGTAAAGATACCTTTGTCATTCATCAACATGAATATTCCATGAAGTAATAAAATCTAGCAGCTGCAAACTGACTTCTGTTTTTGTTAATCTTGAACACAAAAGTCATCTTATAGAAGTTCTGCGTTGCAATATCTTTCTTTAAAAACTCAAACTCCTCTTCTTGTCTTACATGCAGTAAAAACAATTCGCTATCGCTACCGTTTGTTTCTCGGTTCGATGTACCTTACTGTGTAGGTACGGCGTTTGTCTTGATCTTGTACTCGTCCACAAAAACTTTTCCTATTGGCTGGTAGACCGGAACGGCCCGATATTCGATTTCAGCCACGGAATCAAGAGATTCAGACATTAACAACTTCACTACTGTTTAAACAGACCATGAACTATGACCCACTTACATACATTTTTCTAATTTTATGCCAAATTATGGATTTGTACTAGCGTGGGTATTTGTGTTGCAGGAAATGTTGCCGTTAGTAATGATGTATATGAGTTTATTACAACGTAAGGTATTGTTGGTATACTCATAATTGAAGCATTTAAATTCAAATGGATCTCGGTGCCGAATAATACGAGGGCTGTTTGATAAGTCCGTGACTTTTTGAATAAAAAATATATTTTTTAACAAATAAGCGTTTTATTTCTCTACATAATCTCCTTTTAGCTCGATACATTTAGTGCAACGTTTTTCCAATTTTTTTGTTCATTCCAAAAAATAGCTTTTCTCAAGGCTCTCAAAGTAGGCGTTTGTTTCAGTGACGACCTCTTCATTCGACCCAAATCTATTACCGCCCAGCCATTTCTTCAGGTTTGGAAACAGGAAATAGTTGCAGGGGGCTAAATCTGGAGAATATGCTGGATGGGGTAGCAGTTCGTAGCCCAATTTATAAATTTTTCCCATGGCGACTACACTTGTGCACCCGTGCATTGTCTTGATGGAACAGTACTTTTTTCTTCGCTAAATGCGGACGTTTCTACTTCAAATCAATATCAAATTGGTCCAAAAGCTCGGAATAATAATCGCCGGTGATCGTTTTACCCTTTTCAAGGTAATCGATGTGAATGACACCGCGTGCATCCCAAAAAACTGTGGCCATAACCTTGTTGGCCGAAAGACCCACCTTGGCCTTCTTTGGTGCACGTTCACCCGAAGAAACCCACTGTTTTGATTGTTCCTTGGTCTCTGGTGTGGTGTGATGGATCCAAATTCCGTCTACGGTAACGAAACGACGCAAAAACTCTTTCGGATTGCGGTTGAACTTCGCCAAACACTCCAAAAAATAATGCTTAATCAACAAACGAAATTTACTTTTTTTCCATTTTCAATGTAATTAACGAAGTTGTCTAATATAAATAGCTGTCAAACATAAACTAAATGGCGCAGCTTGTTCAAAATTTTTCAGTAGCCTACTAATAGATGGCAGTTGATGGAAGCAGTGTTGTATTTAAAGTTACTGCGCGGAAAATTCAAAAAGTCACGGACTTATCAAACAGCCCTCGTATGATGTAATAAGATAATTGATATAGTGAAAATGATTAGGCAGAAGACGCACGTCATCAACCTGAAAAAAACCTTATAAAATGAAATATAAGTTGTAGAAATTACAGGTTGTTATTATTTTTTTAAATCTGTTGTGGCCAGCACAATACCTCTCGCCACTTCCGTTTTTGGTTACATACATTTAAAGCGCGAGCAGTCATGTGATATTTTTGTCCTTGACAAGCAGATACGAGGGCCCTTGTCAGATTGACAATCAGTAATTATGTACATATATGTCAAATGTCAGAATTCTTCATTAAAAATTTCAAGATTTTCTAAATTCAAGTAGTTAATTTGTCAACAGGAGTGTAGAATTTATTTGTCGAGAAAAATAAACCACCTGGAATTGGAAAATCACGAAATTTAGTATGAAAACCTATGAAATTTGACATCTATGTACATAAGAAATAATATAATGTATGTACTTCCCACAAAAAGTCTTTAGTAATATCTCTGGATTTTTGACACTGACATTTATCTGTCAGTTACAAACATCTTTTATCTTTCAAATGGTTTCCATGACATTATTTGTGCTGTGAGATATATTACAACAGATTATTATATATCTTATATTTCTTTTTCTCTAAATCTATAAAAGATATAATGAAATATTTATGTGTCAGATAGAGAATTTACTCTTCTTTAATAAGCAAGAACAAAATTTTTCAAAAAATAACATTTAGAGGCTTTTTTTAAGAATCTGTTACTTCCGGTTAACCAATTACATATTACCAAAACCTTTTCAGCTCTTCCCAGTAATGTCCGATAGAGAAATACGTAGTTAAACAGATATTAAGTATTATAGTTTTTCAGATATTGTACTTCCAACCGACTATCACACACACATACACACACACATACACACACACACACATACACAGTATGTCTTGCTTAAAATAGATGGATGACTACCGCACCTGAACCATAGGAGAATAACAAGACAAGGGTGCATTTAAAATATTTCATCATCCAGTAGTCATCCATGTATTTTGAGCAAGACATGCTAATGTATGTATGAGATATCCTAAGTCCCAGTATTTGAATGAGTACTTGCAAAAAAAAATCGTACAATTCTAATTATCTCTAACGGAATACATGAACAAATTTTTATTTTTCCGCATGTGCCTTCACCTCCACACAAGGCACATGCGGTGCCGAAACATGTAGAGGCCGAAAAATAAAAATTTGTTTTTGACTGCTATCCAGAAATAAAAATTATTTCCACATCATCCCCATCCAGTCAAAAAGTTTTAAAAAGAAACCACATCTATAAAATAATTTAAACGGCAACTTTCATTCGCTAGTCATTCTATACCCATTGAAGTGTCATGAAGCAAAATACTGGCTAAACGGTACAGTTTAGATTCGGAAGTTTAGTAAAATCGTCTTATTTTAGGCAAACGAATTTATGGTTTAACTATGAAACATTCTCGTATAAAGCTAGAATATGTCAATATAATAAAATATAAACAAGAAATGAACGAGAAATGTTGCATAACTAAAATATTTTTTGTTTTCGAATGTCAGAAAAATGTGGAAAATGTCAAAATGAGTAGGTAATATTGGCGAAACCGAGAATATTCAAACAAATATGTTTTGTTTACTTGGTTACTATTACTTGGCATCAACATTCTTTGATCACGATAATAATAGATTTACCGTGCAAAATTATTTTACTCCAAATTTATGTTTGTTAAGTACATCCTAGATGTATGCACACTATTTTAATACTCATATCACATTTCACTTGATTAACTGGACGGTTGTAGATAAAGAAAAATGTTTAAAATATTTAATTATAATATAATTAAAAAATAATAATGGTATTAATACTGATAAGGCCAATTACAAATGAATATTTACATATTTGCGAAACCCACATTATTCCTTAAAGTATTACTATTGTTCTACAAACAAAATACCTACCTACTACAAAATAAATCGATTATTTTAAAATAATTTATAATAAAATTCTTGTTATTGTTCATTTTGCAATTGTTTTATTCTATTGCCAAGTAAAATTATAAAGCATAAAGGCCACTGTTCCTTGCAAACTGCTTGTATCTTGAGATGCTCGCCTAATTGGCAACTGAAACCGAAGATATCAAACTCATCTATCTCTCTGTAAGTACATACTGTGCAGTATTTAGAACGTGAGACATAAGCTGGGACAATTAAATACAAGTAAGTGTATTATCTTCTATAATGATGATTACCTATTAATATAAATTAAATGTTTGTTATCTTTGTTTCATAAATAGTTCCATTCCGATCGACGTTCCAAGTGAAAACTTGAAATTTTTGTCCAATTTTCAATTAACCAAAAAGTGGCCACTGTGGAGTTCACTCCACAACACAGGGTCGGATATGAGCCGATTGCACCGATTGGACCAAATTGGGCCCAGCGCTTATTAATGCTTATGTGATTAAAAATTGTAATAAGATTTTTTTTTAACAAAATATGTTAAATTTTCAACATACGCGTAACGTATAAATAATAAAGAAACCGGAAACATTTATATGTAGTATATTAAATTAATTCTATTACCTCTCGCTAAGAGAGGTATTGGATTCATGCTAAAAATCGCATATCCGCATTTTATTAAATAAGCACGTTTTATGGTCCCTAAAATACGATTTTAACATATTTACGATGATGTCTGTGTGTGTGTGTGTTGGGACGTTGGACTGTTGGAGGTACGAGTTCTCAAATTATATACAACTAAAGACCTGGAGCCCGATGCTAATTCAACTTTTCGACGTGAAATAATTTTAATCGTCAAAAAGCTACACGCAGCCATCTATGAGTTGAGTCAGGTACTAAAACTAACTTACCGACATGGAATCGTTTTGCGTCGGATTCTTTTTTTTTTTCACGTCAAATAGTTTGACATTTCACATTTCAAGTTAGTTTTGTTCGTGATTTTGATATAGATTTGGAGGTTATGTTCGATCCATTATAAAAAATTAAAAACAAACAAATTTAGAAAATTGCTACCACAAACAACACAACTTGTCTAGCTAAAGGCTGATGAGAAAATGATTTCATGGCCATCTAAGGGTGAAGGGTGACCATAAAACTCGCTGTCGGGTCATCCAGGCTATTTCTAAGTAAGGATGGTTGTTCAGGCAGGTAGAATGTTTCTGAGTAAGGACAGTTTTTAGTTCATATTGGGATTTTCTGAGGAAATTTTAGTGTGTAGACAACCGTTTCTCATTATCGTCATATAAAACATTTTTACCTTCTTTTCTGCATTTTAATGGTATTCAAAATGTATTTTCTCCCGTTAATTTGCATTTTTTTATTAAACCGAAGAATGCAACTTGATTTTAAACTTAATACTTACCCGGGAAAAGTAAATTTTATTGATACCAACAATAAATGACAAAAATTCCCTACAATGAAGGCGATGAGAGCGTTAATTTCCCTAGATATATTTAATCGTCTAAAAGTTTAAAATTGGCGCTATGACTATAGTTCCATGCACCACTACAGTTCGCTCAGCACCACTATCTTTTTCGACATGAGTTCGCGTCGAAAACAATTAGAATCCTGTTTAACTATGATTTCCTCAATCTAACATTAATTGGAAGAGTTGAATACGTTTTGGTAACAATTAGACAACCGAAACTGGTACTTTCTTAAAAAAAAACTTCTAAATATTATTTTTTGAAAATTTATGTTAATGCAGTAATAAAGATCTTTAAATTCTCAATCTGATACATTTAAAAATTGTATTATATCTTCTATAGATTTAGAGATATATTATATAATAATATAGAATAATGGGCCTGAGTGTCTGATCGTGAATCTGGAGACCCGGGTTCGATCCCGACCGACGCCAAAATTTACTTCGGATTTTAATGGCACAAAATTGACCCCTGTGACGCCTGGTAAGCGCCCGCAGGGTACAAATATTTTATCATTACCGATATCTGTGTACAAAGCAGACTGGCACATCCAGCAATGGGTAATATGCCGTGATGATATATTTATTTATTACTCCATAGAAACCAGTTGAGATATTTAAATGTTTATAACTGATAGACAAATGCAAAATATCAGTGTCAAGAATCAACAGTTTTATTAACATTATTATTATAACATATATTAATATTACATATATCCTCAAGATATACCGCTAATACCGTCAGTGAGTATAAAGAATTTTGAACATAGAAGAGTAGGAGAAAATTCCTCATAGATACAATTTGAATTAATTGTATGTACAAGAAATGTTTAATATGTTAATTATGACCCGGGTTTGATCCCGACCGGCGCCAAAAATTACTTCGAATTTTAATGGCACAAAACTAACCCCTGTGGGGCAGTTTCCACGACAGCAATGAATGCCCATGAGGTGACGCCTGACCGCTCACACGGTACATATATTTCATCATTTACCGATATCTGCGTACAAAGCAGATTGGCACACCCAGCAATGGATAATATGCCGTGATGATATATTTATTTATTTATGTAACATAAAATGGAAATGGCGACAGGGCATGTGTTGGCCACATCAGATTTTTTTTCATTGAGCCCCACAATAATATTTTAGATACAAGTTTCTATGATCTGTTACTACGTGCGGTAAAAATTGATTATTGTAGCCTGTAGCCTGTAGTATAGAAGTATAGTCTCACGATGTCTCCGAGGCAGAAAATAAAGATATGCGCTGTTGCTTTTGCGAAAATTACTTTTTTCAAAAATTGTATATTAATGTATTATCAATTTGATATGACATTTATGCCTTTAGGGTCCAATTCTCAATTTTCACTATTGTGACATGATATAAAATGATAAAATTGTAATCACTTGTTAGAGTCATGATATTATTTGTTAAATGTCAACAAACAAATGCATAAAATTCGTATTTTCTTGTTATGCACAACCAATATTGTCATCATACGGTAAATAGATTTTCTTTCTTATCACTTAGATGAAAATTGAGAATTGGACCCTTAGTTTGAGAAAATATTTTGACGTTTAGCTGATGTATCATTTGTTGATTATTTCAGACAATTGAACACTGAAATGGTGTATGCCGCGAGCAGACACCATACCTATAAAATTCTAAAAACAGTAAAATTTAATTTAACAAAGAAGACCAACCGTCATGACGCACGAATAATACATTAAAACATAATAATTTAAAAAAAGATGATAATAATGATAATAACTAGGTAATTTTTTAATAAACATACAATGGCATTACTGTAAAGCTAATTTAATTTTTTTTTGGAAATTAAAAACCATGTGTACCATTTCATTTAAAAAATTAACAATGATTTCCGTTTCGGCGAAACCGGAAGTAGAATTCAGAATATTTTCAAACCAAATAGTGATATGTATCTTCCACCCCAATTTTGTAATTTAAATGTCTAAACTTAATTTATTTATATTTATACATATAAGCGTATAAGCCAAATTTTAAGGGGTCTTGCGAAAAATATCCAATCCGGTCTCGCACTATCTGAATCCGGCCCTGTCACGACAGATTTGAGAGCCCGTGACGTAATTCCTAGTAAACATCCTTTGATGTACAGATATGTTGTCATTACCGAAATCGGTGAATAGAAACTTCTTTCAGAGTAGTTAAGACCTCTGGCATAGTTTACATGTTGAGTAATCCTAAAATTTCTTTACCCTCTTAATACGGTTTTGTGTAAAATTTACTACTGAAGATGAAAATATTGATTACCAAGTACGAGTACATGCGTATATAATTTTTATTTAATTTTAAAGTTAGGGTAACGTATATTTTTATAATAAATTATACAAATTAGCCTTACTTTATAATATTCAGTTATTGAGTAGAAGCAGGTTAACTACCCCAAAAGTGGATAATAAGCCGTGATGATATATTTATATTTATTTATTTCATTTATAATATAACAAAATATATTCATAGTTTCATAATTTTCCAATCAAGTCAAATAAATTTCAGTCTAATGTAGAATCCGTTGGTGGTTCTTATCTATGCATTCAGTGAATCAACTTTTACTTTCTTGCTAATTTTTTTGTAATATTTCTCGAATATTTGCTGTGCTCATATACTCTTTAACATAGTACATTTTGATGTATATGTTGCAGGGATATGAGTAAATTAGTTGTTTGATTAAATCCCTAAGGGTTGCACCAAAATCCGATATGAGTAAATTAGATGTTTGATCAAATCCCTAGGGGTTTCATCAAAACCCTAACCAAAACCTAACCTAACCCTTGGGGATTTGATCACACAACTAATTTAGCCATATCCTTGCGACATATATGTACATTATATTGGTTAGAATTATGGTCAGTTACTTAAATTATATCATTTTATATACATTATCAAATAAAATTATACTATTAAAGCATGAAAACATATTTTTATACTCCGAGGTGTAAAGTTAATATTTTACACACTGCAGACAATGTGTAAAATAAACGATTTTTGTATTTTATTTTATTTACACATTACAGAGCTATTTATTATAGGCACGATCAAGAGAAATTATTGGAAGATCTAATTCAAGAGAGAGTGGTATTTCCGACAAAATGCAGCATATTGTTATCGCAGGGAAATTGTAAAATAATAAAATCTATTGTAACATTTATCCAGGCAATCAATCTAGAAATTTAGAAATGTAAAACTACATTGCTCCAGACCAATTGTTAAAAAAAAACAAAGGTCTACATCAATAAAAAAAAAAATACAGAGCTACCACCATCAATACACGCTTGGCATTTAAATTGTCTTATCAGAATTTAGTTTTTACCTTCATGCTAAAAATCGCATATCCAGATTTTAATGAATAAGCACGATTTAAGGTCCATAGAATCCGATTTTTACATTTTTAGAATAAAGTATCTGTGTGTGTGTGTGTGTGTGTGTGTGTGTGTGTGTGTGTGTGTGTGTGTGTGTGTGAGGTTGTTGGAGACACGATTTCTCAAATTCTATAAGACTAAAGACCTTTTTGACTACGGATTCCTCAATCTAACATTAATGGGAAGAGTTGAATAAGTTTTGGTACCAATTGAAAAACCGGAAATAGAAGTATCTTAAAAAAAATTCTAAATATAATTTTTTTGATTTTTTTTGCTATTAGTATTAAAGAACGTAAAATTCTCTATTCGATATATTTTAAAATTTTATTATATCTTCTACATATTGAGATAAAAAAGTAATATATAAAATAATCTGTTGTAATAAATTTCAGAGCCTAAATAACTCCATAGTAACCATCAGATATTTGTAAATGACAGAAAAATGTCATTGTGAAAAATTCATAAACCTATTTGGGCGATATTGGCAGATCAATTCTAAAACTTGACCTTAAGTCTATTTTAACTAAACACAGGACAGTGGATAAGAACCGATTCAGAATTAGTCATGGTAATAAAATAGAAATTAAAGATAACTTTTAAAAAATCATATCTCTGATTCTAAAGACTTGTAAAATGTAAATCATACACCTACATATTTAATTTGACCCATTCTTTCAAGAAAAAAATAAATTAGAAAATTATTATTATCTTAAGATTTCTTCTAATAATGACACCTCACTTAAGTAAATCTGACTTAGAGATCATTGCAAATTGTTACCAAGAAAAAAATTGGTGTGGCAATAAATTGCGGAAGAATTTCCAGGAAAGAGCATAAATCGTGGTAGATATTAGGTGCCTGATAGAAACTGGATCGATTTTCAGAAGACCTGAGAGTGGAACTATTCAGTATTGGTACATGAACTATCCCAGGTTTTCTGAAAATCGTTCCACTATGTATTTTGGTCTTTGAATATATTTAAAACAAAATTTAAAAAAAATATGAACCACCTATTCGCAATAATTCTAGCATGACCCTTATATTTTCAAATCTGGACCTCTAAAAATTTACAGCATTGGGTACGTTAGATATAATAATTTCATTTACCATTTCAAATCAAATGAAACCAGGGTTATTTCCAACAGTAAACATTATTTCCATCTTTGTTAATTACTTCCACACCTTGGTACATAATACCGATTATAATCCGATACAAAAATGATTGAAATCAGGCCTAAACACGATTTCCATAACAAAGACATCGCTTGCTTGTGGATTACAACGCATTAGCCAGGGTGGAAACGTAGAGCCTGAGCGTGATTAAAAATGACACGGAAAACGTGAATTAACGCGAAGGAAAATCGCCGGTGATTGTGGATGGCGCGCAATACAAAAGATTATTAGCGCCTTTCATGCTCAGGTCAATACAAAGATATGAGGGCTTTTACTATGAACCACAATACCATTACCGACGAGATAGTAAGATGGGTAAAACAAAAGGTTTTCTGAACTACGTGTTGCTGGAGAAATTGATGCCATTTATTCAAGAACTTTGGGCATCCATTTATCTAGAGATTTTTTTCTTAAACCCGTGTGGAGATAAAAATGAACCATGTTTACCTCTCGCTACCCCTAAGGGAGGTATAGGGATCGTACTAAAAATCGCATGTCGAGATTTTGATAAATGACCACGTTTTAAGGTCTCTGGAATCCAATTTTAACATTTTCTATGTCTATGTAAATGTGTGTGTGTGGATTCTCTTTAGGGTCTAACTCAAATACTATCGTTCAGAAAATTTTGAAACCTTGTATTTCTACCTTACCCTAATATGGAAAGAACTATTAGAATTTGGTAGCAGATAACTGAAAATGGCACTTTACTTGAAACCCAGAATAGTTTTTCTTCGAAAAATACATTTAAATGTTTTTTTTTAAGATTTATGTAATTTTAATAATGAAAGATTATTACATTTTCTACAGATTTACATTAATACTTATATATAATACTTCTATATATTTTATGGATAAATTTCTAAAATTATTTATAATTTTAATCCTGGAGCCTACGCTTTAAACACAACTCCATAGTTACACAGTTCAGATCTCAAATGTATGTAACTGACAGATATATGTCACTGTCAACAAACTAATCATTTCAATTAATAATAGTAACGTTTTAAGAAGAAAATAGTAAATGAAACAATAATTATATGGAAAGGAACTTAATACAGTTTCCAGCATAAGTAAATATGTAGGAATAGAGGTAAGATAATAAAAATATATATCATCACGGCATATTACCCATTGCTGGGTGAGCCAATATGCTTTGTACACAGATGTCGGTAATAATGATGACATATTTGGCAAGTATATAAATAAATAAAATAAATGTATCATCACGGCATATTATCTATTGCTATGTCCACCAATCTGCTTTATACACCACAGGGGTAATTCTTGTGCCATTTAAAATTCGAAATATTTGGCGACGGTTGGGATCGAACCCGGTATTTAAATTTAATTTTAAGTATTTACTTGAATAAAAATTAAATTAAACGGGAGGTATTGTGTTGGCCACATCAGATTTTTACATAATGATACTAGGCAAAAAAATAAAATATCCTTATTTTTTAAATCAATTAATTATTCGTAGTTTACGAGAAAATAATTATTAAAAATTTGGGGAAGGGATTTGAACATTACCATGGTAGGCTCGTTGAAGTAGACAGTTAGACATGCCATAACCTTCCACAACATAATCACAGCAATGATAATCAGGGCAGTTATTATGTGACTGTAGTAAAGATATTTGAGGATTTTTTTAACAGATTCGATCAGGTCTTGATGCGCTTTGTAAATAGGGTTTCAAATAATATGACAATACTCCAGCATAAAATGGACGAAAGAATAATACAGGCTGGTAATTGCTAATAAATTTTGGAAAGCCCGACTATTATGAAGCCTAGCATTTTCATGCACAAAAGTAAATTTGATGTCCTATTTGATTCCAAGATTTAACACTTTCAATCGTATAATTATAAGTAAATAGCGATAGTCTTCTAGTAAAAGATATTACTGTACATTTATTTAAATTAAGATATCATTTGTTAATTGAACACCATTTGGAGAGTCTAACTAATAGGCCTATTCTGTAAAATATTCACTTAACGAATCGTTATCATAACGAATTCGTTATTATGAAAATCGTTATTTCTACTTAACGATAGTCGTTATCTTCGTATCTGTATTCTGTAATACATTTTGAAAAATAATAATCTTGGAATCAAGTTAAGAGCTTTATTTCTTAAAATAAAATTATAATTTTTAATGAAATATCTAAAATAATTCAAAATCCCTCACTAAACTTCTTGGTTTGATCAGTTCTGGTGTGAGTCAGCTGTCAAACTGTCAGCTGTCGGACTCTTTCTTCTTGTTATTGTAGACTATGCTAGAGTTACTACTACCATCTGTAGATAAATTAGGAAGCTTGCGCTAGGCACCAGGAATAAAAATTTATTAAATTATTTTATTCACAATCATTATATTAATATGTCGATTACTAACCTTTTATAGGTTAGGAAATACTTCATTCCTAACTGAAATAACAATCTCTGGACTAGAACGAATGTAATTTCATCAATATTATTACAAACTAGTATTTAGTTTTTATTATTATAAAGAGAAGCTATAGGGGTTAGTTTTTATATTTTATGGCATATATTAAAATTCGATTATAATAACATACCTCCGGCCAATGAAACTGTCGATGTTTGCAAAAGAGAGTTCCAGTTGAAAATTGGTTCCTTCGAAATCGAATGCAAAAGTATTGACTGTAATGAAACAGTCTACGAGTTGTGAACATAAATAAATCTAGTGATATAAATATTGTTTGAATAACTAATCGTAGTGTAGAAGCATTTAATAATATTCTAAGTCGTAAATTAGTGTTTATAATTATTTAATCATAGTGTTATTTACTTTTATTATCTTTTTAATATTTATCCTAATTATTTATCGTTTAATAAACGTATTATTTTAATTAATAATATTTCTTTGATTTTTTCACTTCACCCAAATAAATAAACGTTACAGTATGAAGACTGTATGAAAAGAAAGAATAGTGTTGAATACTGAAGAATGGAGAATAAACATAGTAAATCGTGTGTACGGGGAAGTGTAAAAAATAAAGATCTTTCCTATATGAATGTGATTATGAATATACGAGTGAAAAATATTTGTTTGGATAGGAGTATGTGGCGAGGAATAATTGTTGCATGAGTGAAATATGGGTTCGTGTTAGGCCACATTGTGGAAAATAAGGTTAATTACTTAATTATTTCTGCATGGGGTGCAAATCATAGCTGATTGCAACAAGCTCTAAATGACCATTTGTGATTCTGATGACCTGAATACAAATCAAACTCAAGTCAAATATTTTAATTTATTAATCCTTAAGATTCACGGAAGAAATTAGAAGCAGAATTGCACAGGGAAAGGCAGTATACAGTAAAAGAGATGATTTGTTAACAGCTAGGCGCATTAATATTAAATTGTGAAAATGATTTTCAAATGTTTTTATATGGACTATTGTTCTATATGGATGCGAAACGTGGACCTTGCAGAAGGAGAAAAGTACTGATTTTTGAGATGTGGTTGTGGCGACTGTTGGGAGAAGATTGGATGGAAGAAGAGAATCAGGAACAAGGAGGTGTTGACAAAAATAGGAAAAGAAAGAAGAATTTTGTAAGAAATAAGCTAACTGGATTGGACATATTTTAAGAAGGGATGGTATACACAAAATTATAATTGAAGGAAAAATAAATGGGAGAAGGGAAAGAAAACGAAAAAAAAATTGAAATGTTAACTGAAATTAAGGACGGAAAGCATTACGAGAGGCTGGAGAGAGAGGCGCAAAATAGATTAGTTTGCAGACAACATTTCCGTTGAGACCTAGTCAAAGACAGAATTTACTAAATGATGAAGGTTCAACTACAAAAATCATAGTATATAAACATCTAATTTAATTTTTTACAAATTGTAAATAATAAATTGAATCATCTTGAATTTTAGTCAAATAATTATTTTTCGATAGCACGTAAAACTAAGGATTAATTGTAAGTTTTAAGTTTGTAAAAAGGTTGTTTAATAACAAGACTTCATTAGACACGGGTCTCCGGACAACGAGTGATTAAAATTTTTAAACATGCAAAATTTTCAAAAAGTTTGAAGTAACCAGGATGAGTATTTTGTTATCATGGCAAACTTGTCATCTTTACACAGGATATTTCCGGCTATTTTCCGTATTATTCGGTCGTTGTTTTTTAGAGCAAATGGATGTGTGTATGCTCTTTGAATTTTTTGTACGATGTTTAATAAATTAACTGAATGTTTTGTACGAATATATTTTGTGTACATGAATTGAACAATCTGTAAGATTTTACTGTAAGTGTGATAATGTCCATGTTGTTTTATACGTATTATATTTTTGTTGTATAATTGTTGTAGACCCTGAAGAAGGTGCAAGGTATAGTAAGAAAAAATTCTATTTGGCGGAACTTTCGCGTAATTGTTAACACCTCATTTAATATTGTGATCCTAATTCATAAACAAATACGTATTTTTTATATTCATTGGTTAGATTATATCGTAGGTAAAATATTGTACGATACACATACCTACTTAAAGCATATTTAGTCACTCACAAGTCTTGTAACCCTCGCTGCCCTCGTGTATTAATTCTGATCTATTCGTGACTGAGGTCTAGTTTTACATAGGTACTTGTATCGTACATAAATATTAACTAACAAGTATGTTAATAAGTACAATTAATAATTGAGACTTTTTAATAATCGTGATTATTAATCGCCGGTTAATTTAGCGGCTGTAGCGGCCATCATAACAACTACTCTATTCACAAGCTGCGTCATAAATATAAATGCGCACAATTTCAAACTTGAAAAACAAAATATTACTAAAACATATGTTTTGGCCTCAGTGATATTGCCGGTTGTCATAACCTATAATAAGTTTTGTTTCGCCGGTTTTGCCATGGACCACTTTTCGGTAGTCTAAATTGGTGAAGTAATACCCATGTTTATATAATTCACACAAAAAGGAACATAAAGAAATAATATACAATACATTTTGTGTCAAACTGGTTTGAGTTGGTATTATTGAAATGTTTGTTCTGATCATGCGCAGTTCAAATTTACGGCGGTAACGGCCCGCAACACCGTCAAAAATAGAAATATTTCAACGGCGGCCCACGACGGTCGTAACATATGATTTCAGCCAATCACAGCACAGAACGGTATACGATGACGGTTATAACGGTATAAGTATATTTATTTGACTTCTATAATCCCTGCTACTTCGACAACAATAGCGAAAACCGCTTATGGTGAACTTATAGCAATAGAAAATAAGTTTTACTTGCAAGCTCTTTCGGTTCATAATCGCTTACACGACGATTATATAGAGAAATGACCTGGAAAATTTACAATTCGTACCGATTTTTCTAGGTATACTTACAAGATCCGTACTTGTTAATATAGCAATATCAATAACTTGTTCGTAGAAATTATTTATCAGTATTTCTAATGCTATTGCCAGATTACTTAGTCCTAATGAAATAGATTATGGTATTTCTTAGGTCTATCACATGGAAAATTATCACCAAATAGTGGAATACGGCCTACGAGTGTAACAGCATCCAGTGAAACAATTTGTTAGTGGTCGTTCTTGCAAGGTATTTTTACTAAGAAAATTTCCACAATGAGTACTTCTCAGGGCAATTTTCTATATAGTCGTTGTGTAGGCGATTGTGAACCGAAAGAGGTTGTAAGTAAAACCTATTTTCTATAGCTATAAGTTCACCATAAACGATTTTCGCTATTGTAGTCGAAATTGCAGGGATTATAGAAGTCAAATAAATGAACTTGAGCTAAACTATACATGTGAATCCAGCTATTTTATTAAATATATATGAAACCCATGAAGATACCTACTAACAACGAAAAAATATAGATGTTGAAATTAAAATTAAGATTTACATCTAGTGTGCTAAACTTTCATCTTGAAAATAAATTATGTCTTATTCACATGTACCATAAATAACTATATTCAAAGCGTGAATAAAATCAACTTCAGGATACGAAACAAAGACTTATGGGTTATGGTAAATTTTTAACCAATTTAATATTTCCGCATGTACAAAGAAATATATTTACTACTGTAAAATATTATTGCAGGTGCACCGCAAAATTATATGTACAACCATATTTTTTAAATATTGCTTTTACGGGCGGAGCAATTACTTTATTTTAAATGTAATTTAAATTTTCGTAATAATGTTACAAATAATGGACATTTTCGTTTAATTAATTAGATTTTTCTCAAGTCCATCCAATAAAATACAAACGAAAATGGAAAAATATTCCAACTGCCACGTGTATTAAATGGAGAATATAATAGTCTGAAGAAAAACGCGTTCCCTGCACTCGATTATTAATCGCCCTTATTAAAATACTTTATAGTTAAATACCTATTTATCCATTATCTCCATGAAAATGTTGTTTGTTGTTTTATTAATGAAATTTGAATAAATAAACTGATAAAATGTCGTCCAAATACCTAAGTATTGAGAAAAAAAAATCTTTCTTTCGTTTAGATAAACCCTTTACTTCAGTATTCATACGAATTATGAATCTAACAAATCGAGCAAAGCGGAAGTAAAATGTACTGGACGGCTTGCTAACTTAGCTTTTGCTCGTTTTGCTAATGTAAAAATATGGCGCACATTTTCAAAAATATTATTTGTAATATTTGAATATATTTTCAATGAAAATTACTGAATTAGGTAAAAATAACACAAAATATTGGATGCAAAACGCAAGCAAACTTGATTTCACTTGCTTAAAATATCCTACTAAAATTAAATTATGCATGTAATTAATACCAATGACAGTTTATTTTCTATTTATTATTTATATGACACTGCATTCAATATATCAGTGTTATCTTGTATGAAAAAATTCAATATTTCAAAGTTTTCCATTTTCGTAATCTCACTGACTGACAGTCATCTGACAGTTCGATTGTCGCAAAACAAGCAGATCGTTCAATGGACGCTCTAGCAGATAGCCAGTGCTTACTTAGATTTGCTAGCTCCATTGAACGGTGCGTTCAAAATAGGTACTACTTTGTCGAATCAAAACGAAAGCTGCAGCTTGAGAAAAGCGAAGGATGCAATCGTTTGTGTTCGAAAAAAAGGGCTTTTCAACACGTGTTATACTATTTTTTCGTCTCCTGCAATATATAAAAAAGAAAAATAAGAAAATAAAGAATTATGCTAAATAATTTGACATTTATTATAAATTTTTGTATATGTTATGCGTATCTATGACTGCAACAAATATTTGTACAACATTCGTAAATAAAATTCACTGCTAGGATACCGAAGCGGGCTGCAAAGTTTTGTAGCACTAGTGCTGCAAAGAGCAGCTTTCAGCATGAAAAACAAACCAGAAAATTGTATTTTCAGAGCAGGAGTAGGAAAAGTATATTTTCCAGATATGACGTGTTTTTAATTTCGGCTGCACCTCGGCTAAAACTATTACGGCAAACTATCACTTCTTTGTATGTAACCGCCGGGACTGGTAGAATATTTCCAGAACACCGCCGCGCTGGGTTTTGACACTATCGTTGCAATGATCGACGTAGTAAATACGTCTAGACCTGTATAATTACTTCCGATGGTCTTACCCTTTGTATTCGGTGTTATTATCATTATATAGAAGCAACGAGCAATGAACAGTTGGTGATATAAATAAACAGTCTACGAGTTGTGAATATAAATAAATGTAGTTATATAAATAAATATAGTGATATAAATATTGTTTAAATAAATAATCTTAGTATTTAAGTATTTATTAACATTCTTAATCTTAAATTAGTGTTTATAATTATTTAAACATACTGTTACTTACTTTAATTATCTTTATCTTAATTATTTATCGCTTCAAATAACCTTTTATTTTAACTAAAAAAATCTGATGTGGCCAGCACATAACCTCTCGCCGTATATTTTACCTGGCTGTATGCATAAAGCAAAGAATATTTTTATAAATACAAATAATATATTCATATAAATCTATGACGTATAAACTTCTTTGTTATTCAATAATAGCATGTCTCAACATGAAGATATTTTACCATAAATTATGTTACAATAAATTACAAAGTAGAGTACTATATATAAATATTAGGCTGGTAACTGCAATTTTCAATTCGAACAACGTTGTTTACTTTCTCTTCATATTCTTCTAGTAAAAACATTAATTTTGGGCGGTCTAAAATGTATATATGGATTGTGCATCTATTCTTACATATCTTCTTTTACATTTTATTTTTTCATACATGTTATATCTAAATAACACTAATTCCCTTTAATAAAGTGACGGATAGATTGCACTCCGATTATTCTTATATCGATGTGTAATTTTGTCAATATTTACAACTTACTTGAGAAGAATTTGATAGCTTTTTCGCAATTCAAAGTTACTCTAGTCTATAGTACTGGTGTACATTGTCCCATAATGTTTGAAACAAATTTAAGTCCTTCAACCTAGACTTGTCATCTCCATAATAGTCACAGATCAAGAACTAAGGGATTCTCCAAGTACATTTTTCTTTCATTACTCATTATTTCTGACACTGACATTTATCTGTCAGTTACAAATAATTTAAATTTGCAACTATTTTTCATGGCATCCTTTCGGTTGTAAAATTAATTACAACATTATTTTATATATTGTATTCCTTTTATCTCTAAATCTATAAAATATGTATAAAAATATTTAAATGTATCAGAAAGAGAATTTATTTTTCTTTAATATTATCAAGAAAAATTTTCAAAAAATAATATTTAGAAGATTTTTTTTCAAGAATCTTCTACTTCCGGTTGTCCAATTGTTACCAAAACCTTTTCAGATCTTCCCATGAATGTCCGATTGGGAAATACGTTGTTAAACAAATTTTAAGTCTTATAGTTTTTGAGTAACCGTCCTTCCAACATCCCACACACACACATCCACACACACACACACACACACACACACACACACACACACAGACATCATCGTAAAAATGTTAAAATCGGATTGTAGGGACCTTAAAACGTGCTTATTCAATAAAATCTGGATATGCGATTTTTAGCATGAATCCAATACCTCTCTTAGCGAGAGGTAAAAAAATCTTTGATTTTTACACTTCACCTCTATAAATAAACGTTACAGTATTTTAATAACATTTTCTTTAGTTTATTGTTGATGTTGTTAAACATTTTAGTAACATTGTAAATTATTATTATTATCTTATTACAAAGAAAATATCTTTTATTTTCTTCCATAAAATACATATTTCAAATAAAATTACTTTTAGTTATTTTATGATTAGTATGATCCACATATTGCATTTAACAGAACTGCTATCAGCTGATTTCATATGGAATTACCATCCTTCACTACACAAGGACAAGGACAATTTAGATTCGTTATCTGTCACGGTCATTCTATCAGTTATGAACATCACTCGTATGTGCATCTGTACAGCTGACTTATTGATGGGAAAATTACAAATAATATCTGTCATGCAACGGACAATACACATAGCAAACAGTAAATAGAGAAAAACACACATACATAAATTGCAGGGATTATTAAAAATTATTGGATGCAACACGCAAGCAAAATTGAAGCTGCAATTTTTCTTTAGGAGGATATATATTGGAGTAATGAAGAATATTTCATTGTAGTAATCTTATAGCTTTAGAAAGAAACATAAAATGAAATATATGAGTGTAGTATAGTGGTGTAGACTATTTATTTGATATAGTATTAGTTTTTTTTTTTTTTTTTTATAGGACGATAAAGTAATACGAAAATTTATCTAAAAGAGGGAGTAATGTACGTGCCTAAAGACATATCGTAATATCACAATGTTTTGTGTTTTAGCAAGTTAATATAACAAGCATTTCATTAAATAAAATTATAGACATACACTGTGGTACCAACGTCATAAAACAGAGCCCAATCGAAAACGATAACGCGCGAAATTCAAAAACAAAATGAACCAACTTTGTTTTATGACCCCGCTAGGGTCGTGGCATTACTTGGCGGGCATTTTAAACATACAAGGTGTATCACGGAAAGTGAAACATAGGTGTTGAACATGGGAAATCAGTTTTTCAGTGCGCGTTGCTCCTCTAATTATTTTAGAGAAAAAGTTTAAAATGAATGTTGTAAAGCAAAAATTTTTGGCTACTTCTTCATAACTGCAGAAATAAAATTTGAATATTCACAGAATTACAATTTAATAGTATTATAGGCCTATTCTGTAAAATCGAATCGTTACCATAACGAAATCGTTATTATGAAAATCGTTATTTCTACTTAACGATAATCGTTATCTTCGTATTCGTATTATGTAACACATTTTTAAAAATAATAACCTTGGGATCAAGTTAAGAACTTTATTTCCTAAAATCAAATTATAATTTTAAATGAAATATCTAAAATAATTCAATATAACTCACAAAACTTCTAGGTTAGATTAGTTCTGGTTGGAGTCTGCTGTCAACCTGTCAGCTGTCGGACCATTCTTTTTCTTTTTGTAGGTTATGCTAGAGCAACTACTACCATCTGTAGACAAATTGGGAAGCTTGCGTTAGGCGCTACGAATAAAAACTTATTAAATTATTTTAATATTACCTTGCAGAAAACTGTAATATGACTGGTTTTTGAGATCACTATTCAACATAATAGCAATTTTATTTTGACATGAATAAAAATACTGAATTATTGACAAAACGTTTAGATAACGAATGATTTTTCCAATCGTTAAGAAATACCGATATCGTTATCTTTTTTTCGTTATGTAGAATTAAATTATTGTTTACAGAATACCACTTTAACGATTATCGTTATGATAACGATTTAACAATGAAAAATGTCATAACGATCGTTTACAGAATAAGCCTATTAAACGATTTTCGTTATTACCATGACGATATAACGGTTTACCGATTCGTTATATCATAACGATCTTACAGAATAGCCCTATTAGTCATGGAATTAGAAACAAAGGACGAAAAAAGCGTAATGTTTTATTACGTTAGTGTCAGAATAATAATTGTCAAAATAAATAAATAAATAAATATATCATCACGGCATATTACCCATTGCTGGATGCTGGGTGTGCCAATCTGCTTTGTACTCAGATATCGGTAATGATGAAATATTTGTACCGTGCGGGCGCTTACCCGGCGTCACCTCACGGGCACTCATTGCTGGCGTGGAGAGTGCACCACAGGTGTCAATTATATGCCATTAATATTCGAAGTAATTTTTGGTGTCGGTCGGGATCGAACCCGGGTCCTCAGATTCGCGACCAAACACTCAGGCACACGGCCACGAGGCCAAAATAAATACTAATAATTTGACGTATATCGCAAATATTATCGATATTATCTCTTTAGCAATACTTCGATACCACAAGACAATGATATCGATGGAAAGTGTTATCGATATTTATCTATCTGTAGATATGTGTATCGATATTTTTCCCAGCCATAAATGCGATTACGAATGTGGATGAGGCGAAAGAAGTGTGCCTAGACTAGGGTGATCATTCGTCCGGAAAATCCCGGACATGTCCGGAAATTTTAGATAAATTTTAAGTCCAGGCGGAATTGCAATATTTATTTAAAATGCCCAGAATTTGTGCCCAAATAAAAAATTAAGCATAATATCTAGAATAAAATTAATAGTTGGGCAAAGAATTTCTGTTATGTTCTTATTCTTTAGTTTGTGATTATATTTCACCAAAGATTCTTTTTTCTTATGATAGTTTTATGTTATGAGTGATATCAAAATATGTATTAATTAATAATATATTGTTTTTCAATTTCAATATACCTGTGCGTTCTTCATTTCCAGTGTCAGTAATGTTGGCGAAGGTATTCATATTACATAAATGCTTTGAAAAAAAATTGAAAATTAGCCTCCCCCCCCTCTGTCCAGATTTAGTCTATTACCTATATGGTCACCCTAGCCTATTTACATGTACTAAAAATATCTAGGTATATTGAATAGCAATACCATTAAATTGTAAACAAAACTACTTGTATAATTAGATGTAAATACGCTGTAATTCAGTGTTTTTAACTCGAAAATACGTGTCACTTTCCCTGCAAAACCAAATAGAGTGCTTCGTCTGTATAAATTCCAGACATTCTATGCAGTCAGTTCATGAATGAAGTTGCTGGCTGCCGTCTGCTGCGATCGTGCGTTTCTCTTGAATGTAAACTACGTCGTTACGTGAGTCGTGAGTGTGTGTGAGATAAAAACAGACGGAAGTAAGAAGAGGAAGATACGAGTACGTTACGTGCCTCCATGCGTGAAATTGCGTAGCGTGCGATTAGCGCAGCGCTAATCTACAAGATCATGATAAGATAAATAACTTTCATACTAAACTGCACATTGTATTTATGTTTTTATTTGCCTTGTAATGCAATAGGTATTATTAGATATATGAATTGCAAATTATATTTGCAATGCGAAAATTAACGTAATGTGTTCTTCTATTTTGCCATGTTTGACATTGAAACTTTTATAGCTAAACATTTTATTTTACTGTAAAAATGGAGAAAACTTATTGTAAAAACTATAAAAATCTTCGATGCATCATAAATTTATTACAGTCTGTTTTTAAGGAGTTATATTTAACCAAGCAACAAAGTCATATTGTTTTGCTTTTGGTCACAAAAATTTGTTATTTGTCACCCAACTATTCATAATCATAATCGGTACGCAAAAATTAGACACTGGTATGATGTTTATCAATTTGAGCACCAAATATTCAATTCTGCTAGCATAAATATTATCTAAGACATCATCTAACATTTAAGCGTTAAACTATATGGAATTACTATATTATAATAATAATAATAATAATAGCAGTTTATTCATCGACATGTTATGTACATGTGTAGAATACGTCACACAATATCAAATAAATATAAATAGTATATACATACATACATAGGTACAAAGTAGATAATAGTAAATGTTTTCAGCATTACGCCCGATCAGTATTATCTGTAAAAAAATCATTTAATGTGTAATAGCTTTTTCCTATAAGATAATTATAAGAAGTTTTTTAAATTTAATTTTATTGCATTCCTCCTTTATTATGGTGGGCAGTTTATTGAAAACATTTAGCCCTTCTACATCCGGTAGAGAATTTAGAGAGTTGTGTTTTACATTCGGAATATAGAGTAGTTGTTTTTGTCTAGTATTAAAAGTATGAATACTGGAACTGAGTTTAAAATAATTTTTATTGATAAAAATGTATAAACAAACTTCAAATATATAAAGAGAGACTAATTTCTCAGGGTGTAAGTCGAAAAGTGGGTTATAGGCGTATAATGAGCCAAGGATTCTGACAAAAAATAAAATATTGCGATTTTTACCTCCCGCTAGATTTTAAATTTTCTACAGGTGTGCATTAATACTTTTTCTATATAATTTATGGATAAATAAAATATATATATCATCACGGAAAAGTACCAATTTCTGGGTGTGCCAATCTGCTTTGTACACAGATTTCTGTAATGATGATGACATACTTGTACCTTGCGGGCGTTATATTTGGCGACGATCGGGATCGAAGCCGGTTTTCCAGATTCGCGAACAGACTCTCAGGCACGCGGTCACGATGATTACACAGTTCAGATCTCAAATGTACCTATGTAACTGACAGATATATGTCACTGTCAAAACAGTAATTATTTCAAACCAATAATAGTAACGTGTTAAAAAGGAAATAGTATATAGAACAATAATTATATGAAAAGGAACTTAATACAGTTTCCAGCATAAGTAAATATGTTGGAATGTAGGTACAGTAAAATTTTTGAAAGATGTCCGATCAAGGTCATCTGTATCACGAACGAATTAACAAATAGGCATACATTTATTTCTTTCTTTTGCAAAGTCTATAAGAGTGTGCGATAAGGATGGATATAACACGCTTGTTTTCAAAAATTCATATTGTTTCGACTAAGTTAGGACATTCCACTTTAAAAAGATGCTTGTTGTTGATAATACTTTCGCTGTAACGTAAGTTTATTTATTAATTCAGATCATTACCTTGATTCATAGCCGTACGAATAACGTTATTTTCTGTCAAAGTCACTGACACTGACGTTGTGTCATTATCTTATTTTTAACATATTTGGTTTTACATTTACTTATAAACTTACCAGTTGACTTATTTTTGAATATTGAATGCTTTTACTGTAATATATATTTTTATAATAATAAAATAACAGTAGTATCTTACGTACGCTCATAAAAACTAAGCAAACGACACTACTGAATTTGTCATAATGGGCGGGGCAAAAATCTGAATTCATACAATTCGTAGACGACCTTGATCGGACATCTTTCAAAATTTTTACTGTATGTATTTAAATTAATAAAAATTAAATGGCGGGAGGTATTGTGTTGGCCATATTAGATTCTTTAATTCCAAATCATATTTAAAAAATAAATTAGAGTAGTAAACTAACACAAAGACAATATTTACGATAAACTATTTTAGTTTTATCTGACAGTTAAAAATAACACAATTGTTTATTTTTTTTGTTTGTCATAATCCATGGCTGTCTAGACTAAAATCTCATAAAAACTGTAACTTTACAATTAGTATTTTCGCTTACATGAAAATCGAGAATAATCGTTTCAAATGATTTAAATGTAGAATTTAAATTTCTATAACTTTTATTTCTTCATAAAATAATTTGGTAATATGTTTATTCCAGCCAGTCTCTGCTGATAGTTTGTGGCTGTCAGACACATGCGCAGTACCAAAATACCGTTCCAAGCGCACTACTGACAAGCAAGCAACTACTGATTACGTGTTCCAGCGCGTACTGTTCGACTATCACAAACAAAATATTATTTTTGTATTTTATCAATACATGTATTGTTTTTGATTATTTTATATACTTTGTCCTGTAATCGGATTACTGTTGGGCAATAAATTATTAATATTATTATTATACATATATCATATTATTATACATATTTAATATTATATTTTTCTTGTGACAATTTTTTTTATTGATCGTAATTGAGGGGCTATTTATGGCGATCCCTCCAGTTCTGGAGCTATACTATATCTAGTATCTATGTCTTTAAAGGTCGACCAATGCCTGATATTTTTTTTATAAATAAAACAAACAGCTAGCAGTGTGCGCATTTGTTTATTAATCCATGGCAACATACATTTCTTTATTAATAAATAAATTTCTTCAATTTTTCCAGTTTAGAGTAATTGTAAATTATAAATTAATACATCGTTAGAAAACAATACCAAATCTCAACCTATTTAATTGTTTTGCTGAAAAATAATTAGGAGAGACAATATTAGAATTTTTCAAAAGAAACATTCCGATGCACTACCCTGTATATTTTACCGTAAAGACCATAAATTTTCTTTCATATCTACTAATATGTTTAAAGACTATTTAACTGTCAACTTATATAGTAAGTCACCTATATCTCCAGTATTGATATATGTATAGTGTTGAATAAAATGCAAATACATATATTCATTTTGTTTAAAATGTTGTTAAATTTTGTACGTACCCAAATATCGGTTAATGCATATTCCTTCTCTTTTGAAACCATACATCAAATATTTACTGCAAATAACGAAGTGTTGCGGATTGAATTAAAAGTAAATTTGCATATATATATAATTTGTTTATTGTATAAAAATGGTGACGAAAAATAAATATTACAAATCAAATATAAAATACGATTGACAGTTATATAGCAAACATTTTTATTGAATGTTACGTAACGTATATATCTGCAAATAAACGAACGTGTTTATATGTGAAATGTCAGTTTATTTTAAATCTATAGCAGTGTAATTCATTTTAAATATATATAATTTACAATTCATTTTAAATATAAATAATTTATTTTTAATGTATAGCAACACTACGATTTTAATTGTTTTTCATTTTAATTTATATACATATTTTTATTTTATTTGTACCTATTCGTATTACATATATAGAAAAAAATATAAAACATTTATTTATGTTTTTTGTAATTTGCCACTTTTCCAATCAGTTATATATAGGTGATTCATCGGTCTGTTATTTTTTAATAACTCTATTATTTTAAATAATAAAACATTTACAGGATGTTCCATTTTTGCGTAATGGTATGG
Source organism: Harpalus rufipes (assembly GCA_951394225.1). NCBI lineage: Eukaryota > Metazoa > Arthropoda > Insecta > Coleoptera > Carabidae > Harpalus > Harpalus rufipes. The sequence continues at coordinate 12,848,503 of OX596275.1, forward strand.
TAACTTAATTTTTTGAAATGAGACATCTTATATACTTATTTAAATTTGAAAAATACATGAAATTTACTATCCAATGGTATCACTTGTTATATTATTAAAAAAATTAATGATTTAAATCTTACACTTTTATTATACAAGGGGTTTTTCATATCATTATTTTTACATTACAGCTTTCAAATTTAAAGAAAAGCTTCCTGCATTCATTTGATTGATTACGAGTTGATTCGGGATAATATTGGACAACCGGAAGACTTTTATATCAAGGGGAACAACATATTAGAGGAAGTTATACTTTACTTGAAGCTCTGAGCAGATTTTCGTGAAAAATATATTGTTATAATCCGAAACTTTTCAAATTTGGTATTCAAGACTTTTGTGTTAAGAGTGGTACTTAATTTGGAGCTCTTAACATATTTTCGAGGAAATACAAAATATAATCCAAAATTTCTTATTACAAATTTTTCTATTTATTGGAACAACAAATTAGATTTTGTTTACAAACGATCAACCGGAAATGATACTTTACTAAAGGGTCATTGCTATTTTAACCATGGAATTGCCGGGAGGTCATGTGCTAGCCACATCAGATTTTTATAGTATGGGACAGTAAATCTGATGTACTTTTCAAATTTGCATAAATATAATAAGGTGTTCCATTTGAAAATATAAAGTTACATATCATTGCGTAAAATCGGAACATCCTGTAGAAAAACTTATAATGCAGACATTTTAACTTAAAATGAAATTTGATTGAAATTTTATTCCATAATATTTAAAATAATCGAGTTATTAAAAATAACGGCCCGATTAATTTACCCTGTATATTAAAGCACTGATTTTCCTTATTCAATATCAATGCTTTTTTACATAATGTAGTTTAAGTTTAATAGAGCTGGAGTATTTTCAAGAGGCTTTTATTATTTACGAAAATAACAATAAATATTTTTTTTCTTACTATAATAGTATTTTATGTATCGAGGGCAATCTTTAAGTTATGAGCAAGTTATTTACGGGCAAGGTGGGTAGCCGAGGCCATAATTACTTGTGAGTACCTTACCACTCTTCTCGTCTGAGGAACGTACATAATTTTATGTCATAACCAGTTATTAAATTATTAAAAGAAATATGCAGTATTTTGTAGCAGTATAAGTTTTGAATAAGTAGACGAAGTCGCAATTGTTTGAAAATTCTAGCAAAATTTTGACAAATGACGGTTTGATATTTTATTTTTCTAGTTTCGTTAAAATTCTATAATTCATGAAAAATCCATTGCTTGAAATATTGAATGCCGCCTAAATAAAGGATTCTGTATAAAAGTTAAATCAAAGCCCTAGAACTTTAAAATGATATTTTAAAGTTCTAGGACTTTAATGTCTCACTTTTGTTTTATAAATCGTTTGAAAAAACGTTGCTTTAGAAAAAAAAATCTGATGTGGCCAGCACATAACCTCTCGCCGTATATTTTACCTGGCTGTATGCATAAAGCAAAGAATATTTTTGTAAATACAAATAATATATTCATATAAATCTATGACGTATAAACTTCTTTATTATTCAATAATAGCATGTCTCAACATGAAGATATTTTACCATAAATTATGTTACAATAAATTACAAAGTAGAGTTTACCATATATAAATATTAGGCTGGTAACAGCAATTTTCAATTCGAACAACGTTGTTTACTTTCTCTTCATATTCTTCTAGTAAAAACATTAATTTTGGGCGGTCTAAAATGTATATATGGATTGTGCATCTATTCTTACATATCTTCTTTTACATTTTATTTTTTCATACATGTTATATCTAAATAACACTAATTCCCTTTAATAAAGTGACGGATAGATTGCACTCCGATTATTCTTATATCGATGTGTAATTTTGTCAATATTTACAACTTACTTGAGAAGAATTTGATAGCTTTTTCGCAATTCAAAGTTACTCTAGTCTATAGTACTGGTGTACATTGTCCCATAATGTTTGAAACAAATTTAAGTCCTTCAACGTAGACTTGTCATCTCCATAAAAGTCACAGATCAAGAACTAAGGGATTCTCCAAGTACATTTTTAATTCATTACTCATTATTTCTGACACTGACATTTATCTGTCAGTTACAAATAATTTAAATTATCAACTATTTTTCATGGCATTCTTTCGGCTGTCAAATTTATTACAACAGATTATTTTATATATTATACTTCTTTTATCTCTAAATCTATGGAATATATAATAAAATATTTAAATGTATCAGATAGAGAATTTAATTTTCTTTAATATTACCACGACAAATTTTCAAAAAATAATATTTAGAAGATTTTTTTTCAAGAATCTTCTACTTCCGGTTGTCCAATTATTACCAAAACCTTTTCAGATCTTCCCATGAATGTCCGATTGGGAAATACGTTGTTAAACAAATTTTAAGTCTTATAGTTTTTGAGTAACCGTCCTTCCAATATCCCACACACACACATACACACACACACACACACACACACACACACACACATCCACACACACACACACACAGACATCATCGTAAAAATGTTAAAATCGGATTGTAGAGACCTTAAAACGTGCTTATTCAATAAAATCTGGATATGCGATTTTTAGCATGAATGCAATACCTCTCTTAGCGAGAGGTAAAAAATGTGAAACCCGCTCATTCTGGTAAAGGTTTTACTTTTGGGTCCACAAAACATTTTATTTCATTTTTCATAGAAATTATTACGTGACGCAAAACGCAAGAATTGGCTTTGTGAGCCACATCAAAATCCATCCAGTGGTTCTCCATATCAGCAACAATAAACAGACAGACAGACTGACCTCTACCGCGAACTTTATTTTATACTGTATATAAATAGTAATTAAGATAGTATTTTCATGGTTTTTGAGAAAATGAAGGCTAATAATACATACAGTATTTCACTACCTGTACCTACAGTATTCTGAATTACACTTTTACTTTATATCTTCTGAAAAACAATTATTTTGCGAGAATTACAGTTGACAGTTGACGCTTTCTGTATTGAATTTCACTGTTTCTGAAATAAATTTAAAAAAATGTAGAACTAATCTATTAGATATAATTACTCCTGATCCAGAATTGTATGAAATGACCAACTGGAGGCACATATTTCGGAGCATTGACATACCGAGCGAGTTTCGAACCTGTGCCTCTCTCATCACAATATTATCTCATCTGTATTCCGGAAGCGGCAATTAAGCTGTCCAAGCACGCATGACGCATGCGTGCACGTGAGTGTCAGTGTGCTCTGTTATGTTGGGCTCCCCGTCAATATTTGGTTTGTAATTACCTCCATTGAAGGTCGACTACAATAGCCGTGTTTATATGAGCTGCATACATCATGCACACACACTACAACAATCATGTGTGATGTCACAGACAGTGACAGAAGATGGAGGGTGGGATTAATAGGGTAGAAGTACAGGTGTGAGAAAAAACATCAGAAATAGGAGAATTGTATCTGGTTCACGTATAACTATTGGCGTTTGTTAAATCATGTAATTCTTGTTTTATAAAACAAATTATTAATGTTAAAAGGTTGTATTTACTCAAACACCAAAGTCATATTTTTGTAGGAATCCCACACGAGGGCGCTAAAAATGTCTTTATAATTGTATATATGTATGTGAATTGTATATGGAAATTATTATAATTTGTATAGGTCAAACGAATACATTATTATTATAATGTACAATAAATTGACGTATGTAAATAAATTCAATGATGTTCTGTTAGACAAACAACTGCAAGTCCATCTAGAAACTTTTCAAAATGGTTCTCAACCATTATTTTGTCAACTTCAATTTAACACAAAACAAATTGCAGTAAAACTGCCAAACGAAAAATTTAACCTCATAAACATGTGTACATAACGTAAATTTATAAATTGGTTCTAACGTGAACATAACGGGGACGTAGTGTTGCAAGAACAGAGCGTCATCGAGAGCAGTAAGAACAATGTACATTTATCAACTAATTTTGTCATGTATTTAATATTTATTTACGATACAAGTATGTAAAGCTAGTCTTTAGTCACGAATGGGTCAAAATTAAAACACGAGCGTGGCGAGTGTTTTATGGCCCCTGGTGGTAGAAATAAATAGTAAAATAAATATTTTTGGAAAATTTACTTTCTTTGGCGTTCTTTGAGGAATGGATTCAAACAATTAGATTTTTGTTGAATATCTTATTTATTAGTGGGACGTTTCGGGGAACAATTTCACCCATCTTCAGCCTTTTGGTATAATGGTCTATAAATTTATTTAATAAATATATTTGGTAATATACAGCCTTACCTTTGCTAGTTACATGGTTTTTATAAATTAATGTAGGGCTGCCTTGCTCATGAAATTCAGGCAGATGCGGACATCGAAGTTGAAAATTTATTGGAGAAGTCATTATAATTAAAACAATTTAATTTACCCAAATCATGAGGTACCCATCAACTGGAAAGATTATAAATATATTATGACATGTTTTCGTATGAAACTAATGCAAAAACCTTACTGTATATTCGTCGTGGATGTTTGGAGATTGTTGTAATATAACATGATGTGTAGAAATGATGTTTTGTTTACACGTGATTGGCAAAATGGCTACGTATCTTTTCTGTCTGAACCTAGTAACTTTTGTGTTTATTTATGTTTGGAGTGATTGAAGTATGGGACCCGCGTATTTTAAATGGTTGTCATAATCGGTTTGATTATTTACTGTATTATTCTTATTTAAATTAATGTATAAACTTTCTAAAACTAACCTTTTGTATTTAAATTTATAATTTATAAAAACCATGTAACTAGCAAAGGTAAGGCTGTATATTACCAAATATGTTTAGATTCTTAATTTTAAAACATTTATAGACCATTATACCATAAGGCTGAAGATGGGTGAAATTGTTCCCCGAAACGTCCCACTAATAAATAAGATATTCAACAAAAATCTAATTGTTTGAATCCATTCCTCAAAGAACGCCAAAGAAAGTAAATTTTCCAAAAACATCCAACCTTGAGGAACATCCAGTGTTCTCTATTTAAAATAAATATTGTTTAAATAAATAATCTTAATGTTTTAAGTATTCGATAATAACCTCAGTCTTAAATTAGTGGTTATAATTATTTAATCATAGTGTTAGTTATTTTTATTATCTTTTTAATATTTATCTTAATTATTTATCGTTTAATAAATTTTTATTTTACTTAATAATATTACTCTGACTTTTTACACTTCATCCATATAAACAAACGTTACAATATTTACTGCTATATGTTTACAGTTCAACATCAGAAGATTTCACGTACTTTTTAAATTGATCTGTGTACATTTTTCTATCAATAAAAAAAACAAGTTTATTCCTCGTTAAATTTTAATTTAATTTCTTTTTACTATCTTTCCTGCAACTGAAGCTCTGAGCAGTTCCGATATCAAGTGCATCCATCGGAGTTCTCCAGGCACGTAGCTCGTTATCTGCTGAATTCATCGCCATTCACACATTGTCCTACACTGCACTTACAACCACAGACAGACAGCGACAGATCTCCAGTGTTTATATCTGTTCTATACTGGCTGCAGGGACGGAGATGTAGATATATTTATTATAACAGCACAGCCATGCCGAAACAATTGTTGGTGATCAGTGCTGCTATTGTCAAAGGGAGTTACTCGGAGGACTTGGGAAATTTGTGCAAGGAGATTTGTCCAGGATGCCATGAATAAAGTTATGACCACAAGTCTCCATACACCATACATATTTATGAATATTAGTATAGTTAATAGTTGTAGGTTCTAGCCATTATCATATGAGAAATAATCACACTTATATTATATCGTGTTCAACATAGCACACATAGATGCATATTATGATTAATTACATTTTTATCACTAGACAGGTTAGGTTTTAATGGGTACAATGATCGACTTTTGAACGGATAAAGGTTGAAGACATAAGCGATTCCACCATTTTTTATAATTTCATCTGAGAGTATAAGTAAAACAAAGCTACTGTTGAAAATCCGGCGACAAAAAATCCTATTAATAAACGAATTATGGTCCCGCAAAGTTTGAAAAAAAATAGATGGGACATTCAAACTTAACTTCCACTGGTTATACACCTGCTAGATGAACTTTGGTGGTCTCATATTCATATTCGTTACATTACACAATAACAGAAAACTCCCTTATTTCCAAAATATTTTAATTTATTTCTTTATTAGTATTGTAACGTTTATTTATTTGTGTGAAGTGTAAAAATCAAAAAAATATTATTAATTAAAATAAAGATGTATTAAACGATGCATAATTAAGATAAAGATAATAAAAATAATTAAAACTGTGATGAAACAATCATAAACACTAATTTAAAACTAAGAGTATTAGTAAATACTTAAACACTAATATTATTTACTTAAGCAATATTTACATAAATATAAAAAAAAAGTTATAGCTATCATTAATGTGTCACGGCAAATACTTTTTCTTGATTTTTTTTATATTCTAACTACTAACAACTAACATAAGTGAAATAAAAAAGCAATACTACGACAGTCCTATAGTTTAGCAATTTTTTATTTTGATTATAGATTCATAGTCTGTCTAAAGTTAATAGAACTGATACAATTTTGTAAAATATTTGTAACAGCTAGACGAGGTACCTCAAATAATTTCTAGATCCAATAAAACACTAGGATAATCTTGTAGAAGACCAAGGAGGATATCCGATTAGAGAAGAAAATATTTTGATAAACCAGTGGTTCACAAGTTATAATACAGTTATATTTTTTTTTATATTGGATGATATATAATATATAATATTCAATTGAAATTTCAATAAATTTGATTTTAATAGATATTTTTCAGTACGCTATGTATAAAAAATAACTGATATTTGTCAATTTGAAATATTTAGGATAGAAATGAAATAGAACACTGTTTATAAAGTTTTTAATAAATATTTGTTTCATTTTAATTTAAGCTCAAATGTTTTTTATACATAGCCTACTAAAAAATAACTATAAAAATTAAATTTATTTGAATTTCAATTAATTTTTTCTCAATATTTTTATTATATAAAGATATAAAATAATCACATGGTTGAATTAAAAAAAAATTCTCTATCGATTACGCAAAAAAATATTTATCATCTTATTTAAAAAAATATAACTTTGTATTGTAACTTGAGAACCACTGGTTTAAAAAAAATATTTTCTTCTCTAATCGGATGTCCCCCTTGATCTTCTGCAAGGTTGTCATATAGTATTTTACTGTATCTTTAATAATATAAAAAATACTTGAGGTAGCTCGTTCATCTGTTACACCCTATAAAGTTGTACCCTGTCTGCAAAAACCGGAATTGACACAAAATTCTTACTACGATCATTATAAACCCTTTTGTCTAATTTAACTTAGCTTATTAACATTTTTTTATATCTCAAAATAAATGAAATATTCCTGGTGACATTCATTATTTTTTAGGCCTTTGTGTGCATCGCATGACCTGAAAGACAATGAAAAGAAAATGAATGTGGCAAAAACTAGTATATTCAGGTAGATATTGGGGAAGACACGGAAAGATACGGTAAGGAATGAAAGAATAAGGAAAATAATTATAGTGTTAAAAGTTTTTAGAAAGATACAAGTGAGACGATTACATTAGTTTGAACATGTCATGAGGAAAGATGAAGAATATATTTGAAGAAGACTGAATAGCTTAGTAATAGAAGGTAGAAGAAACAGAGGAAGACCAAAGATAAGATGAAAGGACTATATTGCGGTTGCGGAAGACTTGAGAGAAAAGGAACTGAATGAGGACAACACGTCAAAGAGAAATGAGTGGAAGAAAATAAAAAATAGCGACCCCTAACGAATGGGAAAAGCTAAAGAAGAAGATATCAGTGTCAAGTGAAATTTGCATAGTTTGTTTATGAAATAATTCTACTGGAAATATAGGATCTTTTGCAAGAAAATTTATGCATTGGCAAGTAGATATGGGGGCCCGTGTCAGAATGACAGCTATTAATTATGTCCATAACTAACAAATGTCATAATTTTTCATTCAAAATTTCATGATTTTCTTATTTCATGTGGTTCATTTGTTGTCAGGAGTGTGCAATTCAGATTTTTCTTTCGTACGTCAGTACAAATGTGATAACTATTGTGGGAAAAAATATAATGCATAAATGTGACTATATTCCTAGTATAATATGTAATATTTCTGCGAGTTATTTAAAAGTTTAAAATGGAATATAAAATACACTTAGATACTATTTTAATATGAATATGAATTAACACATTGCAAGTTATTGGATATAGTCGTTATCGGTTAGTAGTTAATATAAAAATGTAATGGGTTTGTAAAATGAGTCATGCATAAAATTTATGAGTTAAATTGTCCCATAGGTGTGTCGTGCTGCCCGTATTACATAATGGGACGGTACAGGGACGGTATTCATAGATGCAGCTATTCACTACGCATCAACACACATTCATGTGCATATAGGCTGTCCCACTTTCCATACACATATGTATAAATTTAGCCGGCTACATTTGGTTTAAACTATGCTCCAAGCTTCAAACACAAATATATAAAATGGATATACATTATGTATGTATGTATGTATGATATTTGTTAATAGAATTACTGATGTAATTTACGAGCACCGTCACATATCAATTAATCCATTGGATAAAAATTTATCGTGAATTAAATAATATAATTCGTAATAAAAATCTTTACTTTTTATTTAAAATAGTTATTAAAGTAATTAATAAAATTTAATTTTATCCACAAGCGAAATTATGTTTCGCGAGTCAATAATTACATTTTATCGACGTGTTTATTTTTTTCTATGGCAGATTTTAATAAATAAGGAAAGACAATTATAAATTAAAAGTTACTAGCAGATTTTAAAGAGCAAAAATTAGAAAAACCGATTATAAATTAAATTATTTATATATATTTAAAATACTAAAACTTTTATATGATCCATTTTTTTCCATTACATATAATAAAAAGGTGAAGGGGGGCGGGTCTTCCCAGACAGTAGTAGATAATAGTATATTGCATCCGAGGTGGGATAAGTTTCATTGTAGCCGAGGGCTTTGTGTATATTACCGAGAGGCAAAGCCTCGAGGTGAGATACAGCACGAGGCTCTAATGAAACTCCCACCGAGGTATGTATACTATTTTATTCACAATCATCCTCTTTTTAAATCAATAATTTTCAGAATATATCATTGAGTTATAACCTTTAATTTTGTTAATGTTTTTTGACAGCTCTATTAAAATTTGTTTAGCCTACTTTATTATAGGGATCGAAGTGTTGCTAAGCAACTCCTACATAAACATTTCCAACCCGTGGGGTGGAAATGAAATCTGTTATTTGCAATCCAAGAGATTGTCATTGCAGTTAGGAATGACGTATTTTCCAACCTCTAAAAGGTTAGGAATCGACATATTAATATAATGATTGTGAATAACAAATTTAACCGTATAATAATAACACAAATCGATATGTAATTTCATATTGCATTATCATTATTGGTTAGTGGGTAATATTTTCTTTTATTCTTAACAATTTGCCATATTTTTTTTAGATATTTTATTTACGAAAACAAGTCAATTTTATGACGATAATTTGTTTTTTTTATTGTTAGTAACTATAAAAAAATTAATATCACCACTCCTTATTACGGACTTTTGGATGTGCCAATCTATATTCTTATTCGCGGATTTCCATGAACAAGTGTATGAATCTGATTTTTATACGAGAGTGAAGTTGCAACCACACTAGTATGAAAGGCTTCACAAATGTGTTGTTCCTATACTTTTTCTACGAGCTATTCAACAAAAGTATTCAAAATTCGAAAATATTTTGTTTGCACTGTGAAACAAATGTCAAGAAACTATCACAGCAATTACAAGTTTTATCCGGGCCAAAAAGTATCTAAAAGTCACACTTCATGTACTGCAATCTATGTGCGAACCTAACTACGTCACGCATGGGAATAGAAAAAGTACTTTAGAAAAGTAAAATATATTAACTAAATTAGATGAAATTAAAACGAGTGAGCCAAATGATGTGTGATGTTTATAACTAGTACATGTAATAATGTATTTATTTCATTTAAAAAGTTTGCTTTCAAATCTATTAATTATTTTCAGCTCATTAATTTTTTTCATGTTTGTTCATTATAACAGGATTATAATTAAATTAGTTCCTGGAACTCCTATATGGTATATGGAACAGAAAATATTCCAGTTTATTACCCATAAACCTATTTGTTTACGAAACATTGTACAAAGATATGATGATTAATGAAAACCCGACATGAAAATACCTTTTTCTACTCCTGCTCTGAAAATACAATTTTCTGGTTTGTTTTTCATGTTGAAAGTAACTCTAATTTTCACTAGACTGCGTGTCCGATTATTTTCCAATTTTCCATTCTGCTACCAGTCAATCATCGTATTCAGCCCATTAAATACATAATTTAAAATATATTACGGTAATATATAATTTTAAATAACTCGGTAATATAACGGTAATTTTACATCCCTAATAATACGCGTATAATGGAATACATATTGTAATGTGTACACAGCCGACGCCACTGAGTTTAACAAGCTCGCAGACCGACGCCACTGGTCGAACGTTTCTAGAAACTCCACAAAGGCGATAACGTAATTACCGCTATCAGCTGTATAAACAATCCGTGGGCGGTTCGACCTTTTTTCTCGAACGTTACTGAAAATATACTAGAATATATTCTAGAATAAAAGCAACGCAACTCTGTGCGACAGGACAGTTGAGTTAGTGAAGTCCAGCCAGTCGAGTCTAAATAAATAATTAGTGATATAAATATCGTGTAAATAAATAATGTATTGTGTCAATTGTTTAAACAAATAAATAATGTTAACGTTTAACTATTTAATAATATTCTTAGTCTTAAATGATAGCGTTTATATTTGTTAACCATAGTGATCTTTTTTTATTATATTTTTCTTTGTTAATCATTTAATAAACTTTTATTTTAATTAATAACAATTCTCTAATCATTATACTTCACCAAAATAAATAAACGTTACAAGTTACAATATGTTATCACATTTCTCCGCACGCTAATTTGCCTCTATTCGCAAATTTCAATAATATACCGTTCAGGGCGTTTTCCAGGGTTAGTTCAAAGACTCTCAAAGTTATCGCGGAGAGAGCAACTTAAAAATCATTTTTGTGCTATTTTTAAATTGAAAATAATTTTTTGTTTCAAGTTTGACGTCGGTTGGGATCGAACTCGGACCTTTGCAATCGCAACCGGTCACCTAACGTACGAGGTGTGTTCAAAAACTATCGCGAATTTTGAATTTTCGCGGGTTACGTATATTCGAATTTCGATCTTTTTGTGGCTTTATGTTGGTACTCATGTCTCTCACTTATGTCGACAAGCTCGGCCATTTTGAATGTTCACTTACTTGTTGACAGCTGCTTTGCTTGCACGTGTTTTGGATCGTCTTCGATTTTTACCTATTCAAAAAAATGGAACAAAGAACCTGTATCAAATTTTGTGTGAAAAACGAAATTAAGTGCGCGGATGCATTCCGAATGTTGACTGTGGCATACGGAGAAGCTACCTTGGACCAAAGCAACGTTTATCGGTGGTACAAAATGTTCTCAGAAGGCCGAGAAGATGTGAACGACGAAAAGCGTGCCGGACGCCCGAGCACTTCAACAACAGACGAAAAAATTAATGAAGTGGAGAAAATGATATTGGCCAATCGTCGAATCACCGTTAGAGAAGTTGCTGAGGACCTAAACATATCGATTGGCTCGTGCCATTCGATTTTTATCAATGATTTGGGCATGAGACGGGTCGCCGCGAAATTTGTACCAAAATTGCTCAATTGCGACCAAAAACAGCATCGCATGAACATTGCTAATGAGATGTTGGACTCTGTCCGCGACGACCCAAATTTGCTCCAGAGGGTCATAACTGGTGACGAATCGTGGGTTTATGGTTATGACGTGGAAATCAAAGTTCAATCATCTCAATGGAAGCTGCCGCACGAACCAAGACCGAAAAAAGCGCGCCAAGTTCGGTCGAATGTGAAAGTTTTGCTGACAGTTTTCTTCGATTGCAGGGGCGTGGTGCATCATGAGTTCTTGCCACAGGGTAGAACGGTCAATAAGGAATATTACCTGCAAGTTATGCGCAATTTGCGCGAAGCAATCCGCCAGAAACGCCCGGATTTGTGGAAGAACAAAAATTGGCTTTTGCACCACGATAACGCCCCTGCTCACACATCGTTGCTTGTGCGCGACTTTTTAGCCAAAAACAACACACTAATGATGCCGCAGCCACCGTATTCCCCAGATCTGGCCCCCTGTGACTTTTTCTTGTTCCCTAAACTGAAGAGGCCAATGAAAGGACGACGTTACGCTACGCTTGACGAGATAAAGACGGCATCGAAGGAGGAGCTGAACAAGATAAAAAAAAAAAGATTTTTTGAAGTGCTTTGAAGATTGGAAAAACCGTTGGCACAAGTGTATAATATCTCATGGGGATTACTTTGAAGGGGACAAAATAGATATTCATGAATAAATAAATAATTTTTGAAAAAACACAAAATTCGCGATATTTTTTGAACACACCTCGTACTTTAAACTATAAATTATTATGACAAATTCCCGATAGAGTTAATTATGCAACATGAGTGAAAAGTTTATTATTCTGTTGATAATTCATTCTCTCTCCTGAAACTCATACATCTTCCTGACCCTGAAACCAATATTCACACAATTGTCGATGCGAGTGGCGGCAATTACACGGTCATTTATATTCCTGGTCGTCTCTCTCAGTGATTGATATTGATTTGATTTGTGTCACAAACAACAAAAGCGTCAGAAAACAAATTAGACTTCGCCGAACCCTTTCCTATAAACGCCAGCCACCTTTCAGTTACATCACGCAACACAATTATTCATTGGTTCTCGACAACGAGAGATGAGAGCTTATTATTCTCTTAATTAAAAAATGGAAGAGTTCTAGAGTGGAGTGTGTATTTTACCTGGACGAATCAAAATAGGAAGGAAATTAAATGCTCGAGCCAATCCAACATTAATATTTTGAAAACATGGAAAATTTCTCGACTGTGGCATAAAATTGTTGAAGGTAGCTGTTGGCTCTCGGTGAAACATGATAAACTAATGTAAATGGTACTGCTAAAAGTGTTTCTTTTTACCTCCCGCTACCCTTGGTAAGGGAGGTATAGGGATCGTAATAAAACTCGCATATCTAGATTTTGGTAAATGACCATGTTTTAAGGTCCCTAGAATCCAATTTTAACATTTACACGATTATGTCTGCGTGTATGTGTGTATGTGTGTGTGTGTGTGTGTGTGTGTGTGTGTGTGTGTGTGTGTGTGTGTGTGTGTGTGTGTGTGTGTGTGTGTGTGTGTGTGTGGATCCTCTTTACGCTGTAACTCAAATACTATCGTTCAGAAAATTTTTAAACCTAGTATTTCTACCTTACTCTTATATGAAAAGATGCCATTAAATTTTGGAGTAAATCAGAAAACCAGAAATGGCACTTTACTGGAAGCTCAAAATAGTTTTTCTTCGAAAAATACCTTTAAATGTTTTTTTTTCGAGATTTGTTATTATAAAAATTAAAGTTTTTAAAATTTTCTTTAGGTTTGCGTTAATACTTTTTATAAATATTTTATGGATAAATTTCTAAAATTATCTGTAATTTTAATCCCGGAGCCTACACTTTAAACACAACTCCATGGTTACACAGTTCAAATCTCAAATGTATGTAACGACAGATATATATCACTGTCAACAAACTAATCATTTCAAATAATAATAGTAACGTTTTAAAAAGAAAATAGTAAATGGAACAATAGCTCAGTTCGATGACAAGCACTAGTGTAAACTGTTTCACTATGACGCGTTTTTTGACAGCGAGTCAGTTTAGTGCAACGTGTTCGATGAAACGATCACCTGCACCAGACCGCACTTTCCTACCCTTGCTCGTAAGCAAGAGTAGAAAAGTGTAGGTCAAGAGTGGGGGATGAGAAATCAGTTGTTTTGGAATAAACATGCAAAAAAAAACTGAAGTTAAGAAATTGGCGGCGTGACGGATAGTTGTCAACAAATGAATCGCTTGTGTCTAAAATATATGATAACATTTCAACGTTCATGTTTAAATGCAAGTGTCAAACTGTGTATCAGCATCAGCTGTCCACTACGTCACGTATCACACTGAACTACACTTATCTGTTTTTTCAAGATGTTGCACTAGTATACATTGTACTGCACCACACCGCACCTAACTGCACGACACTGAACTAACGAAATTCTCATCGAACAGACCTAATAATTATATGGGAAGGAACTTACAGTTTCCAGAATCACTGAGAAGGCCTTGGTTTTTCGAAAACAATCTTATGTCGTTGTTTTGTTTAACTCTTCAGATATGAACTGTCAAGAAATTTCAGAACAATCTGTCTATCAGTCTAATCGTGAAAAGTGTCTGTGTCGATCTACCTAGCGTTAAATCGATAATGGATAAAAACGAAGATCGTGCGACGATCAGATTTTTTATTTGGAAGGAATTACGGCAACGAAGATCAAGACCAGGTTGGATGCTGTCCTTGGGAATGTTTCACCTTCGTTTTCCACGGCGAGTTTCTGGGTTACGGAATTTAAGCGTGGCCGAGCACACACCTGTGACGAGCCACATTCAGGTCGCCCAAAATCGACTACCACACCGGAAATTGTGGATTAAATCCATGATATGGTTCTGGAAGATCACCGAATGAAACTGTGTGAGATTAAGGAACGTGTAGTTCATATTTTACATAATGAGCTGGGCATGAGAAAAATGTGCGCTAGGTGGGTGCCGCATTTGCTTATTCTCATGTCATTCCGGAAACTTTTCAATCCACCGTCGTATTTCACTCATAATCTGTCATCCAATTAACACGTCTGTCAAATTTTTTTGATTGACAAGTATTTCAGTAAAATTAATTGAATAAATATATATTTCGAGGAATTGTCATGCCGAATTTTACCGGTAATTTATGCCCAGTTCACTCCTGCCGGCAAAATTCTAGTCACTAGTGGTTATATATGTATATAGTAACTCCCTTGAATTAAATCGGTTTATTTTGCTGTTCTGAACCAGTCGCAGTCGTATTTTAATGGCAATAATATCAATCAATATACGTTGTGAAGATGCAATGTTAGTGCAATAGACATTTTCAATTCATAAGTTGCCTCTTTCTACATGTCCATATATTAAGAAATATGGCGCCTGCAACTGTCAGCTGGGGTATCAAACGAAACGTCAAAAATATTAAAGTCACTACTCGTAAAATACCGTTCAACATTTTAACTTCAATAAAAAAACCATGGATATCGACAAGCACGTAACCATAACTCCCGCCATTCGTTGGCTTAATACAGGCTGCGGCAAAACACTCTCCCTATTTTTAATAGGGCATTGTGAAGCGGCGGAGGTCGTAGAAGGGTAGGGATGGTATCTATGGAGGAAAGTGGAAGTATCCGTTACAAAAAAAAATATGTCGTAAACATAATATAAACGAACCAGCAGCACGCTTTTATCGAGGAAGCATAAATAATAAACTGGGTTCGGTCCAGGTTCAAGTTAATCTGTGTTTATAAAAATGGGTTCGTGTGCGGTTCTGGTTCAAGCATTAATAAAATTTGTGGTTTTGATCCGGGTTCAGGTTCGGTTCGACCTAATAAATATGTAATTAATGTTTTTTGAATAACAATCTTTATATACAAATAATTTATTTTATAAGCAATGCAATGCAAGACAAGAACATGAACATAGTTTTTACGATGATGGCTATAAGTATTACGATTACGTTTCCAATTGAATATTTACCTGAACTGGAGCTGAACCCTGGACCAAAATTTTAATACCTGTTTCGGTTCCGACTCGAGTACAATTGAAAAATATATCTGAGATTCAATTCTGGGTTTGAGTTCGCTAAAATTAGGGCATCGAACCCGCCAAAAACTGGGTTCGGTTCAGGTTCAGGTTAATTTATTTTTTGAGAGATGAGTTCGGGTGCGCTTCTGGTTCAAACATTAATAAAATTTGCGGTTTTGTTCCGGGTTCAGTTATTGGGTTTAGGTTCGGTTCAAGCTAATAAAAACTGAATTAATGTTTTTGGAATAACAATCTTTATAGAGAAATAATTTAAAATGCAAACCGGAATTTACGCAAGACCAGAACACGTACACAATTTTCACAAACAGACAAGACAGGCGTTGATTATCGCCCGTATTACGATTATGCATACGTTTCGAACACAAAATGAGCCTGAACCGGAGCTGAACCCTGAACCCGAATTTTAATACTCGGTTCGGTTCCGACTCGGGTTAAATTGAAAAATATATTTGAGGTTCGGTTCTGGGTTTGAATTCGCTAAAATGTTACGGTTTGGTTCCGGTTTTGGTTCGGTTCAGGTTCGGGTTCGGTTCAGGTTCGGGTTCGGTTCAAGTTCGAATTCGATGCCCTGGTTTCGAGGGATATGTTTCCCGGGCGCTTGAGAGAAAGGCGATACTCCGCTGCAAACCCTAAAGAAGACAATATGCACAGAAATTCGCAGTATACCCCACGAAATTCTCGAAAGAGTTTTTCAAAACTTCAGAAGTCGCTTGCAGCATATTTTGGACAATGACGGACACCACTTGGCCGATATTATTTTCAAAATTACATGAGATAAAACTTCCCAACTTGTAAAGTTCAGAATGTGATTTTGTGAGGCTATTTTACCGCCCCCTTTATGATTTTCGCGGCAATTCTTGCCGCATTACGATTTTAAGTAACAAATGTCAAAATATTGCCGCGACAATACTGCAGCTTGGCAATATTGCCACTGTAATAATACGACTATAATAATTAAAATATGCGGGAGTATTTTTATTGGTTCCTATGGAGTTACTCTATTTATGTCTGATATTATATATCATATTTCAATAAATTTATGTTAAATGACATTCATTTATCGGCAAATGATAGTTATAAATAATTCATTATGAAACAGGTTCCAACAGTAGATATTTATATCATCATTTACTATCCATATAAAGTTGTGTACTATCAACAGTACAGTAATATATAAATACCAATCAATAGAGTGAATTAATTTATTTGCTTCCATTTATAAAAAACAAAAAACAATATGAGCAGTAAGTACAAGGTACCTACGCTACCTACAGTGCCGTGCAAAAGTTTTCAGCCAAACAGATTTTTAAACCATATCATAACTATATTGTAAAGGTGATACAAAAATCAAACAGTTATATTAATAAACACATGCATTTGTACATAAAATATGTTCATATTCCGTGCTGTGTAAAAATATTCTGCCAAAGAAGTACGTA
Source organism: Harpalus rufipes (assembly GCA_951394225.1). Lineage (NCBI taxonomy): Eukaryota > Metazoa > Arthropoda > Insecta > Coleoptera > Carabidae > Harpalus > Harpalus rufipes. The sequence continues at coordinate 12,865,946 of OX596275.1, forward strand.
TTTCAAAACTTCTAAAAAATCGGTTCAATCGTTTTACCTCTCGCTAAGTAAGGTATTGGATTCATGCTAAAAATCAATTATCCAGAAGCACGATTTAAGTTCCCTACAATATGACTATAATATTTTTACGACGTGTCTGTGTGTGTATGTGTGGATGTTGGAAGGACGATTTCTCAAAAACTATAAGACTTAATATCTGGTTAACTACGTATTTCTCAATCGGACATTAATGGGAAGAGTTGAAAAGTTTTTGGTAGCAATTGGACAACCGGAAGTACAAGATACTCAAAAAAAAATCTTCTAAATGTCTTTTTTAATTTTTTTGTTCTTCTATTAAACAAAATTAAATTCTCCATCTGATACATTTAAATATTTTATTATATCTTTTATTGATTTAGAGATAAAAGAATATAATACATATATGAAATAATCTGTTCTAATAAATCTCACAGCCAAAATAATGCCATTGAAACTAATTGAATAATTAAAATGTTTGTAACTGACAGATAAATATCAGGGTCAGAAATCCGGAGACATTACTGGACTTTTTCTGGGAAGTACATACCTACATATATTATTTCTTATTGTATTAATGGTTAAATATTTAAATTATAGGTAAATTACATATACATTTTAGAAATATCGAAAGAAGCCTATGATTAATTACCTTCCGTCACCTTTAGGTAAGGAAGGTATTGTCTTTGGTCAAAAATTCAATGATGAGTTTTTAGTGAATAAAGCATGTTTTAGGGTGTGTGTGTGTGTATGTGTGTGTGTGTGACGAAAGTTGCGGATCGCATAACTTGAATACCACGATTCCAAAAATTATATTTTTTTCGTATTTCTCAAGTTTACATCCAGAAGAACAACTGATTAGATTTTGGTTATAATTGTTGAACCGAAAGTAGCCTCATTTGAAGATTTAACAGTTTAATTTGATTTATTGACATTTAACGTTATTATATCTTAAAGAATATATTATTCTCTATACGATTTGATTACATTTTATATTTATATTCAATAAATATAGAGTTAAAGAATTTTAAAGAAATTAAATTTTATAAATCAGCCAGCTATGCTAAACATGGAAACTACTAATATATTCATATAATTCAAATTGACAGATGTCAGTATAATTAAAAAGTAAATTAATGTGGCAGAGATGAGGATGTTGAAGTAGATGTTGGGGAAGACAGGGAAAGATAGGTAAGGAAATAGCTCCGGTGTTACAATTTTCTAGAAAGACACAAGAGAGATGATTACATTGGTTTGAAAATGTCATGAGAAGAAATGAAGAGTATATTGGAAGAAAAATGAATAGCATAGTAATAGAAGGTTGAAGAAACAGAGGAAGACCAAAAATAAGATGGAAGCTGTATTGCGGCATTTGAGAGAAAAGGAACTGAATGAAAACGACACGTGAAACAAAATGAGTGGAAGAAGAAAATAAAAAATAGCGACCCCTAACAAATGGGAAAAACTAAAGAAGATGTCAGTGTCAAGTGCAATTTGCATAGTTTGTTTATGAAATAATTTTACTGCAAATATAAGATTTTTTTCAAGAAAATTTATGTATAGGGCGCGTGCAGTGACGTGACTTTGCTGACTTTGGCAAGCAGATATGGGGACCCGTGTCAAAATGACATTGTGGTGGCCACAACAGATATTTTTTAAATGTATTTTTTTTTTGAAACTTTTATTTTACATTTTATTAATAAAAGTAAAGTGTATAAACAATAATTTTGTGACATACTGTACGTATTCTATTAAAACTTCATGTAATCATTTTTAATTTACATAAAATATAAAATCAATAACATTCATGATATCAAAAATTAATTAATATAGATACATACGTGTCGAAAATACCTACCATTATATGTGCGTTGCTGTAGTCGTTAAAAGTAATTAGGTAACTACATATGTAAATGGATACAGGAGTAGTTAGAACCATTATTTAAAAATCAGAAACAGAGGCCTGGAAAATAATGCATTGGTTTCATATTTTAATTTGCAATTATTAAGCCAAAACGAACGTGTTTACGTGATTCGCATTACAATTAGATATTTTACATATTTGTACTCGTATTTTCAAATGAAGTTAATTACCTGTCAGATTAACGAGGTTATAAAATCAAATATTATTTATTCCAACAAAAGAATTTGTTTCTTCAATATAAAACAGCAAAACATGAAAGAATACGATTATAAATTTTAACCTAATTTAACCCAACTTAGTGAATCTAAATTAACCTAACCAAATCTAACTTAACAAAATAAACACACTCTGATTTTAACATTTTTTAATTATACTGTGAGTGTGTGGAGGACAATTTCTCAAAAAATATGTCTAAAACGTACGAAATTTATTGTTCTTCATTTCAACGGTAATGGAAGAGCTATACTTAGTTTGAGGTAACAATTTGACAACTGGAAGTAGTAGTTTCTTCTTATTTTTAAATATTTAATTTATGTTGTTTCAAATGTAAAGAACATCAATATCTGTATATGTTATATGTAAATTCTTTATTAATTATATCATCTATAAATTTAGAAATCAAAAAATATTTAGGTTGCAAAGAAGGGTAAAAAACTTTGAAGATATACACGGTGTATTTTGAAATATAAAAATATCTAAATTCGCAAAATTTAAGGCAGTGTACCTACATTTTTAGTGCCACTTACCGAAACGAAATTTTTAATAAAAAAATCTGATGTGGCCAGCATATAACCTCTCGCCGTATATTTTACCTGGCTGTATGCATAAAGCAAAGATTATTTTTATAAATACAAATAATATATTCATATAAATCTATGACGTATAAACTTCTTTATTATTCAATAATAGCATGTCTCAACATGAAGATATTTTACCATAAATTATGTTACAATAAATTACAAAGTAGAGTTTACCATATATAAATATTAGGCTGGTAACAGCAATTTTCAATTCGAACAACTTTGTTTACTTTCTCTTCATATTCTTCTAGTAAAAACATTAATTTTGGGCGGTCTAAAATGTATATATCTGGATTGTGCATCTATTCTTATATATCTTCTTTTACATTTTATTTTTTCATACTTGTTATATCTAAATAACCTTAATTCCCTTTAATAAAGTGACGGATAGATTGCACTCCGAATATTTACAACTTACTTGAGAAGAATTTGATAGCTTTTTCGCAATTCAAAGTTACTCTAGTCTACAGTACTGGTGTACATTGTCCCATAATGTTTGAAACAAATTTAAGTCCTTCAACCTAGACTTGTCATCTCCATAATAGTCACAGATCAAGAACTAAGGGATTCTCCAAGTACATTTTTAATTCATTACTCATTATTTCTGACACTGACATTTATCTGTCAGTTACAAATAATTTAAATTATCAACTATTTTTCATGGCATTCTTTCGGCTGTCAAATTTATTACAACAGATTATTTTATATATTATACTTCTTTTATCTCTAAATCTATGGAATATATAATAAAATATTTAAATGTATCAGATAGAGAATTTAATTTTCTTTAATATTACCACGAAAAATTTTCAAAAAATAATATTTAGAAGATTTTTTTTCAAGAATCTTCTACTTCCGGTTGTCCAATTATTACCAAAACCTTTTCAGATCTTCCCATGAATGTCCGATTGGGAAATACGTTGTTAAACAAATTTTAAGTCTTATAGTTTTTGAGTAACCGTCCTTCCAACATCCCACACACACACACACATCCACACACACACACACACACACACACACACACACACACACACACACACACACACACACACACACACACACACACACACACAGACATCATCGTAAAAATGTTAAAATCGGATTGTAGGGACCTTAAAACGTGCTTATTCAATAAAATCTGGATATGCGATTTTTAGCATGAATCCAATACCTCTCTTAGCGAGAGGTAAAAATTGAAAAAATATTTTAATGGGCAGCACATCGAAGTGTATAGATACGAACAGGGTGTATCACATAAAGTGAAACATAGGCGTTTAACATGGGAAATCATTTTTTCCGTGCGCATTGCTCCTCTAATTATTTTAGACAAAAAGTTTCAAATGGATATTGTAAAGCAAAAATTTCTACATCCGAATCAATAAAAAAAAAATCTGTTGTGGCCAGCACAATACCTCTCGCCACTTCCTTTTTTGATTACATAAGTATAGGACGCGAACAGTCATGTTACATTGTTGGCCTTGACAAGCAAATGTGGGGGCCTGTTTCAGGACGATAATTAGTAATTATGTACATGGATGTCAATTGTCAATTTTTCATTCAGAATTTCAAGATTTTCTAAATACACGTATTTAATTTGTCACCAGGAGTGTGGAATTTACTTGTCGAGGAAAATAAACCACATGGAATTGGAAAATCACTAAATTTAGAATGAGAAATTTTGATACTTGACATCTATATTCATAATTACTAGCTATCATTCTGACATGGGCCCCCATATCTGCTTTTCTTGTATACCTACACTCTATACCAAAAATTCTACTTACATATATCTATTCCTTATATTTAAATTGTTTAATTTTAAATTCATTTTATGAAGAAATTTTGTCTCTTCTAATTTTTCGAAATGTTTCCAATTCATTGTAAGGATTGATAGTATTTTTGAAGGATATATGTAATATACCTATAATTTTAAATATTTAACTATTAATACATTAATAAATAATATAATGAATGTACTTCCCAGTAAAAGTCTTCAGTAATGTCTTCGGATTTCTGACACTGACATTTATCTGTCAGTTACAAATAATTTAAATTTTCAACTATTTTCCATGGCCAATCTTTCGGCTGTAAAATTTATTATAACAGATTATTTTATATATTATATTTCTTTTATCTGTAAATCTATAGAATATATTATAAAATATTTAAATGTATCAGATAGAGAATTTAATTTTCTTTAATATTACCAAGAAAAAATTTCAAAAAATATTATTTAGAAGATTTTTTTCCAAGAATCATCTACTTCCGGTTGTCCAATTGTTACCAAAACCTTTTCAGATCTTCCCATGAATGTCCGATTGGGAAATACGTAGTTAAACAAATTTAAAGTCTTATAGTTTTTGAGTAATCGTCCTTCCAACATCCTACATACATACACACACACACATACATCCACACACACACACAGACAGACATCATCGTAAAAATGTTAAAATCGGATTGTAGGGACCTTAAAACGTGCTTATTCAATAAAATCTAGATATGCGATTTTTAGCATGAATCCAATACCTCTCTTAGCGAGAGGTAAAAACATTTCGGCTACTTCATAACTGCAGAAATAAAATTTGAAAATTCACGGAATTACAATTTAATAGTATTAGCCATGGAATTAGAAACAAGAGATGAACACAAGCGTAATGTTTTATTACGGCAGTGTCAGAATAATGATTGTCAAAATAAATAAATAAATAAATAAATATATCATCACGGCATATTACCCATTGCTATTTGACGTATAAAACGTTACGCTTTTGTTCGTCTCTTGTTTCTAATTCCATAGCTAATGCTATTAAATTGTTATTCCGTGAATTTTAAAATTTTATTTTTGCAGTAATGAAGTAGCCAAAATAATTTTTTTATTGATTCGTATGTCGAAATTTTTGCTTTACAACATCCATTTGAAACTTTTTGCCTAAAATAATTAGGGGAGCAATGCGCACGGAAAAACTGATTTCCCATGTTAAACGCCTATGTTTCACCGTGATACACCCTGTATGTATCTATACACCTCGATATTTTTTAAAAAAATTATTAAAAATTTCGTTTCGGCTAGTGGCACTAAAAATGTAGATATACTTCAAGAACCATGCCTTAAATTTTGCGAATTTAGGTATTTTAATATTTCAAAATGCGGACATTTTTATCATTTTTTTACAGATTTTAATGAATAATATGTTCATATACGAGTTAGGCAACTAGATACGTATGTTTGTACATACAATTTCCTTGGTATATAATCGTTAAATTTAATTTGAAGTAGTTAGTAATTATTGTTTACAAAAAAGTAATAAAAATAAATAAGTCATTAAATATATAAATGGCTTAAAAACAAACAAAAAATAATAGCTAATTCATTAAATTAAATGTCATGGAAATTTTTAAATAAAATTATTTTATAATTAGTTCAACAAATTATTTGAAGCATTTCTACTAATTTTTAATAACCTACCTTTAGTATTCTAATTTGCTATATCAAATCTACAAACTCTTTTTATTATTTAAGTAATTTCAGTTTAATATTTATATTTTTAATTAAACATTTAGCATTTAGGTATTTGAAATAATTACCATAATTATATTATATTGCATTAAAAATCAATTAAAAAACAAGCAATTGTTATTGTTAATGACATATATTCACGGGATAATAATGGAAAATTAATAATATGTATTAGATAAGATACCTACTTTACATAATTATAAACAGCATAATATAAATAAACAATTTATTTATTAAGAGTATAAGAAATAAAAAAATATATATTAAACGAGAAGTATTCTACTAGTAACATACTGGTCCATTCTCTAATAAAGTGATTCATTTTTTCAAATTTTATCCAATCAAAAATTTAACAACTTAGTTACAGAATAGGCCCGAATTATATAAATACAAAATTGTGAATATTATGCAGCATTTGTTCTTCGTGATTCGTGTAAGTAAAATGTGATTACCTACCTCGTTTCCTCGTTATAAAAAGATAAAATCCTCGTAAAAGTCAGTAATCATATCAACTTATAGTCCACTGTTTCACAGTAAAGTAAAAATGTAATTTCGTATTCACAAATACGTATTTCGTAATGGTTTATCATATACTACTGCATTAATATAGTGCGTATGAAGTATATCATTAAAAGTTGAAACAATTCATGGAAATGTAAGCGCTTTATATTGTTATCTTATATTAATGACACATTTAAAAAATATGGATCAACCGGTGATTCTCAAAATGTACGACATAACTTTTTTATTTTAAAAAGGAATTTTTACCTTTTAGTCACATTTAAATATTTTACAGTTGTGATTATAAATATTAGTTGAAATTTGAAAATCTAATGTGGCCAGAACATTACCTTCCGCCAGGTCTATATATTTTATACAAATTCCATATAGATAGTTCTCGCAAAAAATTCTATATTTCCAGTAAAATTATAACATAAACTTCTTCTTTGGCTTTTCCCATTCGTTATTCTTGATTTTCTTCTTCCTCATTTCTATTTTGCGTGTCATCATCATTCAAGTCTTCCGTAATACAGTTCTTCCATCTTCTCTTTGATCTTCCTCTTTTTCACTTGTATCTTTATAAAAATTTCTATCACTCGAGCCATTTCCGTTATACTCTCATTCCTTATCCCATCTTTTCGCGCCTTATGAACATACCATGTAAATTACACTTGACACTGACGTATGTCAATTAGAATTATTTAAATATAACAGCAGTTGCCATGGTTATGTGGTTATAGCATAGCTGAATGCTTCATGAAATTATAATCACTTTATAATTGTTTAGCTCTATATCTGTTGAATACGAAGAAAAAAGTGAAATCAAACCGTATAAAGCATAAGAATTCTTTGTAATCGGCTTTTTTGTATCGTCCTCAAAACTTTTATCACTTGAGCCATTTCTCTTATCCTCTCATTCCTTATCCTATCTTTCCGAAGCTTCCCTAACATTCTCATCTCTCGGCTACATTCATTTTCATTTCATTGATACTGACATTTGTCAATTAGAATTTTCATAATTTTTTGTATTATATCCTGTTCTGTAATAGGGCTTCTAGCCTGTTGGACAGTGCAAATAAATAAATAAATAAAGAAATAAATAATATAGTAGTTGTTTTCATTGTTATAGCATAGCTGGCTGATTTATGAATTTTGTTTTTATATTTTTTATAACTCTAAATCCATTGAATATAAGTATAAAATGAAATCAAATCGTATAGAAAATGAAATATTTTTTAATATTTACAATAACATAAAATGTCAAAAAATTATATTTAACTGCGTTTTTTCAAGAAAAACTGTTAAGAACTACAAATAAGGGTACTTCCGGTTGACCAATTATAACCAAAATCTAATCAACTCTTCATAATAAAAGTATTATTATATGGATGTAACGAAGAAAAATACGAAAGAATTATATATATTTTTTTAGTGTTGGAGTTATCGACGAGAAAAGGTCGTCACTCATACACACGTACACACACACACATCCATAGATACACACATACAGACATCATCGTAAAAGTAGTAAAATCGTATTATAGGGAGGGACCCCAAAACGTGCTTATTCATTAGAAACTCACCATCAAATTGTTTGTCGAAAGACAATAACTTCCTTACCTAAAGGTGACGGAAGGTAAAAAACAAGAAAATAATTCCTATAATGAAAATTGTTTTGGATAAATTTAAAATTACAATTATAGTTTCCATCGTTTTAAAACGAATCTGTGTAATGGCGTCAGCATTTGACATTACTATGATGCCACTAGATGGCAAAGCAGTATTAAGGCGCAGTTACTCGGCACATGATTCATCAAACCAGAGTACTGGAGTGCAGTCCGCAGTCCGCGATGGCTCGTGTTCTGACAAATCAGGACAAATATAATTATTGCATATACAACTATTTAACACAAAATAAGCGTATATATCTTGGTGAAGTTGAGGGTGTTCGATTGCGTGACCGACCAGTATGTAAGTGGATGGATGTGGTTGGTAGGTGCTAAAAGAGAGAAAGTTTCCAAGTGGGAAGAGAAGAGCATGTATAAATGCGATTATGAGTGTGGCCAAGGCGAAAGAAGTGTTCTTAGACAGAAATGTGTGGCGAATGATGATTGCTTCTTAACTATTATTGTGATCCAGATGCGGTATTTCGCAACCGAAAATCCGTCACTTCAATATGTTAAGAGTGACGAATTGTTGTATGATTTGTCGTTATAAATGATTTCGGGTTTGTGCACTAAGAGACGCGTGATTTTATGTATGTCCGTATGTATGTAATATTGAATAGGATACTCATTGGCTTTAATTACAGCTTCCAGTAATCCAGAATTAGATTATATGGAAGGTGGATTTTTTACCCATTCTTCAGTCAAATTCGTCCGAAGTTGCTAAATAATCGAAAATATTTTTTGCAGGGACGCCTGTTTAGTTCCGACCACGAATTCTCAATAGGGTTAAAATCATGAGACTGGGGAGGTTCTTAAGTTATTTCAGTATTCTTAACAATAATTGCTATATGTGTGGGATCATTATCTTGCTGAATTATAAAATCCCCTCCCAATCCAAGTTTACACCGTCGTGTTTTATCATGCCACATAAATTATTTGTATCTACACGTTACATTAATACTGTATTTTTATTTATTTATGATTACATAATACGTGAATGATAATATTTTATTTTTTTGTTAAATGACACGGGGACACGTGCTCGAGTGCCGCCCCTCTATATCCGCCACTGTGTATGTATGTATGTGTGTGTGTGTGTGTGTGTGTATGTATCTATGTGTGTGTGTGTATGTGTGTGGGTGTGTATGTGACGATCGTTTCGGGTCGCATAACTCCAGTACCATAATTCGTATTCCTTGAATTTACATCCAAACGAAAAGGTGATGAGATTTTGGTTAAATTTGGTCTACCGGAAGTACCCTCATTTGCAACTTTTAACAGTTTTTCTTGAAAAAACGCAGTTAAATATCATTTTTGGACATTTTATGTTACTATAAATATTAAAGAATATTTCATTTTCTATACGATTTGATTTCATTTTATACTTTATATTCAATGGATATAGAGTTAAAAAATTATAAAAAAATTAAATTTCATAAATCAGCCAGCTATGCTATAACCATGGAAACATCTACTATATTAAGAAAATTCTAATTGACAAATGTCAGTGTCTATGAAATGAAAATTAATGTGGCAGAGAGATGAAGATGTTGAGATGGATGTTGCGGAAGCTTCGGAAAGATAGGATAAGGAATGAGAGGATAAGAGAAATGGCTTGAATGTTAGAAGTTTCGAGAATGATACAAGACAGCCGATTACATTGGTTTGAACATGTCATGAGGAAAGATGAAGAATATATTGGAAGAAGAATGCACAACTTAGTAATAGAAGGTAGAATAAACAGAGGAAAAGATGGAAGGACTATATTGCAGAACAAAGGAACTGAATTAGGACATCACGCAAAATAGAAATGAGTGGAAGAAGAAAATCAAAAATAGCGACCCTAACGAATGGGAAAAGCTAAAGAAGAAGTGTCAAGTGCAATTTACATAGTTTGTTTTGAAATAATTTTACTGGAAATATAGAACCTTTTGCAAGAAATTTATGTATGGAATTTGTACATAATACACAGGATTGACGGAAGGTAATGTCCTGGCTACATCAGATTTTTTTGAATATGTCAAATCTTGATTACTGTGATTTGCAGTGCGGTATAAGGTTCGTGGTTCGTCAAGACAAATCCGCCGAACCAAGCACCGTGTAACATAATTTGATAAAAATAGAGTAATCCTAATATCCTATATTTTCTATTTAGTTACTAATAAGTATGTCAAAAAAATTCTGGGATTTGTGCATGGTAAGCTAAATGTATTTTTATATTCATGCATTGAAATGTGTTGTTTCGCGTTGCCTAAGCAACGTTCGAAACGTCAATTTCCCAGGTCTTCACCAGATAAGTGACCGGGAAATTTTGCAAAAAACATTCTCCCATTTCTAAAGCATTTCTTAAAGAAATATATTTATAATAAAAAGTATGGTTTCCAAACACTCTTTCATTTTATAATAATAATAAGAGAAAATGGTAGAATTTTGAATAAAATTTAATTTTAAAATAATGAATTTTCACAACGTTGGCAAAAAATTCTGTTCGGTGGGAGTCGGCAAGACCGGCAAGGTAGAGTTCTCGGGATGTCGGCAACACATAACCAACAAACGTAACATAAATTGTAACAAAGCAAAAAGCAATAAGAAATTTAACAAGTTTATAAAGTTTAAAACTGCTATATACTACAAGTGAAATATTTTGTAAGTAATAAATAGTTATTTACAGACCATGGTTAACACTACATTACATTAAAATAATTGTAATTTAAATTTGATACATGACTTTGAAATTAGCTCTAAAGTAGTGTGTAATAAAGTTTTAATAAATAAAATTATTTGTACAAAAAATACTAATTATTAGTTTTATACGTTCCGTACAAAAAATATTGTACAAACCTCGTGCGAGAACTTGATTCCCAGAATCGTTCCTAAACTATTATTAATACATATATGTATGAAAGAAATCAATAGACCATTTCGGAAATTTGAGCGGCCTCTACATTTACTTTTTGAAACAAAAAATTAGTGCCGTTAAATGGCGGCATTTCAAATTTATACGCATTCTCGGATATAGCTTTACATTTTAGAATTACACAGGAGTTGTTAAAATGAATTAGAGATTTTGTTTAAATTCTTATTTTCTAAACCAGACAAAACATTTCAAATGGTAGTATTTTGGGGACCAGAAGTCTAGTACCCGTCATAATTAATTGAAAAACTAAACCTACAAAACAAAAAAACTATGAAAAAGACAGATTTGAATTCTATGAAGACTTTTCCTATAGCTTTCCAATCATTGTCATTAAAAATAGGATGCAAATTTAAAAAATATCTAGTTTGAATTCCATATGCCGGATGACCTTCTTAATTATTATAGTTGTCCTTTGACATCTATATGAAGCATGGTTTCCAGTCTTCTCATACCTGACAATTGTGTTAAGATGCGCAATGGTTCATAGACAGCGTTGGGGGTTGAAATATCGAACGGAGCTTATTATATCCTAACTCTGCTGTAGTTAAGATTAGAAAGTACGAACCGGGGCGTAAACTATGAAAGCATTTAAAGTTATATCATCTCAGACAATAATAATATTTATTAAAGTTCAGTCTCGTTCTACACAAATATGTAGCAAATAGCGTACTGGTAAGTTTATATGAAATTGTGTAAGGAAACAAAATTTATTTTTGACAATAATCGGAGTGTATTTTTCGCACGTACTATCTATCTCTTTCCCCCACGAATACTTTCTCTCTCTGTGCACTACACCACAGGGACTATCACGTAAGAATAGACGAGCTGTTCATTTTTGGTGTACTCCTCCGTCTTTGCATTATTGCTGATTTCTTTCCGTATTGTTGATGCTCTTACAATTAGATAGTAAACCTGAAAAGAAAATTAATATTCGAAAGTGAAAAAGTCCTTAAAAGAACTGTAGATAAAATGTACCTACAATATTAAATTTAACGTATTTACATTTACAAAAATTGACACAAATTGAGTATTTTATTACCACTTCCATCTATCTGTAAATGTCATCCTGAAATAACTAGCGAAAAACCAGCGACGGCAGCAATAACCGTGCATGCAGCAAAAATAAAAAAAAATCGTTGCAGTTTCGCGGATGTTTGTGCGATAGCTTCGCGCCATTGTAAGGACTGTCATTTGTCGCTGTGTACTTTCGGTCGCCGAGAATTTAAAAATCGAAAGCTTCGCTATCGCTGTGAATATTTCGCGTTGGTTTGGGAGAGCCTTTTATATGTCTGTGACGGGTATGTATCAACAGCACGGATTCATCCGTATGTGTTAGATTATCTTTAATAATTAATAAAGTTTCTAATTATTACTATACATCCTCGAGGGAATCTGGATAGATTCAGGGGTTATCGGCAGGGTAAAATAGGATCGTAACGATCAATGAGGTTATTGCATGAGGACTAATGCCCGAACTGACAATTTGATATCGGCTCGATACCTCGGAAATGTCAACAAGCCTGTGTTCTCTTGTGTCGTGCTGTGTTGTGTTATGTAAGGTTTAGTTTATTATATTTATTTCCAAACTTCATGGTTTCAAATTTTGCAATTATCGCGAAGAATATCTTATCCAACAATTGTAAAAAAATTTAAAAAATAATCCACCGTCTATTTATTTAGAAAAACGCTTATAAAGTTGACGTTTTCAACATTCTAATACATAAGCTCTTGTGGTAGAAAGATTTCCGTACATAGGTACTTTTGTTTGTTTTACACTGAACTTTCCAACTTTAACGAACAAAAAACAAGTATAATAAAATTAAGACTCGTAGTATATTATAAGAGGTTTATAATGCCTTCGTACTGTTCAAATTAACCTGAAAATTATTGCTTTTGTTCATTTTCGTTCGATAGTAGCGAAACAGATGAAGAAGGACTTAACAACGTTGCAGTAATTATTTTTATTATTATGTTATAAAAAGCTTTAATTACTGATATTAATAGACAATTTTTTACAATAAGTAAGTAAATAGAAATAAACGAAAGCGCGCTTACTTTCTTCTAAAACATATGTTCAAAATACTAACGTCATTTCAGTATTTTTTTATTAAATACATATTAATTATATATTTATAAGCATAATATACTTTAAGTGTTAACAATTACTCGAAAGATCAGGCAAACAGCATTTATTCTTACTATACCAACGTTTCGATGCACCTTTGCACCTTCTTGAGGGTAGTAAGATCTTACAGATTGTTCCAATTTATGTACACAAAATACATTCGTACAAAACATTCAGTTAATTTATTAAACATCGTACAAAAAATTCAAAAAGCATACACACATCCATTTGCTCTAATAAACGACAACTGACATTCGGCATTTGTTTATTATTAATAATAATAATAATTTTTATTCCGTCGACAAGTCAATAGTCTTGTATTCTTTGTTATTAAAAATGTACAAGCATGTTTCAAAAATATATACGGAGGTCATTCTTAAAATTTTGTATTGAGAGAATAACTGTCTACAGGAAGTCCTGCGCGGGATACATTTGCAATAGTTTGTACTATTCGTTTTTTGACAATAAAAACATTGTGTGCATACAATGAGGCTCCCCAGAGGCAAATCACATATAATGGATTAAACAAGTGTATGTTATAAAGTAATAATCTGTGGTCTAAATAAGTAATTACTTAAATACCAAAATTGATATGCCACTGAGCAAGGTTTAAGTTCAGGTTTTTCCTACATTGGGGAAAATTAAATTTAAGGTAATGAGATTTACTTATGTTGAAGTATAATTCATTTTTCGCAGAAACAATTTATTTATTTATTTATTTATTTACCAACAGGTAACCCAGTCAAAGGGCAGGGAAAAATACAAGAAATAACAATGAATAATAATAAAAAACATGCAAGGATGTCACTGAAAATTTTTGTAGAAGATTTATGAATTTTTTAGGGAAGTACTTTTGAAAATTTGTTTGTATAAAAGTGACACATTCGGTATATATATATAGGAGATAGGGATATGGCATTAGGGCGAGAAGTAGGAAGATAGAAGGTTTGGAAATAGCGAGTGTGTATATGTGAGGACTGTGGAAAGGAAACAGATTAAAACAAATAGTATCATCTATTTCACCTTGGTCAGATCACATAACCTTGTGGTACTCCTCTATTATTAATTAAAATATTTGAATTTATATTTTTACCTCCTGCCACCCTTGGTAAGGAAGGTATAGGGATCGTGCTAAAACTTGCATATCGAGATTTTGGTAAATGACCACGTTTTAAGGTCCCTAGAATCCAATTTTAACATTTTCACGATGATGTTTGTGTGGATGTGTGTATGTATGTATGTGTGTGTGTGTGTGTGTGTGTGCGTGTGCGTGTGTGTGTGTGTGTGTGTGTGTGTGTGTGTGTGGATCCTCTTTACGCTCTAACTCAAATACTATCATTCAGAAAGTTTTGAAACCATGTATTTCTACCTTATTCTAATATGGAAAGAATCCATTACATTTTGGTGGCAATCGGATAACCGGAAATGGCAGTTTACTAGAAGCTCAAGATAGTTTTTCTTTAAAAAATACTTTTAAATGTAATTTTTTCGCAATTTGTTATTATAAAAATTAAAGATTATTCCATTTTCTACAGGTTTGCTTTAATACTTTTTGTATATATTTTACGGATAAATTTATAAAGCAATATAAAAATTATATCTCGGAGCTTATGCTTTAAACACATCCCCATGGTTACATAGTTCCGCTCAAATGTATGTAACTGACAGGTAAGTATCACTGTCAAAAAAATAGTCATTTGAAATTAATAATAGTAACGCTTTAAAAGGAAAATTGTAAATAGAACAATAGTTTTATGGAAAGGAACTTAAAATACATAATTTCTAACATTAGTAAATATGCAGGTATGTATTAAATAAATAAATATATTATCACGGCATATTATCCATTGCCGGGTGTGTTAATCTGATTTATACACACATTTCTGTAATGATGATGACATATTTGTATTGTGCGGGCGTTTACCACAAGGGTTAATTTTATGGCATTTAAAATTCGAATTATTTGGCGTTGATTGGGATCGAATCGGATTCCCCAGATTAGCGACCAGACATCAGGCACGCGGCAACGATACCCAATAAGTAAATGGCGGGAGGTATTGTGTTCACATCAGATTTTTTATAGCATTGTTTTTAACACAAGTGATTGTTACAAACTGTTTGCGTTGTTTTAACAAAAATTTGATCCGGAATTCCTCTAACTCCGTGTATTTTTAGATGTAGGTGGAAAAAGATATAATAAAGGTCTTCTTAGATAAAAAAAGCCTTGATGATGTCAACGTATCAGTAAATATTAGTCAAGTCGTCAAGTGTCCAATAGTATCGTGTAACAACTCCTATGCTAACAAACGTACATTTGATTGATGATTTTTTCATTGTCATATGTTTACCAAAGCGAAACATGTTATCAGTTATATAATTAGTATAATTAAGGTCCATTTAAATAAACTATCATATCTACAATGATTAAATCCAAGGTATTTCCCAATTTATTTTCAAATAATTAATATGAATTTAGTCACCAAACAGCTACTTTTATAGTTATTTTAGGGTCACAAAAGTTAACTAACCTGTTTTGGTTTAGATTGAAATTTTATTATAATTAAATACATTCAAGGTTTGTTGACTTGTTTATTATCAAATAACTGTTCAAAAACAATAATAACATCATTCGTATTTATTAAATGAACTGTTTGATTTATTTATAACAAACCGAGTAAAAAAGTACAAATTTTTATACGTGGCAGCAACACGGCCACACCAGATCTGTTGATGAATAAACGCGACCACACACCCTGTTACAGCCGTGAATGCGCATTTTTAAATTTTTATTTATTGTATTATGCACCTAGGCGTGCGGCGTGTGGCCGTGCTTGTTCGTCAAACAGACCCGGTGTGGCCGTGCTGCGGTTTATGGCAGTGTTGCGCCAGAATTCAGTCTAATATCTTTTTTACTTGGGAAGTTACAATCCAGGTTTGACCAAAGAATAAAAAGAATTTTTGAATTTCGTGCATTATACGTTTTCGATTGAGCTATTTTTTTTATCAAGTTAACAGGAGAGGGTTGCCGTAATTGCATGGGCGCCTAGGTTGGACTACTGTTATAAATGCACTTGTATATGGATTTTACGTCATTTGGTGGGCAATTTAATTTGCCTCTCTAGACATAAAGATGCAATTACTTCCATGAGATAATATCGCATGGACGAAGTTAGTGTGTAGTTAGTGGTTTATGTCATTTTCGCATAAGACTAAGACTGATAGTCCTTATAGGCTGTCCGAAAGTAAGTAGCAAAAAATTTCATTATATCCTCAGAAAGTAAACTTGTATGACTACTATTTACTATGATAGTTTCAACAATTTAGTTCATAAATAGGGTTTGGTTAAATAATTTCAATAATTTGGAAAGGTTCCTAGTTTGGATCAAAATCATTTACCTGAATTGAATTCAATTCAGGTAATAGTTTTAAAAAGGCATTCGGTAGACAAGCCACATTTTCTCCACATAAAAAAGAAACAGAATACCTTCATCTTCATACTTTTGTATTTTATGCGAAGAAACCAAGGAATAAGACATGATACAGTGCGTGAAATGACACATGTGGAGTGGGTTCACACACTGAGTGATGGAGTGTGTGCAAATCTGAAAAAGTAATGTAACGTTTATTTATATGGGTGAAGTGTAAAAATCAGAGAAATATTATTAATTGAAATAATACGTTTATTAAACGATAAATAATTAGAATAAATATTGAAAGGTTAAAAAATAACTAACTCTATGATTAAATAATTATAAGCACTAATTTAAGACTAAGAATATTAAATACTTAAACACTAAAATTATTTATTTAAACAATATTTATATCACTATTTTTATTTATATAACTACATTTATTCATGTTCACAACGCGTAGACTGTTTATTTATATCACCCACTGTTCATTGCTCGTTTCTTCTATAGATCAGATTCTGTCTGCTGGCTTTGGCGCCGGGTTTATATAACGCGATGTCCGTCTCGAACATTTCGACGCCACAATGATATTGAATACAAAGGATCAGTTCATCGGATGTAATTAAACCAGTATATACGCGTAACGGTTTTTCCCCGCCGGGATTTACGTCATCGATCGGGAATATTCTACCAGTGGCGACGCTCGCATACTCTTAAGTCAGAGGCGCACGCTACAGTACTTTTATTTAGATTGTGCTTAATAGAACTGGTAGATACAAGAATTAAGCCAATGGACCCATTCTAAGAAACCAGTTGTCTTAATTGAATAATTGCGTAATTTTATTTTACGGCCATTTTACCACTAATAAATTTTATAGTTTTGGAAAAACAATTAATAATTTGAAAAACAAATATTACAAATGCATATTATAATACGTTTTTCATACTTTTATTTTTATTCAAAGAAATATTGAAATGTTAAGGTTGGTAACACTGACAGTTTCAATAAAAAACAGAGTATCGAACCCGAACCTTAACCGAACCAAAACTGAACCAAATTGTAACATTTTAGCGAATCCAAACCCAGAACCGAACCTTAGACATATTTTTCAAATGAACTAGAGTCGGAATCGAAGCGTTAATTAAAATTAGGGTTCAGAGTTGGGGTCCGGTTCAGCTTCGGCGTCTGCGTTCCTCTCTGTATTGACTTCCGGCTCCCATTTTAAGTTATTTCTATAAAAAGATTGTTATTCAAAACATTAATTATCAATTTCATTAGGTCAAACCAAACCTGAACCTAATATCTGAACGCGGAACAAAACCACAAATTTTATTAATGCTTGAACCAGAACCGCACACGAACCCATCTCTCAAAAAACAAATTAACCTGAACCTTAACCGAACTCAGTTTTTGGCGGGTTCGACACCCTGATAAAAAATATTTCAAATTTAATTTATTTTGACAAGTTACAAATTAGGCTAGAGTTAAAATTTATATGATATAAATCTGCAAATAAATACTTTGAATATTAATTTAAAGAAATATTTTACTGTTTGATATAAATATTTTACTATAAAAAAAAATACAAATTCAATCATTTTGACGTTTAGACGTTTACGAACTTCATAATTTAAAGAATCCTCAAAAACATTTGTACAATATTATTCACTTTAGAATTCACTCTGTGGACGCGAAATAGGAAAAAATATACCACTTCCCTTTTTTTAAACATCTCCGTATCAGTATAAAATAAAAAAAATCTGTTGTGACCAGCACAATACCTTCCGTCAATCCTGTGTATAATGTATAAATTCCATACATAAATTTTCTTCCAAAAGATTCTAAATTTGCAGTAAAATTATTTCATAAACAAGCTATTCAAATTGCACATTTGATTCTTTTTCTCTCAAGTCTTCCGCAATACAGTCCTTCCATCTTATAGGTTTTCCTCTGCTTCTTCAACCTCCCATTACTAAACTACTCATTCTTGCTCAAATATAATTCTTCATTTCTCCTCATGACATGTTCAAACCAATGTAATCGTCTTTCTTGTATCTTTCTAGAAAATTGTAAGAGTAAAATTGTAGAGTTATTTTATTACCGTATCTTTCCGTTTGTTTTCCAACATCTACTTCAACATCCTCATCTCTGCCACATTCATTTACTTTTTACTCATACTGACATCTGTCAATTTGAATTATATGAATATTTCCATGTTTAGTATAGCTGGCTGAATTATAAAATTTAATTTCTTTAAAATTCTTTAACTCTGTATCTATTGAATATGAAGTACAAAAATCAAATCGTATAGAGAATAATATATTCTTTAAGTTATAATAATATTAAATGTCAATAAATCAAATTTAACTGTTAAATCGTCAAATGATGCTACTTCCGGTTCACCAATTATAACCAAAATCTAATTACTTGTTCTTCTGGATGTAAACTTGAGGAATACGAAAAAATTATAATTTTTGGAATCGTGGTATTGAAGTTATGGGATCCGGAACTTTTGTCACACACAGACACACACACATACATACATACAGACATCATCGTAAAAATGGTAAAATCGTATTATAGGGACCCTAAAACTTGCTTATTCAGTAAAAACTTATCATTGAATTTTTTGACCAAAGACAATACCTTCCTTACCTAAAGGTGACGGAAGGTAAAAAAATGTTTAGGTGGTCCAAATTCGGCAACCTTCCCCTACTACGGTCTGTGAATTCTACATTAGGTTTCTTTCATATTGGACACGTAGTTTGTGTTTGAAAGCTACATACACCATCTGCGATTTTTTAAAATTTTAAAAATGACAACAAATCTGCATTAAATTTTGTATAAAAATTGTACAAAGTGCAGTAAAGTAATGCAAATGTTGGAGAAAGCGTTTAGCGAGGAAGCTATATCGAAACCAAGAGTTTATGAATGGTACAAACGTTTTCAAGGGGGTTGAAAAGACGTGAAAGTTGTTAAGAGAACCGGGCATATTAATACGTCAGAAACCGCTAAAAATGTAGCAATAATGGAAGATATTGTGCTTAGTAATCGCCGAATAAGGAGGTTGCTGAAGAAGCTGGTATTTAATACAGCTCATGCTAAAAAAAGTGTGGGTAAACAACTCTTGGATTTTGCACCACTATGACATACCGGCACCCGGCTCACAGTACAGTACTCATTCACTACATTCGTGATACCGCAGTCTCCGTATTCACCAGGCATGCCCCCTGTGACTTTTTCTTGTTCGCGAAGGTGCAGATATGAAGTATATTGAAAGAACAACGTTTTACGGTCATAGAGGAGATTAAGGCAAAATTGCTGAAGAAGCTGAAGATTATACCAGAAATTACATTCTATAGGCGTTTTGCAGATTGGAAACAAAGTTGGCATAAGTTCATTATATCTGGGTCAATACTAATATTGATGAATAAATTATTATTTTTTTAAATAAATGAAAATTCTCGTTATTTTTTTTATCAAACATCGTATATTATTTTCTTATAAATTATTATTTTCTTATAGTACAGATATGTTACCAAATATGATATTTTGACATTGTAATTATTTTGTATATAATTATGATCTGGCGCATATTTTTTGTACATATCACACATAAAATATTAATTATAATAGGTGAAGCACTAAGCTATTTATTTGGTGTTTATCAATTTATAATTTATTATTAGCGATTAAATTTAACAATGAATATTACACAAAGGAGGAACAAAAGAATTTAATATATCTCAAGGTTGATATTGTTATTTTGTATTATAATATTATACTTAATAAATGTAATATATTGAACGCATGACATACGAGTAAACTATTTTAAAATAAAATTATAGACATGTGATACTTTTCTAGGAAAATTGCAAATAATTTCCTACATTATACAACTTCCTATAATAATCATGTTTTTCATTTTATCGTACCGGAATTAGTAGGTAGGTACTTTACTTGTAGATACGTGATTAACAAAATTTATTTAAATATCCTTATTACCTGTTTATAAACTGGCGCTTTATCCATCGAAATCTTACAACTAAAGTAACACTTTAATAATGAGTATAGATAAAAATATATTTTCTAGTTACCGGGAATAGAAATATGGATGTTGATGGATGTCAAAATCATGAAAATTTTTTTACTTCTAGAGAAAAAATATGTCAAAAATAAACTGCAGAAAGTTTTTATTATTTTAACAATTCGATTATCTCTTACAGGTTAGGCTAAATCGTTGTATTGTATTGTATTAATCTTTTTTTACTATTCGCAAGAACGCATCTACGACCTATGATTCTGTTGCGCGTCGCAATGAACCTTGTTTTGTTGCATCTTAAAATCCATTACTTGTCTTCAAAACCGCTAGGTCGGTCTCGGCGAAAATGCACGGAACTACCTTGTTGCGTCGACACCTGGTTACTACATCGTCATAATGGCTCAAGAACAGTGGTAGCAACGCAACAGTTTCGACACCACATGTGTCTTTATCACCTGAAGAAGAAACATGTAGTGCCGAAACTAGTTGGGTATGACAATAAATTTCTTGGTATTTCTTGACTGTTGGTATGATGTTAAGATTAAAGATAAATAATTGGAGTTCCAGTCTTGGTGAAAAATGTTTATTAAGATTTCATCTACTGAACATTCCGACGTTTCGATTCCAAATGAATCATCATACATTAACTATCCCTGATGATGATGAAATCTTAATAAACATTTTTCACCAAGACTGCAACTCCAATTATTTATCTTTAACCTTAATATGACAATAAAGTTTACTGGAATCCAGGAATATCATTATCTTTCAAACTTTATGTGACGATTGTAAAGTCATACGAGCTGCGTTTGATTATTTTGTTCTATGTATTCCGACTTAGAACGGTCAATGTCATTTTGAATTATATTCACGGAGCATAAAGTATAATAATTTTCTTTCGAGTACATAAATCAATCTATAGTTAGACTTTGAGAAGAAACATCTGAATGACAGTGAGAATGACAGCTCCAAATGCACCGAAACAAATAATTGAACGTACATATTATATGACAGCAAGGTACGTTACATTACAGTAAAAATTTGAAAAGTAAACAAATATTTTTTTGGATCACAAGCTTGTTTATTTGAAATACGAGCATTTCAATATAATATTACATACTACCACAGACTACAGCTATATTTAAAAAGATAGGTTATGTGGCATACAGTTTGACGTTTCTGTCAAAAAAAATAGGCTGTAGACCTATGTCCAATTTACCTTTTGCTTATTAATTTATTCATGATATATTCTACATGTATACAACTCGACAATCGAAAATTCTTGACACACTCAACCTGTTGCCTATAGGAAATACCACTCGACCTTCGGTCTCGTGTTATTTCCAGGCAACGCGTTTCGTATAATCAAGATTTTTCAATCTTCTTGTATAATATATGAAAACCTTACCGCTATTAATTTATAGTTATTTATGTAAACACAATCTTTATGACATGAGGTCAAAATTATTGACCGAATATCATAAAGATTGTTTACACTTGAGTTGCATACAATATTTTTCATATGACCTCAAATAAAATTCCTGAAACAAATTAGAAATATGACAGATTGAACATTTGAACACACCAAATATCGAGTTCACATTTAACAGATCTGAAGTTGAATACTGCAGGTCTGTCAGTATTACCAACATGAATGTATAGAAAAAACTAAATTTAGGTAAGACAATTTAAATGCCAAACGTTTATTGGTGGTGGTAGCTCTGTAATGTGTAAATAAAATAAAATACGAAAATCGTTTACTTTACACATTGTCTGCAGTGTGTAAAGTATCAACTTTACACACCGGAATATAAAAAAAATATTTAAGGTATTTATTGTGACATTTATTCACCACATGCATATATTTTTAGAGCCACGGAGTTGTGTTTATTTTAAAAGCTATATGAAAACTATCCTAAAACGTGTTTATTTAGTAAACTCTCTATGTAAGTTTTTTAACACGACCCCTGTACCTCTCTACCTCGGATAGCGGAAAGCAAAAATGATAAACTATTCACTTTTATAAACCTTTTACGCTATGATTTCCAGGATAAAATACTTCTGTTATTTTTATCCATTGTATATGTAATTGGAAATGAGTAAGTCCCTAAAAAATGTCGTATGCGTTGTTTTGTTACATACACTTGGATTCATAAATCTATCAGCTTTAAATTGGCAAATAGTAAATAGAATAAAGCCATCGCTATAGTAAACGAGGGAACGCAGATGTTTCAGACTGTGAATATGCCAGTCTGCGTCGATACGTCAACATTAAACATTTATAACATACTAAATTTTCAACTTTCAAGGCAATTTCAGTACGATATTACCTTATTGACGTGTTATGAAATTTGTATGTGTTAGTCAAATACATATAACACCACCAGCAATATAAATTTTGAACATGATTTGGCTCTGTATTCTGTTCGTGACATATTTTGGATTAAAACGCGATTGATTCATTTTAGCAAACATAAAATTTTATGAATACGTACGGGAACTCACACCGTTTGCTACACAATTTGGATTGGAAAAAACCCGAAATTATGCAACCAAGCAACAATCTTCATTCGACATACAACATCGCCTTGTCCAGTTTTACGAAGACTCCACTAGAATTATTGAAAAAAAGACATATAGTTCATATTTTTTATAATTTTATTTTAAATTGGTATATTCCCTCCAACAACAATGCACGCACCATTCTTCGTCGAAATAGATTTTTTTGTCCTGTTATTTGGTTTGAAACCTTGTTAATTCCATGTTCATTTTTTTTAAATTAGAGCATACTGTACTAGATCCTAATTTACCACGTTTTTAAATTAAAATTAGTTGATAATTATGAAGCTAAAGCTGGATTCACATAGACCGATACAACCGTTGTTTTTCGGCCGTCATAACAACTAGTCTGTTCAAATACTCCGTCATAAATATCGAGGTGCACAGTTCCAGACTTCAAAAACGATATACCGAGAGTTTATTTTATCAGTAAACATAGGGTATGTGTATTAAAGCATTTATTTTATAAATAAACAGGGAAATTAACATGACTAAAATAAATATTAAATTATGAATTAAAGAACGAGAACTACAGTAAACTAGTGAGGAATTTTTATTTTAACTTATCAAATACTCTAAATTGGCACCACTACCTTCCAAGCTGCACTAATTCTGCTTTTTAATTGTTCAATGTTCATTCTCTCACCATTGTACACATTTTTAAGTGTCTTCAAAGAAAAAAAATCATTTGGTACAAGCTACAATTATCATAGATTTTTCGAATTGGTCTGGGTCGATTATTAAATGTAATAGCAGATACATCTGAAACTTATCTTAGAGTTCTATTTGAATTATACCCGTTATAATCTGCAGTTTTATAGCACAATACCTCTCGCCACTTTCGTTTTTGGTTACATAAGTTTCGGGCGCGAGCAGTCATGTGGCATTATTGACCTTAACAAGCAGATATGGGGGCTCGTGTCAGAATGACAATTAGTAATTATGTACATAGATGTCAAATGTCAGATTTTTTTTTTAAATTTCGAGATTTTCTAAATTCACGTAATTAATTTATCATAATTGGCTTAGACAAGCAGATATGGAGGCCCGTGTCAAAATGACAGTAATTATTTACATAAATGTCAAATGTCATATTTTTTGTCGTGGTTAATTTGTCACCAGCAATGTGGAATTTACTTGTCGAGGAAAATAAATCACATGGAATTGGAATATCATGAAATTTGGGATGGATAATTGACATATGACATCTATGTACATAATTACTAGCTGTCATTCTAACTCGGGCCCCCATATTTGCTTTTCAATTCCAACAAAGTCACATGACTGCTCGTGCCCTATAAATTTCTCATGTCTTTTGTTTATCTTTAGATTATTTTTATAATTTTAAATTTATTTTTTGAGGAAGTTTTCCCCTACACTTCAAATGTTCGAATTTCTTCCAATTTCTTGACGGGATTTCTGATGGGTACATGTATATAGCTATAATTTTAAATATTTTATTGTTATTATTGCTATACAATAAGAAAAATTAAACTTACGAATATCACAGAATAATTCTTCAATAATGTCAGTTAAACTTCTTCATTTAACGTAAAAGCGTAATTTGACGTTTTACTACTGTTGCCAAAAATTATATCTAAGATTTAGTTTCAGCTAAAATCTACATAAAACCATATTCGTACTACGACAAATTTTAAATCGGTTCTTATCCACTGTCATGTGTTTAGTTAAAATAGATTTAAGGTCAAGTTTTAGAATTAAGCTGCCATTACCGCCCAAATAGGTTTATGAACTACTGTTGGTTTTTGACACTGACATTTTTCTGTCAGTTCAATTGTTTAGGCTCTGAAATTTATTACAACAGATTATTTTATGTATTACTTTTTTATCTGAATATATAGAAGATATAATAAAATTTTAAAATGTAAAAGATATAATAAAATTTTAAAATGTATCGAATAGAAAATTTTACGTTCTTTAATATTAATAAAAAAAAATCAAAAAAATAATATTTAGTATTTTTTTAAGATACTACTATTTCCGGTTTTTTTAATTGGTACCAAAACCTATTCAACTCTCCCCATTAATGTTAGATTAAGGAATCCGTAGTCACACAGGTCTTTTTAGTCTTATAGAATTTGAGAAATCGTGTCTCCAACAACCTCTCTCTCTCACACACACACACACACACACACGCACACACACACACACACGCACACACACACAGAGAGAGAGAGAGAGAGAGAGAGAGAGAGACATCATTGTAAAAATGTTAAAATCGGATTCTATGGACCTTGAATCGTGCTTATTCAATAAAATCTGGATATGCGATTTTTGGCATGAATCCAATACCTCTCTTAGCGAGAGGTAAAAATCGATTTTGAAACCTAAATGCTGTATGACAGATTTCCTGATTTCGAGTAGGTAATTGCTAACACCTAATCTACGCCACAGTCAATAAATTTACCCACATTTATAAAGCTATTTTATTTAAAATATGACGACAAATAAATGTATTAATAAAGAGTATATTATCTTTTCGAATTTGATTTTCGTGATCCACCTGTCACCATTGCAATCCCCAATATGATATAAACGCTTTACCCTACTTTACACAATAACAAAGTTCCCACAAAGGCTTGATTCTTTCCCGCATCGCATAGAAATTGAAACGTAGTCTGAACGACTGTAACCCCAGTGTCAGGATGTCACCCAGAGGTCTTAGCGGGATGAAGAATTCAATGGACGAGTTTCAGCCTGCTCATTTTCCGAACCACGGACCACAAGAAGAAGAATGGGACAGCGACAGCGTCGCCAACTTATTCAACAGGATATGGAGGAATTGAGAAATTCTTTTTGAATTGTGACTCAAGTTATGATAAAGATGGTATTGATTGGATAAATGTTTAATAAGAATTTGAAAAGGAAAATGATGGAGGTGACAAAAGATTGATTGTAATTATTTTTTTGTAAATTTTGAAATACTAGAAGCAAATTGAGGCAAAAAGAGCAAACCACAGGAAATGGATGACAACCCTATGCATATACACTGCCGTCCAAAAATATTGCATCGCTTCGTGATATTTAGTGTTCACTCTTACCATTATGTCTAAAGCTTTTTTATTGCAATAATGAGTATGTATATAACATGCTTCAATATTTAGTTACTATTTTCATTATTCAATTTATCTCCCAAACGTGCAGTGTGCACAAAAATACAAAAAGAATACGCAACATAATTTTCAATACATTTTGTTTGGCAAACTTATGCTAGTTTACGCCAAATTATTCCCATTATTTCATTTTTTGTTTAATCAGGTTATCATGGGTTGATTAGTTACCAATATAGGTACAGGTAAGATCGAATTATTGAGCAGTAGTCAGTAGTACTTACAGAGCGAATTCAGAGTGCAAGTGTTTTTAATTAATGGCTCCTAAAAGACGAAATACTGAAATTAGTATAGCAACCCGGTCTGCAATTATTACATTTCAGAATGAATGTTATACAACCAGAGAAATATCGGCAAGAATCTGCGTAAGGCAGTCTACAGTTGCGCGCACGTGTCAAAGATTTCCGAAAAAGTTATCTTCACGTAAGCAATCGGGATGACTGCGAATAACATCGCAACAAGAAGATAAATTTAATAGAGTTACCAGCAAACGGGATAGATTTAAAACTGCACCCCAAATTCGCGAGTAATTAAATGCCACGCGTAATTCGCCTGTGTCCATAACAACAATTAAACAACGTTTACTTGAGGTTGGTACGAAAGGTCGTGTGGCAGCAAGGAAGCCTTTATTAAGGAAACAAAAAAAGAAAAAGTTCGCGAGTAATTAAATGCCACGCGTAATTCGCCTGTGTCCATAACAACAATTAAACAACGTTTACTTGAGGTTGGTACGAAAGGTCGTGTGGCAGCAAGGAAGCCTTTATTAAGGAAACAAAAAAAGAAAAAGTTAGCTTGGACTAGAAAACACTCAATATGGGGCATAAATGATTGGAAGAAGATCTTATTTACAGACGAATCGAAGTTCGAATTGTTTGGTACAAAACGGGGGCAATATGTGCATCGATGAAAGAATATTAGCTCAATGTGTTGTGCTTACAGTAAAGCATGGTGAGGGACAGTAATAAATTTATCTTCTTGTTGCGATGTTATTCGAGGTCATCCCGATCGCTTACGTGAAGATAACTTTCCCGTTTTCGTAAATCTTTGACACGTGCACGCAACTAAAGACTGCATTACGCAGATTTTTGCCGATATTTCTCTGGTTGTATAACATTCATTCTGAAATGTAATAACTGCAGACCGGGTTGCTATACTAATTTCAGTATTTCGTCTTTTGGGAGCCATTAATTAAAAGCTTTTGCACTCTGAATTCGCTCTGTAAGTACTAGTGACTACTGCTCAATATTTCGATCTTACCTGTACCTATATTGGTAACTAATCAACCCATGATAACCTGATTAAACAAAAAAAATGAAATAATGTCAGTTGATGCTGATATTTATATTTGTTTATTCTTATCTATCGATATTTTTACAAATTTGGAAGCAAATTACATACATTAAACTGGCGACTGTATTTATATTCTGCAAAAAAACTCGGGCATCAATGTTATTAAAAAAATTGATGTGACCAACACAATACCTCCCGCCATTTAATTTTTATTATTTTAAACACATGCCTGTAGTGTCTCGTCGCGTACCTGATATCTGGTTGCGAATCTGGCGAACTCGATTCGATCCCGAACAACGCTAAATATTTCGAATTTTAAATGGTAATAACTTGTCCCCTGTGTTGCACTCTCCGCGCCAGCAATGAGGCGAAGCTTGGTAAACGCCCGCACGATATAAATATGTCACTATCATTACCGAAATCTGTGTACAAAGCAGAGTAGCACACCCAGCAATTGGTAATATGCTGTGAAAATATATTTATATATTTTTTTATTTAAATACATACCTGCATATTTACTAATGCTAAAAATTCTGTATATTAAATTCCTTTCCATATAACTATTGTTCTATTTACAATTTTCTTTTTAAAACGTTACTGTAATTAATTTGAATGGATTAAAAAAAATATTGGTAACATTTTAGTATAACATCAAAAACTACAGTCAACTAAAGTAAATAAAAGTTTTATCGAAAATAATATATCATCATTTTCGTGGTAGGTTTTTGCCACATAGTAGTGTAACATGAGCCTAATATGTAACAAATATCTATTATTATTAACTATTTAACACACGCCCAAGCCCAATGAATTTTAAATGCGTCCATAATTATTTGTTTCGCACTTGTCTTTGCACGATCGTAACTGCAGCACAGTAATGAGCTCCGTACAAGGGCTGCAATCTGAACAGAAGATGGATTAATTGACAAGAATGATCACAGACAACATTTAATCGATCGATCGATCTGTTCGTTTAATCGATTTTTATTTATAATCAACTAAGCATGGTAGGTTCGTGGAAGAAGACAGATATACTGAGAGGGAAAGATATTGTTATAGATCAGCGTCGCGATTATTCTTGTGCTGGCTATAACCACCTCTTTCTATCCCAGTCTAACTGTCTTTTTTCACGATCCTACCATGCTCACACATCACATATCTCTTCCCCAAATTTTTAATAATTACTTTCTCTTAACGTACGAATAATTAATTGATTTAAAAAGTACGACTATTTTATTATTTTGTCTAATACCGTATTATAAGTAAAAATAGAAATTTGATCACATACCCCATAGAGTTTATTATTTTAATTATCATGAATAGTCATAGAACAATAGTGTATTCAAATTATATATAATGACCATTATTATACTCGCATGAATTACGATACTCGCCATTGCTCGTATTGTAAATTTCATGCTAGTGTATTAATAGCTATCATTATAAACTCGTTGCATAATATACTATTTAAAAAGCAATAAACTTATACCGGCCTATTATGGAAACAGGTAATTTAACCTGAAAATGTAACCAGCATTATATATGTGTTCAAATCAATGTGGCAACATAAAATAAATTATTTATTTTGATTTTTACCTTCCGTCACCTAGGTAAGGAAGGTATTGTTTTTGGTCAAAAAATTCGGTGGTTAGTTTTCGTTGAATAAGCACGTTTTAGGGTCTTTACAATACGATTTTACTATTTTTACGATGATGTCTGTATGTGTGTGTGTGTGTTCGTGTGTGTGTATGTGTGTGTGTGTCCCCGCCTTTTCGGACACGATATCTCCAATACTAGAATTCCAAAAATTACAATTCTTGCGTATTCCTCTTCCTCACAACCACATGCAGACCTGTTTAGATTTTGGTTATAATTGGTCAACCGGAAGTACCCTCATTTGAAGATTTTAA
This sequence comes from Harpalus rufipes, assembly GCA_951394225.1. Lineage (NCBI taxonomy): Eukaryota > Metazoa > Arthropoda > Insecta > Coleoptera > Carabidae > Harpalus > Harpalus rufipes. Next base: position 12,895,758 of record OX596275.1, read on the forward strand.
TAGTTTTTCTTGGAAAACTCAGTTAAATGTTATTATAACATAAAGAATATATTATTATCTATACGATTTGATTGCATTTTATATTTGTTATTCAACAGATATAGAGTTAAAGAAGAATAAAGATAATAAATTTGATATAAATTTCATAATTCAGCCAGCTATGCTAACTTAACCATGGAAACTGCTAATATATTCAGGTAATTCAAATTGACAGATGTCAGTATCAATAAAATGTAAATCAATGAAAGAAAAAGGGAAGTAACTCTAGTGTTAGAAGTGTCTAGATATAAGAGAGACGATTACATTGGTTTGAACATGTTATGAGGAGAGATGAATATATTAATAGAAGGTGGAAGAAACATAGGAAGACCAAATATAAGATGAAAAGACTGTATTGCAGAAGACTTGAGAGAAAAGGAACTGATTGAAGACGACACGGAAAACAAAAATGAGTGGAAGAAGAAAATAAAAAATAGCGACCCCCTAACGAATGGGAAAAACTAAAGAAGAAGATGTCAGTGTCTAGTGCAATTTGCATAGTTTGTTTATGAAATAACTTTACTGGAAATATAGGATCTTTTGCAATAAAATTTATGTATGGGGCCGCGTGCAGTAAGATGATTTTGCTGACTTTGGCAAGCAGATATGGGGACCTGTGTCAAAATGACAGCAATTAATTATGTCCATAACTGACAAGTGTTATAATTTTTCAAATTTTCTTATTTCATGTGGTTTGTTTGTTATCATGAGTATGGAATTCAGTTGCCGAGAAAGAGAATCACATATAATACCAAAAATTTAGAATCTTTCGCAAGAAAATTTATGTATGGAATTTGTACATAATACACAGGATTGACGGAAGGTATTGTGCTGGCCACATCAGATTTTTGTAATAAAATAAGTAGATTTGACATTAATACTGACAAAATATATTTAAAAATTATTCTAAAAGAAAATATGAAAAGAAATAATACTAAATTTTAAACTTCGCTTGTCGGGGTTGTTTTGCCACAAACGTTCTCATTTTCTAAGCATTCTTCCGTTATGAAGCTGATCTTGAAAAATAAGCAAAACAAGAATATCCTTGGGAGAAATGAAAGCAAGTGTTGTCTGTACAATGTCGCGTCATAAAAAGAAAAATTCGTGGATGGTTTAGTAAGAGACGCAAACAAAGTAAAAAATTGCTGCAGGACGCAAGCTCATATCTTTTGTATAAAATGCTACATAATTTATTATTGAGCAAAGCATTTTATTCTCTATAAAAATATATTTCGCCGTATAAGAGCATTCTATTAAAAATATATTAACCAAGCTGCAGTAAAAATTATAATATGCATGTATGTATTTGCAATATAACAAAAATAATTCAATAAAATTTATTACATGTACGCTTTGTACCGGGTGTATATTTTTATTTAATAACTTTTTTACGTTCCGTCACCTCTAGGTAAGGAAGGTATTGTCTTTGGTCAAAAAATTCGGTGATGTGTGTTCATTGAATAAGTACGTTTTAGGGTCTTTACAATACGATTTTACTATTTTTACGATGATGTGTGTATGTGTGTTCGTGTGTGTGCGTGTGTGTGTGTGTATGTGACCGCGGTTTCGTGCACGATATCTCCAATAGGTACTAGAATTCCAAAAATTACAATTCTTGCGTATTCCTCTTCCTTACAACCATATGCAGACTTGATTAGATTTTGGTTATAATTGGTCAACCGGAAGTACCCTCATTTGAAGATTTTAACAGTTTTTCATGAAAAACTCAATAAAATATTATTTAACTTAAAGATTATATTATTCTCTATATAATAATATAAGATCTTTTGCAAGAAAATTTATGTATAGGGCGCGTGCAGTGACGTGACTTTGCTGACTTTGGCAAGCAGATACGGGGACCCGTGTCATTTAAAATTTCATGATTTTCTTATTTCATGTGGTTTATTTGTTATCAGGAGAATAGAATTCAGAATTCAGTTGCCGAGAAAAGAAATCATAAAATACCAAAATTTTTGAATGAAATATTATGACATTTCTCAGTTATGGACATAATAGCTGTCATTCTGATACGGGCCCCCATATCTGCTTGTCAGGGTCAGCAAGTCACAATAAAAGGTGGAAGAAACAGAGGAAGACCAAAGATAAGATGGAAGGACTGTATTGCGGAAGACTTGAGAGAAAAGCAACCGAATGAGGACGACCCGCAAAACAGAAATGAATGGAAGAAGAAAATAAAAAATAGCAACCCCTAACGAATGGGAAAATTAGAATCTTTTGCAAGAAAAATTATGTATGGAATTAGTACACAGGATTGACGGAAGGTATTGTGCTGGCCACAATAGATTTTTATACTTTGTTATCCTATCATATAGTTTACGGTTTAGTTTACCCCATTACGAGTAGATTAGAATAGAACTATGAAAAAGAAAATAAAAATTTAATGACGAGAGCTAATATGTTAGCGACATCAGATTTATTGTAATATAGATTCAGTAAAAAGCGAACCACTTAAATTACATTAACAATAACAACCGAATCAAATAAGTTCATATTATTTACGCTAACTTATTAAATTAGCATATAAATCAATTAGCTACATTGTTTTTTTTGTTGAACATTTGTATATCCGTAACATTAGTATTATAAATTAAGTCTCAACATCCAAAAATGAATAAAAATTTAATATTTTGCGGAATTGCTGATATTCAGTGATTAAGGTATAATACAAATTTCCTTAATTAAACTATTCAAATAAATGGTTCGTTGAATTACGTAATTGATAGAAGTGAAATGGTAAATTGAATTTTTTTAATATCAACAGGGAAATAAAAATAAAAAAAACATTAATATCGGAATTCAATATTATATTTTCGTATTTATAGTTATTATACAACTATAATAAAAAGTAATCATTGTTTTTATTATTTAATAAATCGATTACCGCAAAGTACTACTTAAATCACTGAAGTTGATCGGATTATTCGTTCACACATTTTTGTAACATTGTTTAATTACCCACAAAAAATGTAAACAAAAATTTGTTCATACAAAACAAAAACTTTCTTATATCATAACGTATGATATAAAAGTTTTGAGAAAAATTTTACTCTCCAAATTTTATTTTTAAATAAAGTCTAATCTAGTTGTCACGGAACATAAAATATACATAATAGTTGTTTTATATCATATTATAATCGCCACAAAAAAATTTGAAAGATGTTGTACAAACTTGTACGCAAATCTATTAATACTGTAAGGTTTATTTATATGGGTGACGTGTAAAAATCAGAGAAATATTATGAACTAAAAATAAAAGTTAATTAAACGATAAATAATTAATATATAGATAATAAAAATAACAACAATTATAAACACCAATTTAAAACTAAGAATATTATTAAATACTTAAACACTAATATTGTTTATTTAAACAATATTTATTTCACTATATTTATTTATATAACTACACTCGTGGTCCAAAAAGAACCGGACACTTAAAAAAACGTTTTTATCGTCTTAAAACAAACAAAATATGGGTTTATTTGTTATTTTTTTGTTAAATTATGAATAACTGATCTGTGAAAATAGAAATAAAAAAACACTTAGCAAACACTTTATTTATTAAGAAAAATTACTGAAACAGAAAAATGAACAAAAGTACCAAAATTATTTTTCTTTATTAATTACGTTTTATAGCTAAAGTACGATTTATTTTGAGTATGTAATAGTGTGTATTGCCTCCCTGAACTTTAAACACGTCTACCACATGGTTTGGTAAACTTTCAATACATTTGGTAATTCGTGGTAATTATTTTTACATTCTTCAGAAAGAGATACTTTTAGATATTGAATAGTTTTTGGTACGGATTATCGATACTGAACACTTTGCCTTAACGTAATCCCATATTTTTCGCAGGAATTTAAGTTAGGTCTGCGCTCTGACTATTATAATAATCGAATATTAACTTATTTTAAATGCTGCTTTGTTATGTACGCAAAGTTAGGATGCATGTTGTCAACTTTTAAGATGAAATTCTCGAGAACAAATGGAGCAAAAGATACTATGGAGTCAGCTGTGCATTTTCTAATTTACAGAACTTCCACCAAAGCACCATATTTAACCAAAACAAGCATAATATTTCAATTCATCGAAATACCAGCCCATGCCATTTTACTAACACTGTCAAATGATGTTTTTCAGGGTATGTAATATCCTGTAAACGGTTTTCCTGACATTTACCACGCGCATTCTTGTTCGTTTAATGAACACGGACAGAAATGGGATTCATATATGAACAATAAGGAGCTCCAGTGCTCCAATGCCTAGTCTCTATGTTCTCGGGCAATACGTAGGCGCTATACCCTGACGTGCTACGACCAAAACTAGGCAAGCAACGGACGTCCTAGGACTTGAGAAATATTTGCATAACCTTCAGCGAACAGATCCTGCAAAAATTTTAATTTCACGAACATCTGCCACTTGGCAAAATACAATAGTTGGTAGTACAATCCATTCTTTTAGTACAAATATTGCTATAAATCGATGTTTAAACGGGTTTGAAATGCATAGTGTTCCTGATATTCGTCATCTAATATATTCTCCTATTTAATAATAACGCCCAGTTACATTGCGGGCATTACTTCTGGGAATAATCAAGGCTACAATGATGGTTTGAATAATGTGATCATCTTCATCTGCAGTTTCTGTTCAGGTTGTATTTTCCGATTGAATTGTAACAAATTTATTCACATTCAGTATTATAAGTACTTAGAATGCAATATACTACACACAATGAGTCATTAACCAACGATAATTGAAGAATTTATAGTTATGATTCAATTTTTAAAAACAGATAATTTTGCACAGATTTGTTTTCTTTCTTTTTCTTAATAAATAAAGTGTTTGCTACATTTGTTTTATTTTCAAATCTTACTTTACAGACCAGTTGTTCTTATTTTAACATAAAAATAACAAATAAACCCATATATCATTCGTAGGGAGGTATAGGGATCGTGATAAAAATTGCATATCGAGATTTTGGTAAATCACCACGTATTAAGGTCCCTACAATCCAATTTTACCTTTTTCACGATGATGTCTGTGTGTATGTATGTGTGTGTGTATGTGTGAATCCTCTTTACGCTCTAACTCAAATACTATCGTTCAGAAAATTTTGAAACCTTGTATTTCTACCTTACTCTTATATAGAAAGATGTCATTAGATTTTGGAGTAAATCAGATAACCAGAAATAGCACTTTACTGGAAGCTCAAAATAGTTTTTCTTCGAAAAATACCTTTAAATGTTATTTTTTCGAGATTTGTTATTATAAAAATTAAAGTTTTTTTATATTTTCTACAGGTTTGCGTTAATACTTTTGTACATATTTTATGGATAAATTTCTAAAATTATCTATTATTTTAATCCCGGAGCCTACGTTTTAAACACAACTCATATACACATGGTTACATAGTTCAGATCTCAAATGTATGTAACTTACAGATATATGTCACTGTCAACAAACTAATAATTTCAAATAATAATATTAACGTTTTAGAACGAAAATAGTAAATGGAACAATAATTATATGGAAAGGAACTTACACAGTTTCCAGCATATGTAAATATGTAGGAATACAGGTAAGATAAGAAAAATATATAATTTATATCATCACGGCATATTACCCATTGCTGGGTGAGCCAATCTGCTTTGTACACAGATGTTGGTAATAATGATGACATATTTGTACCGTGCGGGCGTTTACTTGCCTTCACTTCACGCGAATCTGGGGAGCCAGATTCGATCCCGACCGACGCCAAATATTTTAGAATTTTAAATGGCACAAAAATGACCTCTGTGGTGCATTCTCCACGCCAGAAATACGTAAATATACGTAAGTATATAAATAAATAAAATAAATATATCATTACGGCATATTACCCATTACTGGGTCTGCCAGTCTGCTTTGTACACAGATTTCTTTAACTTTCGCTAGTCGCTATTTTTTTTATTTTCTTCTTCCACTCATTTCTGTTTTGCGTGCAATTCTCATTCAGTTCCTTTTCTCTCGAGTCTTCCGCAATACAGTCCTTCCATCTTATCTTTGGTCTTCCTCTGTTTCATCAACCTTCTATTACTAAGCTATTCATTCTTCTTCCAATATATTCTTCATCTCTCTTCATGACATGTAATCGTCTCTCTTGTAACTTTCTAGAAACTTGAGTTATTTTCTTACCGTATCTTTCCACGTATTACCCAACATCTACTTCAACATCCTCATCTCTGCCACATTCATTTACTTTTCATTGATACTGACATCTGCCAATTTGAATTATTTGAATATATATTAGCAGTTTCCATGGTTAGCATAATTGGCTGATTTATGAAATTTAATATCTTTATAATTCTTTAACTCTATATCTATTGAACATGAAGTATAAAATGCAATCAAATCGTATAGAGTATAGTATATTCTTTAAGTTATAATAACGTTGATGTCAATAGATATTATTTAACTGTTGAATCTTTAAATGAGGGTACTTTCGGTTGACCAATTATAACCAAAATCTAATCACTTGTTCTTCTGGATATAAACTTGAGGAATACGGAAAAAGTATAATTTTTGCAATCGTGGTATTGAAGGTATGCGATCCGAAACTTTCGTCATACACACACAGGCACACATACATACATACATCGTAAAAATGGTAAAATTGTATTATAGGGACCCTAAAACATACTTATTCACCAAAAACTCATCATTGAATTTTTTGACCAAAGACAATACCTTCCTTAACGGTGACGGAAGGTAAAAAACGCAACCAAAATTGTTTTCCAATATATTTTCCTAGTTAGTATGAATGAATAATAGTCTGATTCTAAGTAAAAAATGTAATTCTAAGAGCGTCTATATATTATAGAATTCTACAAATACCTCATAGCAAAATGTTTGAGTTTGTCTTTTTACCTTCCGTCACCTCTAGGTAAGGAAGGTATTGTCTTTGGTCAAAAAATTCGGTGGTGAGTTTTCATTGAATAAGCACGTTTTAGGGTCTTTACAATACGATTTTACTATTTTTACGATGATGTCTGTATGCGTATGTGTGTGCGTGTGTAAGTGTATGTGTGTGTGTGACCGCGGTTTCAGCCGCTATATCTACTAGATTTCCAAAAATTACAATTCTTGCGTGTTCCACTTCCTTACAACCATATGCAGACATGTTTAGATTTTGTTTATAATTGGTCAACCAGAAGTATCCTCATTTGAAAATTTTAACAGTTTTTCTTGAAAAACTCAGTTAATTATTATAACTTAAAGAATATATTATTCTCTATACAATTTGATTGCGTTTTATATTTCATATTCAACAGATATAGAAGTAAAGACTTATAAAGATAATAAATTTCATAAATCAGCCAGCTATGCGAACTTAACCATGGAAACTGCTAATATATTCAGGTAATTCAAATTGACAGATGTCAGTATCAATAAAAAGTAAATGAATGAAATAATAAGGGAAATAAGTCTAGTGTTGGACGTTGCTAGAAAGATATAAGAGAGACGATTACATTGGTTTGAACATGTCATGAGGAGAGATGAATATTTGGAAGAAGAATGAATATCTCATAATAGAAGGTGGAAGAAACACAGGAAGACCAAATATAAGAAGAAAGGAGAGAAAGGGAACTGAATGAGGACGACACACAAAACAAAAATGAGTGGAAGAAGAAAATAAAAAATAGCGATCTCTTACCGAATGGAAAAAACTAAAGAAGAAGATGTCAGTGTCAAGTGCAATTTGCATAGTTTGACTTTGCTGAATTTGGCAATCAGATATGGGGACCCGTGTCAAAATGACAGCTATTAATTACGTCCATAACCAACAAATGTCATAATTTTTCATTGAAAATTTCATGATCTTCTTATTTCATGTGGTTTTATTATCAGGGGTGTGGAATTCAGTTGCCGAAAAAAGGAATCATAAAATACCAAAAAATGAAATTTTGAATGAAAAATTTTGACGCGAGGATGACCCGCAAAATAGAAATGAATGGAAGAAAATAAAAAATAGCGACCCCTAACGAATGGGAAAAGCTAAAGAAGAAGAAGATGTCAGTGTTAAGTGCCTTTTGCATGAAATAATATTACTGGAAATTTAGAATTTATGTATGGAATTTGTACATAATACACATGATTGACGGAAGGTATTGTGCTGGCCACATCAGATTTTTACCTCTCGCTAAGAGAGGTATTGGATTCATGCTAAAAATCGCATATCCAGATTTTATTGAATAAGCACGTTTTAAGGTCCCTACAATCCGATTTTAACATTTTTACGATGATGTCTGTGTGTGTGTGTGTGTGTGTGTGTGTGTGTGGATGTGTGTGTGTGGGATGTTGGAAGGACGGTTACTCAAAAACTATAAGACTTAAAATTTGTTTAACAACGTATTTCCCAATCGGACATTCATGGGAAGATCTGAAAAGGTTTTGGTAACAATTGGACAACCGGAAGTAGAAGATTCTTGAAAAAAAATCTTCTAAATATTATTTTTTGAAAATTTTTCTTGATAATATTAAAGAAAAATAAATTCTCTTTCTGATACATTTAAATATTTTTATACATATTTTATAGATTTAGAGATAAAAGGAATATAATATATAAAATAATGTTGTAATTAATTTTACAACCGAAAGAATGCCATGAAAAATAGTTGCAAATTTAAATTATTTGTAACTGACAGATAAATGTCAGTGTCAGAAATAATGAGTAATGAAAGAAAAATGTATTTGGAGAATCCCTTAATTCTTGATCTGTGACTATTATGGAGATGACAAGTCTAGGTTGAAGGACTTAAATTTGTTTCAAACATTATGGGACAATGTACACCAGTACTATAGACTAGAGTAACTTTGAATTGCGAAAAAGCTATCAAATTCTTCTCAAGTAAGTTGTAAATATTGACAAAATTACACATCGATATAAGAATAATCGGAGTGCAATCTATCCGTCACTTTATTAAAAGGAATTAGTGTTATTTAGATATAACAAGTATGAAAAAATAAAATGTAAAAGAAGATATGTAAGAATAGATGCACAATCCATATATATACATTTTAGACCGCCCAAAATTAATGTTTTTACTAGAAGAATATGAAGAGAAAGTAAACAACGTTGTTCGAATTGAAAATTGCTGTTACCAGCCCAATATTTATATATGGTAAACTCTACTTTGTAATTTATTGTAACATAATTTATGGTAAAATATCTTCATGTTGAGACATGCTATTATTGAATAATAAAGAAGTTTATACGTCATAGATTTATATGAATATATTATTTGTATTTATAAAAATATTCTTTGCTTTATGCATACAGCCAGGTAAAATATACGGCGAGAGGTTATGTGCTGGCCACATCAGATTTTTTATATTAGAACGGAGTGTAGTAAGCGTTACAATTTGTATTTGATTGAACACAATTACAGAAATTAAGATTTTATGCAGTTTTATGCATATTAATGACTAACATGTGAAATGTTCTAATGGTTATATAACCACGTACATACGTAATACGTATATTTTATGCATTAATAGGAATTATCTATCTAAAATTAATAAACCTAAGAGGATAAGAACGAAAACTCGGTAAAATATTATGCGGGAATATCAAAATTATGAATATTATAATTGTTTCGTATAAAAGTAGGTACTTAATATTTTTTGTTTGTTTTTGTTCGTAACATTAAACATATTTTAATTAATAAAATTTAGGAAATTAGAATACTTGGAATATTTGCTTCCCATTAAAACTGATTGTTATAAAACTTTGTACACGTGTTTATGAACATCTATTGCGTCATTTTAATAATTAATTGCTCAAAATTAATAAGAAATAATTAAAAAATAATATATCAAATTTATAGTAATTATTAATCTGTAAAAGAAAGTACGGCAAATAGAGCTCGTAGCACGATGGTAACGCTTTTACTTCTTACAAGAAAGGTCGTGGGTTCGAAGCTAATGAACTTCTCTATTTTTACCTCCCGCCATAGGTAAGAGAGATAATGTTTTCAGTCCAAAAATTCGAGCTTTCAGTGAATAAGCACGAATTGGGGTCCCAACAACACGTTTTACTGTTCTTGCAATGATGTCTGTGTGCTTATGTATATACATATTGTGTGTGTGTGTGTGTGTGTGTGTGTGTGTGTGTGTGTGTGTGTGTGTGTGTGTGTGTGTGTGGTGTGTATGTGTGTGTGTATCTGTGTGTGTGACGATTTTTATTCCGTGATAACTCATATCAAATTACCAAAACTTACTATTTTTCGTAATTAAGCTTTCTGCATTCATATAAATAGTTGATTAGATTTTGGGTAATATCACAGAATATATAAACTAATACAGGCGGCAGTAAGATAAGGAAACTAAAATCAGAGAGAGAAAAATGTAATTTTATACATATGGCGGCATCGGTTGTCATCGTAATATTTCGAACATCTTCGACTAAACGATCAAGATCGCACGTGTTGAATTGTTTTGATTTTTGGTTGTTTCAGAAATTTATTTACATAGATGTAGACAATGTAAACTATAGTCAAAATGATTAGGCAGAAGACTCACGTCATCAACCTGAAAAAAACCGTATAAAATGAAATATAGCTTGTAGTAATTTTTCGATGTTATTTATTTTTAAAAGAAAAAAAAAAGTACTAGTATTAAGTAATGTGTATATTAATGATATTTACAATTATTTCTAAGTCAATCGTTATTCCTTTTACGGAAAATAAAATTATTTGAAATCATTGTAGTTTATTATCGTACCATACCTTGGCACGACTGAGAATGACCATATTGTATCAAAGGATTGACTTAGAAATAATTATTGTATATTCAATTATATATACGTTTCTTTAATACTAGTATATTTTTTCTTCTTTTTTTAAAAATAAATAACAACTAATAATTTCTACAAGTTATATTTCTTTTTATAAGGTTTTTTCAGGTTGATGACATGAGTCTTCTGCCTAATCATTTTCACCACAGTTATTAATTTACTTTAGTGAGATATAGTTCTCTAGTTTATTGTGTTATGTATTTATTTGTTTGTGATAGTTTACATTTTTCAATAGGAGCAACAATAGTTGGAAATAGGAAACTTTGTATATTAATGAGAATGTAATGCTATGTACATTTTACATAAATAGCCATTAATGTGCATTAATTTTTTATAAATTTATATTTTTCAGATATCTGCGTTCAGAATTTATAAAAAATTACAGAAATATTGATTCATTATATTTATAAAATTTTTAAAAAAACAATAATATTCCTTTATGTAAATATTATAGCAACTGACAGCACTTTAAATTTCGCGCGAATGTATACAACAAACAAAATGGCCAAACCTCACTCAAGGTCATAGAAACGCCAAACCAAACATCAAAGGAGCCGACAAGAGAGTCGCTTCTGTATTAGTTCGTATTTTGTGGTAATATTAGACAACCGGAAGAGATACTTTACTTAAAGCCCATAAATGTTTTTAATGACGAACTATATTAAAATATAATCCAAAACTTTTCAATTTTAGTTTTTACTACTTTTATATCAGGGTGAACAAAATAATGTAGACTTGTTATACATCATTGAAAAGCTTATAAAATAAGGAAAAATATGACACTATTTTCAACATATGTTCCCATTTAAAAATTATTATGTTTGTTATATCTCAAGAATTAAGAACTTTTGAAAACATCTAATTTGACCATGTTAATCTACGTAAAAACCGTATAAAAATTTTTTTCTTTACCTTCTATAATATGAGGTATTTTCCAAATAAGCGAAAATCAAGTTTTAGCCTGTAGCCAAAACAAAAGACGAAAATTAATGTCTCAAAAAGTTAGCCCATGAAGATATACATCAAGGTTCAGCAACGTGTATAATAAGAAAGTTTTTCGTATAAGGAACTCAAATTTGTTCCATCCTGTATTCCGGAGTTATGAAGTTTCAAACGAGATTTGTTTTTTAATTATGCATTAATAAGAAAAAAATGCATGCTATTTACAAAGTTAATAGAGACAATCACTACACTAAAGAAGAGTTCTGAATTCGGCCCAGTGTTTATCAAAATATATATATTAAATTACATTGTATAACGATTGGTAACATTAACCCTAACAATTTTCTAGAATACCATTTTATTGAAATCTAATACATTGATTTATACATTTTCTCTAAAGTACATATCTAAAAGTTTGGATTGTCTAGAATCCCAATATAAACAAAATTTCATCAACTCTTCATGATTTAAACTGGATTCACATGGACCGTTTTACAACCGTTAATTTTGCGGCCGTAGCGGTCGTCATAATAACTACTCTGTTCACAGGCTCCGTCATAAATATCGATGCGCATAGTTCCAAACTTGGAAAACCAAATATTACTAAAACATACGTTTTGACCTAAGTGATATTTCCGGTTGTTATAACCTATAATAAGTTTTGTTTCGCCATGGACAACTTTTCGGAACTCTTAATTGGCGAAGTAGTAAAATACCGCTGTTTATATAATCCACCCAAAAAGAAACAAAGAAATAAAATACAATAGATTTTGAGTGAAACTGGTTTGAGTTGGTATTATTAAAATGTGTGTTTTAATCATGCGCAGTTAAAACTTACGGCGGTAACGGCCTGTCAACGGCGAGAAAAATGGAAGTATTTCAACGGCTGTTGACGTTCGTAGCGTCGAGGCCGTTCGTACCATATAATTTCAACCAGTCACAGCACAGAACGGTGTAAACGGTGAACAATTTGACGGTGATCACGGTACATGTGAATCCAGCGTTACGGGTTTGACATCAAATGGTTACTTTTGTTCAGTTTTTAACTGCCTTTGGTCTCATGCTTCTGAATCATACCCGGTTACTTAACGTATCAATAACTTCATAAATTAAATAATAATTATTGTATACGCAATAAATTCTAACAATTTATAATTGTTACACGATAAATAATATAAAAGTACTTTTTACGATCATTCCATACAATTTTTTATTATGAAATTTTATTCAACAAAAGTATAAATAATTTGAAATTATTTTGCTGCTGTATCAAATACAACCGTCTGAACTGTCAATATCAAATGTAGATACAGCATTTTGCTCAGTAACAAAGTAAAATAAAAAAACCTATTTCATGTAAATATATTAACTAAGTATAACAAGCGTAAAGCATTAATTATTTCTGCAGCTTAAATTATTCATTACGCCGAGTTCATTTTCTGGTACTTCTCCGTCATTACTTAATAACTTAAATGGTAAACAACTTTTCCTCCTACAATTTCCCTAGGCAGAAGCTATGTGTTTGTTATCATATTGAAATTGAATGCAAAACAACTCTAACTGACTGTTCCTGCTGTGAGCTAACACATCACCGTTTCCTGTCGCAAGAGAAAAGTGACTCAGGTAGAATGCGATGGCTTATTCAGTGATGAGTACGTGAAGGAATTTGATTTGGTGCTTGCTCAGTATATCACAAAAATATATAATATTTTGATACTAATAAATTATAAATAAAAATTTGATTAATTACTATGATAAAATAATCGCTGCCGCTTCGTAAAACGATAGTAAACCATTAAAAAAACGATGTCGAACAATTCGAACTGTAAAGAGAAAAGAAAGTATAAAATTAAATTAAATTTAAATATAAATATCTTTTTCTTAATTCTTCGGCAATTCAAAATAGTCGAAACAAATGATACAACAGGTAAACATGACTACTTACTAAAAATAATTACTGTTAGAAAAAACTAATTAAATTACTAATTATTTTTGAATAGTAATTGAGATTTTAATTCCTTTTTCAATTACTTTAGTCTTTAGTTTAAAAAAATCATTCATCTTGTATTAATAAAAAAAATCTGTTGTGGCCAGCACAATACCTTCCCTCATTCTCGTGTATAATGTATAAATTCCATAATTTTTCTTACAAAAGATTCTAAATTTCCAGTAAAATTATTTCATAAACAAACTATTGCACTTGACACTGGCATCTTCTTCTTCATTAGCTTTTCCTATTCGTTAGGGGTCGCTATTTTTGCATGTCGTTCTCATTCGGTTCCTTTTCCCTCAAATCTTCCGCAAAACAGTCCTTCCATCTTATCTTTGATCTTCGTCTGTTTCTTTAACGTCCTGTTACTAAACTATTCATTCTTTTTCCAATATAATTATTCATTTCTCCTCATGACATGTTCAAACCAATGTAATCGTCTTTCTTGTATATTTCTAAAAACTTGTAACACTAGTTATTTTCTTACCGTATCTTTCCGTGTATTCCCCAATATCTACTTCAACATCCTCATATCTGCCACATTAATTTACTTTACATTGATACTGACATCTGTCAATTTGAATTATATCATTATATTACTAGTTCCCAAGTTTGGCATAGCTGGCTGAATTATAAAATTTAATTTCTTTAAAATTCTTTAACTCTGTATCTATTGAATATGAAGTATAAATTGTAAATAATATATTCTTTAAGTTATAATAACGTTAAATGTCAATAAATCAAATTTAACTGTTAAATCTTCAAATGAGACTAGTTCCGGTTGACCAATTATAACCAAAATCTAATCAGTTGTTCTTCTGGATGTAAACTTGAGGAATACGAAAAAATTATAATTTTTGGAATCGTGGTATTGAAGTTATGGAATCCGGAACTTTTGTCACACACACACACACACACACACACACACACACACACACACACACACACACACACACACACACACACACAGACACACACACACACATACATACAGACATCATCGTAAAAATGGTAAAATCGTATTATATGGACCCTAAAACTTGCTTATTCAGTAAAAACTCATCATTGAATTTTTTGACCAAAGACAATACCTTCCTTACCTAAAGGTGACGGAAGGTAAAAATAATAATACTATATAAAATACAATAATATAAATAATAAACTAAAAGTAGTAAGAGTAACAAATTTATAAGAAATAGGGTATTCTCTCATGATTACAAACATTAAAAATCTGTTGTGGCCAGCACAATACCTCTCGCCACTTCCTTTTTTTGGTTAAGTATAGGGCGCGAACAGTCATGTTACATTGTTGGTCTTGACAAGCAGATGTGGGGGCCCGTTTCAGAATGATAATTAGTAATTATGTACATAAATGTCAGAATTTTTCATTAAAAATTTCAGGATTTTCTAAATTCACGTAGTTAATTTGTCACCAGGAGTGTGGAATTGACTTGTCGAGGAAAATAAATCACATGAAATTGGAAAATCACTAAATTTAGAATGAGAAATTATGATATATGACATCTATATACATAATTACTAGCTATAATTCTGACATTGGCCCCCATATCTGCTTGTCAAGGCCAAAAAGTCACATAACTACTCGCGCCTTAATGTATTTAACATTTCTTGTATACTTACACTCTACACCAAAAATTCTACTTATATCTATTCCATATATTTAGATTTTTTAAATTTAAATTCATTCTATGAAGAAATTTTTCGTGATGTTTCCAATTCATTGTCGGAAGTAACAGCATATATGAAGGGTATGTGTAATATACCTATAATATTAAATATTAAACTATTAATGCAATAAGAAATAATATAATGTATATACTTCCCAGAAAAAATCTTCAGTAATGTCTCCGGATTTCTGACACTGACATTTTTTGACAATTTAAATCCATGGCATTCTTTCGGCTGTAAGATTTATTACAACAGATTATTTTATATATTATATTTATTTTATCTCTAAATCTATAGAATATATAATAAAATATTTAAATGTATCAGATAGAGAATTTAATTTTCTATAATATTACCACGTAAAATTTTCAAAAAATAATATTTATAAGATTTTTTTTCAAGAATCTTCTACTTCCGGTTGTCCAATTGTTACCAAAACCTTTTCAGATCTTCCCGGGAATGTCCGATTGGGAAATACGTTGTTAAACAAATTTTAAGTCTTATAGTTTTTGAGTAACCGTCCTTCCAACATCCCACACACACACACACACACACACACACACACATCCACACACACACACACACACACACACACAGACATCATCGTAAAAATGTTAAAATCGGATTGTAAGGACCTTAAAACGTGCTTATTCAATAAAATCTGGATATGCGATTTTTAGCATGAATGCAATACCTCTCTTAGCGAGAGGTAAAAAGTTATTTAAAATACTAAAGTTGATTGGTAAACGAGAGAGAAAAAGCAAAAAAAGATGTTATAAATTGATTGTTGCAAAAGATATAAAGCATTAAAATTTTGATGATGTACTAGTTGTACTATCAATGGGAGACCAGTTGATATCCCTACTACATGCTCGAATATGATAACACGCCGCATTTAGGTACGTACATGCTCGGGTCTACTTCGGTTCGTTCGGGAGTATTCGTACTACAGCTGTAGGGATAAATAAATGTAATCATTTACTTAAAATGGTTTTCTTATAATTATCTTTACTTTTTTTTAGAAATAATATGTAAGATTACAATTAAATATATTTGATTTCCTACCTTTTGTAATACTTACTGAATACCATCTCGAAAACTCATGAACCACTGATTGTACACCGCTGGTACGTACAACTAGTACGTCACGTATCACGTGACCTACCAAAATTAAATTTTAAAAATTAATATCTCGCTTATTAAAAGGAATTTTTAATTCGGGTTTCCACAGGTACTCTTAGAAATACCTGTTCTTTAAGAATAAAGAATAAAAAAAATATGCGAGAATACCCTATTGTCGAACCAGGTATCGTAGTCGTTTCACTAGTTAATAGTTCTTGGTTCGAGTCTCAGGTAAGGTATGGATGTAGAATTGCAGAGTGTCTTTAATCATTTCATTGGCATCATCGAACCACTCAGGGTAGGGTAACTTATATAATGACTTAAACTTATGGACATATTGCGTTCCATCAAAAACTGTTGTACTTCCAATTTACAACTAAAATAAAAATTCCATACATTGGAGATGAGGTTATTACAGAAACGTAGTTGCACATGTTTGTTTACTATCTGTAACTTGTCGTTACTCGCAAATAAATTAAGCTGCACGTGCCTCTCAGGGATTTCCACACTTCTTAGTTCTAAATAGTAATTAGTATTAGAATATACGCGTATAATTTTCAATACTATTTTAGGACAATTACTTTTTTTATAAAGTAATTAATTACAAATTAATTTTTGGGGAAAAGCAATATAATTAGTATTTAATTACCAAATGTAATTAATTACTTCCCAGCTCTGCTGATAATTGATTAATATTGCATAATTTGTTCTATCTTAAGAATGAAGCATAATGCGAGATATGGTTTATACTTCCGAGTAAGTGATTATCTATACCAATTTACAATGTCGAAGGTGTACTATTACTAACACTAACAGTATTATTAATTATTACTAATACGTGTGTTTATATATTATTGTAACGTCCATAAACCCGACGCGAATTCGCGACCGCCGCCGCTTGTAGAACGTTTCTCCAACGATGACGTAATCGGCGCACAAGTTCCGACTTGATAAATTACGTAATGTTGGCTGATCCCTTTGTATTCGATGTTATTATCGCGTGAAATGTTTCAGAAAGGACGCCGACTATATAAATACCGCCAATGAAGCCAGCAAACACATTCTGTTATAGACAAGCATCGTAAGATGAATAGTTGGTGATATAAATAAATAGTCCACGAGTGGTGAACATAAATAAGTATAGTTATGTAAATAAATATAATGTAATAAATATTGTTTAAATTAAATAAATAATCTTAGTGTTTAAGTATTTAATAATATCCTTAATCTTAAATTAGTTTTTATAATTGTTTAATCATAGTTATTTTTATTATCTTTAATTATTTATCGTTTAATAAACATTTATTTTAATTAATAATATTTCTCTGATTTTTACACGTCACCCAAATATATAAACGTTACATTATAAAATAAATAAATTTGCCATATTTAACCTAGTTATTTTATCATTGTAAACCAGCCGCCGATGGCACCACTAGCACTATCTACTCAATTCTTGGTAGAACAAACAACAAGATATAGATCAACGCAAGTAAAACCGGAAGTAGAATTCAGGATTTTTTTACACGAAAAAGTGGAATATAAATCCACCTCAACTTTATACTATAAACTATATTGAAAATTGTCCCTACTTTTTGCCAATCAACCTGAATAATTAGTAATTAAATTAGATTTTTCCTAATTCAATCAATTTAATTTCAGCATAAATTTTAATTATTGTGTATGTATCTATATGATTATTTATTGATCATTCAAATTTATTCTTAATAAAGTAGCTATAATTTTAAACACATAATGGTGTTTTAATTATTATAGTATACGAATACGTGTATAAAGTATATTTACTCATAATTGTAATACAGACAATTGTTTCTTACTTAAAATGAAAGTATTACTGTAAAAACTAAATGCTGTTTACTGTTTATAAAGCATCATGGAAAAGCAACATAAAAGAAAAAAGTTCATTGAAGTTGAAGATAATAAGGCTGATATTTATAGCAGTTTTTCTGTAACACAACTGATATTTAATACGTAATTAATGCAAAAGATATTTATTATAGTTATGTATATACGAGTATATCATTAACACTTTATACTTTACATGTGTACAATATACATGAAAATAAGTAAAATATAAAATTAGTTTCATCATAAAAATAGGATATTACATCCGAGTTGGAACATGTTTCATTGCAGCCATTATGTGAATTACCGAGAAACGATGCTTCCAGGTGAGATATAGCGCAAGGCTGTAATGAAACTCCCACCGAGGTAAGTATTATATTTTATTCTCAGTCATTCTCTTTTTAAATCAATAATTTTCAAAATAAATAATGGAGTTATAACCTTTAATTTTATTAATATTTTTTGACAGTTCTATTAAAATTTCTTTAGCCTAATTTATTATAGGAGTATATGACAATGTTGCTAGGCAACCCTACATAAACATATACAACCCATGGGATGGAAGCGTTATCGGTCATTTACTACCCAAGAGATTGTCATTTCAGTTGGAATGACGTTTTTTCTCAACCTCTAAAAGATTAGGAATCGACATATTACTTATTTTTGTTAGAATATTATTAGTAAAATATGATCTAAATTAAGTAGGTAAGATACATGTTCCCAATAAGATTTGTACAACCTTGCAGAAACTTCACACCTCGCTTCACACTACTATAATGGCCTAGTTTACACCGTATGACCTGAAGTAGGCCAGACCTATATGTGACCTATATTAGGACAAAGTCAAAAAAATATCGTGTTGTTTACACCGCATACTTTAGCGCCTAGGATAGGTGGGATCAGGGGTTGAATCTGCATTCAGAAACGTGATAACAAGTTTTCAATCTAGTAGCGTTTGGAAATACTTCCTGACCCTTTCATAGATGGCTTTAGTAGTACAGATTTTACAGGGATTCTCAAACTTTAATGTCAAAATACTATAAAAAGGTAAACTGCTGTAAATTTCCCACAATTCTCTATTGCATCGTTCGAAATTCTTTGACATATAAAACTATTATTTGTGAATTTGTATCTTTATAGTACTTTATCATTCAATATATTCTCGGTAAGTATATTAGTTTTCATACTAGCATTATTATACCGGGGTGATATAAAATAGAACAACAAATTAATAATATTTCAGAAAAAAAATCACATAAAATATTTGTAACTCCTGCATAGTGAAGACACGTTCTTGCAGAAGTTGAAAGTGTCCAATAGAAGAAATGGTTTATGTAAATGGACCAGGGGAATATCATGGTGATGCTCTTAGATATTTACACCGTAGAAGAGCAGCAAAATATAACATTATTAGGCGAAAGGACGTGAAGCTTCATAAGATTCATCAAAGAATGTTGAAATAGTATGGTGTCAATTTTAAGAAAAAAGGAGTATACTAGAGGGTAGATTTGTTAAAAAGTGGACGAACATCGATAACGAGGTCAATGAAGCAGTGCATTTCTGGCAGACATTTAAAGTAACATCCCTTTTTTGAAATAAAATTACCTCTTGTAATAATAATAATTCAAATTTTTGATTCCTTGAGCAGTATGTGCTTAAATTTTAATAATTGTCGCCGTGTAGTTTGAGATTTGTAGTTACTTATTATTTGATTTAAATAATGAAATGTATATATTTTTAAATAAAGACATTAACATATTAAGTACTGTAATTATTTTTTTATAGTTCAACATATATTTCACATTTCTTGACAATGTCTTTAATAAATAATCTATTTTCGATAGATTATTTATTAACTCCATTTTCAAGAAATAAAATTTAAAGTTTCGAATAATTCAAAATGAATTCATATTTCCCGCCACTTTCTCGGCTGTCAAATTTAGTTCTCTGACCTTTTCATAGACGGCACTAAAACTTATTATCACGGTTTATAGGGGAGATACCCAATCTTCTACTATATATTTTCCTTAATCTGTGGGTGGGATATAGGAAGAGTATAGGTACTAGTTTGTACCATCTAGCGGTTTAATTTTACGTTAAAAAAACAATTATCTGTATTATTATATTTTCTTAAACGTCAATTTGGTTACGATTTGTAACAAAAAAGCAAACAAAAAAATTTCCTCTCGTGATTTATTTTTGATTAATACAAAATGAAATAAATAAAGTAAATTAAATTAAGGAGAAAAATTTTAACAAAAGAAGCGAACTACATGGCAAAGAGATACTCAAGAAATAACTAACATCATAAATCTACTATTTACAAACTACATATCCAACATATGTGAATTTGGATTTCAAACAAAACTGTCACAATATATGTAAATCAGTATCACTGTAGTCAGTACTACCGACATATTCCCTACCGTACAAATTTCGAATTATTTTAGGTGTTGGCTGTTTACACCGCATTAAATACATTTAGGCCGAGGACTAGTATAGGTCAGGTCACATGAAAAAGTGGCCTGACCTAAGCCAGCCCGATCCATATTTTAGGTGTTTACACAAGGCGGCCCAAATACATTTAGGTCGAATTTGGGATATAGGTCTACGGTGTAAACTAGGCCAATGATTGTGAAGAAAAATGTATATTTTTACAACTTCGTATTTGATCACAAAATTTCAATGATTACACGGTAATAAATTTACAACTTCTTATGGTACCATACGATGTTGTAAAAAAATCTCAAATAGGGCATGTTCTAATTTTGAAGGTCATTTGCTTCACATTTTGGTAATATTTAGGGTTTTCATTAAACAAAAGTTTACATTTCATGTGTAGTTGCAGGTAATTGGCTACTCTGTTCTATGAAACTTTTCACAAAAGCAAACGTCAAGTTCAAATGAAGAACAATGAATAGAAAAATTAAAAAAATATTTGTAATTATCGCAGTTGTTAATGCACGAAATAAGATTTTGAAGCGTAAACGAATTTGGGTCAAGCCGTGGATTCAAAGGCGACAAAATAGAAGTATACTAAATTTAGTGCAAAATGAATTGTTGCATGAAGACACTGAAAAATATAAAAATTATATTTTTGCACAACAGTTACTCCACAACTTAGTTTACAGAAACGAGCGCGACACACAAATAAAAACATCAGCTGTAAACATTTGAGAAGTTAGTAAACCGTAGTAGTAAACTTACCAACATATAAAAATGTACTTAAGTTGGCAACAATCAAACATATCACAAATATTTGGCCGTATAAAATGAAAAGATTTTGATCAATATTTATTATGTAAAAATGAAAATATTTTGCATGTAAATTTAATTGTAAATATATGATTGTCTAAAACAGACTTAACAAGAATTTTACAACCTTGTAGAAACTTCACACCTCGCTTTACACATATGATCGCACTATATTAAGTCTGACTTTTTAATAGCAAAGCGTAAAATGCAATGCATTTTTTATAGAATTTCTTTTACGCACTAAGATCCCGCAACTGTTTGACATGGATAATTTTTTTATTAGTTATATTACTGGTAACTGTCCTCTAACATTTGAATTTGACAGAAAATATAAAAATATTCGTAGTATCATTTCATTTAAAAAACAACGATAATTCTACTTCCGGTGAAACATTTTATACTCCTTAGTTACATTCGTAGCAATGGGTTAATAAAAAAGTGCCTATCGAAATTTTTATCGTAATATTTAATAACAACCCATTTGACATTTCGTATCGATACGATATTCTCAATTTAACAAACAGTTAAAATTTATAAGCAGTGCAACTGGACATTAATCATCAAAAATTTTATAACCAGCCTCAACAGACAAAAAATAGTTATTTATGCAACAAGATTGTAAACACAAGCTTTATGACATGAGGTCAAGTATTTCGTGACGCGGCTTGCCGAGAGTCACGAAAATTATTGACCGAATGTCATAAGCTTGTTTACACTTGAGTTGCATACAAGATTTTTTTATATCACCTTAACATAAATTAGAAATTTGACATACGAGAAGACGACGTTTTGTAACACACCAAGTACCGAGTTCACATTTGACAGATAAAAGATCTGAAGTTGAATACTGTAGCACTCGGTCAGTATTATCAACATGAATGTAAAGAAAAAACTAAATTTAGATAATACAACAGAAATGTCACACGTGAATTGATGGTGTAGCTCTATAATGTGTAAAGTAAATAAAATACGAAAATCGTTTACTTTACACACTATTTGCAGTGTGAGTATAAAAAAGATATTTTTATGGTTACTATAAGTTGACATTAATGTTCTAGTGAAATGTGAATTTCTGAATATTTTCAACGCAAAAGTTGACTTACAAATGTTGGGTCTAAATCGTTAATAATTATAACAACTTAAATATTGTAAGCTAAATGTAAGTAATTAATTAAGTACATAAAGAAATCCATGTTATATGAAATTCAAATCTTTTGATCTTACCAACGTAAAAAAAATCTGTTGTGGCCAACACAATACCTCTCGCCATTTTCATTTTATGTTGCATAGGGCACGAGCAGTTTTGTGACTTTGTTAGCCTTGTCAAGCAAGAAACGGGATCCGTGTGAACATGACAGCTAGTAATAATGTACACTTCTGTGCAATAAAATTAAGAACAAATTTTGCGACTATTTTTACGCAAATTTTAGTTGAATAGTTCTTATTTTAATTGCTTAGCATCAGTTTCAATGAATGACAAACACCATACTTGATCGCTATAAAATTAGTAAATAAATAGAAAATTTTACTTAGCACTTAGCGTTTTTTTAATTCTGAAGACAATTTGTCTTATGGGGAAATCATCTTCTATTCTAGTTATAATTCTAATCTTAGAATTACTGTCTAAATGACGATGCATTTTGACATTCATAAGAAAAATGACAAATTTACATATTTTCGTTGCTAGGCATCTAATCATGTCCACTTTACACTGTAAAATATTTTGTGTGCTTAATTTTATTGCATAGTGTACCTAGGTGTCAAATATCATAAGTTTCCATTCAAAACATTATGATTTTCCAAATTCATGTGGATTATTTTCCTCTCGAGAACTATATTCCATACTATTCATAACAAATAAACATATTTTGAAATTTTAAATACAAAATTATGACATATGACAATTGTGACATTTTTGTAAATAACTACTAGCCGTCATTCTGACACGGATCCTTATCTGCTTGCCAAGGCCAACAAAGTCACATGACTGCTCACGCCCTATAAGTAACGAATTTAACATTTCTTGTACACACAAATAATTGAAATTGTATTTCTTCTTTCGTTCTATGAGAAATTGTGTTCTACTATTCTAATACGTTCAAAATTCTTCAAATTCATTGATAGTATTAGCGGTATTTCTTAAGGATATATGTAATATTAACATACCTATAATTTAAATACATATTTAATTAATAATACAATAATATATATTAAATGTACTCGTACCTCCCAGAAAAATCTGATTTTTGACACTGATATTTTGCATTTATCTGTCAATTACAAACATTTAAATATCTCAACTGGTTTTATTCTATATTATTATGTACTATATCTCCAAACCTATACGAGATATAATATCCATTTTAAATGTGTCAGATTGAGAATTTAATTTCCTTTAATATTACCAAGAAAAAATTTCAAAAAATAATATTTAGAATTTTTTTTTCAAGAATCTACTACTTCCGGTTGTCCAATTGTTACCAAAACCTTTTCAGCTCTTCCCATTAATTTCCGACTGGGAAATACGTAGGTAAACATATATTAAGTCTTATAGTTTTTGAGTAATCGTCCTTCCAACGACCCACACACGCGCACACACACATACACATACACACACACACACACACACACACACACACACACACACAGACATCATCGGAAAAATGTTAAAATCGGATTGTAGAGACCTTAAACGTGCTTAATCATTAAAATCTGGTTATGCGATTTTTAGCATGAATCCAATATCTCTCTTAGCGAGAGGTAAAAAACCTAGTATTTAATATTTTAGACAATAAATCAAATTCATTTAATAAATTTATGGTGAAGTCGTCTCGAAATATTTTTTGTGTATCTCACGTCCAGAAAATGCTCTTCGATGCTATTCAAATATATACTCACATTCACAAAAGTGCAGTTTCTAGACTAGTGAAATAAATAAATAAAATAATATAAATTCTGCCTTTTGATTGGTGAGAATGCAAAAACGAAAAAAAAATATCAGTTCTCAGTTGTCAGTTATGAAATAACGTCTACAGAATTAAGTGATATTTAACCATATTTTGTTGTAATTTTTAATATTCAGATTTGTACATTTTTACAGATAAAAATATTTATTATTGACTAAGTTTGGTTCATGAATTTAAATTATTTATTTAATGCATGGAAAACAGTTGGCTCTTAAGCGCTATCTACTATTTGCTTACGTGAAATGTAGTATATTAAGTTTCTTAAACTTTTAAATTACGTTATTATTTACATTAAGTTGCTCCAAATTTATTATTTTGTATACACAGTACACAGTTTATTATTATATTTTTATTTGTGGTTTCTCTATTTTTTATTTGCTCCATGTTCGTAAATTGCATCATTATTTATAAATATACATTTAGATTTTATTTATATTTTTTTCACAAAAAAATCAGCCTGTTTAATGTTGTCATTAGTTAAAAAAATCTCGTAATATACATATAAAAATCTTCCATAGTCATGTCATAACAAAAACAAGTGTAACGTTGCAAAGTAATTTATTTCATAATAATAAATGTGTCATATAAAAAGCATAAGTACATACGAGTAAACTAACACTACAATGATAAGAAATTCATCTTTTTTGATACAACCACATCCGTAGACAATTCCATAGTTTTTCCTCTATAAATTACGCTAGAAAAACGGAAGTGTTTTTAACATTTAAAAATCCAGCAATTTAACGGCGTATTACACGTTACAAATGAGTAAAAAAGGTTTGAAAGTACCGTGGAATCATAACCTCACTCCTGGCTGCCATGTTCTGTTTCGTGTTAAAAACGCGCGATATTTCACCGCCGGGTTTCGATTCGGATTTACGGCGCGATATATTTTTCCGGTTCAATTCGAAGCGGACTTCGTGAGAAATAATGTTGCAGCGCTTTCCTACCGAGATGTACGAATAATGGAAAGTTGTATAGCCAGGTTGCTTGTCGCAGTTGATTTGCAAAAATTTAGGTTAGGAAAGATAATCACCGTGAGATTTTGACAGTAAATTATGCGTATTCGCAATCAACCAGAAATTGTCATGATAAAAAAAGGAAACTACATATTTGACTAGTTTCAGTGTTGATAAGTTAACGTAGTTTCTTATCAGATCGCACAAAAAGTTATGTCTACACTGTTTTTATACTAGAAAAAGTATTTATGTTATAGGCGAATTACAAAAACAGTCGTTTTATAAAACACCTAGTCATTTTTAAAATTGGTGGATGAACTATAATAGTATATTAAAAAAACAAGTTGCATATGGCGATCTGTTCATACACGAGTCCAAGTTTTACAAAGGACGAGTGCGATAACCGGTTTTTTACCTCCCGCTACCCTTGGTAAGGGAGGTATAGGGATCGTGCTACAAATGGCATATCCAATTTTAACATTTTCACGATGATGTTAATGTGTATGTGTGTATGTATGTATGTATGTATGTATGTATGTATGTATGTATATATGTATGTATGTATGTATGTATGTATGTATGTATGTATGTGTGTGTGTGTGTGTGCGTGTGTGTGTGTGTGTGCGTGTGTGTGTGTGTGTGTGTGTGCGTGTGTGTGTGTGTGTGTGTGTGTGTGTGTGTGTGTATGTGGATCCTCTTTACGGTCTAGCTCAAATATTATCGTTCAGAAAATTTTGAAACCTTGTATTTCTACCTTACTCTTATATGGAAAGATGCCATTAGATTTTGGAGTAAATCAGATAACCGACAATGGCACTTTACTGGAAGTTCAAAATAGTTTTTCTTCGAAAAATACCTTTAGATGTTATTTTTTCGATATTTATGTTGTATAAAAATTAAAGATTATTAAATTTTCTACAGGTTTGCCTTAATACTTTTTCTATATATTTTACGAATAAATTTATAAAACCATCTATAATTTTAATCCCGGAATCTAGGCTATAAACACAACTCATATACACATGGTTACACAATTTAGATATCAAATGTTTGTAACTGACAGATATATGTCACTGTCAACAAACTAATCATTTCAAAGAATAATATCAACGTTTTAAAAAGAAAATAGTAAATGGAACAATAATTATATGGCAAGGAACTTATTACAGTTTCCAGCATAAGTAAATATGTAAAAATATAGGTAAGATAATGAAAACATATATCATCACGGCATATTACCCATTGATGGGTGAACCAATCTGCTTTGTACGCAGATGTCGGTAATAATGATGACATATTTGTTCCGTGCAGGCGTTTACCAGGCGTCACTTCATGCGAATCTTGGGAACGGGTTCGATTCCGACCGACGCCAAATATTTTAGAATTTTAAATGGCATAAAATTGACCCCTGTGGTGAACTCTCCACGCTAGCAATGAATATAGGTAAATATATAAATAAACTAAATATATCATCACGGCATATTGCCCATTTTTGGGTCTGCCAATCTGCTTTGTACACAGATTACGGTAACGATGATGACTTATTTGTACCATGCGGGCGTTTACTAGGTGTAAACTGCATATCGAAATTTTGACAGTAATGTTTAACAAGTCATTAAGGCCCGGTTTTACCAATTATAAATTAACTTGCGTTAAAAATAACATGAAGTTAATGTCCGGTTACCACCGTAAACGTTTTTCCACACAAGTGGAAACTGCATGTTAGCTAACCCAAAGTTTTTGATTATTTTTATAAGGTTGGTACAATTTTCTCATTGAAAGCGAAGTTTTATACAGTTGACTACACTGAATTTTGACAGTTGTTTGTTTAGTTTGATAATATTTCATTTGGTTTGAGTGGTTGGATTGTGTAAATGAGTTCTTTCTTGATATACATATTAAAGTAATTTCTGGGTATTTTATCATGAAGTAAATAAATAATAAGATAGACAAAAACTGTTAAATATGTCATTAATTTGTAGATAAAAATGACGGAACCAACGATTCAAAAAAGAAAAGGGAAAATTATTCTATAGATGAAGAATATTTGTTTGCCAATGTCTTGTTCTGCAGGAGATAATGCATGATTTCTGGAATTATATAAAATTTATGTAATAACTCATTGATTTAAAATTTAAAGCATTAATTATGATATATACTTATTCGTTTCATGTCGAATGACATCTTGAACTTGTTCTATAATATTTCCAACAGTTATCGCGGACAGCCGGAATCTTTTAAAAAACTCATTCCCACTATATTTTTCGAAATGATTTGGCCTATCGAAATATCCTTGCTGCCCTTATTGGCATCTCATTATCGCTATATGTATTTACATCATATGGATTCATAATTTGATAATTATGAAACGTTCAACACTAGCACTGTCAGAAACTGTACACAAAATTTGAAGTTAGTTCATGTTGCCAAGTTAACATGTACTTTTTCTTGATGTTAAGATAACATGTACTTTAGCTTGAGGTTATGGATAACATGGAATGGAAAAACAACTTTTTCTACTAACATTAAGTTAACCGCATGTTATTTCTTAACATGAAGATGGTAAAACCGGGCTTAAATATTTCGTTGTTATACGATGTCAATTTAACCAAAAGTTCAAATTTTACTATAACCTCAAACTTGTCATTAAGCTACTAAATTTCATGAAACAGTTTGTTAGAAGTGAAACAAATTAATGTTACAATTTGTTTATCAAATTTAATAACTAATGCATTCAAAAAATAATGTACATTATTTTTTTATTTTCAACCTACTCTTTTGTGTATAATCAAATCTTATCTTTAAATTATTTCAAAGTTTTACTACATAAATTTTATTACTCATACAAAATAAAATAAATAATATATAGTAGTTTGTAACACTTTTGTTAAATATGAGAAATACACTAAAAATTAATTCCCACATAGTGGAACCAATTTTATTTTGTATTTTTATTAACCATTATTTACCAAAATGAAATTAAATATTTTAATTTTATCGACTGTAAATATTTATAACATTTATTATTTCACTTATAATCTGGGCACGGTAATTATATCCATAGAACTGTTTTTTTTTGTTTAAACAAATAAATGTATAAAAACTTATTTCCAATAAGTAAACGTTTATATAAATATTAAGATACGCCAGCTACTGTACCAATATTTACTTACGAAAACATTCAAAATTAAGGTTGATAGATAAACATATCAGTCTATTAACTTGTATTTATTCTTGAACTCCCGAAAACAATGACGGGGAAAGTAAACATTCGCAATATATTTTCCAAAGTAAATACTCGTTGTTTCTGTCATGTTATTCTTAGAAGTCTACAAAATAATATATTTCTGTATTTTATCAAAATATTTTACTTATTACAAGAAAGATATCGGAGAACATTGACTTAATAAAAAATCTGTATCTTCAATAAACATTTAGCATTCGAATATTCTGTGTCAATATATTAATTAAGAACTTAGGAAATGGGTCATTTATGTTAGACCTTCAAACTGAATGATACGGACTATCAAAGTTTAAAAAAAGTTATTAGTTTGTATAATAGTATTAATGGCTTTCTCTAAATTCTTAATACTTTCAAGTATTCTGATGTCGCTTTTTTTGAAATTCGAAATTCATTTTCAAATAAATGAATGCAGCAATTTAGGATACAACGAAATAATAGTTATTTATGCAACAAGAGTGTAAACACCATCTTTATGACATGAGGGCAAGTATTATCGACTGATTATCATAACGATTATTTACACTTGAGTTGCATACAAATCCATTTCGCGGCCGCTGTCATGGTAGCGGCCGCGAAATTGAGTAAACAATCACTATGACAATTGTTTTGTTTATCAAATGTCAATTCCATAGCTACCTTGAAAGCCAACTTTCAATTTACAGTGAAACTGTTTAAAATTAATAAAATTTGTAATTACATATTTTTTACGGTTGCACAAAAAATATTGTGTACACTTTGTCCGCGAAATCCTTTAGCGTCCTCGAGATTGTCTTGCCTCGGCCGCAAGCGGCCTCGGCAACAATTTTTCTCTCGGTACGCTAAAGAGTGATTTCGCGGCCTTGATATACAAACACAAATAACTATTTTATATGAGCTTAATAAAATTCCTGAAACAAATTATAAATTTGACAGACGAGCAGACGACAATTTGAACACACCAAATATCGAGTTCACATTTAACAGATAACAGATCTGAAGTTGAATACTGCAGTTATGTCAGTATTACCAACATGAATGTATAGAAAAAATTAAATTTAGGTAAGACATTTTAAATGCTAAACGTGTATTGATGGTGATAGCTCTGTAATGTGTAAATAACATAAAACACGAAAATCGTTTACTTTACATATTAGGCGATTTTTAGCGACGGACCAAACATGAACCACGGTTATACGTTTGGTTCATAAAAAACGTCACTGTTATGACGTAAGATAGGATATCGCGAGAAATCATTCGGCGGTTAATTTTAAACGATGGAGAAATATATGAATTATATTATAGAAGAATTTATGGAGATGGATATGAGTTATTTAGTATACTTTGGTTCACGAAAGATGACAATTCAAGGTCACTTGTTCGAAGAAAGAAATATACAACATTTAATACAGTAGTATCTTAGCAACATTTCATGTTAGAAAGAGAAAGATTACTGACGTATGTCTATGTAGTTTATGTTGTGTGACAGATATATGTTCATGTTGACATTACTTTCTAACACGTTACAAATACTAATGACGTATGTCGTAGAGTAACAGATATCTAATTATCTACTACACTGCCCTCTGTGTTAATGTTTACCCAGTGACGTTGAAATTTAAATCAAATTATTATTCCATGGTTTTTGTCAAGTCTATGTTATTGTGTTTTGCAAAAACATAGGTGAAGAGCATAAATCTTTGAGAAAGGTTTTACATATTTAAAAAGAAATATAATTTTCTAATAAATTACACTTATTTTTACCTCTCGCTAAGAGAGGTATTGGATTCATGCTAAAAATCGCATATCCAGATTTTATTGAATAAGCACGTTTTAAGGTCCCTACAATCCGATTTTAACATTTTTACGATGATGTCTGTGTGTGTGTGTGTGTGTGTGTGTGTGTGTGTGTGTGGATGTGTGTGTGTGGGATGTTGGAAGGACGGTTACTCAAAAACTATAAGACTTAAAATTTGTTTAACAACGTATTTCCCAATCGGACATTCATGGGAAGATCTGAAAAGGTTTTGGTAACAATTGGACAACCGGAAGTAGAAGATTCTTGAAAAAAAATCTTCTAAATATTATTTTTTGAAAATTTTTCTTGATAATATTAAAGAAAAATAAATTCTCTTTCTGATACATTTAAATATTTTTATACATATTTTATAGATTTAGAGATAAAAGGAATATAATATATAAAATAATGTTGTAATTAATTTTACAACCGAAAGGATGCCATGAAAAATAGTTGCAAATTTAAATTATTTGTAACTGACAGATAAATGTCAATGTCAGAAATAATGAGTAATGAAATAAAAATGTATTTGGAGAATCCCTTAATTCTTGATCTGTGACTATTATGGAGATGACAAGTCTAGGTTGAAGGACTTAAATTTGTTTCAAACATTATGGGACAATGTACACCAGTACTGTAGACTAGAGTAACTTTGAATTGCGAAAAAGCTATCAAATTCTTCTCAAGTAAGTTGTAAATATTGACAAAATTACACATCGATATAAGAATAATCGGAGTGCAATCTATCCGTCACTTTATTAAAGGGAATTAGTGTTATTTAGATATAACATGTATGAAAAAATAAAATGTAAAAGAAGATATGTAAGAATAGATGCACAATCCATATATACATTTTAGACCGCCCAAAATTAATGTTTTTACTAGAAGAATATGAAGAGAAAGTAAACAACGTTGTTCGAATTGAAAATTGCTGTTACCAGCCTAATATTTATATATGGTAAACTCTACTTTGTAATTTATTGTAACATAATTTATGGTAAAATATCTTCATGTTGAGACATGCTATTATTGAATAATAAAGAAGTTTATACGTCATAGATTTATATGAATATATTATTTGTATTTATAAAAATATTCTTTGCTTTATGCATACAGACAGGTAAAATATACGGCGAGAGGTTATGTGCTGGCCACATCAGATTTTTTTCAGTTAAAATGTATCCACAAATATTTCATGTTGCACGTCTATATGTACGAAATGCAGTGAAGTTATCTGTAAGTAATATTATACCATACGGTTAAAAAATGACCTTGAATTGTCATATTTCGTGAACCAAACTATATGCGATCTTTTGGATGATAATGATGTCTTTTTATTTTTAAACATTGCAACGTATTTATTGCTTGATGTTAGAAGAACAAGTTCCTGGGTAGGCTCCTCGTCATGTGTTGTTGGATGTCTTGCAGACTGCCAGACTAATTCTTTGTTTTTACTGCTGTTGTTATTTTCATTTTGAATTGAAAACCCTCTGCAAATAATTGATTGTATTATTTACTTTTACCTGTATTTAATATATCAGCTGTTCCCCTGTCAACTTCCACTTCATTTCTTCCATTGGAAAGTGTGACTTTTTCCATGTTTGTAATTTATTCTAAAGTTTAAATCAAAATCTCAAACTGTCAAGTGTATAAACAAAACAAAGGTAGGCTGAGATTAGAAAGAGAGAATCGATGAGCCAGATTCATGAACCTGCTCGCTAACTCGGTTCGTGATTCAACGAACCTGGTCCATGATTGACGTCATTAGTTCGTCGCGAGAACGTACTGGTTCATAAAATTCATTAACCAAACTGTTTTGGTTCGTCGCGAAAATTCGCCTATTGTCTGCAGTGTGTAAATTATATCGAACTATAAAAACCAAATTATACTTGTTAGAATATATGATGCTAGGCCAATCACGGGCGTTTGTATGAAGATGACAGTTGATTGAATGACATAAGCTAAAAGGCTACTAGTGCTAATAAAAACTTAAACTATAATATACTGTAGCGTGCGCCGCCCCGACGCGCCGAATGCTTGCGCCGCCACTGGTACCATGTTGTTGAGCGATGACGTAATCCCTCGCGGGGGAAACCCATACGCGTTTAGACTGGTTAATTACATCAGGTGGCGTGATCCTTTGTATTCGATGATGGTCGCGTCGGAAAGTTCCAGAAGAACACTGGGCTGTATAAATACCATCCAAAGGACAACGGAGAGATAGTCTGTTATATAGAAGCAACGAGGAATGAACAGTGAGTGATATAAATAAACAGTCTACGAATGGTAAACATAAATAAATGTAGTTATATAAATAAATATAGTGATATAAATATTGTCTAAATAAATAATCTTAGTGTTTAAGCACTTAATAATATTCTTAGTCTTAAATTAGTGTTTATAATTATTTAATCAAAGTGTTAGTTATTTTTATTATCTTAATAATATTTATCCTAATTATTTATCGTTTAATAAACGTATTATTTTAATTAATAATATTTCTCTTATTTTTACACTTCACCCATATAAATAAACATTGCAATACGTAATTATTTATTATTTCATTAAATTGTTTAAAAAATTCATTTTGACAAGAATATTTGATATAAACAAAACAAAAAACCAAACAATGAACATATTGTTGACACGAAAAGAAAAATACTTTAAATATTTTTTTATAGAAAAGGCTCATTTCTAAATTATTGTAAATGGAAATAGAAGATTGGTTTTAACAATGCAAAAAAAAATAATTACAACAATCAAAATATGGATTTAATAAAAATGCATAATTCTTTCTTTTTATCTTAATAATACATGATAATAACACAATGAATATGTGTATGTTTTGTATTTTTACTGTATTTATAAAGGAAAAGTATATGGTATAGTTTAAAATCTTCCTTTTGACGGTTACTACTTTCATTGAAATTACTATTATATCGTGATAGAAACTTATTTGTAATTATTTTACTAATTCATCCATATTATCTCATAATATCTTTAATATAATTTGTAATTAATACATAAATAAAAAAATAATGAAAATTCTTTTATTCCATAGGCAGACATGCTAACCATTCAGCTACAATGACATTTAAAAATATTTTTATATTACATAATAAAATATTGAAACAAATATTTATTGACATTCATTTATAATTGTCTTTGATTTATGCAATGATAATAAAGTAATTAGTATTAAATATCGTACAGGAGGTAATGTACTATTATCATATTAAATAGCATGGCTTAATTTTCTGCCGGACACTTTTTATTTATGAAAAACTGTTTTCCCATATTAAACGCCTATGTCAAGCTTTGCTTGGGACACACGGTATATGTACCTACGAGTACTTGATTTTCAAAAACAAAACGAACTCGCCTTGCGATTCTAAAAATTTTCCAATAATTGAGATGATAAAATCTTTGTTTTTATTATATAAAGTGTAAAGCGTCAGTAACACCCATTCCAACAGTAAATAAAAAAATTCAGCCCCATCTTACTTTTTCAGTCCCATCTTACAAAAATTCCTGATGACACTCTTGCTATGATTTTATCTTCAATTGTATAATTTGTTAAATTAGGAACTGCTCTAATGAATGAAATAATTAGGTCGCGACATACAGTTCATTTTTATACGGAATTCACCAGTTTTAAACTGAACGCAACAGAAGAATTTTCTCAAGCACTTTTTTATTAGAATGAAAGGTGAAACGTGGGAAAAAATACAATTAACATTTTTACTTACTTATATAAATTAAAAGTGAAAAGAGAATTAGTATAAAAATACACAAGTATTTAACATTAATTTATATATGTTTAGTACGTTATCTGTTCTGGAATTACGATAAGACACAATGTAGATTTTATTTTTAATTTAAATATAAGAGAAAACATTTATAACTTCTGTCCCATAATAACTGCCATGTTTGTTTATGTACCTAATAGCATTACAATTATAACTAATTTAATTAATATTTAAATAATCTTATTGATGCTTCGATAATGAAAAGTAGCAAAAATCATTTTTCATTTCGTGTTTTTATAGTTTATTTTCATTTTTTCACCCATTGTCATATTTTTCTTGTGAAAAAAGCCGCCTCAGTGGTTGAACGTGTTGAGAAAGTGAGTCTCAGACAGCGACAGAGCGGCTGAGTGCTAGCCGCAACGACAGTTTTATGACTGCTATGTGAACAGTGCCTCACGACAGCCGCGCGGCTCAATGAATAAAAATATGGAAGTCGAGACTTTAATAAAAGAAATAAGAGAATATTAGCCGTGTTCCTTCGGGCTGTGATTCGCAATCTAAACCATCAAAGTGGTCATGATTAAGAAGAAGTATGTTTTTTCGTTTTCTATTCGTTATCCCCACTTTCTCATTTTGTGATCACTATACAACCTTCCCCTTCCGAATCATACTTTTTGAGTGATTCCACTGATTCATTACAGAGCAAATTTAAAAATGGCTGATGACAATAGGTTTTCGAACGTAGAAATTTATCAACCTGGGGTTTGTTTCGTCAAAGGAAATATGATTTTCCTACAAAAGCATGTAATGACCCACCATACTTTTGAACTTTTGAAACAAAGAAAAAATGTTACATAAAACATTTGTTTTAAGTAAACATACTTCATATGTTACCAAGAACATTTTTTTTTGCTTCTCTATAATCCATGTTTAATGTACTAACTATAATACTTGATAGTAGATTATTTATAAAATAAATTAAATTAGTTTGCATTGGTCTGCATATGACATTTGACGGTGATGGTGTTTATATTACTCAAGTTGTTTTCTTAATATAATTTTTAAATCGTGATTCCAATGAATCACGATTAAACTAATCAGGATTCATAAAAAAACAATCACAGCCCGAAGGAACACGGCTATTATAAGCCATATTCTTTCGCTGGGTCGGATCAGATCCAACTGATCGTATGGATTAGATCAGATCAGGTCACGTGGACGCAGATGAATTTATTCAAAAGAACGCAAGTATCTGTCAAAATTAGTCGGAAAAAATGAATTTCAATTTTCTATATTTACCATTTTTTATTCTTGGTTAAATTTATTTTAGACCCTTAAATGTAACCTCTTGTCCTGATTGAATTATAAAATATGACAAGATTCTTCCGCCGCTTCCGCCATTTTTGAATCTTAAGTAATATGATCTTTCTAATCCAAGTTTTTGTTGGAGTAGATGGCACTGATCTGGATCTCTTGGTCTTGGGGTGGGGATACTGATCAGAATTCGAAAGAACATGCAATTTACTGATCCATGTAACATGGATCTGATCCAATGCAGCGAAAGAATACGGCTATTGTATCTTTCTCTTCATTTGTGTTAACTGAATGTATTTATATTAAAATATTGAAAAAAAAACTTTCATATTTTCGAATTTTAAATATTGTATGAGCACATTTTCCTTTTCTTTTAAAAGGTTACTTGAATTTTCATCTTCCTCATTTATAAAATTAAATTGTTACTACATACATTTATTATATTACCGTTGCAACTATCGCGTATAAGTGAACAGTTAGCCGCGCGACCAATTATTTCATGACGAGCCACGGCGACAAACCGCTGCGACTTGTCGCGTCTAGAAAATCCTACCTTAACCGACAGTGCCATAAATTAATACTAAATATACGTATTACCTAATACCTATATAATATTTTGACGTTGTACTTATATATAGTTAAATTGACTGTCGTGTCCAACAATAAAACTATAAATATCGTAATTATAACAAAGCGATATATCGGTCTCTGTTCGCTTCATGATAATGGATGCCAACGGGCGACTATTTGCGCCGCTCTATTCATGCATTGAAAGGATCATCTGCCTGCTCTATGCTCTGTATAGTAAAATAATCTTACTGTTTCTTTAAACGCTATTTTTGTTGGAAATAATGTTTGGAATTTCAGTTTTCATTCTCATAAGAACTTATTTCAAACAAAAATAGCATTTATTTTTATAGCTGGACCTCGAAAGGGTCAATTTTTCATAGTTACTGCTCCTCCTTGTACAACGAACACAACGGAAAACAAAATTTGTATTATGTATGTTAAATATCTTTGAATTTTGTCTCGTTCAATAAATCAGTAAATTCCTACTTTCTCAATATAAAAAATATGTTGTGGCCAGCACAATACCTCTCGCCATTTTAATTTTTTGCTGCATAGGGCGCGAGCAGTTATATGACTTTGTTGGCCATGGCGAGCAGATATGGGGGCCCGTGTCAAAACGACAGCTAGTAATAATGTGCATAGTTGTCAATTATCATAAGTTTTCATTCAAAGCATTATGATTTTCCAAATCCACGGATTATTTTCCGCGCCAAGTATTATTGCATACTATTGATGACATACAAACAACATGATATCAGAATATTTTGAATTTTTTTATAAAAAAATTATGACATTTGTGACATCTATGAAAATAACTACTAGCTGTCACGGACCAACAAATCTGCTTGCCAAGGCCAACAAAGTCTCATGTCTGCTCGCGCCCTATAAGTAACGAATTTAACATTTCTTGTACACACAAATAATTGAAATTGTATATCTTCTTTCGTTCTATGTGTAATTTTGTCCTACTCTTGTAATATGTTCAAAATTCTTCAAATTCATTGATGGTATTAGCGGTATTTCTTAAGAATATATGTAATATTAACATACCTATAATTTAAATATATATTCAATTAATAATACACTAATATATATTAAATGTACTCTGACTTTTGACAATCACATCAAATGACATTTTGAATTTATGTGTCAATTACAAACATTTAAATATCTGTTTTTTGGGCAACGTGATTTATTACAACAGATTATTCTCTATTATTATATACTATCCAAACCTATACGAGATACAATAAAAAAAATAGATAGAGAATATAATTGCATTAATATTACTAAGAAAAAATTTCAAAAAATAATATTTAGAAGATTTTTTTACGAGAGTCTGCAACTTCCGATTGTGCAATTGTTACCAAAACCTTTTCAGATCTTCCCATGAATGTCCGATTGGGAAATCACGAAATACATAGTTAAACAAATATAAAGTCTTATAGTTTTTGAGTAATCGTCCTTCCAACGTCTCACACACACACACACACACACACACACACACACACACACACACACACACACACACACACACACATACACACATACACACATACACACATACACACACACACATACACACACATATACACACACACATACACACACACATACACACACACACACATACACACACACATATATACACACACACACACATCATCGTAAAAATGTTAAAATCGTATTGTAAGGACCTTAAAACGTGCTTATTCATTAAAATCTGGATATGCGATTTTTAGCATGAATCCAATACCTCTCTTAGCGAGAGGTAAAAATGTTTGGAGAATGTCTATTTTCAAGTGAGTTACAGAATACAATAATACAGGGTGTTAAAAAAAGTGTGAATTTTTAAATAAGTGAAAAAAGAATATGTGGCGACAAATCAACCTTAATCACGGCAGAAGGGAAAGTTCACTATATGACACTATTGACGTTTTCGCTGTGCAATGTAATTTGTTTAAGTATTGGCGATTTGTTTTTACTGTTAATCACAGCAAACTTGATTGCATGTGTATTAACTTGTTTTTTATAATAGCTCATATCTTTGAAACGGTTAGTTTGCGGATTCCTGTTTATTAGATTTTTTTGTTATTTTGGTCTTATACTATACACCCTTAAAATTTTCGAACATTTTTTTTTCACACCCTATATATGTAAAAACAATAGTTATTTTCTTTATTCGCGAATGAAGAAGAACTGGAGTTAGGCGCGTGACGTAACAATATGGCCACCCTAAGGTAGATGTGTCGTTTCCCGCAACTATCTATTTTCATACGCTGCGGCGTTTGAAGTGCAAAATAATATTAATAATATAGTTAATATTGAATAAAAATATTGTTTCTTTGCATGAGTAATATTTTAAATATTGCAAACTCCTCCACTTCATCTGGAAATTATGTTTAGCATTCTCTCGAATTTTGATTTTACTTTGTTTTTTTGAATCTATTAGTATTGGATTATTACAGTCTATGAAAGATTAATGAATGGATATGCTTTACGATTTCAGTGTGTTCTACAAAATATTTTAATAAAGGCAAGTAGTACATAAAAAATTTAGGTGTATTGATGATAACGCGTTGTTAGCTTTCGAATTAGTAAGCAAGATATGAATTTTTGAATCTCTGATATTCGCCCCAATTCTGTAAGAAAGTTGTTAAGTCTTAGCAACATTGCTACAGCGAATAACCAATAATAATTGCGAACACAGAATAAAACTTGAAAATGACAGGTTTTACATTTGTTTCTATTGGTTACAAATTTTAGCAACGTTGCTAAGACTTAACAACTTCCTTACATAATTAGGCCAATTATTTGTAACGTCACAGGCCCAAATTGTTTATGCTTCTAAAAGAGTTAATTGTAGGGATATCTGCATTAGGCAAATACATATTTTCACTTATTTTTATTAAAACTTCTTTTCCTTGTAAAATTAATTAATAATGAATACACAAATAAAGAAAAATGTTTAAAATAAATAAAATATTTAAAATAAATACAAATTTTGACATATGATATCATTAGGATGACAGTACTGTTGCTATAGTTTTTTATTTGAATTTAAACAAAAACAACGAATAGCAGCTTTAGATCAACCTAATTCATTCGACATTTTACGATAATAATTGATTCGGGCCAGTGACGTTGCGTTTACATTAACCATTTAAATTACGAGTGCAACGAAGAAATATTTCATAATAATCATTTTACTAAAATTCTTAGCTTAAATTAAGCTACCTTATAATAATTTCTTTGCAATGGTTGAATACTCTATTATTATCATACAGTTATACCTGGCAAAATATAATCTTGCTTCACAAAATGCAAGTAGCACACACGCAGATTTTTGTTCGGTTCCTTTAAATTCTTAAAAGATGAATCAATAACTTACGCCCTAATAATTTTTTTCATAGAATTTTAGTTTCTGTTTTCGTGAAATTATGCAAACTAATTTCTGCATTTCTGCGTGCTACTAACGGACCTACATTCGTCAACGCAACAAAAAGTTGTTGAAGTTTTAAATTTTGTTAATAGTACTGGAAATTTCACTCCACTCATTATTTATTTGTCAAATAAGTAACAGAAATGTTGTGTTCGCCGCTACCTTGGCTGAAACTTACTACCGTACACTAGTTCATAATTTCGTCGCCAGAGGTTATATTGCTCTATTTCACTAGCGACTCTTCTTTCTCGAACTATATGTCATTTTGAGTTTTCTGAAACGAAAACTAAATAACAAATTCTCCTCCTTGGCCTCCTGGTGGCGTGACTCATAGCATATTCCCCCAGCTATAAATCCTGAGAGCAATAAGAGTCATATTTGAATTCAGTGGCCGGTAAGCTCTTAATACAGTCCAATATCGCAACAGATGATAAAGCGTCCGACTGTCTAAATCGGAGTTATGGCAGAGAATCATGAATTCGCTGCATCTCTAATTATCATATTAAATCTCTGTCACTTCGGAATGCGCGAAGCAGAACAGGATAGGATAGAAGTTAAGATATCGAATAATAGCAGATAATTCAATGGAATTTTGGTTACTTTATTATAATTTATAACAATAAATAATAATATACATGCGTGTTAATGGATGTCACTGTAGATATGTAAATTAGTACGAGATCTGTAGAGTAAAATAATAAAGCAAATATATGCACAGTAAATCTGAGGGCCGGCTTAAGACTGTGTGATAAGGCGAGTAACAAATGAATAACTTTTTTGCAACCTTTTCTGAATTATAGTTTCAGGAATAATATTTCAACTTTTTTATCTTTGTTAGTCAAAATTTTGTTTAGAAATAATTATCATTCTTCTATTAATTGACTGTTTAGCCTAGCTGTCAGTGGCCTTTGACATTTATTTGTTGACAATTAAGTTTTGAAATTATAAAGCATATTTTTGTGAGGCAGAGGGCACTATGCATGCCCTATGATACCCTTCACTTTACACCTTTAAGATATCCTGTCACGAAGATAACGTTTTTTTTTAAGGAGTCTGTACTCTTATGGAGTCAACATGTAGTCAGGTTTGTACTCTTATGGAGTAAACATGTAATGGGTTTGTACAATATGGAGTAAAAATGTAGTCGGGTTTGTACTCTTAGAGAGTAAACATGTAAAGTTTTAGTTTTGGCGTTCTGCGCAACGCGCGTATTTTAGCCTAAGGATGCATCGGCATTTTCAAGATTTAGTTAAATTTAGCTATTTAATAATAATATGACGTGCGCCCCGGAAAGAAAAGTATACGTGCGCCGCTGAAAGATGTACCAGAGCGATGACGTAATCCCGGAATTTCCCAAATGTTGAAATCCCCGCGACGCGCCGGCTAGAGGTTAACTACGCCGTGACCCTCTTCTTTTTTATACAGGTCATTGTCGCTTCAGAGGGTTCTAGAATGATATAAGCTGTATAAATACGGGCCGAAAGAAAACGGAGGGACAGTCTGATATAATATATAAGCTACGAGCAATGAACTTGGTGATACAGTTTACCAGTTGTTAACATAAATAAATGTAGTTATATAAATAAGTGTAGTGATATAAATATTGTATAGATAAATAATCGTAGTGTTTAAGCATTTAATAATATTCTTAGTGTTTATAATTATTTAATCACAGTGTTAGTTGTTTTTATTATCTTTTAATATTTAATCCTTAATTATTTACCGTTTAATAAACGTATTCTTTTAGTTAATAATATTTGTCTGTGTTTTACACTCACCCATATAAATAAAAACGTTACAATAATAAAAAGTTTGATTGTAAATATTATTTATAATAATAGGTGTAAATAAAAAAAGTATTAAATACTACAGTATCATCAAAGTGCAAGTGTGTGTGTTCCACTATAGTCGTGGTCGACCAACAAAGCGACCACCAGTCAGTGAAATTTGATGTATGTTAAGTATCATATGCTCCGTACTTCCAAGGGCCCCATCGTTTATAAGCAATGCTATTTATTTACTTCTGCTGAATAAATAGATGTTTTATCTTAATGTTATAAGTTTCAAATCTGCACACAAGAGATGTAATAAATAATAAGAGCACTGTAAAAAGCACAGTAAAAAGATGCCCGTATTAAAATTTTAGTGTATAATTTTTAAGTAGTTCAAATGATATTTGCACCAATTTAGCATTGTCGAAGCCTTAACTACATTAAAATAACAGGCATATTTTACTAAACAAAATTATGTATCGTTACGACTCGTTACCAGACGACATCTAGTTACAATAACGATTTTATGTATCTTAAGTTCCTTTCCATGTAACTATTGTTCTATTTACAATTTTCGTTTTAAAACGTTATTATTATTAATTTGAAATTATGTATATTAAGTTCCTTTCCATATGTAACTATTGTTCTATTTACAATTTTCTTTAGAAAACGTTACTGTTATTAATTTGAAATGATTATTTTTTTGACAATGACTTTTAACTATCAGTTACATACATTTGAGCTGAACTGTGTAACGAGTGCGTGTCGCGCAGTCGACAACCACGCCATCGAATAGCCGTGGCATCGAAAAACCCTGCCATCGAAAGTCGCCACGTCGACACCTACCCCCCACTACAAGCCGTAGCTACGAAAACCGTCACATCGAAAGTCGCCACGTCGACATCACCCCCTACCACTGACCGTAGCTACGATAGCCGTCACATCGAAAGTCGTCACGTCGACATCACCCCGCACCTAATCGTCAGTGAGTCTTTCAAAACGTTAATTCATTTGACTCGCTGTAACATAGTTTGCACTTCATATTATTTACGTTAGATGACACCGCCATGCACGAGTATGTCATGGCATTTACTCAAATGATTAAATGGGAAAAAATATATTTTTGTCAACAATTTAATATTACAATATAAAACATTTAAACATTATATGATAGACAACAAATACATGTGTGTAATATAAAATAGTGTAGGTATATAATATTGTATGTGTAAATATATTTCAAAATAGGTGAAATATTTACCATTTTATTTTGTAA
Source organism: Harpalus rufipes (assembly GCA_951394225.1). Classification (NCBI taxonomy): domain Eukaryota; kingdom Metazoa; phylum Arthropoda; class Insecta; order Coleoptera; family Carabidae; genus Harpalus; species Harpalus rufipes. Next base: position 12,938,583 of record OX596275.1, read on the forward strand.
TGCAGATTTATAAATTTGTTTTAAATGTTAGAGAAAACCAGAAACATGCTATTAGAATTGTTTTAAAATTTAATACTGTCAATACTAAAAACTAAATTGAAATAAGGAAAAAAAATACATACTCGGTAGGTTTCATAAAATTTAAAAGATTCTTTATTGCAATTTCGGCGTTGATGCCATCATCAGAAGAATTACAAGAAAGAATTTTAAAATTCAGAATGATCACACAGGGAGGTTAAACATAATGCAAAGAATTCTAGGGAATGCTGAGATTAAACAATCCAGAATCGGAGATGGACAAAGGTCTACTATTCTATTCGTTCATAAGGTTATAGCCATTGTGAATAGCTTTCTTGATTTCGAAGGATTCGAGGAAAGTTAATCTTGGCCTTTTCCTTTCACAATGCAGACTACTTAAATTGTCTTTATTACATGTATGTTGATTTTCTAATAAATGAATTGGTTCTATTGTTTTTAAAACTTCACATGTGTTCATCGAATCTTATGTTGAAATTACGAGCTGTTTGCCCAATATAAATATAGTCGTAATCATTGCAGTTTATTTGATAGATACCGTACTTTTTATAATTATTTTGGGATAAAATTTTATTATTGACAAGTATTGTTTTCAAATTATTTTTATTATAGAAACCGCATTCTATATTAAATTTTCTTAGCTCAAAGGATCGTTTTTCACTGAATTGGTTTATATATGTAAGTTTTTACCTCTCGCTAAGAGAGGTATTGGATTCATGCTAAAAATCACATATCCAGATTTTAGTGAGTAAGCACGTTTTAAGGTTCCTAGAATCAAATTATATTTTTTTTACAATGATGTCTGTTTGTGTGTGTGTGTGTGTGTGTGTGTGTGTGTGTGTATTTGTGTGAGGACGTTGTAGGTACGATTTCTGAAATTCTATAAGACTAAAGACCTGTGTAACTACGGATTCCTCAATCTAACAGTAATGAGAAGAATTGAATAGGTTCTGGTAACAATAGAACATCCGCATGTGGTAGTTTCTAAAAAAAAATCTAAATATTATTATTTGAAAATTTGATACTACAAATAATAAAGCTATAGTATATAATAATATAGAATAATCTGTTGTAGGTAATAAAAAAATGTCCATGGATACCAGTTGAAATATTTAAATATTTGTAATTGACAGATAAATGCAAATTGTCTGTATCAAAAATTAGCATTACTGGAAGATTTGTCTGGGAGATACGAGTACATTTAATATATCTTATCGTATTATTAACTAAATATGTTTTTAAAATTATAGGTATGTTAATATTACATATATCCTTAAGAAAAACCGCTAATATTGTCAATGAATTTGAAGATTTTTGAACATATTAGAAAAGTAAAACAAAATTCCTCATAGAACGAAAGAAGAGATAATTTCAATTATTTGTGTGTACAAGAAATGTTAAATTCGTTACTTATAGGGCGCGAGCAGTCATGTGACTTTGTTGGCCTTGGCAAGCAGATATGAGGATCCGTGTCAGAATGACGGCTAGTAATAATTTACATAGATGTCACAATTGTCATATGTCAAATTTTTTTATTAAAAATTTCAAAATATTCTGCTGTTTATTTGTCATGTGTGTATATGTATCTCAACCAGGTATCTTGATATAAAAAAACTTATTATTGAAACAGGTGATTTTTATTGACTATAATATTTTTAGTCATAATAAAATAATTTATTTAATTAAAATAACTAACATGACGTGTAAATATTACAGATATACTTCCAAAAAATAAGAAATTTAATGAAAAAAAAATGAAAAATTTTAGATTTAAAGGTAAAACAAAACTAAAACATAATAACCCTTACACATTGGAAAGATAGAAAAATAAGTATTTTTTAAAGCAAAAATCCAATATGGGCCCATTTAAAATAAGAAAGTTGCTATAAATATCTTGGAAACTGCCATTTTATTCTAACATAAATTTAATTTTGTCTCATCAAATCATGAAACTTTTATATGGAACATTTTTTTATATCTTTTATAATGACGGAGTTATTTGATATTTTCTAAAATCGCGATTTTCAATTTTTTTTGAGTAACTTTCAAACTGTTCGGAATTTTAAATTGTTCTCAGTGGAATTTGAATGAGAATTCAAAACTGCAACTTGCCCATTTAACCAACTTCGTTAGCTCAATTAATTTGGGACATGTGTATACAGGTTGGATGGTTTGTCATTGTCCAGTTTATATCTTCTGAAATATATAAGATACAAGAAAAAGTGAAATGTAGGAGTTGTCTAATAGAACTTAATCTATAATTTAGCATACGCATTTTTTTCCATGGCCTACTAATTTTATTTGATTTTTTAAATGGAATAGCCTGTATATTTTTACGTAATAAGGTTCTAAATCAATTTCACTTTATAATCATATATAAAAAGTAAAGGTTTGCCTTTAAATTATGTCTAATAAATAAAATAATAAAATGATAATAGTTGGTTGTGATATTCTATTATTTACCTTGGACACATCTGTCATAGATTTAATAGTAGTGTTTATTAGTGAAAAAGGCGCTGATAATAATAATAAATTTATTTACAGAGTACAACGGATTTTATAAATGATCAGTAAAAAAAAATTATACCATAACCTTCATATAACACAATAACCCAACGGCAACGGTGTATTTCCTTATTTTGTATTTAATTATAATATTACTGCTTTTATTTTGTATATTCATACAATTTTTCAGAACATGCATGTAACCATTTTGTACATTTTACTATTTGTAAAACTTAAAAATTATTTTGAGTTTTGAATATAAAATCTACGTTGTCATTATATTTACAGCAAAACTCACTAAATTCTGACTATCAACCTCCAAATTATATCACCATACATAATTTTATCTTCTATTTAGCAATGTACGAAAACGACAACTATATACCAGTACATTTTCTAGATATGCCTAACAGCTAATAAAATATTTTGTAGAAACAATTAATCTGTATAAGTATTTCAATTTAGTTTTTAGTATTAAGAGTGTTTCAATTTTAATACAATTCTAATAGCATGTTTCTGTTTTTCCCTAACATTTAAAACAAATTTATAAATCCGTATTATAAAATAAAATGGTAACTGTTTTATATTTTGTAACATTAAATTGTTGACAAAAATATTTTTTTCCCATTTAATGTTTGAATAAATGCCATGACATACTCGTACATGGCGGTGTCATCTAACGTAAATAATATGAAGTACAAACTATGTTATAGCGAGTCAAATGAATTAACGCTTTGAAAGACTCAGTAGCGATTAGGTGGGGGGTGATGTCGACGTGACGACTTTCGATGTGACGGCTATCGTATCTATGGTCAGTGGTGGGGGGTGATGTCGACGTGGCGACTTTCGATGTGACGGTTTTCGTAGCTACGGCTTGTGGTGGGGGGTAGGTGTCGACATGGCGACTTTCGATGGCACGGTTTTTCGATGCTACGGCTATTCGATGGCGTGGTTGTCGACTGCGCGGCATGCTCCGAACTGTGTAACCATGGAGTTGTGTGCATAAGCTCCGAGATATAATTTTTATATTATTTCATAAATTTATCCATAAAATATATAGAAAAAGTATTAATGCAAACCTGCAGAAAATGAAATAATCTTTAAGTATTATAATAACAAATTGCAAAAAATTACATTTAAAGATATTTTTTGAAGAAAAACTATTTTGAGCTTCAAGTAAACTACCATTTCCGGCTATCCGATTGATACCAAAATCTAATGGCTTCTTTCCATATTAGAATAAAGTAGAAATACAAGATTTCAAAATTATCTGAATGATAGTATTTGAGTTAGAGCGTAAAGAGGATCCACACACACACACATACATACATACACACAGACATCATCGTGAAAATGTTAAAAATGGAATCTAGGGACCTTCAAACGTGGTCATTTACCAAAATCTCGATAAGGGATTTTTAGCACGATCCCTATACCTCCCTTATCAAGAGTAGCGGGAGGTAAAAATTGCTAAAGGAAATATTTTATTATGCAAAGGTGTGTATTTATTTACTTCTTTACAATTTTATTAATTATAATTTTTAATTTAGAAGTAGATATTCGGAATGCAGAATTTTAATAAAAGGATAAGTTTTCAATTTCTTCTTTTAAGGAATTGAAAACTTGTTTGTCCAAACTCCGACTATCCTTGCGACTATCTACTTCTAAATTTCAACTAGTGTCAATACATAATTTTTACTATTAAACATATTTCAGTTAATTAAAAATATATTTAACAAATTAAATTTCGATAAATAATAACATATAAGTTGACTGTTGTTTAGGTATTGATCTATTATGTATTTATTATTTTGTAAATAAAATACACAGTATCTATATGCTAAATTATATATGTAATTATGTAGGGAAGTCAGATAATATGTACATATAATCGTACTCTGCGTAATATTTCAAATTCTTTTACTACACCAGACATAGAAGAAATGTTTAATACAATACTTATTCTGTAACAAAAAATTAAAGTGGCGAGAGGTATTGTGCTGACCACAACAGATTTTTTTCACTAGGGTTGTTTTTGGTTAAGATGACAGATATGTGTGTCATTCAGTTTGTGGTTATGTTTACAGTAGAAGGTGTACAATTTAATAAAATGAATTCAATTTCACTCGAAAATCCCATAAAAATAATTCAAATCCATTATGAAATTGGTCGATCTGTGAAAACCACATTTCCTAAAATCGTGGATATTTTCGGTCGTTATAAGTGGCCATCAGAGCCTGCAGTTGTCACATCTGGGCTTCTGAAAATCCAAGGGCAATTGTTGAACAACCATTACATTCATCTCGTGTCACTGTTTGGTGTGCTTTTTGGGCTCGCCGTGTTATTACACCCTATTTTTTCGAAAATGAGGCTGGTGCTGCCGTTACGGTCAATGAAGTGCGCTATAGATAACCATTTCTTATAGCCTGTTTTAGATGATACAGATGTTGATAGAGTTTCACGGCTTGACTTGATATTCAAGTTACTTGACTAGACTTGACTTGAAATCAAGTCAAGCTCAAGTCAAGTAATAGTAGCCGAAAATCAAGTCAAGTCAAGTAATATAGACTTTTATTCATAAAAATAAATCATACATTCAAATTTAAAAATAAAAAATCTGATGTGGCCAGCACATAACCTCTCGCCATATATTTTACCTGGCTGTATGCATAAAGCAAAGATTATTTTTATAAATACAAATAATATATTCATATAAATCTATGACGTATAAACTTCTTTATTATTCAATAATAGCATGTCTCAACATAAAGATATTTACCATAAATTATGTTACAATAAATTACAAAGTAGAGTTTACCATATATAAATATTAGGCTGGTAACAGCAATTTTCAATTCGAACAACTTTGTTTACTTTCTCTTCATATTCTTCTAGTAAAAACATTAATTTTGGGCGGTCTAAAATGTATATATCTGGATTGTGCATCTATTCTTATATATCTTCTTTTACATTTTATCTTTTCATACTTGTTATATCTAAATAACCTTAATTCCCTTTAATAAAGTGACGGATAGATTGCACTCCGATTATTCTTATATCGATGTGTAATTTTGTCAATATTTACAACTTACTTGAGAAGAATTTGATAGCTTTTTCGCAATTCAAAGTTACTCTAGTCTACAGTACTGGTGTACATTGTCCCATAATGTTTGAAACAAATTTAAGTCCTTCAACCTAGACTTGTCATCTCCATAATAGTCACAGATCAAGAATTAAGGGATTCTCCAAGTACATTTTTAATTCATTACTCATTATTTCTGACACTGACATTTATCTGTCAGTTACAAATAATTTAAATTATCAACTATTTTTCATGGCATTCTTTCGGCTGTCAAATTTATTACAACATTATTTTATATATTATATTCCTTTTATCTCTAAATCTATAAAATATGTATAAAAATATTTAAATGTATCAGAAAGAGAATTTATTTTTCTTTAATATTATCAAGAAAAATTTTCAAAAAATAATATTTAGAAGATTTTTTTTCAAGAATCTTCTACTTCCGGTTGTCCAATTGTTACCAAAACCTTTTCAGATCTTCCCATGAATGTCCGATTGGGAAATACGTTGTTAAACAAATTTTAAGTCTTATAGTTTTTGAGTAACCGTCCTTCCAACATCCCACACACACACATCCACACACACACACACACACACACACACACACACACACACACACACAGACATCATCGTAAAAATGTTAAAATCGGATTGTAGGGACCTTAAAACGTGCTTATTCAATAAAATCTGGATATGCGATTTTTAGCATGAATCCAATACCTCTCTTAGCGAGAGGTAAAAAGATTTAAAAGTATAATATATGGACTAACAAACTATTTATTGTATATGTATTATGATGGACCTTAAAAGGGAGCAAGTCAAATTTTAACCGGGCCGCCACCTAACGTGATTCCAAATAAATAAATAAAGTTATACTGGCTATTCCGCTTAATTTTAATATTTGACCGTGCCTAAATGCACTTGATTTTTCCCCATTTAAATAACATTCGGTTTTAGCAAATTTTGGAACTTTATTTTTCTCCGCGATATTAAGAGGTTTCAAAAATCCATTCATTATTGGAATATATACTAGAATGACCCGAGAATATCTGGACAAAATCTGAAGTCCCAATTATTATTCTTAATTCGAATGGAGTATAGCTTTTTGGGCTTTTGTGCGATAGTTTAACCATCTACAGTTATCGTAATAATAATGATTAGGACTTCAAATTTTGTCGACATATTCTCGGGTCATTCTAGTATATATTTCAATATTGAGTGAATTTTTTAAACCTCTGCAGAAATTTTAACTTGCAGTAGTGGATCAGCACAGCATTTGGCGCGCCACGCCGTACCACACAAAGCTAGATTACGATTCTACTGATTCGTGCGTTTTCGTACATAATCGGTTCGTTATCAAGTAGCTTGAATTTGCTTGAAATTGCTTGATCAAGTCAAGTAGTAACGATAGAAAATCAAGTCAAGTCAAGTAATGAATTTTTGAAAAGCTTGATGTTCAAGTCAAGTCAAGTAATTTACAAAAATATCAAGCTACTTGACTTGATGAAACCCTATGTTGACGACTTGTGGTTTCAACGGGATAAGGAAACTTGCCACACAGCTCAAGAAACAATTCAATTATTGAAAACCAAATTTGATGGACTTTTGATTTCACTTAGAGGTGATGTCAATTGGCCACCAAAATCATGCGATTTAACACCGTTAGATTATTTCTTGTGGGCTACGTGAAAAGGATAATCCAACAACAATTGCAGATATCAAAATGTAAATTTTGTCAAAAGAATCGATGTCTACCAACGAAGTCGTAGTGAACATTTATCGGATATTGCATTTCATTCATAAATTGTAGTCTCTACAACATATTTCAATTAAAATATTCCGAGCTTTCATCCAAAATGTATTTTATTTACAATTTAAACAAAAAGTTCTTATTGAAAAACCCTATATTTTAAATGTAAATCCATGCTAGATGAAATATTGGAAATTTCCATTCTCCCAACTTAATTTTCAACAGAAATTGCTTGCTGCGTAAATCAGCAAAAGCTAGTTTACTATTAATCATTAATTTAATCATTTTCTTTCCAAAGTATATTAATTATATCATTTTATTTCTTTATTGATATTCATTATTAATCACATACTTTCGCTTTTTTTACTAACTATTCTTATTTCGATTGAGCTAAAATAGCCCAATGGAGTTTTATTTTAAGTGAATGGAAACAAAACAAATTTTATGATATATATCTCATGCTTTGTAAACTTTCCGCAAAATGAAAACTTATGGTTAATTATATGCAGAGAAAGTCATGTTCAAATTGCAAGCAACATCAGATATGCGCACTTCTTTTTATTTACTTTCTGGTCTTTATGCATTACGCAGATTACATTAAAATATTACAAGCCACTCTGCGTACACTAAAATTACATTTATCTTGCTAAATTATGTGCGTTGGGATTATGCCACTATACAAAAGATTACTATATTATTTAGCAACGAAATATGTCTCAATTTTGCCTGTAAAATTGTAAAATATCCTTTTACTTACACACCCACAGACATCATCGTAGATATGTTAAAATTTAAGTTTAAAAAATAGATTAGTTTTCAAAATATCGGAGTTTTTAATGCCCTCAACACAACACACATCTATTTTATTCCAAATTCTTACTACTTTAAAATCGTTTACCACTACTATTGCTTTTTTGAAATCCAAAATACATTTTCAAGTAAATGATGCAAAAAAAAATACGAAACAACGAAAGTAAAGCAAATACTATAGTAAAAATGATTAGGAAGAATAAGCACGTCATCAACCTGAAAAAAAACTATATATAATGAAATATAACTTGTAGAAATTATTCGATATTATTCATTTTTAAAAAAGAAGAAAAAATACTAGTTAGAAACATATTAATGAATTTACAATAATTTTTAAGACAATGCTTATTCCTTTTACGGAATATAAAATTATTTAACAAATATGGTCATTCTCAGTAGTGCCAACATGAACGTATGGTACGAAATTATTACATACTACAATTATTTCAAATAATTTTATATTCCGTAAAAGGAATAATGACTTAAAAATAATTGTAAATATCATTAATATATACGTTACTTAATACTAGTATTTTTTCTTTATTTTTTTAAAAAAATAAAACGCCCAATAATTTCTACAAGTTATACCTATTTCATTTTATAAGGTTTTTCAGGTTGATGACGTGCGTCATCTATCTATTCATTTCTACTATACCTACTTGTTTGAATTTATAATAGCAAGCCAGATAAATGCAACATGCGCTTTTATGAAAATAAAAGACTGGATAAAAGATATGTTAAATGGCATAGGCAATCATAACTTGGACTATAATATGTTTATTTTTTAATAATTATTATAAAATGTCACTTTAAAAGTAGAAACCCAGTGCGTTTGTATAAAAATGAAAAGTATGTTGAATAACATAGAATGCCAATGCAATCAAACTTGGACTGTACACGAAGTTTTTTATTAGTTATTTATTAAATTGCATATTATCTATGAATACATATTTCCAATCATTGGACCCGAACTTTGTTTTAAACATATTTATAAATATTCAAACAGATCAATTTATGTGACTCCAATTATTAGCGAACTCTACTATTTGAGAACAAAATGAGATTAACATCTACGTCATATAATATTTAAAATGACAGACCGCTTTCAATTTGGATGAAGTTTCATAAAAACGATTTAACAAATCGGATGTGGCCAGCACATTACCTTCCGCCAATCCTGTGTATTATGTATAAATTCCATACATAAATTTTCTTGCAAAGATCCAATATTTCCAGTAAAATTATTTCATAAACAAAATATTCAAATTGCACTTGACATTGACATCTTCTTCTTCTTGAGATTTTCCCAGTCGCTATTTTTTATTTTCTTCTTCCAATCATTTCTGTTTTGCGTGTCGTCCTCATCAGTTCATTTTCTCTCATATCTTCCGCAGTACAGTCCTTCCATCTTATCTTTGGTCATCCTCTGTTCATTCTATCTTCTACTACTAAGCTATTCATTCTTCGTCCAGTATATTTTTCATCTCTCTTCATGACATGTTCAAACCAATGTAATCGTCTCTCTTATATCTATCTAGAAACTTCTATCACTCGAGCCATTTCCCTTATTCTTTAAATCATTACCCTATCTTTCCGTGTCTTCCCCAACATTTATCTCAACATCTTCATCTCTCCCATATTCATTTTCTTTTCATTATCTGAATATATTAGCACTTTCCATGGTTAGCATAGATGGCTGATTTATGAGATTTATTATCTTTATAATTCTTTAACTCTATATCTAATGAATATGAAGTATAAAATGCAATCACATCGTATAGAGAATAACATATTCTTTAAAATATAATAACATTAAATGTCAATAAATTATAAATATTAAACTGCTTTTTTTTCATGAAAATTAAATTGTGCAAATGAGTATACTTCCCGTGGACCAATTATAACCAAAAACTAATCATGTCTCCAAACGGATCTAAACTCGAGGAATACGAAAATAATATAATTTCGTGGTATTGAAGTTATGCGATCCGAAACGATCGTCACATATAGACACACAGACGCACACATACAGACATCCTCGTAAAAATAGTAAATTCGTATTCTAGGGACCCCAAAACGTGCTTATTCATTAGAAACTCACTTTCGAAATTTTTAACCAAAGACAATACGTCCCTTACCTAAAGGTGACGGAAGGTAAAAACAATATTGGACCCCATTAATTACTACGTCCTACGTCTAATTACATTTACAATTTTCAAACTCCAAATAATAATTACAACCGTATAACAATATTTTAAATTTTGTATAATAATCAATTATTGTAAAAACAAAAGCATGCATAATTTCTATAAAATTGTTTTAATATAAAACAATGCTATAATGCATTATGACGCAGAAAAAAGTTATTAATACTTTGATTAGTTCCATAGCTACAACTAAAAATATTACTTTATCTAAACACGTACATGTCTATACAATTTCACTATGTATAAATAGATAACTAATATGTCTACCATTAATTTATCACTTCAAATAGTTAGGAAAAAGACACATATACAAACTGAGATAAAATAAATGAAGTAATATTTGGAACATTGAAACAATAATTTAATCGTTATTTTAGATAACATGCTTTGATAAAAATATTGTTTGTAAATGTATATAAAAGGGAAAATGAAAAAGTTTAACAAAAGATTTGCTATTTGAAAGTTTTGAGTAAGTCATTTAATACCCTCCATTTCGTTTCTATGCATACACACAAAAAAAAACAATTCCTAAAATATTTAAAATAATCACACTTATTGTGCAAAATGCAATAAACGGAAATAAATATTTTTTCTTAGACTTACTGTCTTTGTAAATAAAAGCGTGGTCGTATACATACACCTATTGAAATGTGCTTTTTACCTCCCGCTACCCTTGGTATGGGAGGTATAGGGATCGTGCTAAAAATCGCATATCGAAATTTTGGTAAATAACCACGTTTTAAGGTCCCTAAAATCCATTTTTAACATTTTCACGATGATGTCTGTGTGTATGTATGTATGTGTGTGTGTGTGTGTGGATCCTCTTTACGCTCTAACTCAAATACTATCTTTCAGAAAGTTTTGAAACCATTTATTTCTACATTATTCTAATATGGAAATATCTGATTAGATTTTGGTGGCAATCGGATAACCGGAATGGCAGTTTACTTGAAGCTCAAGCTAGTTTTTCTTCAAAAAATATCTTTAAATGTAATTTTTTCTCAATTTGTTATTATAAATATTAAAGATTATTCCATTTTCTACAAGTTTGCTTTACTACTTTTTCTATATATTTTATGGATAAATTTATAAAGTAATACAAAAATTATATCTCGGAGCTTATGCTTTAAACTGCAAAAAAATAATCATTTCAAATTAATAATAGTAACGTTTTAAAAGGAAAATTGTAAATAGAACAGTAGTTTTATGGAAAGGAACTTAAAATACATAATTTCTAGCATTAGCAAATATGCAAGTATGTATTTAAATAAAGAAACAAATAAATATATTATCACGGCATATTAGCCATTGCTGGGTGTGCTAATCTGATTTATACACACATTTCGGTCATGACAATGACAAATTTGTATTGTGCGGGCGTTTACCATAAGGGTTAATTTTATGCCATTTAAAATTCGAATTATTTGGCGTTGATCGGGATCGAATCGAATTTCCCTGATTCGCGACCAGACATCAGGCACGCGGCAACTATACCCCATAGGTAAATGGCGGGAGGTATTGTGTTGGTCACATCAGATTTTTTATATAGGTATTAGGTAATGAGTTTAAAAGATTGGATAATATATCTTTTTATTAATTTTAGCGAATTCAACTATGCATATAATATAAATAACAATATATTATCCTCTATGTGATTTCAAAAGTAGCTCAATATTCGTACTTCCGGTTTTTGAGTAATTGATACCAACTTTTAATTTTCAAACGAAACACCTTATGGTGGCCCTTTTTCAAGATTCACCAATAGGATCTCGGTAACTATAACAGATACAAAGTTAGTAATATTGGAGCAAAATTGCCATATTAGTATACCACTTTAAAGATGCATTATTTGTTGTTCCAGAAAAATTTACAGGTCACTACATAAATACAAAAATTCTGATTTGATAAAATTGCTGATTTTTATTTTTAAAACTTCTAAACATAAAATAATACGGAATTTTGGAGTGCACTTCTTATCATTTTCATTACATGTAAACATTATACATTAAATTTTAATATGCGCGGGCGTAATTGTGTAAAAATTAAAAAAAAGTTATTAGTTTTAAAGTATTCGAGTTTTTACTGCCCATAACATCTACATGACATATAAATTCTATTCCAAATTCTTACTGTTTACAAACATTCTGCTATCGCCTTTTTTTAATCCGGAATCCACATTCAAATAAATGAATGCAGAAAATAACGAAACAACGAAAGTAAACCAAATAATACTTGTTTGAATTGCTTTTTCCAATTATTGACCACGAAAGTTATTGTTTAAGATTTTTATTTATTTTTATAAGAGCTGAAATAGATCAATTTATGTGACTACAATTATTAGCGACTCCACTGTTCCATATCAAAATGAGATTAACATCTACGAAAAAGAATATTTAAGATATTATTACAGCTTTGTAGAATTATAGATTAGTTGCATAAAAAAAAATTAAAAAATCAGTGTGGATTTCATTGATAAGTGTCACTATAAAAGTAGATGTCAGAAAAAATTATTAAAAATCAAAGTACGTATTTGGAAATCCTTTCACCTCCCGCTACCCTTACTTAAAGGAGGTATAGGGATCGTGCTACAAATCACATATCGAGATTTTGGCAAATAAGCACGTTTTGTGGATCTTTGCGCTCTAACTCAAATAGGTACTATCATTTTAAAAAATTTAAAACCATGTATTCTTGCTCAGCTTTAATACGAAAAGATTCCGTTAGATTTTGGTGTAAATCAGAACCGAAAATGGCACTTTACTTGATACTCAAAACAGTTTTTCCTCGAAAAATACATTTAATTTTTTTTTTCAATTTATGTTATTATAAATATTAAAGATTATTAATTTTTCCACATACATATATTAATATATTTTCTTTGAATTTATAAAATAATTTATTTTATCCCGGAGTCTATATGCGATAAACATATCCCCTTGATTACACACAGTTTAAATCTCAAATTTATGTAATTGACAGATAAATGTCACTGTTAATAAATTAATAACGGTATTTTAAAAAGAAATTATTAAAATATGAATTTATAAAATATCTAATCAATAAATTCATTTTCATATGTTTGTAAATGAAAAGAAATTAACGTCACTATTACAAAATAAAATAACGGTAAGTTTCTGGAGAAGAAAATATGAATATATAATGAATTGAAATACTAGTTACATGCAAAGGAACTTCATGCAGTTGCCAGCATTAATAAATACTCGTATGTATAGGTATATTTAAGTCTCGATTTAAGTTAACAAAAATTAAATGGCGGGAGGTATTGTGCCGGCCACATTAAATATTTTAAATAAAAATGAACTTACAGTATATTTCTGTTAAATTAAACTTTTTATAAAGGAACGTGCAAATATTGTATCTGTTATTCAAAAACCACTATAAACTTTACATCCCTTACAAAACCAAGTGGCGAGCTGAGTGCAAAAGTTTATAATGAAATACAAGTAAAATTGTCACTGAAAAAGAAGAAAAAAGATAAGGAAACTCCACTAATAAATTAACAAAATAATACATTTAAACTTTAGGTAAAATCTTAATTACAATCACAACTCTATACAAACAAGTTTAAAATTACACTATCATAAATTTTATGCTAGAAATATGTACAGTCATTCAAGTTTAAGTAGATGCATTGTATTTTGCATGCAATATGATTTTTACTTTAAATTACTTTTCTGTGCAAATTTCTGTGTCTTGGAAGCACGCGAATACCACGTGGTCGTCCGAATTTTAGACAGAATGTCAGACGGAAAAACACAGAATACTAAGATTTATTTTATTTATGAATATGGTAACAATTCTAAGAAGAGTAATAATAAATTATGTAATTAAAAGATTATTATTATTATCTTGTTTATATTTGAAATAAAACACAGTCGCTGGTAGCTGTCAAATTTTGTAAACATATAGTCAGCTGTTTCTAGTTTGTTTATATGAAGACGAAACACTTCAAGTTATAATTTTAACGTAACATTTTTAAAACATTCATTTTAACGGTACGACTTTGCAGTTACTTTTTAATTGGATAGTTTCTGTGGTAAAATTAAAAGGCATAAATGTCAAAATAATAATTTTGTAAATTTTTCAAATTTCTGTAGGACATCGTAAACAATCTGACTGATATTTACTCTTAATCACAAGTGATTAAGCTATGACTAAATAACTAATTTAGTTATATGTTAATCATACGAAATGTATTTTTAAATGGTAGCCATGAAACCATGGTAATTAGTTTGTTAGGGCGACTAAAATTTTGAGATATTACCAGTCATTATGCCTATAATTTCCTGTTGAACTGATGAACAAATGTTATTATTTTTATGCAATGAAAATATATTATTTATCCCACAAAGGTAACCCCTGTGTTTCCTGTAGTGCACTCTATTTCAGCTGAGTGCCCATACTATGTAAAGTGACGCTGGTAATACATCTTTATCAACACTGTTATTACATTTTATATGAAACTATTTCATTTTGTTGAAAAGATCAACAACAATCCATATCACTAAACTTTAATCTTTTGATAATGATAACAACCAAAACCAACAAAATCATCGTAAACTCACCAGATTATTCTATCAATTTGTGATGTACTGCACTATCCACTAACATCCTAAAGGGGTAGGCACATGTCATGAATGTGTTCCTCGTTTGTTTG
The DNA here is from genome assembly GCA_951394225.1 of Harpalus rufipes. Lineage (NCBI taxonomy): Eukaryota > Metazoa > Arthropoda > Insecta > Coleoptera > Carabidae > Harpalus > Harpalus rufipes. The sequence goes on from OX596275.1 coordinate 12,953,654, forward strand.
TTTATATCACAAGATACTATGGTCCGTGATCTCGCGAGTATTCGCGCTACAGAGCGATACGTGCACTCCCGACGAAAGCAACCGCGTGACTGAAGCTGAGCGAGTAGCTAGGGGGCGGAGTCTGAGAGTACGCCCCCGCGGGGGTTGGGGGATTATTAATAAATTGGGGCGCAAGGTGTGGAAGAGTTAAATTTTATAATGGAAATATTTAATATTGTGAAATTTTATTGTACTTATATGAAATTATAAATAATAAATATAATGTTATTTTTGTTTTTATTTTAAAAAAACAATGTCATCATTTTGTAATCTTTTAAATTTAAATTCAACACGAAACTTTCAATGTTAATACTAACGAGAGTACCTTCGAAACTAGACACCTTACACTGGCTGCACTAGTAATGTTGATTACAAGTGTCACAAATTCTTTGATTTAAACTGTCTTTCGCACTAAAACCCTTAAAGATTTTACTGACAAGTCTACATTAGTTATTATTGAAATAATTTTTGTTTTTTTGACATGAGATGCGATTTGTTTAATAGATGACGATGACGATTCGATTCCTACAGATTCTTACACTACTTTTGTTAAAAAAACTAAATTGAAAGTGATCTATAGTTCTACAGTCTTAATTGTTGTTTCGTTATGTCGTATTACGTATATTCGTCAAGTCGTAATAAATAAAAAGAAAATAAAAGACAGTAATCGATTACAATAAACAAAACATTGACATAACAATGCATTATATTTTCTTTTGATATTAATAATTTTTTTTTATAAATATAGTAAAAACCTAGACCACTAATATGAACAAGTGATTAAGAGTGATTATCGAGCATTTGACTAGCATTGTTTTAGAGAAAAATATTTCAAATAAAAGTTATACAAAAATTAATTGCACACATCTTTTATTTGAAGTATTTTTCTCTAAAATAATAAATAAACAAACGACAGGGATAAAACAATGCTAGTCAAATGCTTGCTAATCACTGTTCATAGTAGCGGCCATAATATATGCACATATTCATTATATCTCAGTTATTTTTTATTTAAATCAAAAGAAAATATAATGTATTTGTTACTATATCATTGTTTTGATTATTATAATCAATTATTATCTCTATTTATTACAATATTATTAATATTATTACTATTATTATTATTATCATTATTATTATTTCTAAATGATGGTAATAGCAAATAGGAGATAGATTTTTAAAAGTTCTATATTTTTTTATGGGGTCTCGTGGCCGTGTGCCTGAGTGTCTGGTCGCGAATCTGGGGACCCGGGTTCGATCCCGACCGACGCCAAAAATTACATCGAATTTTAATGGCACAACATTGACCCCTGTGGTGCACTCTCCACGCCATCTATGAGTGCCCGTGAGGTGACGCCTGGTAAGCGCCCGCACGGTACAAATATTCCATCATTACCGATATCTGTATACAAAGCAGATTGGCACACCCAGCAATGGGTAATATGCCGTGATGAAATATTTTTTTTTAAATTTTTTTATTTAAAAAAATAAAAAAATGATTATTCAGAAGAATCGAACCAAAACCTGTAATCTAAGAAATTTTTAACCAATTTTAAGTGGTTCCAGGAGTACGTGTAATTTTAACAAAGTAGGTATCTGTTTGGTTAAAAAATACACCGGATACTAGGTTTAATATTTAAAATAAATAAATATATCATCACGGCATATTACCCATTGCTTGTTGTGCCAATTTGCTTTGTACACAGATTTTGGTAATGATAGCATATTTGTACCGTGTGGGAGTTTACCAGACGTCACCTCACGGGCACTAGTTAAAAATAATAGTGCGTGTTAAAATTTACACTGAAAATAGAATTTTAACTAAATGCTCGAGTTAATTACTTTATTTTTTTCCACATTAAATAGTGTGAAGTACGGGTGTCAATAGCACCACTTGGTACATTAATTTACTCGTATTTGAGTACTTTTTAACAGAATATGTGTTAAATAAGGCAAATAAGGATTCCATTGAAATATAAATAATATAATTTTATTATATCAAAAAATATATAAGTAAATCTTACATCTGGTACAAGAATATGTTTAGATATAATATAATTTCCATCGGAACATGAAATAATTCCATACGGTTCTTTGTCCAAACGAATATTTAAAAATATTAAAGTCATTTCAGACACATTTAATTTTGCGTATATATTTTTGTCTATTGGAAAAGTTCAAAAAGGAAACGGCAAACTTCAGGCCAAACTGGGGTTCATTAATTTTCCTTACATTTTATTCAAATTCCTACAACTTGCTACATTATTATTGGTGTACAGACGACCAATAGGAGTCCGTTTCAATGATGTCACCAGAATCCTTACACAGAATATTTCCGGCTATTTTCGGTATTATTCGGTTGTCATTTTTTAGAGCAAATGGATGTGTGTATGCTCTTTGCATTTTTTGGTACGATTTTTAATAAATTAAATGAATGTTTTGTACGAATGTATTTTGTGTACAATTTGTAAGATCTTACTGTAAGTGTGATAATGTCCATGTTATTTTTTATATATTACATTTTTTATTGTATAATTGTTGTAGACCCTGAATATGGTGCAAGGGTGCACCGAAACGTTGGTAGTAAGAATAAATGCTGTTTCACTGAACTTTCGAGTAATTTTTAACACCTAATCAAAAATAATATTTAGAAGAATTTTTTTTAGAATCTGCTACTTCCGGATGTCCAATTATGACCAAAGCCTTTTCAGTTCTTCCCAGTAATGTCTATTGATAAATACGTAGTTAAACATATTGGTCGCTAGTATGAACAGTGATTAAGGGTGATTAGCGAGCATTTGACTAGCATTGTTTTATCTCTGTCAATCGTTTATAGTTTATTTTAGAAAAAAATACTTCAAATAAAAGATGCGTGGAATTAATATTTTCTATAACTATTACTTGAAGTATTTTTCTCTAAAATGATCCATAAACGATTGAAAGAGATAAAACAATGCTAATCAAATGCTCGCTAATCACCCTTAATCACATGTTCATACTAGCGGCCATTAAGTTTTTTGTCATATTCGATGTATTTTTTAAAATAATCCCGCAGTAATTTTTTAGAAGTATAATTATAGATAATTCCCCCCAAAATAAACAGTTTAATGTGACCTTTTCTAATAGGTTTGTCCACGGGTTAAAAAATTATACCTTGGAGCACGGCATGAGCTGTTACATCATTATGATAATGTAATAAAAATTATACTCCATAATATATTAATGTAATTACAATATATATATATATATATATATAGGATGTTAATTAAAAAACGAACCATATATATAATTCCAAATTATTACTGTTATAAATTCGGTTTTCAAATAAAAGTTACAGATAAATTAATTCTTAGCCTAAATCATTTAATAGATATTTTATACACCAAGTGTGAGTTAAGAAAGTTTAAATCACGAGCCTGTAGGGCGAGTGGCTTAAATTCTTTGAGTGAATAAACATTCTTAACTCACTTGATTTATACAATATCTTATTCAATTTTGACGAAATAATAATAAAAACCATAATACAATTTAATTTTGACAAAATTAAAAACTAAACAATTAGTAGGCTGTGAATCATCGTTGATAGTCATCAATTTGTTTATTTATAAATTATAAACAACCTTTATTTTGTAATTTGTATCGTCAAAAATAATGAAAATGACTGATCCGGCTGATAAAGACTATGATGAAAATGTTATTTTCGTGCCTGATGTTATTTTAAATACATTACTTGCTGCAGAGTGAATTAAAATTCTGTGAGAGTGATTATAGTTATTTAACTATAAGTGTGTTAATGAGGGCGATTAATGATCGAGACATTTTAATCATTAATCGCCAATTAACACACGTGTTAGTTACAATATTTTTTCGTTGACCGTATCTTACTTAAATGGAAAATCTAATTTTATTCCATGACAATTTTTTTAGGTTAGTAATGGTTGACCGAACGTCAAATTTTACGTCAGAAAATCAATAAGTTTTGTCATCAATTGTTTTCATTGGGTGCGTTCAGTTTACTTAATGCTAGACAACACAAGCGGATTTTTATGTTATTTGAGGAATTTTATTCTTTCAAATTCATTTTGAAGGTATGCTACGTGAATATACCTAGCTAGTATCAAAAGCATGACTTTTAATTCTGTCTACCTTTTTGCTACAACTTAGCGTTAGCAATACATGCTGTGTTCCATGTGGTGAACGCACCCAATAAATCGTTTATTAATACAAAATCATGCATTAATAGGGGTCATTAATGAATGATTTTCTATACATTAAGATAGCCTATTGATAAACGGTCGACGGAATTTTTTTTTAATTCACTAGCAAATAAACAGTTACTTTTAGTTGTTGATATGGAGTTAATGATGGTTTAAAACGTCAAAATTGAATAAAAAATTTTTTTTATATACTACACTTAAATAACTATTATTACCTATCATTATTATTTTTTACACTTTATAACTTATAAAATAACATATCTGAAAGTTTTAATTTTAACCGACTTCATATCTCGTGCAGTTCTCTTCTCAAGATTTCCATGTTGAACAAGTTATCACGGGCATTCTGCATAAGAATTTTTTTAATGCATTATTATGTATATGAAAATATAAAAAACTATTTTTTTCTATTTCGGTGTTCTTACGTTTCTATAAACGCACTGTTCTGTACTGCAAACACGACGTTTAGAAGATCTATAAGCGTACTATTTTTGGCGCCTTTCATGTTCTAGAGTTGGTAGTCATGCTTTCATAACTGACAGATGACAGGTAACCTCAAAATGGTAAGTTGTTGATAATATTTCAACATATTACTTTTAATTATGGATTTTTATACTTTCTTTATGTGATAGGACTAGAAAGAAATATAATGTTAATTTCACAACCAGAATCAGACCTTGAATCATAAATACAATACACCTTGCAATACACTAATTAATCAATAGTTGACAAAATATGAAATTTCAATTGTTAGCGAGAAGCGTTACCAACATAAACATAACTAACAAAAAAATACCTAGTCATAATTTGACGTCGCAATTTAAATAAATTTAATCGTAAAATTACCTCAATAGAAAAAATAGTATAAAAAACACGTATCATAAGGCCTGTTGACGCACTCGTCCTTTGTAAAACTCGCCTAGCGGCTCGTTTTCCAAACTTGGACTCGTACGTTAACAGACTGCCTTATGATACTTGTGTTTTAATGTACTATTTTATCATTTTGTTTTCACTATTATAAAATTATATGTACAAAGTGGTGGTGGTTAGGGATAAACATAGGTATTTAACACGAAATTTTTGTTTAATGAAATTTCTTGCTCTCCTGTTCTTTTTACGGCAAAAACTGTAGAGTGCAAAGTTGTACAGAATTAAAAGTTTCATACAAAACTGTTTTTATGTTTTTTATTACGTTTCTAGTTTCTTCAGTTTATAAATTTCTATTAATTTGTAGCAATAGGCATGACATTTGTTTTCTTTGTACCTCTCGCTAAAAGAGGTATTGGAATCATGCTAAAAATCGCATATCCAGATTTTAGTGAAAGCACGTTTTAAGGTCCCTAGAATCCGATAATAACATTTTTACGATGATGTCTGTGTGTGTGTGTGGATGTGTGTGAAGTTGTTGGAGGTAGGATTTCTCAAATTCTATAAGATTAAAGACCTTTGTAACTACGGATTCCTCAATCTAACAGAAATGGGAAGAGTTGAATAGATTCTGGTAACAAATGGATAATTTTTAATTCTACCCATCGTAAAATGAACAGGGGAGCAGGAAATTGCATAAAACCAAAATCCCATGTTAAAAAAAAAAACAGGGATGTTCACTCCTAACTGCCACCAACCTATACATATATAAAATTGCCGTATTTTTTAAATCGATTAATTATTCGTATTTTATGAGAAAATAATTATTAAAAATTTGAGGAAGGGATATGTGGCGTGAGCATGGTAGGATCGTGGAAGAAGACGGATAGACTGGGAGAGAAAGAGATTGTTATATCCAGCCGTCACTATGCCATAACCTATCACAACATAATCGCGACGCTGAGCTATAACTACCTCTTTCCCTCCCAGTCTATATCTGTTTTCTACCACGATCCTACCATGCTCACGTCTACAAAATATTAAATTTCTAATAACAATATTATGTATTACAAACCAATGTTTAGTTATTATTGTTTTGATGAGAAGCTAGAGTGGTTAGTTTTTATATTTTATGACATATATTGAAATTCGAATAGGGTCACATACTCCATTTATAAATGCCATATTATGTATATTTATTATGTATTATTAAAAAAGTATCATTATCTTTGTATTTTTATTTTTAAGAGACTTCATCTTATATTTATATAATTTGTATAGTTTTTTTTTAGATTTGCTTATTTATGTAAAAGTGGATATAGAAAAATGCTATATTTTTATACTGTTACATTTTAAAAATAATAATTTCAACATTTCTATGTAATATGGTAATAGTCACAAAATATTATTTAATTCGATTCAAATATATGTATTTTCGATATTTTTCTGGGCCACATTAAAATAATATGTATATTAAAATCTATTGCTTTTAAAATTCTTCTGAATTTATGAATGGTGTAGTTTAAACATTAATGATTGATATTATTACTTATCGAAAGTAAATATTCAATCATGAATCTAAATCTGTAAAATACATGTTAAAGATAAAAAGCGTGATAAAGTTTATTTTATGTTATCTAATAATATTTTAATATAAAAATGAACTAGATATGATATATTAATTTATTATATCATATTATAAAAGAAAACTGCAAATATTTCAGACAAAATAAAGCATGAAAATTATGTTAACGTGTAAATAATTATAGTTGTATGAAATTAAAATATCCTCTTGTTTTCTTATTGTTCCATGAAAATTTAATTAGAAATTATTTATTTATTTTATTTTATGTAAAAAGTAATAAATTCCTCATTATAAATGGTTTAAATGAGGTAGATAATATTCACATTTTCATTTTAAAAAATTAAATATTCTACGTTCTATAGACATTTAAAAGACCTCTTACTTCTGAGGGTCTCTCATAACACGAAGTACGAGTACCGTTATTCGAATTCTACTAGTAGTAAGGCGCTCATAAAAATTCTTGCTCCTTATTTAATATTCCGGACTGGTAGAATTTTTTACCATATATTATCATCTTCATTACTCACACATGTTATCAGCTGAATTTCAACATACTTTTTATAGTTAGAACCAGTAGTGAAATATTAGGTCACTAAGGACGTCGCAATTGTGAAAATTGTCCAAGAGTAATTAAATAATTACACATTAAGTAGCCCCTTCAAAGCAATGTTAACATACAGTGTTGAACAAAAGTATGGAAACTTTTTTATAGTTATAATTTTACAAAAATTCTTACAGCTTTCGTAAAATGTAACCTTTCTTCTCAAAGACAACATTAAAAAATCTGTTGTGGCCAGCACAATACCTCTCGCTACTTCTGTTTTTGGTTACATAAGAATAGGGCGCGAGCAGTCATGTGACATTATTTAGTAATTATGTACATAGATGACAAATGTTAGAATTTTTCATTAAAAATTTCAAGATTTTCTAAATTCATGTAGTTGATTTGATGATTTGTCACCAGGAGTGTGGAATTTACTTCTCGAGGAAAATAAACCACATGGAATTGTAAAATCATTAAATTTAGAATGAAAAATTATGATATTTGACATTTATGTATATAATTACTAGCTATCATTCTTACACGGGCCCCCATATCTGCTTGTCAAGGCCAACAAAGTCACATGACTACTCGCGCCCTATTGTATTTAACATTTTTTGTATACCTATACTCTACACCAAAAATTTTACTTACATCTATTTTTTATATTTAGATGCTTTAATTTTAAATTCATTCTATGAAGAGATTTTGTCCTTCTCTTCTAATTTGTCGAGATGTTTCCAATTCATTTTCGGGATTGACAATATTTTTGAAAGGTATATGTAATACACCTATAATTTTAAATATTTAACTATTAATACAATAAGAAATAATATAATGTATGTACTTCCCAGAAATATTCTTCAGTAATGTCTCTGGATTTTTGACACCAATATGTATCTGTCAGGTACAAACATTTAATTTTTCAATTGTTTCCATGACACTATTTGGGATGTGAGATTTATTACAACAGATTATTATATACCTTAAATTTCTTTATCTCTAAATCTATAAAAGATATAATAAAATATTTATATGTATCAGATAGAGAATTTACTCTTCTTTTACTAGCAAGAACAAAGATTATCGAAAAATAATATTTAGAAGATTTTTTTTAAGAATCTGCTACTTTTGGTTGTCCAGTTATTACCAAAACGTTTTCAGCTCTTCCCAGTAATGTCCGATTGAGAAATACGTAGTTAAATAGATATTAAGTATTACAGTTTTTGAGAAATCGCCCTTCCAACGTCCCCATGCACATACACACACGCACACATACATCCACACACACACGGACATCATCGTAAAAATATTAAAATTGGATTGTAGGGACCTTAAAAAGTGCTTAATAATTAAAATCTGGAAATGCGATTTTTAGCATGAATCCAGTAAATTTACAAAATATCACTGGTTTAATAGATATTTAACACAACTCTTAAATGTGTTAAAAAGTAGAGTGATTAATAATTGAGACATTTGACAGATATTTCTAAGATAACATACGAGTTGTGCCCGTTAGTACCACCTCCGGTTAAAGTGACAGTGCTAATCAACGGTTATGTGGCAAAATTGTTCTTACCACCTTTGGTTAGAGCTAACTGGAAGTTAAAATTGTTGTTCTAACCTTCAGTTTCAGTTTAATTCTTAACTAATGGTTAACAGGACCGGTTCAGTGGTCGGGTGTTCGAGATTTTACCCGAGGCCCCACGCTCAAATGGGCACAGCACTTTCATATTTCGAAGAAAATTTGATAATAAAATTGTTTACAAATAACCCTATTCCGGGAACTGTACAGGCTTCCCTAATTATTTTAAATATCTTCAAATAAGTTGTAGAGCATAAAATTCTGTATATGAATCAATAAGAAAAATTAATTTTACATGCTTTCAAACTGCAGAAATTAGGTATGACAATATCAAAAATCACCCGAAAAATAGCAACTCGGCCAAATTCTACAAGTGCCCGCAGAGCATGGTCATTCCTTTTCGTAATCATCGAAAAACGTCGTTGGAACGTTTTTCTTAATATTTCCGGTATTTTTAAAGTAAAAGAAATATCTTTCTCGTCGTTCCTTATAGTCATTTTTTTGCAATTTTTTGCACAGAAAGCCCAGTTTTATGGGAAACACTAATAAAATTTCTCATATTAGATGATGAAGACTTTCCGTGTACTTTTTTAATAATCTTACTACATTGACATGTCAACAATAAGTTTTAATTGGTTATTTAATGCAAACTCGAAAATATATTTGCACAAAAAAATTACACATCACTGTTTGGATCAAGATATAAACATTTAACTTTGCGTTCGAGTTATGGTCCAATTAACAGGCGACAGACATAATGGCTGGTAGCACAAGCCTTGTTTTAACTAAAACGCTGTTTTAAGAAGTGTGAAATTCAAATTTCAATACTTAATTTCACCCTTATGTTTAAAGAACGATTTTTTAAAAAATATTTGTTTGAATAAAAAAAATATTATTTATTATTATTATTAAAAAATGAAATTTGACATATATTAAAACAGTGTTTCAGTTGAAACAAGGCATCTGCTACTAGCCATAGTCTTTATTTTGTATTTTATAATTATTGTAATTAGAATACATATTAAATATTGTTAAATAATTGCTAAAACTATAGTGTATTTAATATATGTGCGATAGGGCGTTTTTACAAATATTTTGGACCCCTCTAATACCGTTTCCCGAAGCCTGCGAAACTTCCAGTCGGCCCTGATGGTTAATAAACTGACTCAGAGGTGGTAGGATCGGGCCTTACTGAGTTAGTGTTTTGATCATATTTGTAATATAAAGGATTTTCCAATAAGAGGTGTTATTTTGATATTCAAAGAAAAATGCCATTTTTTAATATAAATGATCGGATGTTTATTTCATTATAAAGAGGAAGGTATGCCGTTAATAGTGGAAAATAACATCAGGCAAATGACCACCACGACCACGCTGACAGGACAATATCCTTTGCATGAAATTTTCCATAACCAAATCGCAAAGTGGCTGTCCTATGTCCTCGATAGCCTCACGAATTCCATCTTTGAGGTCTTGAGTCGACGCTGGGCAGTTGGCGTAGACCTTCTCTTTCACGTGGCCCCAAAGAAACAAGTCGCAAGGTGTTAAATCACAAGATCTCGGTGGCCAATTGTGATCATCTCTTCGAGAGATAACACGGTCCGGAAACTTTTCCCGTAAAAGATCAATGGTTTCGTTGCTTGTGTGGCACGTAGCGCCGTCTTGTTGAAAGTAAACGTTGTCCAGATCAATACCATCCAATTCCGGCCATAAAAAATCGTTAATCATCTCTCGATAGCGCAATCCATTCACCGTAACTGTTGCTCCAGCCTCATTTTCGAAAAAGTAAGGTCCAATGACTCCGCCGGACCATAAACCGCACCAAACAGTCACACGTTGAGGATAGAGAGGCTTTTCAACAATAACTCTTGGGTTTTCTGAGCCCCAGATGCGACAATTTTGTTTGTTGACGAAGCCACCGAGATGGAAATGGGCCTCATCACTCAAGATGATTTTTCGATGGAATTCCGGATCATTTTCATGCATTTCAACGACCCAATCAGCAAAGACACGACGTTGTTGATGATCGGCCGGCTTGAGTTCTTGTGTTAACTGGACTTTATAAGCCTTAAGACCCAAATCTTTATGCAAAATACGGTGTAATGACGTTTGTGGAATGCCTAATTCCAAAGAACGACGAGGAATGGACAAACCTGGGTTTTCTTCAACACTTTCGGCTACAGCAGCAATATTCTCGGCTGTTCTTGAGCGACGTGCACGGGTTTTATTCTTCACATCACTAACTTGTCCCAACAGCTAGAATTTTTCCACCAATTTCTGTATTGCGGTCCGACAAGGTGCTTCACGACGACCCAAAAATTGTCGAGTTTTACGAACCGTCTCTGCCAAATTTTCACCATTTTTATAGTGAATTTTAATAATTTCAATGCGTTGTTGAAGCGTGTATCGTTCCATTTTTATTAATGGCGTAGTTTCTACTTGTCAAATATCAAAAAATGACAGCTTCAAAAGCGACATCTACCGAAATAGCGGGCTATTCAAAATAACACCTCTTATTGGAAAACCCTTTATTTTATCGGATGCAAATATGCATTTGTTAATAAATCATTTTATATACAGGCTGTCCCTATAAGCTTGTTCACTATTCAATATGGTAATGTTGTTTATGTACAATTTTTTCAAATAAACGAGTTATTTATTTCTAAAAATTAAGCCATGGAAATATTTTTTTTATAAATTAATTATTTTAGGTAACTAATTTGCAGTAAGAGTGTTGAAGAATTACGAAAAAAAAAAGAAAACAGACTTGCCAATATGTAACTAGATATCAGTCACGGAGAACGGTAGAACGGTCGGAACTATTCCCATAAGAGTTGAAATATGGCTAAGAAATGATAGCTTTTAATATGAATATTTACTTTAAATATTTTATTATTACTGTAGAATAAATTTAAAAAATCTGTTGTGGCCAGCACAATACCTCTCGCCATTTTCATTTTATCTTGCATAGGACGCGAGCAGTTATGTGACTTTGTTGGCCTTAGCAAGCAGATATGGGGGCCCGTGTCAGAATGACAGCTGGTAATATACATAGGTGTCAAGTATCATAAGTGTGGATTATTTTCCTCGACAAGTATATTCCATAATAATAGATGACAAATAAACAGAATATTATGAAATTTTGAATGAAAAATTATGACATATGACAATTGTGATATCTATGTAAATAACTACTAGCCGTCATTCTGACACGGATCCTCATATCTGCTTGCCAAGGCCAACAAAGTCACATGGCTGCTCGCGCCCTATAAGTAACGAATTTAACATTTCTTGTACACACAAATAATTGAAATTGTTTCTCTTCTTTCGTTCTATGAGAAATTTTATCCTACGATTCTAATATGTTCAAAATACTTCAAATACATTGATGGTATTAGCGGTATTTCTTACGGATATATGTAATATTGACATACCTGCAATTTAAATAAATATTTAATTATTAATACAATAATATATATTAAATGTACTCATACCTCCCAGAAAAATCTGACACTGACATTTTGCATTTATTTATCAATTACAAAAAATTTAATATCGCAACTGTTTTTCTGGCAACGAGATTTATTACAACAGATTATTCTATATTATTATATACTATATCTCCAAACCTATACGAGATATAATAAAAAAATTAAATGTGTCAGATTGAGAATTTAATTATCTTTAATATTTGTAGTAACAAATTTTCAAAAAATAATATTTAGAATTTTTTTTTTTAGAAACTACCACTTCCGGTTGTCCAATTGTTACCAGAACCTATTCAACTCTTCCCATTACTGTTAGATTGAGGAATCCGTAGTCAAACAGGTCTTTAGTCTTATAGAATTTGAGAAAACGTGTCTCCAACAACCTCACACACACACACACACATCCACACACACACACACACACACAGACATCATTGTAAAAATGTTAAAATCGGATTCTATGGACCTTAAATCGTGCTTATTCATTAAAATCTGGATATGCGATTTTTAGCATGAATCCAATACCTCTCTTAGCGAGAGGTAAAAATAATAAATTTATAAAAAAAAATGTTTCCATGGCTTACTTGGCTAAATTAACTAGAAACAGTGTACATTTTTTTTTTTAATTTTAAACGTAAATAACTCAAGTACGGGCGGAGATCTATATGACAACAATACTATTGTCGGCCTTCCTTAGAAGCTTCATCCTTCAGTTCCATGTTCCATTCGGTTGAATCGAGTTGAAACTATTCTTCTGTTGGTTCGGGAAAAAAATTCAAATAGAATGAAGAAGAAGAAGAAGACTAATATTTTTCTTTGCATGACTATAGACGAAGAACAGAAGATAAAGAAATAGTATTTAAGTAGACGGGTAGTTTAATTGCATGGGTAGTTTGTTTTTGTTTAAGTCAATGGATGGTTTAATTACATTGGCGCTTGGTAGATGTGAGATAAATAAAAACTAACGTTTCTTTCAGAATTTCTTTTCAGGTTTTCTATTTCAACGCCAACTAATCAGATTTTCGTAATTTCCTGCTTCCCTAATTACTTTAGGTAGAAAAGCTTCAAATAAAAGTTGTATGGCATAAAATTCTTCATCAGAATCATTCACTTATGAAAATAAACTACACTTGTAAAAAAAGTTACTAAACCTGTTAATTTCTTTCAGAAACAGAATTTATATGTCCTTGTGAAAAATTTACTAGTAACTACTTGTAGACTTGTATTTTTAAAAACAGGGCCCTGAATACATTTAATGATTTGTAATTGTAAAGCTAATAATAAAACAAGTTACAATAAATACATAAAATAATAGATATTTATACACCAAGTGAATTATGATGATGTTTATTCATGAAAAGAAAGTTTAAGCCACGAGCTCGTATTATTGAGTGAATAAACATTCTTAGCTCACATGGTTTATGCAATATTTTATTCAATTTTGACGAAATAATATTAAAAATCATTATATTTAATTTTGACAAAATAAAAAAACTAATCACTTAGTAGGTTGTGCATGATAATCGTTGTTAATAGACGTCAAGTCGTTTATTTATAAATTATACAAAAGCTTTATTTTCTGTCATTTGTATCTTGAAAAATAATGAAAATGGTTGATATGTCTTATAAAGACTGTAGTGAGTGTTAGTTTTGTGCCAGATGTTATTTTAAATGCATTATTTGTTGTAGAGTGAATTAAGATTCTATGAGAGTGAATTTTTTTTTTTTTAATTTCCTAGCAAATAACAGTTACTTACAGTTGTTGCTATGGAGTTAGCAATAACAGTTTAAAACGCCAAAATTGAATAAAATAATTTGAATAATTCTATTGTTACCTTTTCTATTGTTTGTTTCAGTAATAATTTCGTTCGAATTAAAAAATCGCATTAAAAGTAACAAAAAATAAAATTAAATAGTTGAGCAATATTTGATTGAATATGAATCACATTAAATAAATTTTAAGTAGGTAATTTCACTGTTTTATGTACTTATATTAACGTGTAATAATTGGGAACAGATGTAGGTATACAAAAATACAAAGGAATATCATTTATTTTTTCTTTGTTAACTTTTTTTAAATATCTTTGCAGCTTTTCTCGTTACTTTAACATCATACATTTACGAGTAGGTACATGTTATCATTTTGAAAATGTGAATGTAACACATATAATCCAATACACGTAGTCGTGCGTATCGAAGTATGTACTGTATAAGAACAAATAAGAACGTCTGCTTCTGACTCAAGCTGAAATATATCGTACCCCAAAATAATGCTCATGGTTTTAACTAACGTCCCAACGTCCGTATATTAAAGATCATTTCTTATAAATGGGGTCCAAAATTAGTGTCTGTGTCCGTTTAATAGCGTATCCTCTTAAAAGAGATATATTTATTAGGAAAATAAATATAAAAATGTCGGTTCCCGTAAAATTGTCCAGTTAATAGAGGTGTCCGCTTATTGGAGGTGTGAGAGATTTTACTGTATTACAAGATGAGAAACGAGAAGCAAATGTTTGTATCATAAAAGAAAGCATTCGTTCTTGTACTACTAGCGCCACCTTGCAGGCATTCTTTTACTTATAAATGTAAATAAACAGCTAACGAAAGCGAAATTGATACTATTTATCTTTTATTTCTATTCATTTTCAATAAATTATTTGTTTTAAAAACATTTATCATTAAAAAACATTATCGTTTCAAACCTTGATTTCAGATGTGATGTGTGGACAACGGTGTGTACGATAAGGTTATAAAATTAAAAAGTTGTATACGAATTTTACTTATGCTTTGTTAAACAATGCAGTGATCAGGAGTAATAATAAATTAAACAAAACAATAATCAGCCATCTAACAAAAGTGTAATTTGCTAATACGTCATGTAAAACGTGTAAAACGCATTCTATTAAGTTAGGTTAGAAATGTGATAGATAAGAAAATGTAAAATTAAAATACTGTGTTGGGGCGATATTTATCAATATAAAATTTAGTTTTATTATTTATTTGAATTCATCAAAATGTCTTTACAAAACACAATATTCGTTTTTATACCAGATACCTTGGAAAAAGCAAATGTTGGATTTCTTTATGGATTCGTAATAAACAAGCCTTGTCAAAGTGAATTTTATATAACTCGAGATACATTATGCATAGATCCCACAAATTGCATTGGATATTGTGGTATGTCAGTGAATATAAGTAAAATAAACTGGCTTCATATAAACTATTACGATGAAACTCTCAAAGTAAATGAGATAGCATGCCAAAATAGTCAGGACTACCATCTAATATTTATTGTTTACGACTATTTTTCGTTCAGAAGCTCTCATATTCTGCAATTAACATGTCGAATGTACGGAGAACATTTTACAAATTTATCCAGAGCTTTGAAGTTCGACAGCGAGAAGAAGAAAATGAGCTGTGGCTTGGAAAAGAAACTTTATACGTATTTTATATATAAAAGTTTGTATTTACTTTTATTGTTAACGAATACATTATTATTGGGATTAAATTTTTTGACTCCATTAGAAAAGGTTTCAAGTATTGTTGCGCTTACTTTTAGTACAGTACAATCTATACAGTGGTCGTTACGGAGTATTATTAAAGAACAAAGTATAAATTTAAAAGTAGGAAATATTATTACTTCAAAAGTAGCTGATCTTTTATTAGGATATTTTATTATATACTACATATCAACTTTTCAAGTCGATTTAATACGAATTTTCAATTCTTCTGCAGAGGTACAATCGTACAAATTATTATTTTTTTTATATTGAAAATCTATTATTGCAGGAACTTATAACAAACCTCCGAAACCTCTTAAAATTTCTTATGGGATCTCCAGTTGGTTTAAAACTAAATTACGCGTTTAATAATGCGTTAGGGAACTTCTTTTTATATCATATAGCACTTTGGCGAACATTTTTAGTGGTTTCAAGTCCAGCAATGAGTACAGTAGCAACTTTTGTATATATTTTGGCTACTATGGGGTTCAGTTATCAAGCTGCTATAGCTGCAGATGTTTTTACGATAGCCACATTTCATGTATATTGTATCTACGTTTATGCAGCAAGGTATGAAACAGAATATATTAGATTTAATGCTTGTATTTGCTTTATTGTATGTAGGGATCGTGTGAGGAATTATTTGCTGTGCGAAGGGTGAATATTGTTGAAAGAGTAGGAATGAGATGGTTGAGATCTAGAGAAAATGGCGAATGCATGGCTGGTGATGTCAAGTGGTATGTCAAACTAGAAAGGAAAGCAGTTCTTTTTCCGAAAGTGGATATTTGTATACAAAGGGTTGAAAGTAGCTCTTTGCAGATCGAAGCTAGAGATTGCCACCTGAACGTAGCTAGGGCTGCAACAAGTTCAGGTTTACAAAGATACTTTCAATCAGTGGTATAGGTACACTTCATTTACAAAGCTAAATTAATTTCGTAAATGTAATAGGGTAGGGGCAGTGGCGTATTAACATAATTTGCCGCCAGAAGCTCTTGAATTTTTGCGCCCCCGTGGATATGTCTCGGTTCTTGTTTTTTTTGCCACTGGGCAGGGGTTCTCTGGCACGTAGAAAAATTTGATTGACACTAAAATATTACTTACATTTTTAAAATAATGAATCAGTAACATAAGTAAAATTATGTTTAATTTTTTATTAAACTTCAAAAAAAAAAGTACTACTACCCGCCTTTTTGTTATTAATTCAGCTCAGCGACGCTAGACAGCGCAAGTATATTGCGACACATTATTTAACATAGAATTGGCAAATCTGATATGTATGACGGTCTGTGGCCACGCCGCCTAGGCGTCTTTATACGTGGCATATATTCGTAGTTTTGTGTACAAACATTCCAATAATAATTTAATTAAAACTATCAATAAAAAAAAATTCATTTAATACAAATATTGCATTATTTAATCTGTATGTCCTCGCAATCAGAATTTTATTTTTTTCATTCATTGCAATAGGGTATTCTACCGTAATCGAAAATAGTAAAAGTTTATCGAAAATACGAAGGATAACAGTTAAAGAATACGGAAAATTCCATTTGAATCGTAATATCTCGCCTATTGGGGGGAATTTTTACTTCGGACTTGCACATGTAGTCATATGTTTATGTACTTCAAGAAAAAAATATCGTGGAGTAGCCTATTAATAAAAAAATCGTAAATTTCCACCTTATCATCACAGCTATGAAAGCGAAAAATCTGAATGTCTGGTCTTCAAAGTAACTATTTTGTAGATCGTTACTATCTGCACTTATTTACTTTCTGTAACCAATTGATGTTCGAAAAGAATACGTTTTCTTATCTAGAGAGGAAAATATGTAAAATTGCTATATTTTCTTCTCTAGAAAAGGAAAAATATTTTTTCCTGAAATCGTCTAGAAAATTGAATTTTCATAGCTATCTTGAATCTCGAAACTTCATATTTGCAGTACTATACTTCGTTTCATGTAAGAAAATAGTAGATGGCACTTGACAACCGACCATTTTACACGCATTAAATAAATAATTTAAATTCGTAAAACCAAACTTTGTTAATAATAAATATTTTTATCAGCAAAAATGTACAAGACCGGAATATTAAAAATTACAACTAAACATGGTTAAACCTTACTTAATTCTGTAGATCACCAATCAAGCGGCAGAATTCATATCCTTACCTAAACTAACGCTATTTTTTTTACGTGAAATGAAGTACAGTCAAAAATGAGATGCAAAATTATTGCGAATTTATAAATAATAAAAGCGATTTAGGGAAAATTTGTTTACGTATTACATCAGGAAAGTTTGTTCACGCTTCACGGCTCGTACTGAAATATTCCTACTCGTTCTATAAAAGATCACTTTCCTGACTGTATTACGATTTCTCACTATTTCTTGAGAAAAAAGTTGAATTTTCTATTCATGTCGTGAGAAAAGAATGTTTACGATTTGAATGAATAGAAAAGCTTGGGCGAATGTAGATGAGGCGAAAGTAACGTGTTTGAATGGGATTGTATGATGACACGCGATTGTTGCTTTGAATTTCGGGTTTTAACCCTTATTTATATACTGAATTTTCAGATTATACGGCGTGCAAATGCAAGGCCTGCTATCCCTCTGGAAACTTTTCATAGGTCGCAAATATAATCCATTACGAAACAGAGTAGATTCTTGTCAATATTCTCACCATCAGTTATTTGTCGGAACGTTGGCTTTCACCATTCTTCTCTTCCTGTTACCGACGACAATGCTGTATTACGTCGTCTTCACCATTGTTAGTAAATTACACAATTTATTTTGTAAAAAATAGTAAAATTTATAAATTGCAGCTTAGGTTGTTGATGATAGGACTTGATGCTCTTTTAAAATTGTTGAGGCGAATGGCAATGAGTCTGCCGGTGTATGTTACGTTTCTAAGAGCCCTCAACTCTCCAAAAACAAGAGGTAGGAAAAAATACGAAAAGATTTGAATAAAAAATCATGTGAATATTTTTGTAGGAACGGTCCATGTTCATATAACAGAGCAGAAAAAGGATTCTGGAGCTCTGACGTTACGAGCGTCTTTAAAAACAGATCCATGGTTGCACTGTGTATCACAAACATGGCCTCCAATAACAGAATGTAGCAGCGAGAAAGAAAAATCATTCGGATCCTTACTACGAAACGTAGCTGTAGGTGATTTACTCTAGCCAATAAAACTAATATTTATACTGATATTGGAATACTTTATTGATTTTTTCTATAAAAAAAAGTCAAACAGAAATATGTTATTGTTACAGTGTTTCTTTATATACATAATACATTAATTAATAATATAAAAGTTTCATTTTACATTTTAACAATATCCATTCTGATAGAATTTGAGCTTAAAATATTAAAAATAATATGGCTATCTCTGTTCAACTAGTAATTCCGAAATTTGTAAAGCTTTTATTCCAACGAAATTGATAATTGATATGATAAATTATTTAATAAATAATATTACTCTACTGGAATCATTACAATAAAAAATAATGTGAAATCAAAATGTACAAAACTGCACAAGAAAGGCACGTTAAATTAACTTTAAAAAAATTGTAGTACAGTTGCAGGGTCTCAACTTGAGACCTCAATATCACAAACGTGTGTCAAAGAATATTCTACTTAATGGAAAAGAGAATACCTTATAATTTGGGCGCATGCCAAAGCGAAAAACGAATAAAAAATAAAGAAAAACTAAAATTTTATACATAAATTATATAAAACTGCTGTTTATTTCGAACAATTTTAACTTATTTCATTTTTTCATTAATCTTGAACATTTTTCACGTGTTTTATATCAAAATTAATGAACATTGGATGTTAACAATTACTCGAAATCTCAGTCGTAGTATTTATTCTTATAAAACAGACTCTTCGATATACATTTATACCTTTACCAGGATAAAGATTCTTAAACATAAAGTCATTCCGTTTATTTATTTTTATGATAATTTTAAAACAATGTTTAAATTTAAACGAATATATTTATGTGTACATGAATTTGTTTCAAAGGCCTATTACATTAAAAGAGAGAGATATTAATGAAAGTGAGATGTACATAGTGCACAGTTGACTTTTAGCACAGGTGGGTGACATGGTGGACAAAATTGAAAATATGGCAAAGAAAACGTACAACAAATTTTAAAAAATGAGTAAATTTAAGTATAGTATATGTGAGAATTTAAAAAGAGTGGAAGAACAGAAAGAATCAAAAAAGAGGTCCTGCATATTTGCAGTTCAAACTTGAAAACTTATGACACCAAAAGAGATAGTTCTTAAAACCCTATATTATAATTTCTGGTAAAACAATTTTTTCAAACATATATATTTTTTTATTAGATAAATTTCTTTTTCTAATACAGGAAAAATTTTCTTCATAATTTTTAATCAGTACAAATTTATTTATTCTTAGCGTCACCCAATGATTAAAAAAATCCGCTAGATGGCATATCTAAAATTACGTCACAGAGGCCAATATCCTGATGAAAGAACAAGTGTACATTGAAACCATATACCTATTAATAGGTATATGATTGAAACATAGGTTTTATAAAAATAAATTCTGTAACAACTGATATTTCAAGTAATTGTTAACACCTAATCCATACCACAATCGAAAAATTTACCCACATTTTATGAAAATTAATTTGTAAGTAATATACGAACTATTTATTAAAAATGAACGTAAGATAAAAATATAACTACATGGAAGAATAATAACTTCTAATAATAATGAAAAATGTAAAATATAAGTTAACTTAAAAAACAGTTTTAAATAGTTAATTGTATATAATAAAAATATTTAATATTCATAAATAGTAAAACTCTAAAAAATATGATCATAAAGAAAATGTTATTATAACTGGATTAAATTTTCAGTTTCAACATAAAATTATTCCATCAATTTTTATAACATTAAAGGCAATATTTTATCTATGTTTTCGAAAAGACAGTTTCTTATTTTGTGAACTTTAATTCACACAACAACTGAGTATTTATGTCGTAGCCAGATTGTCAAACCTTCGTTGACTTAGCGATATTTCACAATTTTTCTAGACGTTTTATAAAACAATGGCCAAATTGAATATGAATATTTGAAAATTTTCGCCTGCAATTTATCGAAATACAACATAATCTAACTTAACGCACAAAAGTCACCTTTGGAAAACTCGAGCCGATATTTGTGCGTTAGATTAGAGTATTATTGTTATATTTAGAGAAATATACACGCTAAGTAAGCTGTTAATAATAAAACGTCTAGCCAGATTGTAAAACATCGTTAATTCAACATAAAAAGACGGAATATACGACCTGGATGCGATGTATATACTCTATAAAGGTTTTTGAATATATTAAAGGGGCTATGTATTTCGACATTTTACAATTTTGTTCGCAAAATCAAAGACCGCCTGTTCGCAATTTTTCTACCGACCCGACATTTCTCATCTTTCGTTTTAACTTCTCCAGCTTGCGCCCGCCTACCCAAAATAAGTAAATAATAACTGATACATTGCTTTTACGCCTGAGCGCTGATATATACAATCTTCCTGCTAACACACAAGCGATGGTTTAGAGTTAAGAATGGTACCCGCTGTAGGTAGTTGTTTATTTAGTTGAGCGAGGAGAGTCTCGTGGACGGCGATGACGTGCCTCGCAGCCGACGCTGGACTCTGGACAAGAAAAAATGAGACGCGCTAGCGTCAAAACGCAAGCGATAATAGCGAGATAAATACCTGCTAGCATCGGAATTCGCGAGGGAGCGTTCGTTTGCGCGGTGGGCGGCGATTTTCGTCTCCAGTTTCTAAAAGATACAAATTTTCATTTGAGTATAAAAGGGACGGTGATACTATAAATTCAAATTAAATATTTTGCTTTCTATTCATTTTCACGTCTAAACAACATGAACAATGTAGTTTATCATAATCTAATGCTCAAAAACTCAAAACTCACGCCCGAAAAACTCGTAATTTCATGACGCTGTGTTGTTTACAAAAGTCAGAGCGCCTCTTTTAACTATTTTTCCTATTGATTGGATGTGAAAATGAATAGAATGCAAATGGTTTTATACAATTTTAAGGTGAAGATAGTTTTACTAGACTAACACACATACAGTACCGTTCAAAAACATGAGTGGTGTACTCATGATGTATAAAAATATACTAAAATTATTTTCCTCTGTATACAATTCTCAATGAATGTTTCAAAACAATAAAACTGAATATTTTATCTTATTTTTGCCAATGTAACATTGTTTTTTTTCTCATATTGTTACATAATGCCAGCTATCCTTGACATAGGCCTTTAACATAGGAAAACATTTTTTTGTAAATAAAAAGTGTTCGGCAGAAAATTAAGCCATGATATTAAACATGATAATAATACGTTTTCTCTTGTACGTTATTTAATATTAATTACGTTATCATTGCATAAATTGGAAAATTTTGCAAATAATAAGGATTGCTTGGGACATCCGGTATATCACATGGAAAGTGTTATTAATTGAATTTACTATGTTAATTTTTTGATTTCAAGCTATTTACACAAATTATAATTACTGAATGTCATGCAAAAAAAGTTCTTTTTTTGTTTAAATCGAACAAGCATAGTCTAATTTATCGTAATGTATGATTAAATTATTTTTTCTATTTCGGTGTTCTTATGTTTCTATAAACGCACTGTTTTGTACTGAAAACACGACGTTTAGAAGATCTATAAGCGTACTATTTTTGGCGCCTTTCATGTTCTAGAGTTGGTAGTCATGCTTTCATAACTGACAGATGACAGGTAACCTCAAAATGGTAAGTTGTTGATAATATTTCAACATATTACTTTTAATTATGGATTTTTATACTTTCTTTAGGTGATAGGACTAGAAAGAAATATAATATTAATTTCACAACCAGAATCAGACCTTGAATCATAAATACAATACACCTTGCAATACACTAATTAATCAATAGTTGACAAAATATGAAATTTCTATTGTTAGCGAGAAGCGTTACCAACATAAACATAACTAATAAAAAAATACCTAGTCATAATTTGACGTCGCAATTTAAATAAATTTAATCGTAAAATTACCTCAATAGAAAAAATAGTATAAAAAACACGTATCATAAGGCCTGTTGACGCACTCGTCCTTTGTAAAACTCGCCTAGCGGCTCGTTTTCCAAACTTGGACTCGTACGTTAACAGATTGCCTTATGATACTTGTGTTTTAATGTACTATTTTATTTACATTATTCGTTGTATAAAATTGTTTTTTCTATTTCGGTGTTATTATGTTTCTATAAACGTACTGTTTTGTACTGCAAACACGACGTTTAGAAGATCTATAAGCGTACTATTTTTGGCGCCTTTCATGTTCTAGAGTTGGTAGTCATGCTTTCATAACTGACAGATGACAGGTAACCTCAAAATGGTAAGTTGTTGATAATATTTCAACATATTACTTTTAATTATGGATTTTTATACTTTATTTACGTGTTAGGACTAGAAATAAATAATAATATTAATTTCACAACCAAAATCAGACCTTGAATCATAAATACAATACACCTTGCAATACAATAATTAATCAATAGTTGACAAAATATGAAATTTCAATTGTTAGCGAGAAACGTTACCAACAAACATAACTAACAAAAAAATACCTAGTCATAATTTGACGTCGCAATTTAAATAAATTTAATCGTAAAATTACCTCAATAGAAAAAATAGTATAAAAAACACGTATCATAAGGCCTGTTGACGCACTCGTCCTTTGTAAAACTCGCCTGGCGGCTCGTTTTCCAAACTTGGACTCGTACGTTAACAGATTGCCTTATGATACTTGTGTTTTAATGTACTATTATAGTATGATATTTTTAAAAAGTAGTAAAAACCAGTCATATTGGCTGGTACCACAAGCCTGGTTTTAACTAAAACGCTATTTTAAGAAATCTCAAATTCAAATTTCAATATTTAATTTCACCCTTACGTTTAAAGAGCGATTTTTTAAAAAAATATTTGTTTGAATATAAACTATGTTCTGCTTTAAAATCATATTTTGATAAATTTAATATTATTTATTATTAATATTAAATAATGAAATTTGACATTTCTTAAAACATCGTTTTAGTTAAAACAAGGCTTGTGGTACCAGCCATAGTGACGTCACATTTCAGAACTGCATGTTCAGTCTCATTATAGAGACTTATCATATGAACACAGAATTTCTAAAAGAAAAAAAAAATATAGCCTATAAATTGAAAATTTCTAAATATGCTATAATATATTAATATAACATATTTTTTCATTTTTATAAATATAATTTTAATTTGGCCTGAAGTTATCCACGCGTCGCATCAGTTGTGCTTCTTTGTAAAGATTTGAGATTAAACACTAGAAGCGTGCAACTGCAACTTGCAATTGATAGCGGCAATATTGCATAATGTAATATGAAAATTGCACGTGCAACACACACCTGCAACCTATTGCATGAAAATAGCGCATGTTCTAATTCGTGCAACAATTGTACGCGCAAGTTGGTAATTTACGGTACTATAGTTTGGTTCACGAAAGATGACAATTCAAGGTCATTTATTAACCGTATAGAATAATATTACTTGCAGATAACTTAACTGCACTTCGTATACATAGACGTGCAACATGAAATATTTATGGATACATTTTAAGTGAAAAAAATAAGTGTAATTTATTTGAAAATTATGTTTCTTTTTAAATAATGTCTTTTTCAATGATTTATGCTCTTCACCTATGTATTTGCAAAACCGAAAAACATAGACTTGACAAAAACCATGGAATAATAATTTGATTTAAATGTCAACGTTACTGGGTAACTTATTAGGACAGAGGGCAGTACAGTAGATAATTAGGTATCTGTAACTCTACGACATACGTCATTATTATTTGTAATGTGTTAGAAAGTAATGTCACCATTTACGTATATCTGTCACACAACATAAACTACATAGATGTACGTCAAATAATCTTTCTCTTTCTAACATGAAATGTTGCTAAGCTACTACTGTATAAAGTGCTGTGTATTCTTTCTTCGAACAAGTGACCATGCATTGTCATCTTTCGTGAGCCAAAGTATACCAACTAATTGTTTATCTGCTATTTATAGGTTATGTATTTATTTTGATTAGTGAGTCACCTTTTGATGTCCATTTAAACCATACTTAATTGTAAATTTAATTACAGAAGTATTTAAAAAATTTAAAATTACCTTACAACGCTGAAATTATTTCTCATTTATTCACCCGTAATGTCAAAATAATAGTTATTAATAAATAATATTGGTAATACTGTTGGTGACATTTTAAAAATGTTTAAGTTGCATATTGCTCAATGTAAAGCAAGAAAAATTGCATTTGCAAGTTATTGCCGCTATCAATTGCAAGTTGCAGTTGCACGCGCAACTGCAACTTGTAACTGATTGCGGCAATAACTTGCAAATGCAATTTTTCTTGCTTTACATTGAGCAATATGCAACTTAAACATTTTTAAAATGTCACCAACAGTATTACCAATATTATTTATTAATAACTATTATTTTGACATTACGGGTGAATAAATGAGAAATAATTTCAGCGTTGTAAGGTAATTTTAAATTTTTTAAATACTTCTGTAATTAAATTTACAATTAAGTATGGTTTAAATGGACATCAAAAGGTGACTCACTGATCAAAATATTTTATGTGTATACATAATCTATAAATGGCAGATAAACAATAAGTTGATAGTACCGTAAATTACCAAGTTGCGCGTGCAATTGTTGCATGAATTAGAACATGCGCTATTTCCGTGCAATAGGTTGCGGGTATGTGTTGCACGTGCAATTTTTCGTATTACACTATGCAATATTGCCGCTATCAGTTGCAAGTTGCAGTTGCACGCGCAATTGTTGCCCAATGTAAAACCGGCATTAGACGTTTAAACCTAGTGTGAAAATCAAAATGGCCGTTGATTTTAAAATGTTAGGTCAGGAAAAATAAAAAAAAATACGAGTCTATCATTTTCATTATTCTATCGATTAAAGTTAAAAATGAAAAATCGTCCATGACCTCATCATTGGAAACAGTTAATTTTCTCAAAAACAATAAGAAAATGACACCAAGAAAAGGAATTCCTCACAATAATCGTGTAAAAAATAAAGTTTTGAGGAAAGAAGCTTGCGGTAAATAACAAGAAAAGTTAGTGATTCATTGAATGATGTCAGAACATTATTACCAGGTGAACTCCTATTTTTGAACATTACTGTATACGGGCAGACTGTATTGTTGTGTATTATTATTATTAGATTGATATATTAATTTTTAAAGATAATAATGCTCAAATTTTCCATTTTCTTAAACATTTTATACAGGTATCTTTAATTTTTTTACTGAAAATTAAAGAGATGAATATGAATTATTTAAACACAAATAACAGTTTAAACACAAATATAATTTTACAATCAACTGGAAAATAAACATTTCTAAATATTTTTTTAATGTAATAAAATGAACATTTTTTTCCATATTCTGTTATCAATTCAATTGATTCTTGTGCATATAAATAACGTATTCACTATAGGCGATTTTTTATGATATTCAGGTGTTCATTGTAAATAGGCCACCATTGCTATCTCGAGAACTATGAGAGCTACTGTAGACATACAACATTTATTGTGAGCCTTTTTATTGTTTAGAAATCAAAGTATATTCTGCACAATGTTTACAATTACATCAGTATATCAGTACAAGGAAGAATAAAAACACAATGACTAGTTCATCAGTTCATCACGTCAACTACAACCACGCTTCATGGTTCTTACATCTTCTGCCGCCAAAACTGACAACGTATGCGCACGCGTTATTACCCATGCACTTCCGCGTCCCGCCGTTACCTCTTCTTCTTTGTATTACACCCGCGAAATTCAATGCAAACAAAGGAACACAGAATTTGCACTTTCCCAACAGCTACAAAGACCGTTAAATGGGCAAATAATTTCTATTTCACAAAACAAATTTAAAGAAAAGAAAATAATTTTTTTAACTACTGAGAATGACCATGTTCTGTCAAATAATTTTATATTCTGTAAAATGAATAAGGATTGACTTATAAATAATTGTAAATTCATTAATATATACGTTCCTTTAATATTAGTATATTTACTTCTTTTTTAAAAAATAAATAACTAATAATTTCTACAAGTTATATTTCTTTTTATAAGGTTTTTTCAGGTTGATGACGTGAGTCTTCTCCTAATCATTGTCACCATATTAATTTGATTACAATATGGCAATAATAAGAGTGTCATGAATGGAAAAATGAATACGTGTTAATTTTTTTAACATAGAAATAGAACGCCATGAAAGAAATACGTGATTTGTTTGCGTGGACATTTATGATTAATTACAAGAACAAAATATTCACTTCTTTTTGTCAGGGTACTCTAATTCTATGTAAAACAATAACATGTATTAATTTTTTCCATTCGAAGCACTCTTATTATAGCCATATTTTCATCAAATTAATTTAAAACTTTATATGTATTTTTCTCAAAAAATTCATTATATAAGGGTATAAAAATGTTATATCACTGAATTCACAATAAAATTCTCTAACGAATGAGCAAATAACAAGTAAATGTTCTCATTTAAAATAAAAAAAAGTTTGGTCCCGTATTTTGAGAACCACTGTCGAAAAAAAAAATCTTTTCTTTAAAGTTGTCTTGTAAAATAGAAATTGTTTGCGCATTTAAACAATGTAGCTCTTATAGTCCTCGAGATAGCAATGGTGGCCCATTAAAAATGAACACCTGTGTACCACAGTTAACCTGGTTTACTAGCGTTTAAGGTAATGACATCTTAAGTCATGTATGGTTAAGGAGTTCGAGAAAAATTGTGTGGTTAATAGTATTGAACAAAGTTGCTACCCAATTCAAAAAGGGATCTGAGTAACAGGGTAAACAATGTTGTATATTATTATATTTTATTATAATGAATGAATAAATACAGTATCACGTTCAACATCTATAATAAATAATTCATTCGTTGGAAATAAACGTGATACAATAAATTTATTAATATTATTCGAAAATACATTGAGGCTTGAGACCAACATATCGGTTTTCCGAATATTTATATTGAATGCATTATCAAATATTTAGTGAATGATTTTTATTTATATTTTAGAATGTGTATATTCATTCCGTAAAATTTCAAAAGAAATTATGCCAATGCCAAAGAAGCACATAGAACAACTTAAAAAACCAAAACAAAACTTCAGTTTATGTTTAGAGAGAGATAGAGACATGAATTCTTTCAAAACCAGCTACTGAGGTGGGTAAATGTGTTTGGCTAACCACACTTTACTACTTTGGTGTCTGACGTCATCAATTTCCTCGCTAAAATATCAAACCATAGAGTTAATCACATATTACTGTAATTAACCCATGCTCGCGAAATCGCCTTATGTCGGTAATACGTGTTATCAAATTTAAAATGAAAGTGGGAAATAGCCAATTTCCTCACCAGTGCAGAATGAGTTTGCAACACATGCGGAAACTCCATGCAAATTAGTTTCATAATCACCAATTTCCCGCACTTGTTACAAAAAGTAATTTTACTGGATTTGGAGTTATTCGGGATTCGAATTTTCGAGAGTAAAGCATTACTTCTTAAAAATATTGCCCGAAAATGATTTTCCAGTCAAAGACAAATAATTAGATAAAAAATAAACAGAATTGCAGTCCAAAAAAATATTTTATTTAATATGAAGCAAACGTTTAGTCTTTTGCACAGTGAAGTTATAAGTGGCAGCGAAACGTTGGCTTCAGATTAAATAAAATATTTTTTTGGACTGCAATTCTGTTTATTTTTTCATCTAATCAACAACACAGTCGTTTATTCCATATTACAAAGACAAATAATATTTTACTATAATACAATAACTAAACAAAACAATATGTAAAACATAAAATATTGTTTCTGTTTAGAATAATGCTTAATATAGTTTCTCACAATCATATCAATATAATTGAAAAAAAAAATACGAACGCCAATTTTTTTTATTATTACCAAATTTTATTATAACAAAAATATGTAGTACAAAATTGAAATTAATTATTAGTTTTTACATATTTCTTATCACATAGAATTATATTATGTGAAGCTATCGATTACATTGAAAAAAAGGCCGGAAAAACCTATAATTTAGTCGTAAGGCTATCTGATTTCGTCTGTACATTTGTTCAGTTTTAAATGCCTGATCTGCAAAAAACATTAACATCTGTAATTCAATGCCACTTCAATTCCAAATAAAACAAAGCAACAGTAGTAAAAGTTACCGTGTAATAAATAACATGACCTCAATTTATACTATTTAAAATCAATATGAAATCATCCATGAACAATAAGATAAAGTGTGAATCGCAGGTTTAATATTTGCAAACTGTTAGCGCCAATGCTATTATTAACAATGATGTAATCAGCCCACTCACCAAGGCTTTTCCATATTAGTGAACAATTTATGCTAATGGACGATAACTCGCGTAACATTGACCTATAATGAGGAAGAGAAAAACTCACCCCTATTTTTCTGAGGATTTCGTTTACTAGGTTTAGTGCCATCACCCGGGTTGGATGACGCAAGTGGAGGTCGTTCGTGTCGAGAGGGTGTTCGCCTACGAAAAATGTTTATAATTACAATGAAAGAGTAATTTCTTTAGAATATAAAATTAAAAACTTTTATTATGGATTATTACAATTCTACAAAAAAAAATATAGAATGAGTTTTTCTTATTGTAAAACTAAAAAATTAATTGAGAGGTTTCCCCACGAATCAATCAAGTCTAATTGTTGAAATTTCTGCGTTAAGACGCCATATCTTTCGATTCCGGTCGCATCATATTGTGAATAGATTTTCGACAAACACCAACCTAAGCATGGAAAACATAACGTTCATAATTCTACAACAATCAAACTAGTCCGTGCCCTTTTTGAACAAGAACGAAACAAATACTTTATTTCTAAAAGAACAAACAAAAATCCAAAACTTATTTTTAAGTATTGCTTTCTTAATAAAAATGTTCAATAAAAATCAAACAAGTCCAAATGTTTTTGCTATTTGTTATTTTTTAATAAATGTTGGAACCACAATTTCAAACATAACCCTTGCTTTTATCCTTATTACGAAGAAAAACTATCAGTTATACAATGAACGGTGTTGAATTTTTGTGAAAAATCAATCAATTATAACATTAATTTTATCTTAACGGATGTCAAACAATGAGGATTTTCAAAAGAGTACAAGGCCGAAGTACAAGGCATTTATGTGCAATATATGCATGAATTTTGTCAAATTAGAATTCGGGGTGTGACAACAAAAAAAATCACATTACAAACAATGAGCAAGTTTCACATTTTTTTAAAAACAGTAATAAAAAAATAATAACACGTCATCATAGTCAATAGGAAAACAGTTTATCCATCACCTACGTTATTTATATAAATAAAAATATAGTAAAAATGAATAGGCAGAAGATGCACGTCATCAACCTGAAAACACCTTATAAAATGAAATATAACTTGTAGAAATGACTGGGTGTTATTTATTTTTAAAAAAGAAGAAAAAATATATAATAGTATTAAGTAATGTATTGATATTTACAATTATGTTTAAGTCAATCGTTATTTTTTTTACGGTACCTATATAAAATTATTTGAAATAATTGTAGTATATTTTCGTACCATACGTTGGCACTACTGACAATGACCATGTTAGATCAAATAATTTTATATTCCCCAAACGGAATAAAGATTGACTAACAAATAATTATAAATTCATTAATACACAGGGTGTTAATTAAAAACGTGGCCATAGGCGTTTAACATGGAAAATCAGTTTTTTTTGCACAAAAGTTTCCAAATTATTTTAAGACAAAAGTACTTCAAATAAATGTGTAGAGAATTAAATCATGCATACAAATTAGTAATAGATTTTATTTTTTGTCATTTCATAACCGAGAAAATCAATTTTAAAGTTTATTAAAGATGGCTGATTTATAGCGATAGCCATGGAACTCAAACAAAATTTGTCCAGAGTAACACCATTTTATAATCTGAAGTTTTTCTTCATGAGAAAACTGTTCCATACTTTCAAAGAAATATGTTATTGAGAATATAATTCCTTAGTCACGTGACATGTTTTCCGCCAATCAACATTCAGAATCTCCCTAGCTACACGTTTATCACAGCGATAGTCGTTACTAAGGGATTTGTTTTCTTTATTTATGACATTGACAGTTAATTTTGAGTATAAAAATAAATAATAACAATAATTCAAACTCCGAAATATTAAGTAAAACACGTAAGTACCATGTTTTAATACAGTATGAATATGTAAATCAAAAGTTAGGTTAGGTTAGATTGCAAAAAATCATTATATTCTCTCATTAAATATAAGCTCGTGATATGATTAATAATCGAAGATATTGCTCGTGAAACCGAAGCAGCACATTTCAACTCGTCCTTCGGACTCGTGAAATCTGCAGCTCGGTTTCACTCGAGAATATCATCGATGATAATCATATCACTTGTTATATTATGTATGAAAATAATTTACAAAACACATTTTTTTGACAGTTAAGATGTCATACAATTGTACGTAATTTTGTTTGAGTTCCATGGCTATCGTTATAAATCAGCAATTTTCAAAAAACTTTAAATTTAATTTTCTCGATTATGAAATGCGAAAATAAAACCTTATTACCAATATGGATGCAGATTTTAATTCTCTACAGTATTTATTTGAAGTATATTTGTCTAAAATAATTTGGGAACTTTTGCGCAAGGAAAAACTGATTTCTCATGTTAAACACCTATGGCCAGGTTTTTAATTAACACCCTGTATACATTTCCTAATACTAGTATATTTTTTCTTCTTTCTTTTTAAATATATAACACCCAATAATTTCGACAAGTTATATTTCATTTTATAAAGTTATTTCGGATTGATGACGTGCGTCTTCTGTCTAATCATTTTTACTATAGGCGATTTTATCAAAAAATATGATGTATGAACTTTGACGTCACATTCTGTTTCTAATTGTGACTTTTTCACAAAATTAATTGTAAAATATGTAATGGATATTTCATATTTTCAAATTTGAGGCTAATTAAAAAACAGTATTTTTTAAAATAATGCAAAACATATAAAAATTATTGAAACAGCCCAATAATAATTATAAATGATGCGGAATCAAATTCTTATAATATACAGGGAAAATATTGAATATTACGAAGTAAAAAGTGGTAAACTATAAATAAAAAGGTCTAATTAAAGTGGGTTATCGATTAGCACAGTACTGATTTTAAATATGAAATAATCTGATGGAATCAGGTGTGTACAAATCAAATAGTGTATTTATACTAGGTAAGAAATAGGTTTTAAATATCAGTTAACCATTTCAAATACTTGATTTTTAACCAAAATCGATATTTTTATTTGCTAAAACCCGAACGATAACAATTGATAGAAACAAAGTAAACCGGGTTTTTAAATCGTTTCTAAAAGAAAGGATTTGCGCCCGTTATTAACTTTTTCAACTGTAGTATGTAAAAGTAATTACTTTTTCCAATAAAATGAATGAATAAATTTTTTTTCACGGGCGTAGAAAACAAAATATAAATAAGTTTTTTGTTCCAGAATAATTTTATTGACCAGATAATCTAACCGATAAAGAGTAAACTGGTTTTTATACAAAAATTGTTTTAAAAATTACGTTCTAGATTTCAGTTATTTTGATATTTTGCCCTGGTTTAAACTGTAAATTTCGTAATCTGGATTTGAGAAAAAAATAATTTTGAAATATAAGAATAAAGATATATTTATTGCAATTCAAAGTAAAAAAAAATATAGTGAATTCGTCTTACGTTTGAGTGGTGAGGAAGAGGGTAGAGTTTGCGTCTCCATTTCCACGGTCAAC
Source organism: Harpalus rufipes (assembly GCA_951394225.1). Taxonomy (NCBI): domain Eukaryota; kingdom Metazoa; phylum Arthropoda; class Insecta; order Coleoptera; family Carabidae; genus Harpalus; species Harpalus rufipes. The sequence continues at coordinate 12,986,463 of OX596275.1, forward strand.
CTATTCGAATCAATCTGTGGGATGTGCCCATTAACCACCCGTTCATTATCTGGCGCCCGCTCTTTCACCATCAGCTCTTGTTTGAGATCTCTGGTTTCATCAACAAGCCGCTGTAGTTTCACCTTCAGCGTTTCTTTCTCGTCCACTTCGCTTTCCAGGATCGCGTTTCGCTCGATCGCCAGGTTGAGAGAGGCTTCCACAGCTGCCACGGACTCCGCGACAACGCGCTCTGCTCTCTCGAGATCGTCGTTCTTTTGCTCTAGTTCACGCACGTAGCGTGTTAGTTGTACTTTTTCATTTGTAAGGGTTTGGATGTCTGACTGAAGCTTGGAAACTTCGTTTTGACTTTGTTCTAACTTATTCTGTGGGAATTACAACAATTAATAATTAATTGAAGTATGTTGAAGGTGGCTTACTCTAAGAGATTCCAATTCTGCTTGAGTTCTATTATTTAAAACTTCTAAATCTCTTATTTTCTTTTCGGCTTGGGCTAAAGACGCTTCTAATTCTCGTTCTAGTTGACCGGAATCTTCGGCGTAATCTTCTAGTTCTCGCTGGATTTCGTTTTTCCTATTGTAATTTATTTAATACCTATCTACTAGTTCATTTTTATTTTAAATGTGCCTTTGTTATTATAACAAAGTGGCAACAGAGAAACTTCCATTTTAAGAAAATTATATAGTTAAAATAAAAACTTAACTCGGAGTAAGCCATGAACAAAGAAACGTATGACTCATTCAAAGTCAAGTTGTCAAAACTGATCATCATATTTAATTTTTTACCGAATAACAAAAGTGCGATTTTTTGTCGGCTAACAGTCTGTAAAATGTCACTTTTACTGCCTAGGCAGTAAAAATATTGTTGCATATTAGTGCTATTTACATTGTAACCGCTCAATAAACGCATAGAAACATAATTTAATGGCGATAACTTTCAAAATAGCAATTAAAAATAATTACTAAATTAATATTCTAAAATCGGTAAAAAACAATGTGTTCAATACGGCACTAAACAGATTTACAGCTTCGGCAGTATATAACAGCCTCTGCTGTAAATCTGGTATTTTAGAGCCTACTTAAACAAACAACTATTTCCTGAAATTCATTGTAACAGGCTGCAAAAGAATATTGCCATTCGCCGTTTTATAATTTAATTCTATTTCTAGTAAGATGCAAAAAGAAAAACTTTGATTTCTTTAGATAACATTTTTGACAATATCGAAATTGACATTCCTTTATCTGTTTATAGCCTACTCTGAGGTGAGTTAGGTTTTTTTAACACACTATATTATAGAATGATCAAAAATAACTTTCAGTTGGCAATATGGGCAATGGGGAACCAAATCATAGTCAAATTTAAATTATCTTAGATAAGAAAGCAAAAATATACGTAAATTAATGAATGAGTATAGGTGAAAAAAGTTTGTTTACGTATTAATTAGTTCGCAAACTAAGCGAAAAAAAAAACATATATCCTAAGCAATTTGATTGGTTGCTTGATTTTAAAAGCGAGACTCGCGGGTATTTTACGCCTGCCCATCGTGAAACCATCAATGCACACAATGAGAGAGATAGTAAAAAGTGAGATGTTTTCACTTCAATGCGTAATGGGAACTTCATGGCCGGGTTGATCAAATCAAATGCACTCCTCCCCGTTTCCCATCCCCAAAATTTTGGTTTAGTTACTTTATGTAGCGCCTGTTATTAATTATCTCTCCTTTCAAAAAGCAGTTGTTGTGATCACGTGGTGGATCAAGTGATAAACGTCAAACTTAGAGCTAAATCTTGCTCACTACATAACTAATTATTAAATATTTTTTTACACACTAGATGGCCACCGAAACATTTGAATTATATCAGTCCCTATTATTAAATACTTTTTTACACAATAGATGGCTACCGAAAAATTTGAAATGTGTAAGTCCCGAGGTAAGTCCCCATTGATTTTCTGTGCATATAATTGATGAAATAGTTGTTTTAAATTCAAAAATCCATCATGTCAGTGTTAACATCAACATATGCAAAATATATTTTAAAAAGAGAGGTGGAAAATCACCTGTACAAAACTGTAGAAAAATAGCATTAGATGACAGATAATATGACGGCACAGGGTAATATTATTGTGCAGTGGGTATACACAAACACTAGCGCCACCCGCCGTCATAGTTTGTGTCACAATATTGTCAAACTGTTTCGATGTTCTTTAATTTATTAGAAAAAAATGCATTTTTTTTTGTTATTTATGCTTAATAATAATTTCTTCGTGAATATAACATATAAGTTTATATACAAAAATATTTTAGCTATGCGAAAAAAAAAATTGTTCTCTCTAGAACCATAGGTGATAGGAAATAAGCAATATGACATCTGGTGGTACTTTGCGGAACTATAGTTGATGGGATAAGTTTTACACTTAACACATATATCGCTGTATAAAAACAAGTGGTTTCTATTATGTTTATAATATTTATATAAATGAAATTAGTAAATGTCAAATTATCCCGTTAACATTAGTTCCTTTAAAAGCAACTTTGGAGCTACGATCTTATTTCCCATCGCCTATACTTCATTTCACGTAAGTAAGTAGCGTTTGTTTAGATAGTGACAAATTCTGCCCTTTGATTGGTCAGAATGCAAACCTAGTTCACAAAATTTTTAAAAAAAATATCACTTGTCCATTGTCAAATAAAATCTACAGAATTAGGTGGTGTTTAACCATGTTTTGTTGTAATTTTTAATATTCAGGTATAGTACATTTTTACAGATAAAAGTGTTTAATATTGACAAAGTTTAGTTTCACGAATTCAAATTATTTATTTAATCTATGCAAAAACGGTCGGTTCTCAAGCGCCATCTTGTTTTTTTCTAATGTGAAATGAAGTATAACAGTTTGTCCACCACTGATGAGGACATGTTCCGTCACACGCCAGATTCTGAACTTTAAAATTCATATCTCACTTATTGCGTACAATGTTTGTCGTGTATGCACTAAAATTCTTAGTTCATCCAATTCTTCCAGATTTTTTGTTTTAAATTGATATAGGACCCCATTCTGGAGACTTTTTACTCCAGTTTGCACTATACCAGCTAAAGGCGAAAATACTATTTGACATGTCATTTTTAGAACACAAAAAAAGTTATTTCAAGGTCCTGACAGCTAATAGCATTTTGAGTGATAGAAATAATTATAATTGTACTGTGGATAATGTTCGAAAATATGCGATATGAATATACCTAAGTGTAATGTTCCAATGTATATACCATTTTAATAATATATATATATGTATTTAAATTTTCAAATGTCACTGTCAACAACAAAAAATAAAATTCATGTTTATCAGTCTCACCAATTTCAAGTATTTATTTTTTATTACCAACTGAAACAGTTTTTGATCATTCTGTACTTTAAAATAAATAAGCTTTCAGGTGTATTCGAGTTTAAATACATCCCGCCTCTGCACTTTATAGTTAATTAATAAATATTTCAATTAAGATAATAAAAAGTGATACGTACTCGTCTAAATATTTTTCTGCAAGGTTTCTCCAATAATCCACTTCTTCATCTTTACTAGCAAAAGATGGGAGATCTTCTTGATTCATTTTGATCAGTAAAGTCAGTAAATAAAATCTAATTAAATATCATAACACTACAAGCGCACAATTCTTCAAGCTGAAAATAAACAAATGTGACTGTTACAGGGACAAATTTGTAACATACGTCACAATACAATAACATGCGTAACTTCAACTAAACTAATATGTTATAACAAATTTATAACTTCTACTTGTAAATAATATAACTTACATTTGTTCTTGACGAAAATAATTCAAATTTTACACTATGTCATCAATAAATCTTCTCTAGAATTTCTCTAGACAGCCTATGAACTATTTACAAAATGGCGACTAGTTTACTCGATTTCTCACAGAGGACACTAAATGCAAAACTTTTGAGTATCATAAAAATATTAAATCGGAATAAAATTCGTTTTTAATAAAAATTAATATAACTCCAATGTTTCACTTATATAAGAATAATTTCTATATTAATATTATTATCATTGTGTGTCATTTCTTTACGGTTGATCAACTGGTCAATTACATGAACTACGTTTTATATGTTCAGTTACAGTTCAATTTACAATTTTTTTTTTACTTTTAAATGACATAATGATGTAAAATAATGAGAAGAACGTATTTTATTGTTAATACGTATATCACTTTACGGTGTTTAGGTATTTAAAACGTAAAATTAAGATCAAATCTTAAAATATAAGCGTAAAACGAACGTTCAGTTGATCAATCAGATGTTTATAAAAGAGGTTATTGTTATCGTAACTTTTCCAGAAAAGAACTGTCACATATTTTAGATATGAAATAATATAATATTTATTTAGTTACTGTACAGTGATTATACATTTCAAACTTCTAAAATTTACTTGTGTATTTGGTAAACATGTCTTTATAAAGTAAAACAAAGGAAGTAGCGAAAATGGAAACGGATTGTTCTTTTCTTGATTACAGTTTTATTAATTTCGCTAATACTGAATCGCTTTTAACTACATCACAATATGCTAAGGTTAGTAAATAAATTCTTTCACTTATTAAATAATATACCGTTGTTTATAATATTTAACGGTAAAAATGCTATTAATAGGTCATATTCCACAACATCAAGGAAAAATACAACTTTAATCATGATCTAGTTTGCCAGTATTCTTTAACCGAGCAGTTTGCTGCTAATTCTGGAGATAGAATAGTTTTATTTAGATTAGGATGGCAGCAAGTTACCGATTATGTTTTGTTTGAATGGGCTACCATCCCCCAAGAAAATTCTACATTAGAAGTGAATTTTAAAGGTATAAAGTTTAATAGATAATCTATCTTTAGTAATCAGTTACTAAATAAATTTTTATAGCATGTAGTTTGCCAAGAGATACGAATGAATTTTATCAGTTGTGTTACATTTCTGGGGAAAACACTGTTTGCGGAGCCAGTGTTCCATTTCAGTTTACAAGTGGAGATGAAAATTTGATTACTTCTACGGGTTCTGAATTTTTTGTTTCGATACAGATGGACTCTATCAAAGTAAGTCAAAGAACTTTGAACTCTTCGTCATATTTATAAATAAACATGATTTTAGAAAAAAGTTCATATTTATTTGGCTGTGTTTGTAATTGTTCGCATTTTTTTTTAACCATATTGTTGCTTTTATCATATTTCTTTGTTTTGTTTATATTTTGTTATGGTGACCTTGGCTTATTATAACTACTTATATACAATGTGTTAAAGTTCAAAAATAATTAGAATTTTATTCATGAAATATACATAAAATTTCTCTCGTTTATCCAATAATAATGCGGCGCAAAATATTTTTCTTCAAACCGATTCAAACACAACTTTCGCCTCGTCCCTATTAATACAATAGTACTAATGCAATAATGCAGACTTTCTCTGTTTCAAAATACAATTAATAACAATAATAACTTTCATATGTTTATAACTGGCAATCTTGACATCCAAATAGAGATGTTTTGTTTTATATCGCCATTGTTTCAAGATGGTAGACAGACTTACCATCCTTACTTATTTTTTGTTCCACCTTAAAAGCATCTGTGATTGCCTAATTTTAGCTGTACAAGTTTTGTATCTCTTATAGTTCTCGAGATCCCATTCGCTTAACAAATAATTCTATTGATTCCTAAAACAAATTTAACAGAACTGTTCATTTGTATAATCTCCTATAAACCATACTTTATTTCCAATCGGAGTTATTGAACTCAAGCTCAAGAAATCATCGAAATAATTGCTCTAGAATCGCGAAAACCCATAAACTTTTGACTAAAAAATAGGTGAATATAAATGAAGGTCTGAGAAAAAAACTAGTTAAAAAAACATTCATGTCCATCTGGTTTCAAAGATATAACAAATTTAATTAGAAATTTATCAGATATTTTCAATCTCTGAAATTTTCATGGGCATTGTTGCATTGTTGGTAACACTGCCGTCCACTTTTTGAGAAACATCCGCAATGATTTCTAACTTTCGGCATTTTTCTTTATTTTGTTAACCTCACGATTACAACCATTAGCTGTTTCAGTATGTAGTAGAATAAACGAAATATGCAAATAGTCATTTAACTTGAAGCAGGCAGGCAACTCTTCAGTTTGTCTACATTGCTCGGCACGGAATCAAAATCAATAGATGGCATTGCTCTCATGAGCCAACTACCTTAAAAACTACTTTTAGTTAGTGATAAATTGTTGTTAAATATGTTTGTATCTAGTTATCGTGAAAAATGCTAAATAGTCAACAGTTTCTAATATATCATAAAAAGTAAAACAAATTACGATTTTTGAGTTTTTTAATTTGATCATAGGCGCCAACTCTAGGGAACTGAGCCCTTTCAATAATTTACAGAGAGAGGCTCGCATGTATTTCTTTTGATCAAAAAAAATAATCCTTATATTTTCATTATATTTCTAAAAGTATTATTAAATTTCATTAGTTTGTGTATGTAATAATAATAACAGAAGAGTGTTTGACATATTGTGCTTCTTTGTTTATTTATGGTCTGTTTACGTTAACTGCGGTACCGGGGTTCACTCCATAAATTTTCTTGTCGTGCGGCACTTGTCTCGAACTTTTAGAAGTATTTATAGAAACATTTAACGTCCCCTACTGGGCAGTAGTGCGCAGTGTTACGGTGGAGCAAGGTATAAATAATATTTTTTCTCCAAACAGTATTCTTCATATACATAATTATTTTTGACATTTTTTTTATTATATGATGGTTTAATTAGAATTACTGAGAATAAATATATCAGGTGGACCGTGGAAAATAAAATTTGCACTATTATTTTAAACAATTATTTATCTGTCATTTGAATTAAGTTGCGAAAGTCAAGTTAGTTAGAACTGACTGTCAATATGGAATTAACCAGGTGCATTTTCTTCAGTTTTGACAAAAATAATATGAAAGAAATACTCATCTGATTTGGCAATGTACGACTTTTGACTTTACGGGGTAGAAGGTTTTCGCCTGAAGAGATTAGGGCTGTTGCAAGAATTTCATATGCTTTCTAAGTACTAAATTAAAAAAAAAAATATTGTTCTTTAAATAGTCTCAAATTTGAAAATATTACGAAATATCTATTAGATATTTTACAATTAATTATTGAAATTTGTGTAATATTTTGGAAAAGTCAGGTGATCTGAAACAGAATGTGACGTCAAAATTCATACAGCTTAACATGTAACAAACTATCGCCTTTTAATATAAATATCGTAGTTGATGGACAAACTGTTTTCCTATTGCTATGAATGACATACTATGTGTACTTTGACGTCACAGGACTGGAAGGTTGTTTTTCATGACAATTTTTCGTTCCAATCTTTTTATTTAATTATTTACGAAAATAAATTATTATTTTTATTACTATAAAACATATTGCATAAAATTTAAAATACTTTTCAAAAACTTGTGACACCGTCTCATTATTATTGATTGATAATATTGGTTTGGGAGCTTTTAAGAAGTGGAAGGAACGAATTGTGAAGTATTATTGTTGAGAGGAATTACTTTAAACATATTTAAAATAAAATTTAAAAAAATATGAATCATGTATCGCATTTTCAATTATACTAGCGTAACACTTGAATATACATTTATTTGTTTTTAATAAGACACAGCATTCAATCAATAGCATAAAAAATAAATGAATGTAAACACAAGCACTCCATTATATATACATAACCTAGCATCTTTAGATCGGTTTAATTTAATGAAAAAGATATCCCACACTTATTATTTTACTCGGTATACTACAAGTAATTAAAAAAGTAGATAATTTTTATGTATTTGTAGTGTTGCTTTAGATTGTTTTAGGTTTTAATGCATGGCCTATTTCGTAAAAGCTATAAGTTCATAATTATATCCTTCATAAATATGAATAAAATTGTTTATAATAGACTACGGTATCTACAAGCGGCGTAAGCAGCCAAAGCGAATCTATTGAGGCCGACACAACAATCCAACCGTTAACAATGCTATCCGTAAACGACACGGACCATTCTCCTATTTCTCAGCTTCAAGAACAAAATAAAAAACTCCATAACGAAATAGAAAAGACAAATGAGTCAGTACTAAACTGTGATAGTCAACTGAACGAGCTGAAACACGAAATAGACAGCCTAAGACAAATGCTGCGAGTAACTCAGACTGACGTTTCGGATTTAAAGACGAGAATGGATGTAGCGAATGAAGAATACAAGAAACTTTATGCCGAGAAAACTAGAGTAGAGAAGAAGTATGAGAAGTTAGTCAAGAAATGTCAGAAGACAAGGAATAAGTCTGTAGATTCTACCTCGAGTGCGGACATGTGTGATTTTTTGGGAGAGTTGGAACCACTTCCCCCCTTTCCGCTTCTTATGTAACTGTATAAATATTTATTAAACTTTCTTGTTCACTTAAAACTTATATCTGAAATAAATGTAGTTACTAATTTCATTTTTAAAGTTTATAATAATGTAGACTTATTCACGAAAGATGATTATTCAAGGATATCATTAGCATTGGTATAATATCAATTGCAGATAACTAAAATTTGTATTAAAAATATAATTGTAGGAAAACATACAGATGTTACTTTCGTTTCAAAATGAGAAGAATGAATTTTTAATTTTAAAACCCGTTTGCGTACTTTAGTATATTGAAAACAGTATAAAATGTGGTATTCTACCGTATTTTTTTTTCTGGTAATGTATACAAATCTAGGAATATTGGTGAAAACGCCATGTTAAAATTTGAAATAGTAATATGAATTATTGAATATTTTATATTATTTGCGACGTCATTGGCCCGAGTTTATGCTTCTCAAACAGATAATTCTAGAGATACCTACTTGTCTTCATTAGGCATACATTTTCATTTATTTTTATTAAAACTTCTTTCCCTTATCAAATTAATTAGTAATGAATTACAAAGATAAAATAACTATTATTTAGATCTATTTCATGAAACATTTTGAGAATGTTGTTAGATTGGCGCTACTGTTTCTAAGATGCTGAATATGCATCTGCAAGCAAAATAACGAATAGCAGGCCTAGTTCACCCGAATTCATCTGAAATTTTACGATAATCGATTTGAGTTACTAACGTTGAGTTTACACTGGGGTACTAACCTTAGTCATATTTTAACTACCTTAGATAAGACTGCGAAAATATACGTAAATTAGTAAGTATTAGTGAACGAATTTTGTTTAAATATTAATTAATTTTCAAACTACAAGTGATTGAAGTCGATTAATAATTTGATGACGTATCAGGTCTTTGCAATTTGATTGGTTGTCTGACTTAAAAATTGAGACTCGGGCGCTTGTTTCGCCCGCCTACCGTGAAACGTCAATGGAAAAACACTAGCGCCATCCGCCGCCGTAGTTTGTATCACAATATTGTCAAACAATGGTCACACTGTTTCAATGTTCTATAATTGATTAGTAAAAAAATGCATTTTTTTATTTATGCTTAATAATAATTTCTTCATGAATATAACATAAGTATATGTATAAAAATATTTCAGTTATGCGAACAGAAACATTTTTTTATACTCTATAACAAACCAAATTTCTACCTGTAAAAATTCATATCTCGCTTATTAGGTAATAGTTGTTTTGCACTGAAATTCCTTGTTCATTTAGTTCTTCCAGATTTTTTTTTAAAATTGGTATAAGACCCCATTAAAAATGTAATAATTTTCTTATTAAACTCATAATTTAAACTATGCTACCTTATAATTATTGTAGTTTACTATTTTTTGCAATGGTAGAATATCCCATTGCGACAGGTCTCCGATTGAAAAAAGTGGCATCTTGTTTTTTTCCCTGCTACGGGGCTTGAAGGGTACCTTCAAGTGTAAACTTGATGTAGAAGGTGGAACTTAAACTTAGTCTACGTAGGTCAAATAATTAATGTATTTCTGATAAAAGTTGTTAATGCGCTACTCTTTTAAAGTTATTTATTCTTTCTTCGAATAAATAAATTTGAATAGTCATCTTTTGTCAATTCGTCTATTTAATTTTAGTCATCACACAATATGTCGTGGAAGTTGCAATATTTTTTTTAAGTTATTTATGCCACGAAGAAATTACTAATTAATTTATTTAAAAGGTGCGAGTAGACACATTACTTGAGGGATCTTGAAATGCCTAAAATCAGCTGATTTGAGTGCGCTTTCCCCTTGAACATTGTTTTGAACTATTTTTATTTTGAACTGCTAAAAAGTTATCATTTATTATTTTATAATTTTTAGGCAATACAACATATGATATTTTAAAAAAACAAGTAATTGATTACATTTAATACATCTTTTCTTTGTATTTTTATTTTTTCATATTAAATTTTCCTCCTAAACCCATTGGAATATTACTTATTAATTGTGAGAAACAATTATTCAGACAATAATTTTATACCTTATATACTATATATATATTATAGTTAGTAAAATAGATAAATAACGAAATAAAAATGTGAAGTAACAAGCGCAATCGCACACAAATCAGCTGATTTTAAGCTTTTCAAGGTCGCTCGAGTCACTCGTCTCCTCGTGACGACTACAAAAAAATGAACAATTATTTAAAACTAAAATAAATTTTCTATATTTTATAAATTCTTACTTTTCGTTTTTGATTTGATATAAATTAAATTTGGTTTATTAAATTAATCAAAAATATCTAAAATAGGTTAGTTTTTCGTACATAGTTGATAGAAAATGCAGCCCTAATCTACGCAAAGAATTTTTTGTAACTATTTTATTATCAAAATGCAAATATAATCTGTGATTTCTGTAAATTTTATTCCCCGTAGTACAGACAGTATGAGATTTGTAAATTTAGTATTATAATCAGTATGTATGTATTTGAAAGAAATTGTGTTTTTAATTTATTAATAAAGTACTTGAAGCACTGCCTGGTTGTTTTAGACATGTATTTATGATAATAAATAAAGTTCATGTACGGTAGATTTTAAGTTTTTATTATAAATACATAACATTGACGTGATACATTGCCTATCACAGCACACTATTTCCAATCTTAATCGATGGGTAAATAGACCGTTTTCAGCATTCTTTAACATTTTTTTCTTTTAAATATGTTCGCACTAAAGCAAAGAGATAGAGATTTTTATTTTACCTACATACTTCTAATCTAGTTCTTCTACATCCTATGTTGTATCTAATCTAGTACTAATAGAAATTTTACATTCATTCTAATTACTGTACAATTTCATTATTAAATGTGGAAAAAACATTCAATATTGACGAATAAAAATTTGATAAAGCAAAATGGAATGGCACATAATTCGCTAAATAATGGTTTATATACAAATATTAAACATCTATGAACTATGATTCTTTTTGAAGGTATATAAAATTAAACTAGAAATTTAATATGATATAAATTATGTAACTTAATTAAATACAGAAAAGAAAAAGTAAATATATGCAGGTGTCTTGATTTCGAAGACAATCATTGGGATTTCGGTTAAATGGGACATTTGAGCCTTTAGGAGACTCTGTAAAAATATGCTTTTGTTTTGCTAAAAATACTCATGGCCTACTCGATAATGACGAAAAACTAATTTTAGTTGAAATTTTAATTTTGAAATTACTCTTATGGCCACTTGCACCGCTTGTTTTTAAATTGTTAACCGCCATAATTTGACAGATGAATCCAGAATAAATGAAATTCAATATGGCGTCGTAGGGCACCTGTCAATTTTAAGAGATGTTTGACAAGTACGTCATAGTGGTGCAGAATACAGAGCGTAGTCCGAATTCTATTTTTTACACTTTTGTTATTATTATTGTAGTTGTGTTAATGTTATTATGGCACCGTATCAGTAATTACAACAATAATAAAAGTAAGTGCAAAGTGAAAGTTGTATTAACTATTCGTATTCTACGTCACTGACATATACTTGTCAAACTTTTAGCAAAATTGACAAGTGCCGCACGACGCCATATTTAATATTTTTCTGGATTACCGACTGTTTTTCGTCATTACCTAGTAAGCTCTAAGATGGTTTCCCAACCAATGGTACGCCTTCGAAATCCGGATTTTCTGTATAAATGTAAGGATAAATAAGTGAAATTCGATAAATCTGTGAAATAAACATTCAAATAATACCTATTTTGAGAAAAAAACTAAATGTACATTTTTACCGAGTTTAATATATTTTCAGCAACATAAATATCGTGAATTGTAAAAATTATAAATTAGATAAAATATTAATGGATAATTATGAAATTATTCCATAAAAAGGTTGTTATTTTGATAATATAATTTTGGATGCAATTTAATCAACACAGTTTTTAAAAAATAAAGTGATATGATAACATAAGTTAAAAAATAAATTTAGAATTTTAACAGGAAAAGTAAATATAATTTAAAACATCCTCTTCGTGTATAAAATTTGTAAGTAGAAATATAAAAATGTATGATTTTCACTACATCTATTCTTTCGCTTCTTTAAAAGTGTTAAGTAATGTATAGTTTATCGCTGTAGTGCGAACATGTCATTCTAAAGTCTATTTATCCATGAGTTGTTCCTCTGACACAATAGCAACATGTAAAATATAACTGTTGTGAATTCATTTTATATAATAGTATTTACTTTCATATAAACAAAATAGAACGTGCTTATTACACTACTATGTAAGATATAATTACAATACACTTAAATAAAAACATATTCCTTAGTCCTCATTCCTTAAGTGGTAAATAATTCGTTATGAAGTACAGATTTGCACAAAGAATGGTTACTTGGTACATTTACGTGACAATTCATTAATTTTTATAAAAAATCGTTCAGTCTTTATTTACATACACACTCAGACCATACGTTTGAACAAGCAGTGCCATGAAGCCGAGATGCTAAATTGAAAAGCTTTAAAAGACGTATTCCATTTACCTCCGAGATACATAGTTTCTAAATTCATTTTCAATAAATCAGATTAATTAAATCAAATCAGATATCTAATGGTTAGCCAATTTCATACATAAACACAAAGGTACCTACATTAAATAACTTTCTCTAATTTCTTAAAAACTGCATTTTTTTTCATTAATACGTTCATAAAGTATTTTTTTTATACAATAAAACAAGCACTTCATTGACGAAAACTAGTGAAAAAATGAAACGCTATGGTACATTTTTTTTGCAAACGAAAAAAAAATACCGGAACTCATGAGTAAAGTACTGTTATTTAACTAGAAGGATTTACAAATCTTACTTACACTGTATTCACTTGTTACATATTTTTTTGATCAAGTATTTTATGATTTAAAACATATGTATACAGGTGTTTAAAAAAAGATAAAAGATTTTGAGGGTACCTATAAACACGAAAAATTGTGCGCATTGTGTACATTTTTAGTGCTACTGACTGACACAAAAGTTTTAATGAAAATAATAAATTACAGTGGTATACATCCGCTTTAAAATAAGTCCAACTTGATGTACGTCCTGTTTGCTCGCAAAAAAATTGTTTAGAATACGACTCGAGTTTGATGAGTCACGACTGCGCACGCACTAACCTTGTTTACCTCTTTCGAGTTCGTTTGGTATACGTCCAATCTGGTATAAGTCCAAGGATCTGGAACGAATTAATGACGTATTTAATCACGTAGGACGTAGGTAACTGATATTGAATAGCAAATAATTAAATTAATTAATATTTTTATTAAAAATTTCGTGTCGGCCAGTTGCACTAAAAATGTACACTCCAACAATGTCCTTAATTTTGCGAAATAAATGTGTATTTCTTCAAAATATTTTACCCTTTTTTAATATCCTGTATGTATCATTCCGATTTATTACCCATTTCTGGGTGTGCCAATCTGCTTTTATTAGCAGATTTAGGTGACATCTGTACATTAAAGGGCGCTCATCAGGCGTCACCGTATGAGCTTTCAAGCCAGTCGTGTCCACCACAGGGGTCACTCTGGTGCGTAAATTAGAAATAATTTTCATGTTGACTCCATTTGAAATGGAAAATTGTACCTTCTAGGCATATGCAAAATAGAAATAAAATATCTTCACATATATCGAGTTAAATTTTAAAACAAGATTTAACTGTTTACTATGAAGATCATATTGAAATGCAACCAGTACTACGAGTATGTCAGTCAAGTAAGTGACACCAAATTTGATAAAATAATTATTACTTGAACACTTTTGTGGATCATTTACGCATACGTATCAGTGTTAATTAAAATAGAAATTATTTATTTATATATAAAAACAACTATTAATTTTCAAAGTTTTCACCTTAATAGTAAATTCGGGTCACTTTGTGTTACACTGCTGATTAATGGTGTAAAATCAAAAATATCATTTGAAATATTTTCAAATATTTAAATGATTTGAACTTTCTGATTTATCTTGAAAAATGAAATCAGATTTTACGTATTTATGTAAGTGGCAAATGGAATACAGCTGTTATTTACTTATACAGTAGGACAGTTCATAAAATATCTGGAGCGGCCGACCCCGCGATAGTCGCCTGTTATAAAAATATACTAAGCCGGCCCTGGTTTTTACAATTATCTGTTACATTACTGGACACGAAACAGATTCACAAACTTCTAACTTTTTCTTGGCATTTATCAATTATTTGTTTATTTATTCAACATCATTTTTTTTCTAATATCAAAAGTTTTTTGGTATTTTTGAGTAGATTGCTAATTGCCAAAAAGTAAAATTAGAAAGTTTTTCGTGAAACTGTTTGTACAAAGTTGAGGTTTAAAATTTAGTGGTGCATCTAACTACGTAAATTCATGAGACATGGCTTAAATATTAAGATTTGGTAAACAAATAGTTTCTTATTCTGTGCACATATGTTAATAATATTGTAATTGAATTATTTTATTTACAATCATATATTTTATAAATATATTAAGATATCCAAATATTTTTTGGCATTTTCCTTTATAAAAAATACCTATTGCCTTATACATTCTTACAGTTAGATTTATTAACAGTTACTGCCATATTCGAAAGTTTGCATTCTGACAACAACAAGCATGTTTCATTCAAAAGAAACATTAGGTACATAAAAAAGTTAATATGGTTGATTTTTCTGTAGTTTTTTTTTTTTTAATTGGACCTTTTAGTGAATAAAAGTAGACATTTGAATTAGATTATGTCATTAGTTTTTAATACATTTTTTGAACGATTTGTACAACAAAAAGTGAAACATTAAATTGTTCTTCATCTCAGCAGCTTCATCCAAAATTTATCGAGGAATGTATTTTTCATCCATTATAGCGAATGAGAATTTAAAAGAAACGCCAATGAATTTTCTTTATTATTTAAAGACAAGCTAGCGTTGTTAGTTGTCAGGAATTGCGAATCCGAACAGTTGCAACTTGGCTTACTTACACAAAACTCATTCTGCTACGAATTACAGGAAATTCCTTTTCATAATTTAACAACTTTAGAAACCTGTATGAAAAAATATGTACAGGTGTTTCCTTTAAAACAACCAGCGCTTTTTTGGGCGAACTAATGGTTTTAGATAAAAATGATCAAGAATCAGGGGCTAATTTGTCAATAATAACAAACCGAATATTCAAGCAGTGGTTCTGTAACGGTAGAACAAAATTATATATTTTTAAATGGTACCCTATATAATTTTTAATCCACTATATAGAGATTTTTTTTCTGATTTCAACGATATAAATATTGTAAGGGTTGAATAACAATTATTTCGAGAAAAATCGTATTCAAAATTAGAAATAATGTAATAAAAAATGGTTTTACTACTAGTGTAATCTAGGTAACACACGTATCAATACTTTGTGTATAGCATAGCTCATTGCAATATTGTAATATTATTTTTAATTTTTAATGCCATTTTTCTCGAAATAATTGTCATACAACCCTATACAATAGTTATTTCGTTGAAATCATAAAAAAATCTCTATCTAATGGGCTAAAAATTGTATAGAGAAAAAATATATTTTTTTTGAGATAAAAAATGTGTTAAGTACTTCTAGTAATTATGGCTTCGGCATTTCGCCTAGGTCGTAAACACCTTGATTGCATGGTTGTATATTAAAGTTTTACTTTTCATCTTGAATACATAAAGTAATATTATAGTTGTAATTTTTTTTATTCGTTTGTGCCTTTTTGCACACAATTTTCTAAAAACAGAATTTCGAAGTTCAAATATCTTGTTTGTAATTGGCTGGCTTCGCAATTACGCGCAAAAGACTATCTGTTTCCGGTATAAAACCCGATTCCAGAGAAACACTGAGGTCCTGCTTGGGACACCAAAAGGTCCGGACCTCTGACATGGTTTACATGTTGAGTGATCTGGACCTTTGAATCAGATCACTCAATAACTTAGATGTTCTAATTTTAAAATAATAATACATTCATATATTTTTTCAGTTTGTTCAAGGTGACATAGGTACCCCATTTCTTGGGCAGCTGGATTTTTTTTTATATTTTAAGATTTCTTAATACTTTTTCTTTATGACAGCATCCATAATAGTTGTAGTTTCTTACATATTTATATTACAAATAAATAAAAATAAACTACAACTATAAAATAATGTAATGTCAACTTTTATTCACCTAACCTAACTCTAACGAATTAAAGATCCAATTTATGTTTAGAATATAATGGACATAAATAATGTATTCTACTTTTTGTTATTCTTATTGTAGAACAAAAATGTATTTGAAAAATGAATTAATTCTGAGTTAAATTATAAATATCTAAGTTCTTTTTTCATGAAACACTCTTACTTCAAAACAGAAATATTTTTATTGAATACTAGCCAATGAAAAAAAACTTATGAAATTCCTCTTAACTTATAAGACATCCAAAATTCCTTTATATACCAACAACACCAATCATTCACTCATTATGTACACTGACGCACTGTCCTGTCAGTTTGGGGTTGGGACACATGCACGCAAACAAACTGGATGGGGTAGGTGGTTGTTTAAGCTGCTGACATTATGGCTGCAGACACCAGGGTGAAGATGACGGCAGAAAATTGGCTGGGTGTAGCTTGGGCGGAGTTGTATGCAGCCATTCCCAAATCCCGGTTGCCCAAGTCGCCGTACACTGCTGGTTGAGCAGATGGTTCTACTATATGCTCGGGCTCTGCAAGAGAAAAATAGTAAAATTAATAAATCTATCACATTTAATAAAAATAGTAATATAAAATAATTAGAAATATGCGACTTTTCATTCATAAATTTGCTCATAAAATTTCGCAGTTGTAAACACGGGCTCAATTTGTGACTTCACGGAAAGACATTTATCATCTTGACCATGAAGTTGGCGCAGATGAACTTGGTGCGCTCACAATTTAAAAAGTACACTCCGGAGTACAAAATGTACATGGAAATTATTTATTGAATTGGAGTAGGTATGGTTTGGTTCATGAAAGATGACTATTCAAGGTCATTTATTGACCGTATGGTATAATAGTACTTGCAGATAACTTCACTGCATTTCGTATACATAGACGTGCAAAATGAAATATTTATAGATACATTTGAACTGAAAACAATAACAATAGTGTAATTTATTTGAAAATTATGTTTCTTTTTAAATAATGCCTTTCTCAAAAATTTATGTTCTTCACCTATGTTTTTTCATAACACAAGAACGGACGACTTGACACAAACCATGGAATAATAATTTGATTTAAATGTCAACGTCACTGGGTAAATATTAGCCAGAGGGCAGTGTAGTAGATCATTAGATATCTGAAACTCTACGACATACGTTATTATTATTTGTAATGTGTTAGAAAGTAATGTCACCATTTACGTATATCTGTCACACAACATAAACTACATAGAAATACGTCAAATAATCTTTCTCTTTCTAACATGAAATGTTGCTAAGCTACTGCTGTATAAAGTGCTGTGTATTCTTTCCTCGAACAAGTGACCTTGAATAGTCATCTTTCGTGAACCAAAGTATAGAGTTATTGTTAGTATTTTTTTAAAAAATTATACTGCGGACTGTACTTTTTAAATTGTGAGCGCGCGAAGTTCACCTACGCCAACTTCATGGCCAAGATTTGAACAATATGGAACTGAACGAAACAAGAAATGAACAGGACGACGTATAAACATTATGACGTTTCATACCTAGCCTACATGATAATAAGCAATTTAATAAAATAATGAATAAAAAACTAAATAATTATATTCATACAAGCTACAAGTATGCGTGGCATGATATATTCAAACCAGTATTATTTGATTTATTTTCGTTATTCTTTGCATACATGTACTTCCTTTTTAAAATTTTAATAGTTCTTACCATTTAGTTTTAAGGCCTAGTTTATATATAAATGTCAAATGTTCTAATTTGTTACTATGATAGAGAATTATTATATTTTGCAATGAGTGACTAAGCTAATAATGCAACCAGCATTACATAACTGAAATGCGAAAAACAAAATAATGTATCCGAGTTTGATCAAATGTTTCTTATTTTATTATTTACAAAAACTTGGCCGGAAATGGTTTTAGTATAATACTTATATACTTTTTAATTAAATTAGTTATTAGCGAAAAAATAATGTTCTCTAATGAGAATAAATTTAATTAGAAATAGAAAGTACTAATGGTTTCCAAATTTTATTCCATATTTAAAATGAGTTATTTTTCAGTTAATTAATTATAGAGGACAAAGAGAATAAATCGGATGAATTTTAATGACGGACCGTGAGAACATTTTAATTAATTTCAATAAATTAACAGGATTTCAAATTTTAATTTTATCTGTGGAAATCATTTTAACGAAAGCAAATTATTTGTAACATGTAATTATTTCATTTTGTCATTTTTTTTTCGAAATATATGTATGTATTTGTAAAACACACGTATGTCATCAAAACAAATATGTGTGTAGTTTATTTAAATAGATAAATGCTATGATGTAAATAATTATTATAGATATTTATCAACCATATAATTCATATATTTGCATATATGTAACAATATAAATTGTTTTGTAACGTAGTAAAGTTTAATAATGATAAATACATTTTTTAAATCACATCATAGTCATTAAAGCTATTGTTCTAAAAATATTAACGAAAAATTGGATGATTCAAAAGACATGAAGATGTGCAAATCAAAATTCCAATTTATTTCTTACCTACAAGTTATTTGTTAAAATAAGAATCAGTAGATTTGAATTTTGTATTTATCAAGTGACCTATGTATTTTTAGGAAAACCAAATGCATCTTTAAAATTGTCTACTAATGGGCTAATTTTGTTCCCAATTTTTTCGACTCTGTATGTCAATATAACCGAGTTCCCAATAGTGAGTTGAGGAACATAAAACGAGCATCATGTATAGTATACTCGTACAAGATGATTGAAAGAATTCAGGTTTTGCCGAAAGCGATAATTATCTTCAATTTTTTAAATGGAAATCTACGTATTATTCTTTTAAATTGGCTTTACAATGATGCATTTTTATTAAAAATAACCTTTTTTAGGTATTAATTTTTTAAAATGATTATCAGTATGCCATGATATTTATGCAATTGTTTAAGGAAACGTTTTTACATTTATTTGATGATTTGATTATTTTAAACTGTCGAAGAATAAAGCAAAATAGATTTAAATTTAATTTATTATTACACTTTATTTAATCTTAAAAAGTGTGAATTTTTCGAATAATCAAATGATACATCAGGTAAATGTCAAAATATTTTCCTAAACAATGAAGGTACAAATGCCAGTGCAAATCTATATTTCATTATTTCTTATCCCATGATAATCGATCGTATAAACCTCGGATAACTGTATTCCTGGTTCTTATGGTTACTACGCAAATACAAACGATGGGTTGTTATTTATACGTTTGATAGTTGTCAATAACGTATTTCATAATCACTGTCAGAATCAAAAATATGATTTATATCATCTAACAGGGAAAAATGCAAATTAGAAGACAAATAATGAGAATATTGAACAAAAATAGTCTAACAAGAAGATAATTTTATTGTGATTAATGACCATTTGCACCGCTTACACTTAAATTTTAAGCTAGGCATAAACAAAAAATGCAATTTTGACAGCAATATTCAATTTTTCGTTTGACATTTTGTTTCGATACGACATTGTCAATTTAAGGAACACTTAAAATTTAAGTGTCAGCTTGCACAGCATTAAAGTTATTCCTGGTGTAACTATCTAATAGATTAAAATGCATTGTAAAAGAAACTCTTATTTATCGGAGGTATAGATGCTAGGGTAAAGTTGTACCTACCTCCGATAGCTATACTATTTAACCATCAATTGTAAAAGTGGGTTTTAGTGGGCTAATACTCAAAAATGCAGATCTCTCTCCACACAATTTAGTAAAGGACAACAATTTTTTAGAAAGAGCGAGGTGCTACACCTTGGCCAAGCCGATCAAATGCTCTTCTCTTCAGCACTTCTTCATTCTCCCCGCGTTGTTCCCAACATTTGTTGTTGTCAGCAACGTGTTTAGTTTGCTTATATTACTGGGAACACACGTATTGTCCTAATGTTCATACATTGCACCGTTCATTTCTTGTTTCATTTAGTTTCCTAACGTTCAAATCTTGACCATTAAGTTGGCGCAGATGAACTTCGCGCGCTCAAAATTTAAAAAGTACACTCCGGAGTACAAAGTGTACATGAAAGTTATTTATTGAATCGGAATAGGGAGTTATTGTTAGTATTTTTTAAAATTTGTACTGCGGCGTGTACTTCTTAAATTGTGAGCGCGCGAAGTTCATTTGCACTAACTTCATGGTCAAGATTTGCACGTTAGGAAACTGAACGAAACAAGAAATGAACAAGGCGATGTATAAACATTATGACGCTACATACATAGCTATATTATTTTGTGTAGTGCCTGTTATTAATTATCTCTTGTCTTGCTTATGTTACTTTTCAAAAAAAACAGTTGTTGTGATCACGTGGAATCAAGTGATAAACGTCAACAGTAAAGCTAAATCATGCTCACCCTACCGTGTTCCACCATATCAATTCAGTATTGTAGAGAATAGGGCATTGTTTTGAATTCTCTGATTGACTGAAATTGGAGTCAAGTTTATGCAATGTAATTACAGACTAGTGTCAGTATACATGTCATGTGATATCTCGTGTCATTTTTATGTGCAATGTCAAGTATCATCTTTATTCGATTTGGAAAGCAGGTGAATAATACTTTATATTTTACACTTACTTACTGGAATATAGGAAGTTGCAATGGCATTATGCTACATTTTAAATATAATAAAATGTCAAATGACAGTAGTTGAATACTGCCATTTTTTAATTTTGTCGGTTTAAAACTGGCACCGATGTGAACGCCATCTACTGACATTATTAAATACTTTTTATCTACGATAGTGCGTAAAATTGATGTTTAGATATTATTTTAAGTTTGTAAAACGGTTGTTTAGTATTAAGTCACGGGTTGCCGAGCATCGAATGATTCAATTTTTTAAACACGCTAAATTGTAAAACCAGGGTGAATATTTTATTATCATGGCAAACTTCTCATTTAATTTTGTGATCCTGATTCATAAATAAAAGCATTTTTTTTATAGTTATTGGGTTTTTTCATTATATCGTAGATAAAATATTGCACGATACATATACGTAAATCATCTTTAGTTACTCAGGAGCGTAGCGAGTGTTATAGTTCTGACCCATTCGTGACTAAAGACTAGCTTTACGTACTTGTATCGTAAATAACTATTACTCACTAGATGGCTACCGATTTTTTTTATTAACCCATTAGATGCCAACCAAAAAATATTAATTGTATAAGTTCCCATTAGGTTAGTATTTAGCATTACTATAAAGCTAATTTAAAATAATTTCAAAAAATATAAAAATAAATATCATTCCATTTAAAAAATCAACGATGGCATTGTTTCCGGGTACATTAGAATTTATTTTCCTAATTTTGTAATTTAAAGTATAGGTCTAAAATGTCTCTATTTTTTCAATCACCATGTATGTTTAATAGTATCAAGTACCTATATGATTTTCGGGATTTGAACTCGTTTTGAGTCATGTCCGTATGGTGACTTTTATGTCAAATACACAACTATTTTCTTTTTACTTTTGCCACAGGGCCAGGCACAAGCTCTTGTTACAGCCTCTAGCCTGTTGGTACAGTTAATTCTATCCAAACTAGGAAAGGTAATAGAAGTCGAGAAAAATTCCCGACTTGACCCTAATTCGAACTCACGTCCACGTCTTCTGTATCCAGAGGCTAGTAGCACCATTGAATAAATAATAAGCTACTAGTAGTAGTAGATTATTTATTAAATGTTAGCACTATACCACCGCGCTATTCTGCCACATATATATTTAACAGTAAAATGATGCTTACCCAGAGATTTGGTAGAGAAATGAAAGACCGGACTGAGCTTATTCCATCCATGCACATTCTTCGCCTGCACTCTAGCCTCATATTGTGTATTCGGCTGCAGATTCCTAATCATATACCACATCTTCTGCCGAGTTACTCCAGGATACGGAGCTTGCCCTGGGAACAAGCTATTCACCGTGGGTCCGGGCAACACCACGCTATTCCATTCATTTCTGTAGTTCATTAGAGTCAGGCTGCTGTTGCCGCTGATCATGTTGAGCTCGTCGTGTTGGCGATGAGAGCGATGTTGAGTCGGTTGAGGCCGAAAGTAGAGCCGGAATTCCGATACGGCAGCGTGGGATGATACAGCCCAGGAGATGTTGTAGGAGTCCTTGCCAGGGGAGGTTGAGGGGGAGTCGAAGACGCCGATGCCTGCGGTGCCGGTGAGGGTGAGGTGGCCGCGGGCTTTTCCGTGGGTGTTGCTGGCCACGCAACTGAAACAAAGAAGGTTATTATTACCGAAATCTGTACACTGTCACGACATATATATTTTTTTAAATTTATGTTTTTATAGTCGTATTATAAATAAGTAATTTAGACTCGGTATTTTCATTTGTCATCTGTGGTTAATCTGTTTGTTGACTGGTGGTTGACTGTTATAGGGAAAATGTCGCATCGGAAAATTGACACAATGTTTAGTTTTTGTAACATACTATATCTTTAACAGTTAGTTTAAGGTAGTTATATCGTGAAATCATTTTACCCAGAATTAATTGAAATTTTAAGTACATCTCAATCTAAGTATAATCTACCTGCACTCCAAGTTTTAAAACAATTGACCACGCAGTACCTGAGATATTTGTAATTAAATTTGGCCTTTTTAACACGTGAAGAATAGGAAATGGAAAAATAAACACAACGTTTTAAATTATAACTTTTATATCCATACCGACATTTAATCGAAAAACTAGTATGTTATAGAAAACTAATTAACGGATGTTATGTAAAAATATGAAAATTATTTACCATCCAGATTTAATTTTATTGTCTTTAGAAAATTATAATCTGAAGATACGATAAATAGGTAGAATTATACTTGACAACCATGTACAAGCGTTCCAGTTGGAGTATCAGTTAAGTCAACAGCCGCTTGATATTAGCGAATAAGAGGTGATCTTTGGTTAAAGGAATTTCAGACGTACATTCGAAGGAAATATTTTTTAAATTGGTATTTTACGTGAACAGCATGAAAACTTTAAACAGTATAATACTACTTTTGTAATTTTAAGAAAGAAATATATTAATTTGTTTTACAGTTTCCATTTGTAGTTTAGAATTAGTATTATATCTCAAAATATCTTATTACTTTTATACCCGAATGTACCAATAAATGTCTAGGTGCGACGTTGCCACAGTTATTCTGGTCCAACATTCATACTGTAGTGTGAGTACATTGAAATACGACACTTGTGTATGTGTTAGTGCGAGTGGTACAGTTAAAAAAAAAAACTTCTCTACGGAAAAATAAAAGAAAATTAATGTTACAGTGTTTGATATTAGCTTTTAACTGTTTTGATGCAATCTGTGTATATAATATAATGTTAAAAAAATATAAGTTATTGCAAATATAAACTGCATTAGCTTAATTTTTATTTTGAACATAGAACAAGTTTTTGAATAGGTACAGTCGAGTGATAACTACCTTAACCAGAGATGAAAATGCCGGGCAATATGGGCGTATTTTGTTCAAAACTGTGTCTTTAAATCTGTAAAAAAAAACACTGACAAGACATATCTCCACTCTGTATCACCGAGTTGATCCCCAAGTCATCAATTTGTGATGCAAGAATTACTAAACTTTTATCTAGCATCTTTGTTGTACACACATGGCATAATGAGACTTTTATTCGTTGCCTCATTATCGTTGGTATTCCAAAGGGGGTATACGCTATCTCCGTCCAACCAACGGCAAAAAATGAAATAGAAACGATATTGTAACCGCGGTAACGAGTGTCATTTTCAAATATTTGAATTATTTTAATATTCATGTCATTCTGTATTTCATGTTCATGTGGTGATTAAAGTGATTTTGGTCATTGGCGTGATAGTTTGTTCTTCATTGAGTGTTTAGTTATTCGTATTATATTGTTAATTTTACTATTACGGCGTTTATAAGCTTGGCGACAATTATTGCAACATATTAGACAATAAAAAGAGGTACATTTCATCCATTATGTTTATGTACCTATATCATATGAATTCAATTGGTTTATTATTGCTGAACAACTACTTATTTATACTTCGAATTTTGAATAATACTGTCAGTTTTGATTTGTATGAATATTTCGGAAATCACACCATTTCACCGGACAACAAGACGTCATCAATTCCTCTCTTCTGGCCATTTGAACCATATGCTTACGATTGATAACTAGGGATAACGTCGTGGAAACGAACTTTATATTTGTTGATTAATATAAAATTATACATTAGAGTAGCACCTTTCGTTGCAATTTTGTTAAAATGAATATTTAACTCATTGCTAAATTTAACAATATGCTAAATTTTGACATATATTAAATTGTGAATATTTATAAAAATGATTAATGCATATAAATCAAGTACATTGAGGGTTGATTTTATAAAGAAATTTAATCTTCACTTAAAATTTACTTCCATAATAAATTTAATGAAATGAAAAAAAAAATCAATGCGTTTTTTTTGGCAGCAATGATTTAAATGTCATAAGAACAGAGAAACTGATTCAAATTTGTTCATTAAATTTACTTGCCAACTAAATTTAAGTGAAGATTAAATTTCTTTATAAAACCGGACCTGTGTGGGATGAATACTTTATAGCCGTATATAACGTGTGTGTTAAGACAATTAAAAACTTATATAAATAAAAATGACATTATTATAATGGAACAGTCGGGCTACCGGGAAAAACATTCGTGTGAAAGTGCACTTAATCAAGTAATTAATGATTGGAAGTTAGACATTGAAATTGATAAATCTATTATAGCAATATTTTTAGATTTACGCAGGGCATTTGAAACCATTGATAGAAAAATTTTGTTGAAAAAATTAGAGTATTATGGACTTGATCAAATTAGTATTAAGTGGTTCAATAGTTATTTAAGTGAAAGGAAACAGAGGACTAAATTAATAATGTGTTATCTAGTAAAATTAATGTAGATATTGGACTGCCACAAGGAACAGTTTTAGGAGCTTTTCTCTTCATTTTGTACATAAACGACATTAGTAAAGTTATAAAATATTCCAAAATTAAATTATTTGCAGATGATACCTTATTATATCTACCGGTAAAATCTATTCAAGAAGAAATAAATAAAGCCCAAAACGATATAGATAGTATTCACGAATGGTTAAATGTAAATAAATTAATATTAAACGTAACCAAAACAAAATATATGATTATAAATAATAGTTTTAAAAGTGATACAATATTAATAAAATTATCAAATAATATAGTAGAAAGAGTTAATAACATTAAATATTTAGGAATTGTAATAGATGATAAATTAAAATTCTATGAACATGTGGATTATATTTGTAAAAAAATTGCTAAGAAAGTTCAATTTCTTCAAAGAATTAGAAATAAACTAAATTATTTACAGGCAGTCAATATTTATAAAACCATCATAGCTCCACATATAGATTTTTGCGCCACAATATTATTTCTTTGTAATAAAAGTCAACTACAGAGATTGCAGCGGCTACAAAAAAGAGCTATGCGTTGTATTTTGAGAGTAAATAAATATTCTAGTATAAATAACATGCTAAATGCACTACATTGGTGAAATGTTAAGCAAAGAATTTATTATTTGACATTAGTATTTATTTACAAGATCACCAATAATTTACTACCGAATTATTTAAATCAAAGTTGTACATTTAAGAATGAAATGATGAAATACAATTTAAGAAACAAGTATGATTTTAACATAAAATTCGCATCAAAAACTTGTACACAGAACTCATTATATTACAATGGCTTTAGAATTTATAACTCATTAGATGAAAATATTAAACGTGCACATAATATATCAATATTTAAAAAGAAATGTATTATACATGTGAAAAATTATATATAGATTGTTTTAGATAAGTAATTCTTTGATGATGTAATAACTATTATGTTAAATAAATAACTATTATTATTATTATTATTATTATTATTATTATTATTATTATTATTATTATTATTATTATTATTATTATTATTATTATTATTATTATTATTATTATTATTATTATTATTATTATTATTATTATTATTATTATTATTATTATTATTATTATTATTATTATTATTATTTGATCAAATGCCATGGCTTTTGCTATTGATACGAAATTGAATAAATTTAATAATTATTTTATGGGACTAAAATATGAATTAATTTACACGTATTTGGCGTTATTTCATCTTTCTATTGATACCACAACCATTGTTGTGAGTTGAAACGGGGAGCAACAATATGCGAACAGTGGCGCACCCAAGAATTAGGATAGGAAGGTGGGGGGATGCACTATAAAAAAGATAAATCTAAAATTATAAGTAAGTGAAATAAATTGTGTTTAACCTTTTACTTTATTATAAACTCTGTTCAATGGTATAATTATAATTTTTTTAAAAAACGATTGAAATAGTTGACAATTTCCATTAAAAAGGATATTTTTGGTAGAATAGTTAGGTTGGTGACAGTGATTTTTTTGTCCTAGATATTTTGTCTATTTAATGCAGTCACACTAATTTCAATAAAAAAAATATCACCAAAAATCGTTTAAGAATGAAGTCCGAAACAGAAAAACATTTTAATATAATATACATATATCTTTTTTTTTATTTCGTCGCCTACCCAGTTGTTTGATCTACGAGCCGCCACTTCAAGGAGGGTGCAAGTGCACCCTTGTACCCTCACGGGTGTGCCACTGTCTGCGAAAAAAAAATCAGTCGTAACGGGCTATGTTCGGCTTTGAAATATTTGTCCTGTATGCATACTAAACACATATGTAATTTAAAATGTTCTTATACTCAAGTTAATCAATTTAAATACTCTACTGGCATTTGTAAATTTGACATATGTTAAAATTTAGGTACTTTGTTAAATTTAACAATGGGATACATTTAAACAAGCTTTTATGAAACCGGGCATTGTAGTTTTGAAAAGAATACGGTCATTAGTAGTGTATGTATGATAACTTTTATACATATTTTTACTGCAAAACACTAAAAATAAAAAAAAAATTCGGCATATAAAGAGAGAATCGTAATACATTACTTGTTGCTGTCCAAAATTTGACAAAAGCTTCAACCTCAACGTAAATAAAAATACAAAAATCTGATGTGGCCAGCACATAACCTCTCGCCGTATATTTTACCTGGCTGTATGCATAAAGCAAAGATTATTTTTATAAATACAAATAATATATTCATATAAATCTATGACGTATAAACTTCTTTATTATTCAATAATAGCATGTCTCAACATGAAGATATTTTACCATAAATTATGTTACAATGAATTACAAAGTAGAGTTTACCATATATAAATATTAGGCTGGTAACAGCAATTTTCAATTCGAACAACTTTGTTTACTTTCTCTTCATATTCTTCTAGTAAAAACATTAATTTTGGGCGGTCTAAAATGTATATATCTGGATTGTGCATCTATTCTTATATATCTTCTTTTACATTTTATTTTTTCATACTTGTTATATCTAAATAACCTTAATTCCCTTTAATAAAGTGACGGATAGATTGCACTCCGATTTTGTCAATATTTACAACTTACTTGAGAAGAATTTGATAGCTTTTTCGCAATTCAAAGTTACTCTAGTCTACAGTACTGGTGTACATTGTCCCATAATGTTTGAAACAAATTTAAGTCCTTCAACCTAGACTTATCATCTCCATAATAGTCACAGATCAAGAACTAAGGGATTCTCCAAGTACATTTTTAATTCATTACTCATTATTTCTGACACTGACATTTCTCTGTCAGTTACAAATAATTTAAATTATCAACTATTTTTCATGGCATTCTTTCGGCTGTCAAATTTATTACAACAGATTATTTTATATATTATACTTCTTTTATCTCTAGATCTATGGAATATATAATAAAATATTTAAATGTATCAGATAGAGAATTTAATTTTCTTTAATATTACCACGAAAAATTTTCAAAAAATAATATTTAGAAGATTTTTTTTCAAGAATCTTCTACTTCCGGTTGTCCAATTATTACCAAAACCTTTTCAGATCTTCCCATGAATGTCCGATTGGGAAATACGTTGTTAAACAAATTTTAAGTCTTATAGTTTTTGAGTAACCGTCCTTCCAACATCCCACACACATACACACATACACACACACACACACACACACACATCCACACACACACACACAGACATCATCGTAAAAATGTTAAAATCGGATTGTAGGGACCTTAAAACGTGCTTATTCAATAAAATCTGGATATGCGATTTTTAGCATGAATGCAATACCTCTCTTAGCGAGAGGTAAAAATATGGGAATTTTTATTTTGTTTTAATTTATTTACATTCATTATTCAAAAGCAATATATAATTTATAAAATGTCGTAAACTTGAACGAGCCTATTACAAATATTTAAATTTCTGAAACGTTCATATACTACCGTCAAAAATTGGGTAGCCGAATTTAACCGTGGCCATACCAGCTACAGGCGTGTGGAATCGGAGCCGAAATCAGGAGACGGAATCATGAAGTCGGACAATTTTTAATGGACTCGAAGTCGGCATTAAAACTCCCGACTCCGACTCAAATTTTACAAAATATAAAATGTTCTCTTTACTACTAAATAAATTATTGTATGTGCTACATTTACAGTGTAGGCATATTGCTAGTTGTTATTGCTACACATGGCACACGACACGATCTTGTATGCACTTACATTTTATAAATGTAATTTCAGATTCTGTGAAATTCAGAATTGAACATGTTTGAACTTGATAATTGTTTAGGTAGGTACTTTGTTTTATTCATCATAAACAATTGAATTAAATAACCATTAAATGTAGGATGTAAGGTAAACATTTAGAATTAGTGTACGAGTAATTAGAGTCGGAGTCAGGAGTCGGAGTAGAGTCCACACCACTACCAGCTAACTAGGCAGGTGATTCGTATAGTGGATGTTCAAAAGTACAACGATTTCAAAAATAAAAGTAATATCAATCCAAAAGCAGTATGTACTCGAACATGTTTTTAACATGAAATTAATTAATTGTTACAATTTCTCTGTTCTCGTATAATCTTTAATTACTAGCAGTATAAACCATTATAACGAAGGTTTTTTTTAAGCATTATTAATATTTAGTAATACCCAGCACTGACTAATTAAATATTTTGACAAATCCGATTAGAGAAATCCATGTAAAGTAGATACAGATAATACCTATTAAATGCCCTATATAATCTGTCATTTCTGGTCGTTGCGCAGAATTGGTATTAAGCTTAAGCATATAAATGTTGTACACATTTAATATTTTAGTGTTGCATGTATTATGCACGAAATACCGTGAATTGGGTCTCATTAGTAATAGCGGTAATTAATATGAGAGAAGCTCTATGTAGTTATTTTTTACAGCAATATACAGTTGTACATTATAGAACATATATAACAAAACTGTAGTCTTATAATATATTTTCTAATGGCGCGTTGTTTAACATTTTACATTATATGAATTACAATAATATTCTCATATTTTTATTGTTCATACATTTCCAGAGAAATAATTAAAAAAAGGTAAAGGATATCATTTAGACAAAGAAGAATTTTGCCTAATGAAGGAACGCCTGTTCATTTATTGGCCGGTTAGAATTGTTATTATACTAACATACGAGAGTGGATTGACAAATTCGCGGCCTACCACAAAGAATAAGGCAGCACTAGAAGACCAGTTATTTTTTGTGACGTTATGCGGAGTTTTAGATTAATCCAATAATTTGTAACACCTTCCAAAAAGATCAAAATATTTCAATTAAGACACAATTAGAGGAATACCAAAAATGTTCACAGATCACAAAAAACAAATTATCCGCCTAGTGCTGCCCTCTCTGTATTAGGTTGCGAACTTTTCAATACACCCTCGTAGTTAAAAAGTTATATTACCTTTTCTTAAAATATGGGACAAAATATATATTTTTATCTACAACTATTGAAATACAAATACGTTATATAGCCAACTTCAAATACATTATACTAGTCATACAATATAATTGTCGTCAAATAAGTATGAACTAGAAATTTCTACATTCTGGCCAATTCAGTGGTCATATTGAAAATGCTAAGTTAGGAAGAGGCGGCAACACTGCAGACTATATGGAGAGGGACGGGGTGCGGAGAAGAGAAAAACTTGAGCATCAGTCCGGACTTATTAAACGGCGACGACTATAGTGGAATATGAAATATTCATATTCCACGGGACGACTTTTTGTATTGTGTTCCATTATAGATACTTTTATAAACTTCTGTAAGTAAATATTAATTGATAAATTTAAAATACATACTCTTAATTTACCTTATTAATAAAGAAATCAGTTACTTATGTCAACATGTAACATCAACATCTGACATATTGCAGTTTCCGGTGAAACGTCAACGTCTGTGACATAACCATACAAAGTATATTTATTGTATATTTATAATCTGTAAAATTGATAGTTGTAGAAAAAGTATAGTATTTGACTCGCATATAATGGCTACATTACATGCTCATTAAATAATATACTATTTCACAATGGAATAGTATAGTTTGATTATCCTATTGGAAAGATTTTTTTATCAGATTATCAAAATATTTGCAATTTAAAAAAACAATTATTTATTAATTATTTTCTTCTATTTGTCTAGCAAAGTAAACTATGTAAATAATTTATTTATAAAATAATGGTTATCAATTTGAATATTTACTTTAAATTTTGTGTTTAAGTAGAAATAATAATATCTTTTTATGGTGAAATAAATGATTTATTTAAAGAGTAAGAGTAACAATTGTTTCTAAGGCTTACTTAAACAAATTGAAGAAAATAATTTATGAATAATCATAGTATATTTATTTAGCAAAAGCCTACCTATAGTTTCCAAAGTCAGCACCAGATACATTGCGAATTACTAAAGTGTATCGGTTTCCACGATTTTGAGCAGTATGCTGTTCAGTAGTTCCCAGTTGGGCAGTATCTTTATACCACAGGACCTATGAACAAAAATAGACATACATATAACATTATTCATTTCTCTACTACAATAAGTTAAAATAAGGATATTTTCCTACTTTATTTGAAATCAAGACAATGAATGAAAAGAAAAAAAAATACCATTTAAATTATGAGCCACTAATTTTAAATTTACATGTTTACTAAATTCATAAGTAAAAATGGAGTAGGGATGCATCAATAATGTAAAATCGTTTGTTAGACGGCAAATGCTGTGAATGTCTCGTTTTCGATGTCTTTTTATGGGTATTATGGGTAATAGTAACGATAGAGCAAAACCGTTTGCCCAGTCAATTTTTTAGAGGAATATAATAGTCCCCATAGGAATTTTCTACCGACTTTTGACTTTCGTCTATTTTGAAAATATCCCTTATCTCTCTAGTGTGCAAAATAGATGTCGTTGTGGTCAGTGGTGCATTTAGGGGAGGGGGAGGCTTAGGGGACTTGAGCCCTGGACAGATAATTTTCTATATTAAAATATTTGAAAAATTACTGATGTGTAGGAGTTTTAGATATCTTCCAAAAAAGTACAAAATTAAATATCGTTTTGTAATTAGAAAGAAATGGAAGCCAAAAAGTTTTTTTTTTGTTTTATTGTAATAATAATGTAGTGCGTACGTGACGTGGTGCGTACTATAGTCAATTCATGAGATAATTTGGTACTAATTCACGAACAGAGACAAATTGTTCTATTGGTCGGACGAGACGAACTAATAGAATAACTTGCTCTGTTCGCGAATTAGTTCCAAATTCCCTCGCTTCCGCGAATTTAAATTCTTTGCTCCTATGTTCACTGTGATTTATTTTATTAGTAAAGATTGATAAAACTGTCATCTTTGATTTGGTTTTATTATGTACACTAATATTCTACAGTTAAGCGTCCTTATTTTAAATTCAGACTTCTTTGAAAGTATTATTTACATGTGAAATAGGAGATGAACAATACTTATATAAGTAATTGGTACATGGTAGTCCCCCCTTATCAGAAATTCTGGATCCGCCACTGGTTGTGGTTACGTAAATATTGAAATCTCAAAATATGGAACCAAATTTTTTTATATGGGGCCATATAGTTTTTATTTGTTTATTCTTTAGATAATCTAATTCTGCATAAAAAGATATAATGGTCCATATTCTGAGCGCACTTTTATAATAAAAGTGCTTTTATGGAGCACACTCCTCATAAGAATATAATGTGAAAGCGCGCTCCATAAAAGCCCTTTTATTATAAAAGTGCGCTCGGAATACGGGCCAACTTATATGATTCTTTATTTCTTTGAGAAAAGTGCATATAAAGTTTTACATAAATTTAATTTTAATATGATTGTTATATGAGTGCCAAGAATAAAATAAATGAATACAATATTTCTTAATCTTTACCAGGTACTTTTTTACTTCCTTGTACGTAAGTAAAGGAAGTATTGTAATCGCGAAAAAAATCGGTTTTCAGATTTCAGCAGAAATATCCATTTTGATCATCCCTGAATCCATTTTGACTAATTTCGTCGTGACGTCTGTACGTACGTACGTATCTCGCATAACTCAAAAACGGTAAGCCGTAGAAAGTTGGAATTTTGTATTTAGGACTCCTATAACATCTAGTTGTGCACCTCCCTTTCTGGTTATTACACAATTTCCAGAAGTGGCACTTTACATGAAGCCTATAATAGATTTTAATGAAAAACTATTTTAAAATATAATCCAAAACTTTTAAAATTTGGTATACAAGACTTTTATGTCAATCGAAATAACATAATAGATTTTGGTTAAAATAGGCTAACCGGAAGTGGTACATTACTTGAAGTTGTTAACAGTTTTTCTTGAATAAAATGATTTTATTTTGATTTTAGAAATAAATGCTTCAAATAAAAGTTTTAGAGAATTAATTTCTGCATCTAGCACATCAAGTATTATTAAATTAGCCCTTTGTACAAGCAAGATATGTAAATTTAAAAATTATTTTTTTGTAATAAAGCTTGCTATGGATTAGGACAAAAAAAATTAAAAAAAATGTTCATGTCAAATTACGTTAAATACGTGTAATTTTATGATTCGTACAGTAAAAAATATATTTTTATTGTGAAATTAGTCATATTCATTGTTGTAATCAAATATTTCTTTGTTGTAATCAAAACTCTCTTTAAAAACTCCCATTATGGTCGCTATATATCTTATTGTTTTGAAGTTAAAATTAATATTTTGTAATTTATTAATTAAAAAAATATGTATAGTTTAATAACCGTACAAGGAAGTCGTGTGGTGTCCACATCAGATTTTTTGATTAACAAATAACTAAGACTAGAACCACTTTACAACGGAGATATTCTAATGCAACCAGTATTGCATACATGCCAGGAGAGTTACAGGTCAATGACTCAGAGTTTCACAGAATAATTGATATATTGTCAATCGGTAGATACTATAGGTATTGGCGTACATTCCTAATCAAATATTCATTTAACACACATTCATACCCTACACAAACTCTCTTATTCCTTGCATTCTAACTTTTTCTCTTTTAATACTTTTTTGCCTTCCTTATCACACTATTTAATTTAATTTCTTTGGTTGAATTTTTCCATCAGTATGATTTAATTACACATGAAGCCGGTAGCATGGCATGTCTGTGTGTGTAATCGCGTTCAGTTCACTCCAAAGTTGTCATACGAGCGTTGGGTTAATGCGCGTTTGTCGTGAATCGCTGGGCCTGAAATCACTTAGCGCTGGTCAAGAATAAACGCCAGTACAGTAGATCATGATGCGGATAACGCTGGCGTAATTGAAAACTAATACGCGACTTTTGTAGCGTGCGCGTGCGAATTATGTTATGTTGCGTGAGCGTGATACGATACGTACTTCTTGTTCGTGTTACAATACTTGTACGAGTACTTGTCGTGTGTTGCTTGGCAGGGACGGAATTAACAATTTTAAAACGGATCTTTAACTTTATATAGAAAAATAATTGTCATATGAAACATCTTGAAAAACAGAAAAAAAACAATGGAAGAAATTTGGAGTGTACTTAGGGCAGGAATGAAAATTTAAAAACAATATAACAATAAGATTCATGATAATTCTACATGGTTAAAAATCTGATGTGTATTATGTACAAATTCCATACATAAATTTTCTTGCAAAAGATCCTATATTTCCAGTAAAATTATTTCATAAACAAACCATGCAAATTGCACTTGACATTGACATCTTCTTCTTCTTTAGCTTTTCTCATTTATTAGGGGTCGCTATTTTTTATTTTCTTCTTCCACTCATTTCTGTTTTGCATGTCGTCCTCATTCAGTTCCTTTTCTCTCTCAAGTCTTCCGCAATACAGTCCTTTCATCTTATATTTGGTCTTCCTCTGTTTCTTCAACCTTCTATTACTAAGCTATTCATTCTTCTTCCAATATATTCTTCATCTTTCCTCATGATATGTTCAAACCAATGTAATCGTCTCTCTTGCAACTTTCTAGAAACTTTATTACTCGAGCCATTTCCCTTACTTTTCGTGTTTTCCCCAACATCTATCTCTATATCCTCATTTCTGCCACATTCATTTTCGTGTCATTGGCCCTGACATCTGTCAATTAGAATTATCTGAATATATTAGCAGTTTCCATAGTTAGCATAGCTAGCCGATTTATGAAATGTAATATCTTTATAATTCTTTAACTATATCTATTGAATATGAAGTATAAAATGTAATCAAATCATATAGAGGATAATATATTTTATAAAATTTATAATCATTAAATGTTAATAAATGATATTTAACTGCTTCTTTTTTAAGAATAACTGTTAAAAGTTGCAAATGAGGTACTTCCGGTAGACCAATTATAACTAAAATCTAATCACATCTTCGTGTGCATCTATACTCGAGGAATACGAAAAAATTATAAGATGACTTTTGGAATAGACCTCCTCATAAGTATGTGGAATGAAGTTTGGTTGTTGTTCTGAAGAAAAGTGTTTCTATGAAGAAAAACGACGCCAAATAAAAAAGGGGTTTAGTAACAAGGTACTTTACTGTTACTTTCCATTGAGTACACAAAAAAATATTATGAACATGAAATTATTCGAACATCAATAAAAAAGAAAAACACAACGAACCATAGTTTACATCATTTAAATTTTTCGACTACAGTAGCTACTTAGAAATATAATAAAGTACAATATGTAGGTAATCTCAATAAACCACGTTTATAAAGCGGTAATATCTCGCTCTCCTCGTTATGGTTGACATTTAATTCTGTTTGATCTATAGTTGAGGTCTAATTCTGCCGTTATATATACTGTTGGGTACCAAGTCCATGTATATTTAATAATTTGTGTGTATTGAGGTTAATTGTGAAACCAACTTTTGACACGTTGACGTATACATGACTGTGCTAAATATTTTAATAGGGAAATGAGACGATACGCAATGATAC
The DNA here is from genome assembly GCA_951394225.1 of Harpalus rufipes. Taxonomy (NCBI): domain Eukaryota; kingdom Metazoa; phylum Arthropoda; class Insecta; order Coleoptera; family Carabidae; genus Harpalus; species Harpalus rufipes. The sequence goes on from OX596275.1 coordinate 13,022,583, forward strand.
AGATTCATTTTTAAATAGGGGAGACGAGTTTAGAAAACAAAATATAAGGAAATGTTTATATTTGGAGAAATGTTGACGGTTTTAAAAATATCTTTATATTTTAATTTTAATGACAAATATTTGCTTAGTTAAAAAAGTAACAGGAAATTAAAAATTTACGATGAATAATTTAGTTACAGATAAAAATGACATGCCGTTTTTCCATAAAATGATATTCCTTTTCAATATACTTATTGTACAATTATATCATATTCTTTACTCTATCAATAAAAAAATCTGATATGACCAACACAATACCTCCCGCCATTTACCTATGGGGTCTCGTTGCCGCGTGCCTGATGTCTGGTCGCGAATCTAGGGAATCCGATTCGATCCCGGTAATGCAAATAATTTGAATTTTAAATGGCATAAAATTAACCCGTATGGTAAACGCCCGCACAATACAAATATGTCATTATCATTACCGAAATGTGTGTACAAATCAGATTAGCACATCCAGCAATATATTTATTTATTTCTTTATTTAAATACATACCTATATATTTACCAATGCTAGAAATTATGTATATTAAGTTCCTTTCCATAAAACTATTGTTCTATTTACAATTTTCCTATTAAAATGTTACTATTATTAATTTGAAATGATTATTTTTTTGACAGTGACATTCATCTGTCAGTTACATACATTTGAGCTGAACTATGTAACCATGGAGATGTGTTTAAAGCATAAGCTCCGAGATATAATTTTTTTTATTACTTTATAAATTTAGTCTTTGAATTTAGCTTAGGCAGTGAAACTGCATTTTTGCGCTGTTGAACAGTTGAATACATAATTTTTAAGAATTAATATTAATTTTATGATTTTCATTATTTTAAATAATGTTATTTCCATCATCGTTGTCATCAGGATTGCTATGTAAAAACAAATCTGAATGATTTTATTCACAGTTACTAGATAATAAAATCATACTTTCACTGTTGACCATTGCTTTTACCGTATAAATTTAACAATTGTTGAATTTATGTTGTCCAAAATAAATGAACATATGTAACTGGAAAGCAGGGAATCGAATCCGAACCCGAACTGAACCAAAACCGGAACCAAACCGTAACATTTTAGCGAACCCAAACCCAGGGCCGGATTAAGTCATCTGGGCGCCCTAGGCTGATAACAATTTGATACCTACGCTATATGTACTTGTCTTGGCAATTTTATGTATTTGTGAAAACACGAAACATAATATTAATTAAATGATTTTTCTACGTTTGATGTTTGATTTTTTTTTTAATAATGTCTTCAAAATTGTATTTCTTATACCTTCTGATTGCTGATTCTATATAATAAGGAGAAATCAGTAGTTTTGTCATTGGTTAAAGAACTTCGTAAATAAAATTTTATTCGTCTGAATATGGAAGAAAATCATTCTCGCTGGCAGTTTGTAACAGGAAGGCATAAATATATTCTAAAAATAATATTCATATTTGCAAAAGTACAAATCAAATTTTTGCTACTGATTATATGTAAACGTATTAGAATTTGTCATAAGAAATTCTAAGATTTTGATTATTATATTTGTGATGAAGTAAGCAGTGCTCAGTGGCTGCCATAGATGATTCGGTTTCAATTGTGCCCATTTTGATATTGTTTTGTTATTATTTTATTTACGCTACATAAAACAATTAAGGAAACATATTTACTTTATTTGCATATAGGTGACGGATATAAATATGCATAATCGTAAAATGAGTAATAAAAAATAGATCTGATTCGGCGCCTATTTCTTTCATGGCGCCCTAGGCTTTAGCCTAGTCAGCCTATTGGATAATATGGCCCTGCCCAAACCCAGAACCGAACCTCAGATTTATTTTTAAATTGAACCAGAGTCGGAACCGAACCTGGCATTAAAATTGTGGTTCAGGGTTTCACTCTGGTTCAGGTTCATTTTCAGTTCGAAACGAGCGTAATCGTAATACAGTCGATAAATGATGCGTTGCTGTTTGTGTTCACTTTTCATGAAAATTGTATTCGTTTTTTGTCTTGCGTAAATTACGGCTCCCATTTTAAATTATTTCTATATGAAGATTCTTATTCAAAAAACATTAATTCAATTTTCATTAGGTCGAACCGAACCACAAATTTTATTAATATTTGAAGGGATTACATGAAACACACGAAATTTTTTACAATAGCTTTCTTCAAATCATGACTTATGCATTTCTCGACTACGCAAATCTAGTCCTGCTCAAATCTTGACCGTTCGACAAGGCCAATGACAGGTACACTCTGGAGTACAAATTGTAGGATAGGTTGTGTTATTGGTAGTATTTTTTATTTACAATTTGTACTTGCTAGTGACCTAGTCGAACGGTACATAAGTCAAGATTTGAGCAGGACTAGATTTGCGGAGTCGAGATATGCATAAGTCGTGATTTGAAGAAGGCTATGTAAAAGTTTTCGTGTGTTGCGACCCTACCCTGTTTGAACCAGAACCGCACCTCGAACCTGTCTCTCAATAAACAAATTAACCTGTACCTGAACCGAAGCTAGTTTTTAGCGGGTTCGATGCCCTGTTGGAAAGCAAAAAAATATTTTCTTTCTTTTTGGTGTTTCTATTATGGCGCTTATATTAAAAGTAACTTTAACATTATAAAAAAATGAATAACGCCATTCGAAAGAGCATAAAAAAGTAACAAAGAACTGCAAATCAAAATCTGATATTATTTCACAATTCACATTTTCCGGTATATCTAGTTATTCTTACACTGTTTCCGGATAAACAATGCACTACTAAAATGGCTATTTTTAAATGTCTAATTATTTGTCTACATACATATGTTCATCACACCATTTCCTACGATGAGTTAATTGGCATAAAACCTTAAATCATGCAACGTTACACATTGCTTTCGTCTCCAGATATTTTTGAACATACAAGATTCAAACTATGACTCTCAACGTAAAAAGGTTTTTAAACTTTAGTTTACCGAGTCAACATAATTTCAATAACTATATTGTATTCTTGTAAATAAGTGAATATAATTTCGGTTTAACACATTAATCGTACCTTGGATTCGCATTTATTTGGGTTATTGTTTTGAAACTGAGCTTTTGTATTCCCCTGAGTGCGTGTGTTTTATGTCGCTAATGAAGTGGCATGTACGTTACGAATATCCGTAGGTTCATTGGGCAGTACTTACATGTGGAGCAGGCTCGGCGTGGACTATGCATACTAATTGCGCCTCTAATCCAATGCCTGTGTGAACTGTTGATCGCTCGGTTTCAACTTCCGGACCATCTGGAAACAAATCATGGCTTAGAATACAATACACCATACAGATTACTATTGATTTACTAAAGGCTATTTCAAATTCATATTTGTATGGGATTGTAGTAAACATGGTGATAATATTTAGTAATTCAACTATACAAATTTATTTTTGTTTTGTGAAACTACTATGTACTTATTTGCAATATAAATGTAAAACTTTATTTAAGATAGACATGATTCTTTTAAAATTACTACACAATTGAAATTAGCGGTGTGATACAAATAATCCTTATGATATCTATAGATTGAATTTGAAAACTATATCCCAGATCAGTTGGCCCATCCGCTTTAATTTCATTTTATTTATTTAACTTATGATGCAAATAATAAGTACCATAAATTATCGCCATTTTTATCTTCCAACACCTTTAGGTAAGGAAGGTATTGTCTTTGGTCAAAAAATTCAATGATGAGTTTTTGTGAATAAGCACGTTTTAGGGTCCATATAATACGATTTCACCATTTTTACGATGACGTCTGCATGTATGTATGTGTGTGTGTGTGTGTGTGTGTGTGTGTGACACAAGTTTTGTATAACGTCAATATCACGATTCCAAAAATTATAATTTTTTCGTTTACATTCAGAAGAAGAGGTGATTAGATTTTGGTTATAATTGGTCAACCGGAGGTACCCTCATTTGAAGATTTTAACAGTTTTTTTTTTTTGAAAAAAAACGCCGTTAAATTTCATTTAACGTTGTTATAACTTAAAGAATATATTATTATATATACGATTTGATTGCATTTTATACTATTAAATTTCATAAATCACACAGCTATGCTAACCATGGAAACTGCTAATATATTCAAATAATTAAAATTGACAGATGTCAGTATCAATGAAAAGTAAATGAATGTGGAAGAGATGAGGATGTTGAGAAAGATGTTGAGGAAGACACGAGAAGATACGGTCAAGAATGAAAGAATAAGGGAAATAACTCTAGTCCAAGAAGTTTGTAGAAAGATACAAAAGAAACGATTACGTTGGGTTGAACATGTCATGAGGAGAGATGAAGAATATATTGGAAGAAGAATGAATAGCTTAGTAATAGGAGGTTGAAGAAACAGAGGAAGACCAAAGATAAGAAGGACTGTATTGTAGAAGACTTGAGAGAAAAGGAACTGAATGAGAACCACACGCAAAACAGAAATGATTGGAAGAAGAAAATAAAAAATAGCGACCCCTAACGAATGGGAAAAGCTAAAGAAGAAGAAGATGTCAGTGTCAAGTGCAGTTTGCATAGTTTGTTTATGAAATAATTTTACTGGATATTTAGAATCATTTGCAAGAAAATTTATCATCATTTAGTATCAGATTTTTTTTTATTAATATTACGGACATTTTGTCGTTCTAATGACACATGGCAAGGTATGTTTTTAAAAATATATTATTGTATTAATGTATTATTCAAGAAAGTTTAAACTACGAGCCCGTATAACTGATATAAACTTAAATTTTGACAAAATAAAATCCAATCAATTAGTAGGCTGTGCATAACAATCGTCGTTGATGGACGTCAAGTAGTATTTTTATAAATTATAAACAAGTTTTATTTTTGTCATTAGTATCGTGAATAATAACGAAAATCGTACGACACTAGCATGGTTACCATGGTAATATAACAATTTCTTGGAATTTTTTTATTACTTGGCTTACCTAAGCAAAATTAATAAGTGAATTTTTTTGTCAAAAATGTCAGTTTGACATTTTAAAAAAATATATTGAATTGCCATTGTATATTATTCTGTTATAACTTGATTATTTTAAGCTAAATATAAAACCTAAATTAATTTTACTTTCTGTGTTGGTGTCGTTACGATTTTCTTGCCGAATCTGCCCTCGAGCATTAATTCATATCCGGGAATTTTTGTATCATGTATTCCAACAACGTAATCTGCACTCGTGTTCCACTCGTGCTGATTAATACGTTGCTGGAATGCACTCAAAAAAAAATCCGGAAAGAATTAATGCTCTGGGGAGAGTGTAAGTGAAAATGACTGATTTGTCTGATAAAGCATTATTTGTTGTGAGATTGATTTAAATGTTTTTTAATTCACTAGTAAATAAACATTTACTTATAGTTGTTGCTATGAAGTTAATAATGACAGTGTAAAACGTCAAAATTGAATGAAATGAAATAATATTTAGATTTACCAACAATTCAAGAAAAATTGAAAAATAATTAAATGAATTTAAGTTGTAACGATGTTAGGTTTTATTAAACAAAATGTCTAAAACAATTACAATAGTAATTTACAGTAAAAACAATGCTTTTCATTCTTCTTCATATATATTTTTCATCTCTCCTCATGACATGTTCAAACCAAAGTAATCGTCTCTCTTCTATCTATCTAGAAACTTCTATCACTCGAGCCATTTCCCTTACCTATCTTTCCGTGTCTTCCGAACATCTATCGCGATATCCTCATCTCTGCCACATTTATTTTCGTTTCATCTACATCTGTCAAATTGAATTATCTGAATATATTAGCAGTTTCCATGGTTAGCATAGTTGACTGATTCATGAAATTTAATATCTTTATAATTCTTTAACTCTATATCTATTGAATATCAAGTATAAAATGCAATCACATCGTATAGAGATAACATATTCTTTAACTATAATAACATTAAATGTCAATAAATGATATTTAACTGCTTTTTTTTAAAAAAAAAACTATTAGAAGTTGCAAATGAGGGTACTTCCGGTGGACCAATTATAACCAATATCTAAACATGTCTGCATATGGATCTAAACTCGAGGAATACAAAAAAAAATTTTTTTAGAATCCTGGTATTGGAGTTATGCGATCCGAAACGATCGTCACATACACACACTCACACAGATATACACACAGATAATACACACAGACACACACACACACACACACACACACACACACACACACACACACACACACACACACATACATACATACATCACCGAAAAAATAGTAAATTCGTATTCTAGGGACCCCAAAACGTGCTTATTCCTTAGAAACTCACTATCGAAATTTTTGACCAAAGACAATACCTTCCTTACCTAAAAGTGACGGAAGGGAAAAAAGTGAAAAATAAGAATAATCATAAACAATGACAGATACAAAATATTTTCTCAAACAAAGACGTTATGAATGTCAGGGAAAATTAATAATGCATTAAAGTTTTGTAATTTTGAAAAATTAATATGATAACTAGGTTATTTTTTAATGAAAATATAAGTATTAAATTTTAAATTGTGAAGTTAATTTAAATTACTTTCTTTAAACATAGAAGTAGGCCGTAGGGTCGAGGAATTATTGTACCTTACGGCCTACTTCTATGTTTAAATATGTTACGGATGGTCGCAAATAATTCTTATCAACATTTATAAAAAGGCAAGCTAAATTACTTTCAGAAAATGTAAAAAAATATATATCAATCCGTTTAAAAAATAAACGATGTTATCGCTTCCGGTGAAATCGCATTCTATTTACACGAAAAAAGTTATGTTGAAGTTCATTCTTAACAATGTAATAACCATAGTTCCAAAATTAATAATAAAGAAAATAGCCATTTGTACCTATTTTTTCAATTATCCTGTATAAAATCAGTAATTCACAATCGTAATCGCAATGTAATTCCTACAGCTAGTCTTTGGAAATAATGAAGATTCATTTGATGAGTTGATGAGTTAACAAGAATATTTAGGTTTATAACGAAACAATACGCTTTATTGCGACCGAAAATTAATTCTCGAGTTAATGAAGACGCCAAGTTACAAGTTACAACTCCAAAATTACTTTTTAATCGATTTTTGCAATTCACTTCGCAAACTTTTATATTATGCAAATGTTTGAGTAAGTCCGAAAGACAAAGAATAAATCATCCACAGTCAGTTAATTAAACAGGTCAGATTTATGGAGAAAGTGGGCTTTGGAAGGTTATTGCCATTTTTGTATCCAGGGATTTGAAACAAGTGAATTAATAATTTCGTATTAACGGCGATTTCGATTTAAAGTTAGACAACTTCCTGCGGTGATTTGATTGCAATGTTTTAGAAGTTTTCAATGCTGCCTTGATTCATGTTCTGCTGCTTTATTAACTATATTGATTTTATAAACGGGAAAGGACCATTATTGTTTTATTAGTCTATTAACGTAACGTGTAGTAGTCTTACGCCCGGTTTCACTAACATCAAATAAATGTCCAAATAGCTTATTCGTCGAATAAGTGAAAAATATTGCATCAAAATATGACAGCTAGAATAAATATCGTTATTTATGATTTATCTGGGGACCCGGGTTCGATCCCGACCGACGCCAAAACTTACATCGCATTTTAATGGCACAAAATTGACCCCTGTGGCGCACTTTCCACGCCAGCAATGAGTGCCCGTGAGGTGACGCCTGGTAAGCGCCCACACGGTACAAATATTCCATCATTACCGATATCTGTGTACGAAGCAGATTGGCACACCCAGCAATGGGTAATATGCCGTGATGAAATATATATATTTTTTTAATTTATTTATGATATGTTTTCGATGCCATATATTTTTCTTTTATTCGACGAATAAGCTTTTTGGAGATTTATTTGATGTTGATGAAACTGGGCATTAGACACTATATTTTCATCACTGGTTATACTGTTTGTTAACTTAACTGTCAGTTTAAAAAAATGTCACATCGAAGTATTAACACGTGTAATTTTTACAACTTGTGCTATAATATCGATGCTATTCGCTACTGTAATAGAGCAACATGACGACTAATGACGAAAATATGAACTAGTGTATGGTAGTAAGTCCAAGCCGAGGTAGCGGCGAACGCAACGCTTCTGTCACTTATTTCACAAATAAATCATAAGTGGAGTGAAATCTCCAGCACTAGTAACAAAATATATAACTTCAGCACGTTTTTGTTGCGTAAACGGATGTACGTCAGTAGCACGCACAAGTACAGAAATTAGTTTCCATCATTTCCAGAAAACGGGAGCCAAAATTTTATGGTAAAATTTATTAAGATTTTGAATTAGTTAATACACGAAAGTTATGGATTCATCTGATAAAAATGCGAAAGGAACCGAGCAAAAATATGCGTGTGTGCTCCATGCATTTTGTGAAACAAGATTATATTTTGCCAGATACAACTGCATAATAATAATTGCTACGTGTCTTCATTAAAATACTTTGTAATGAAATCTAAACTTGTGAGTATAGCCTCTACAAGAAGACATTCAAATCGTAATGATACTCCATCCATAAATCTTCCAAAGACTGTGAATAATCCAGTAATAGATTCAAAAGCACAGACTCTAATTATGTAAAATCAAAATTCGAGAGAATGCTAAATGCTATAATTAATTATTTATCAACGAACCTTTGTAACGTCACAAGTGACTTATGCGCAAGCCTAAAAAGGATGGTGAGACCTGACTTTTTGAACGTATATTGAGGCATTACACTATACACTTCTGGCCAATTCACGTGGTTTTTTTTACGTTTTCGCGGAGTGAGGTTATGAGTTTCTAGTTCGAATTGGAATTGTATTTGTTTTCAAAACTATTATACGTTACTTAATTTTTAATATTGAATACAATAATACACTAAATGAAATAAATAGAACCAGTCGTTTGCACAAGAATTCCATGTTTAAAATAGCAATGAGCTTTAAGTAAAGCACCATTTCCGGTTGATCGTTTGTAAAAAAAAAATCTAATTTGTTGTTTTAATAAATAGATGAGTCTATAATACGAAATTTTGAATTATATTTTATAATTTTTTCTCGAAAATTTATTCAGAGCTCCAAATTAAGTACCACTTCCGGTTTATCATATATAGTCCAAATTTAATATGTTGTTTAAAATTATATACGTTGTTTTAAATACCAAATTTGAAAAGTTTTGATTCATATTTTAATATATTTTTTCAAGAAAATCTGTTTAGAGCTTTCAGTAAAGTACCACTTCCGGTTTATCAATTTTAGAAAAAGTCTAAAGTGTCTTTCCCCTTGGTATAAAAGTCTTGGATTATATGTATTTTAATATAGTTCTTCATTAAAAACTGTTATGAGTTTCAAGTAAAATATATCTTCCGGTTGTCCAATATTACCCAAAATCTAATCAACTGTTTATATGAATGCAGAAAGCTTAAATACGGAAAATAGAAATTTTTGGAAGTTTGATATGAGTTAACGTGGAACAAGAAGAACAAATCGTCACACACACATACACAGACATTATTGTAAAAATAGTAAAAACGTGTTGTAGGGACTCTTATGACTTTCAATATTTTAACTATTATATCCATCTTCTTTGTTACTAGAAGTATTTTGTAAAAACAAATTTCAATGATTTTATTGACACTTATAAGGCAACAAAATGATACTTTCCTTGCATGCGACAGTGAGTTTACATTCACGTTTCAAATAAATGAACATGAACAAATTGTACATCACAGGAAAACGAAAAGAATATTTTTTTTCAATGATGTAACTTTGTAATTTAACGCTGATATAAAAATTATAACTTGACACCAAAGAGCGATAAAGCATAACGAAGTGTATACCAAAATTTAATATTATACCTATATTATACTTGGAAGTTCTTTGTAAAAAAAGTGCAAAATTTAAATTTTCACATTTAGTGAAGTATGTATTCAGCCGGATAGACAAAGTGACAATACAACACTAAAATGATCTCTTAACGGGGCAAATTTTGTCTAACTTAATCGACTTCGTATTTCTTGCAGTTCTTGAGGTACTTATGTAGGACATGTTGGACACCCTGTATCCTTATAGTTACGTATTCATCCCAATTCTTTTTTTTATTTATTTACATAAAAACAACATATTGGGAAATAGAATAACTCCATCGAGCAATACAGTTTCATTACTTTTTATCAATTTATCAATTCCTGCATCTACTCTCAAAATTTGGTGAAATTTGTTGAATTTTATATTAACTGACAGACTTTACTATATATGATCTGAATATTTGAAAAACTGATATAGAATCAAAGATTTATTTATAAATACCTATTTTTCTGTATGTATATTAACAGTATTGATTCGATTCTATCGGGCTTGGAACTGCTATTAGCATTTGTAAAGTCGGGCCTTAAATAACACTGCCTTTGCTCGTCGATATATCTGTCAGAAAGACTTAACTATTCGCTACGGAATCACTAATTTTGCTACGCTACTCTAAGCTCTTCAGGAAGATATTATTTAGCTGCTTCCAAACATGTCTAATTTTAATACGACTCTAAGACCTGTTCAAGATATGATAATACCGGAAACATTGCGGAATTCATAATGAAGAATAGTATATTCAAAAACGCATAAAGAATGTTTTTTTTTTACTCAATCCACAATATGTCAATCTGTAATTCAGTATTTAATTAAATATCAGATACCTAATGAATTTTTTTTTTGTTTTTCGTATGAACATGAATAATGTTATTTTTGGCAAGACCATTGAAATTTTCACGAAATAATAAAGACACTGTTACATGATGGGAAGAAAAATATAATGCAATAGCATATTTCATAATAACTTTCTTAGCATTGATGATGATACGAGGGTCATTTAATAAATAATGGACAGGTTGGCAACACTGCGATTTGGATGATGCAACAAAAATGACATTTACGTCAGTTGTAGTAGAAGGCTTGGGCAAGAAGCGTGTTTTCAACGATTGCGTAATCTGTTTTTCACAAACGTCAGCTAGAAATAGAGCCTGCACGTGTCTTGGGTATTGTGATTGTTGAAGATCATTTTACTGAAACAGAGAGTCGACTTTAAAGGTCAAGCATTCTTGTATCGAATAGTGGCTGTTAATGAAACGTGGGTTTGAGATTTTGAGCCGGAGTTGAAATCACAGTCCAACGAGTGGAGAGGTTCAAATTTCCACGGCCAAAAAAATTTCGGAGAGCTCAATCAAAAGTCAAATAAAATGATGATCTTTGCTTATATAAAGGAATCATCATGACAATTTGTTATTTCAGCCTGCGTGATATGGCTTACCAGGTTATTTATTCATAATTTTCTCTTACGTTTTGCAATTTATTTCTTCAATAAAAATTGATTTCAAACATATCATTGAATTCGTAATTTTACGTAGATTCCAAATATATAAAAACATTTGAAATATGAAAGTTAATGACACTTCCGGTTTAAACCATAAGCTCTACCATCATACCAAATACTATGATTTGAGAGCCCATAAGCCTAGTTTACAAATATATAAAGAAAAATAAAAAATAATTATAAATAAAAAAGTTATTTTCAGTGGCCCGTTTTTCATGCAGTGTCAGCCTATATACAATGCATCCAATTTTCCAAAGTAATATTCTCATGGAAACATGAAAAGATTGATTTGTAATATAAACAAAATGAATTCGCTTTGAATCAGTCATAAGTTAAATTACAACTTTCAATATGCGTAGCTATTTATTTACTTTTCAAACAAGAAATTATTTACTTGAACTTTCGTGACAATTCCGTCATATAATTTCTGTTTCAATTTCAATTCTGCTGTTTATATTAATATTCCCTTTTTTGCTTTATTGCAATAAATAAAACTTTTAGTTTGCTGAATATCGACTCCCTTCGGAAGTTGGCTTTGGGTTTCGGGAGGGGGTATAAACAAGTCAGCATCAGCATAGCCTCCTACGTCCAACTTTTCCGATGTGCTGAGTTCGGTATGAGATCATTCTGGATATTTCAGTTTAGAGCACTTTACGAATTCAACTTTTTGCAAGAAGATCAATAAATTTAAAGACGGTGTGCAGTGTTTAAAGTTTTCTTGGTCATAATAGACCGTTGTCTTTTCTTCTTCTTCAAGCCTTTCTCATGCTCGATTGAGTCTTTTGCACGATTCTGAATGGATTGTCTGCGAGTAATAAATAGCTTTAAGAAAAAACTTTGCCGAGAAAAGATGGGAATAATCGGTTTTCTATTTTATTTTATACAATAAAGGGCTAAAGGACTGTTCCGCCATGAAACAAAAGAAATGGATTATTTTAACAGCCTGTATATTTGCTTTCTACAGTACCTATGTGTGTTCTAAAATTCGTAGGGTAATTGAGAATTAAAACTATTAAGAATACATAATTGCTAATTTCCTATAACCCTTAGGCCCCTATTTATTGTCTGACAGTGCTTAGATTCGATCTGTTCTTTTTATATTCATATTTCTATTTTATATCACATGTTTCTAGTTTTATGGAAATATATGTACCTAGAATTTAAAATATCAACAGTGCTGACCGCGGTATAGTTTAGAAAAAATTAAAATGCCTAATAGGCGTGGTTTACGATTTTTTACCTTCCGTCACCTATAGGTAAGGAAGGTATTGTCTTTGGTCAAAAAATTCGGTGGTGTTTTTATTGAATAAGTACGTTTTAGGGTCTTTACAATACGATTTTACTATTTTTACGATGATGTCTGTATGTGTGTGTGTGTTCGGGTGTGCGTGTGTGCGTGTGTGTATGTGTGTGTGTATGTGTGTGTGTGTGTGTGGACCGCTTTTCGTGCACGATATCTCCAATACTAGAATTCCAAAAATTACAATTCTTGCGTATTCCTCTTCCTTACAACCATATGCAGACTTGATTAGATTTTGGTTATAATTGGTCAACCGGAAGTACCCTCATTTGAATATTTTAACAGTTTTTCTTGAAAAACTCAGTTAAATGTTATTATAACTTAAAGAATATATTATTCTCTATACGATTTGATTGCATTTTATATTTCATATTCAACAGATATAGAGTTAAAGAATTATAAAGATAATAAATTTTATAATTCAGCCAGCTATGCTAACTTAACCATGGAAACTGCTAATATATTCAGGTAATTCAAATTGACAGATGTCAGTATCAATAAATAGTAAATGTATGAAAGAGTAAGGGAAATAACTGTAGTTTTGACCGTTTCTAGAAAGATATAAGAGAGAAGATTACATTGGTTTGAACATGTCGTGAGGAGAGATGAGTATATTGGAAGAATGAATAGCTTATAACAGAAGGTGGAAGAAACATAGAAAGACCAAATATAAGATGAAAGAAGTGAAAAGGAACTGAATGAGGACGACACGCAAAACAAAAATTAGTAGAAAAAGAAAATAAAAAATAGCGATCCCCTAACAAATGCGAAAAACTAAAGAAGAAGAAGATGTTAGTGTCAAGTGCAATTCGCATAGTTTTATTAAATAATTTAACTGGAAATATAGGATCTTTTATGTGTAGGGCGCGTGCAGTGACGTGACTTTACTGACTTTGGCAAGCAGATACGAATGTGGACTCGTGTCACAATGACAGCTAATAATTACGTCCATAACTGACAAATGTCATAATTTTTCATTCAAAATTTCATGATTTTCTTATTTCATGTGGTTTATTTATTATCAGGGGTGTGGAATTCAATTGCCGAGAAAAGGAATCATAAAATACCAAAAAATGAAATTTTGAATGAAAAATTTTGACGTGAGGATGACCCGCAAAACAGAAATGAATGGAAGAAGAAAATAAAAAATAGCGACCCCTAACGAATGGAAAAAGCTAAAGAAGAAGAAGATGTCAGTGTCAAGTGCCATTTGCATGAAATAATATTACTGGAAATTTATAATCTTTTGCAAGAAAATTTATGTATGGAATTTGTACATAATACACAGGATTGACAGAAGGTATTGTGCTGGCCACATCAGATTTTTTTTAATTCACTTCAACATTAATCTAATGCACAAAATTCACGCTTGGAAATGGAATGTTTCTACTGGTTCTATTACTAAACTACGTCTCATCGTGATTTAATTGGTTCTGAACTTTAAATCACGTCTCTTTAATTTTTTTGAACACGGTTCCCCTTTGGGGACTCTAGCCCGTCCTATTTTTGTGGGCAAATATCTTTTTAATAAAAATAAAATTTATTGTTTTCATATATTTTTTTATTTCATGAAATTTATATCTTATTCATAATAATTACAGAAAAAAAAAATAAAATACATTTACGAATCTTGTATTTTTACATTATTTTTTTTATGTATGTACTTCCCAAAAAAAATCTTCAGTAATGTCTCCGGATTTCTGACATTGACATTTATCTGTCAGTTACAAACATTAAAATTTTCAACTATTTTCCATGGCATTCTTTCGGCTGTAAAATTTATTAAAACAGATTATTTTATATATTATATTTCTTTTATCTCTAAATCTATAGAATATATAATAAAATAATTAAATGTATCAGATAGAGAATTTAAATTTATTTAATAATACCAAAAAAAAAATTCAAAAAATAATATTTAGAAGATTTTTTTTCAAGAATCTTCTACTTCCGGTTGTCCAATTGTTACCAAAACCTTTTCAGATCTTCCCATGAATGTCCGATTAGGAAATACGTACTTAAACAAATTTAAAGTCTTATAGTTTTTGAGTAATCGTCCTTCCAACATCCCACACACACACACACACACACACACACACACACACACATACACACACACACACACATCCACACACACACACATACACACACACACATCCACACACACACACACACAGACATCATCGTAAAAATGTTAAAATCGGATTGTAGGGTCCCTAAAACGTGCTTATTCAACTAAATCTGGATATGCGATTTTTAGCATGAATACAATACCTCTCTTAGCGAGAGGTAAAAACAATATTAATTCCGGCGAAATAAGAAACTGAATTCTGGACGTTTTCAACCCAAAAAGTGGCATTTAAGATTGCCCCAACCCCGAACAGTGTAATTTAAACTATAGGTATAAAATTAATAAAATAATAACCATTTATCCCTGTTCTTAAATCATGCTGTATATCAAAAGTATTATTCTAATTATTCAGTTAATTGTTATTTATATATTGCGCATTCTTTATATACCTACTTAATAATTCCAAATACGTAACAACCAACAAAATTGTTTTATGCAAATAAATATTTGGAAGTTAGAATCCTACTTCGTATTTATTTTTGGCAAAGTGCTAAATCTTTGTGGAAAGACAAGATGTTCCTGCGTTTTTATTACTCGTATTTTCACAGAAGGAAATTATACATAAGCTCTCGCGGAAAGAGAAAATGTTTTCTTAAAACTTTTCAACATGTTATTTTTCCCTTGTTGTAACTGAAGATTGGCGTTAAATTCAATTTTAAAAACGTTGTTGGAGCAATGGTAGTAGAGTGATGATTACCGTAGTCTGTAGCGTATGTGGGAAAAACAATTTAGTATCAATTTTGCTTTGGATTTGGATCGAATCATTTATGAAAAATATTTATATCTATAACAGAACTTTCAAGGCAGATCGCTGAATATACGTATATCAAAAAGAAAATAAATGTATAATACTTTCCGTTCTTATTAAGTGACAATACTATACTCGATTTTGAGGTTTTGTAATGATTTCATTTCAATTCATTATGGGTGCGCTGTTGTCAAATTGCATTAAAGAAGAAATGAGAGTATAATGATACATTTTCTTCACTCAGAAGGTGGTGAAACCTATTGAAATTATTCGTGATCCCCCGCCCCCCAAAATTTAACGATGTCTTCCTTGTAAAATTACAGATCAATAAATAAAGAATTATTATTTTGTTTTGTTGTATATAAACTCAACATGAACCAAGAAAAAGTTTATAGATATTTAAATAAATTAGATGTTAATAATTACTCGAAAGATCAGTCAAACAGCATTTATTCTTACTACCAAAGTTTCGGTGCATCCTTGCACCTTCTTCACGGTCTACAACAATTATACAACAAGAATGTAATACATACAAAATAACATGGACATTATCACACTTACATTAAGTTCTTACAAATTGTTACAATTCATGTACACAAAATACATTCGTACAAAACATCCATTTAATCTATTAAAAATCGTACCAAAAAATTCAAAGAGCATACACACACCCATTTGCTCTAAAAACCGACAACCGAATAATACGGAAAATAGCCGGAAATATCCTGTGTAAGGATTCTGGTGACATCATTGAAACGGACTCCTATTGGTCGTCTGTACGCCAATAATAATGTAGCAAGTAGGAATTTAAATAAATTGTAGAGAAATTAATGAAACTCAGGTTGGCCTAAAATTTGCCTTTTCCTTTTTGAACTTTTCCAATACACCAAAATATACGCTGTTAAGTTCTTGAATATCAGTCCTTGCATTGATGTTATGTCAATCATTGTAGACCCTGAAGAAGGTGCAAGGGTGCACCGAATCGTTGTTATAGTAAGAATAAATGCTGTTTGACTGAACTTTCGAGTAATTGTTAACACCTAATCCACATTACAGTCGAGAAATTTACCCACAATATTTAAATACAATGCAGCTTTGGCGCCATAACAGGTGTCATTGTTGAATTTCTAGCGACTAGCGACATCTGGTACGAAATTTTTAAACGTATTGTCATTTACGTGGCGTGAAGTTAGTTGCATTTAGTTGTCATTTCAATGCCTTGCAGGGATGACTTCCACTAACTAAAAAAAAAAAATATAAAAATATTTGCAAATTACCACCACGCTGCCATGAGACATAGAACAAAAATGTTAAACAGATGTATTGTTTGAGTTTGACAGTTGACATCTATCATAAAGTTTGAATAATATATACAAAAAAATCTGATGTGGCCAGCACATAACCTCTCGCCGTATATTTTACCTGGCTGTATGCATAAAGCAAAGATTATTTTTATAAATACAAATAATATATTCATATAAATCTATGACGTATAAACTTCTTTATTATTCAATAATAGCATGTCTCAACATGAAGATATTTTACCATAAATTATGTTACAATAAATTACAAAGTAGAGTTTACCATATATAAATATTAGGCTGGTAACTGCAATTTTCAATTCGAACAACTTTGTTTACTTTCTCTTCATATTCTTCTAGTAAAAACATTATTTTGGGCGGTCTAAAATGTATATATCTGGATTGTGCATCTATTCTTATATATCTTCTTTTACATTTTATTTTTTCATACTTGTTACATCTAAATAACCTTAATTCCCTATAAAGTGACGGATAGATTGCACTCCGATTTTGTCAATATTTACAACTTACTTGAGAAGAATTTGATAGCTTTTTCGCAATTCAAAGTTACTCTAGTCTACAGTACTGGTGTACATTGTCCCATAATGTTTGAAACAAATTTAAGTCCTTCAACCTAGACTTGTCATCTCCATAATAGTCACAGATCAAGAACTAAGGGATTCTCCAAGTACATTTTTAATTCATTACTCATTATTTCTGACACTGACATTTATCTGTCAGTTACAAATAATTTAAATTATCAACTATTTTTCATGGCATTCTTTCGGCTGTCAAATTTATTACAACAGATTATTTTATATATTATACTTCTTTTATCTCTAAATCTATGGAATATATAATAAAATATTTAAATGTATCAGATAGAGAATTTAATTTTCTTTAATATTACCACGAAAAATTTTCAAAAAATAATATTTAGAAGATTTTTTTTCAAGAATCTTCTACTTCCGGTTGTCCAATTATTACCAAAACCTTTTCAGATCTTCCCATGAATGTCCGATTGGGAAATACGTTGTTAAACAAATTTTAAGTCTTATAGTTTTTGAGTAACCGTCCTTCCAACATCCCACACACACACATCCACACACACACACACACACACACACACACACACACACACACACACACACACACACACACACACAGACATCATCGTAAAAATGTTAAAATCGGATTGTAGGGACCTTAAAACGTGCTTATTCAATAAAATCTGGATATGCGATTTTTAGCATGAATCCAATACCTCTCTTAGCGAGAGGTAAAAAATCATAGGTCAAGTTTTTATGTTACAACAGGTTGAACAAAAATTGTAGGACATTTATAGGATGCGACCAAGAACAACTCTACAATTGACGGAACAAGAAAACGCATAAAGATGATTAAAAATGATGCAGGCCTAAATGAAATCACAATAAATGTTCAAAATGGCACCGTCATTGTCAATGCACTCTGAAGGCGTCGACGAAATGATGTAACTATTGTTTTTCCAATATCCTACAAATTGTCAGATGTGATATTTTTTGTTGTAGTGCTATTCTTCGAGAATCAAAACTTATTTATATACATGGAAAAAGGTGCCAACGTTTGGAAGACGACGATTCGGAAAACGGTCGAAATAAATTTGCTGGGCATTGGCAGTGTTTCTCTGAGCTTTACCATAGGACAGCACAAAGTCTGTATACTCACTATCCGTACAGGGTGTCCAGATGATTTGTTGATATAATCGCCTAAAGATGTCTCGTAAATCGCCAAAAGTAGCCAAATCTCTAAAGTCAATGGACCTTTTACATGAAAAGAGAGAGATAGAGAAAAAATGACATATATGTAGTGCGCAGTAGTTTGTTATTGCATAGAGGAGGCCAGATATATTTCAAACAAAATTTAAAATGGCGGAAATAAAAATGTAACTATATTAAATAAATTCACACAAAGCGTTTGTGATGATAAATATTTCAAGACGAGAGGACGGGTAAATGGGAATCAGAAACGTGGTTATATGTTCTAAAGACGCGAAATAAACACCACCAGTTTGTTATTAAGAAAGTTACAAACAAGAATATAACTATTGTTATTATTTTTAAATAAATTGTTTTGTCTTTATTAAAAAATTCTTTACAATCAAAGTTAAAATAATTTCAGTTTTTATTTGACAACATGGTGCCTACTCATCTCTAGTTCATAAAAATTTCACTACGTGGTGTATTGAAAAATGTAAAAGGTCCATTATTGTCATAAAATTTTATGCGCGGTCATGAAGTGTTGCCACACAATAAATGTTACCAGTCGTCAAAAAACAAATTTAAAATGATTATTTTCATTTATATAAAATATTAATTAAAAATAGCCTAAAATAGCCAGAATGAAATTTAAAAATAGCCAAAATTTTCAATAGTAGCCATTTTTTCAACGCCAATTTCAATTTAAGATAGCCAATTTTGCGAAAAGTAGCCAAATCTGGACAGCCTGTATCCGTAAAAGCAAGCATATTTACTATATTATAATTTTTATAATAATTATTAATTGATTTTTTTGTCAAAATTTATTTGAAAAATTTGACAAATCACATTTGTCAAAAACAATTGTTTCATTGTTATTGCTACTAGATTAAATTATTATGAAAATCCTTAACGACTCGTTAATTTATGGAGGGGTAAAAATGCTAAAAAAATGAGATTTCGAAGTTATTGAAATATTGTTGCTCTCGACGAGTTCTAACACTGGTTAAATTTAATGTACTTATTTCTGTTACAGCCTGTATAAAATACTTTTTAAAAGTATTTGGACTAAAAATACAAAATACTTTTATTTTTAAGTATTTCAAATAATTACTTAAAATACTTAATCTGTTTCAAATACTTATTTCAAATACATGTATTTCATATACTGTACAACACTGTCAATTTCAATATTTGGAGGTTCGCATTCGCAAAACTGAACATAAGCTCGTTTGTTTAACTGATAGCAATTGATTTGGCACACATGTCAACGTATAAAAATTAATATTCCTTTCATTTTCACAAAATTTCAAGTTCATATAAAACTTAATATACACCTCGGCGGTGAAGTTCCTTTTTATCACTCATATGGTTTATTTTCCTCTGTCCTACGGCCTCGGCAACTAAATTCCACAGTCGTGAAAAAAATTGAACTTAAACTTCAATTCCTTGATTCCTTGATACTTACAGTAAAATTTTTGAAAGATGTCCGATCAAGGTTGTCTACGAATTGTATGAATTCAGATTTTTGCTCCGCCCATCATGACAAATTCAGTAGTGTCGTTTGCTTAGTTTTTATGAGGGTACGTAAGATACTACTGTTATTTTATTATTATAAAAATATATATTACAGGAAAAACATTCAAAATTCAAAAATAAGTCAACTAGTAAGTTTATAAGCAAATGTAAAACCAAATATGTTAAAAATAAGATACTGACACAATGTCAGTGTCAGTGACTCTGACAGAATATAACGTTATACGTACGGCTATGAATCCAGGTAATGTATCTGAATTAATAAATAAACTTACGTTACAGCGAAAGTATTATCAACAACGAGCATCGTTTATAAATGGAATGTCGTAACTTAGTCGAAACAATATGAATTTTTGAAAGACAAGCGTGTTATATCCATCATTATCACACACTCTTACAGCTTTTGCAAAAGAAAGAGATAAATGTATGCCTATTTGTTAATTCGTTCGTGATACACGTGCCCTTGATCGGACATCTTTCAAAATTTTTACTGTAAATAACTTTAAATCAGCAAAAAATGTAAGTTTTTATATATGTAGTAAATAAAATTAGTATGAAAAAATGCCATTACCGAAATTAGCGAAAAGTAATGATTTACTGGGCCTACTTTGTCCCATGCTATCTTGCTGCAATCACAAGTATGTTTCTTTAAACTTTCCATGTATAATTTTCTGTGTAACTGTTATGTTTGCTATTTTTAGTTTTGTGTATTTCAGCATGGTTAGCCTGGCTGAAAGCAGCATTAATCCTTATAGCGTAGGACTGAAGGTGTCCACTTAAAGTGTTGTCATAGAGTAGAATGATAGCTAAGCCAGGATCAAGAGATTTGCTTAATTCTGGATTAGAGTTGCATCTAAAGATGTAAGAGATTTTCAGAGCTTTTATGTGACTCACTGAATTTAACGAGAGAGAATTACATTACGATCGACATTACAATTAGCGAGAATTTAATTATTTAATAGATGAACTCAGTGACTTTAAGATAATAGGTTTAAGAGGATCAATAGGTACTACGTATTAATTTTTAAAAAAGTGGCTACAAATATTATGGCAAGAATAAAAGTATAACCAATAATTGAAACAGTTAAATTAAAAAAAATATATTTTTCAACAAAAAAATGTTTTTACCTCTCGCTAAGAGAGGTATTGGGTTCATGCTAAAAATCGCATATCCAGATTTTATTGAATAAGCACGTTTTAAGGTCCCTACAATCCGATTTTAACATTTTTACGATGATGTCTGTGTGTGTGTGTGTGTGTGTGTGTGTGGATGTGTGTGTGTGGGATGTTGGAAGGACGGTTACTCAAAAACTATAAGACTTAAAATTTGTTTAACAACGTATTTCCCAATCGGACATTCATGGGAAGATCTGAAAAGGTTTTGGTAACAATTGGACAACCGGAAGTAGAAGATTCTTGAAAAAAAATCTTCTAAATATTATTTTTTGAAAATTTTTCGTGGTAATATTAAAGAAAATTAAATTCTCTATCTGATACATTTAAATATTTTATTATATATTCCATAGATTTAGAGATAAAAGAAGTATAATATATAAAATAATTCTGAAAGAATGCCATGAAAAATAGTTGATAATTTAAATTATTTGTAACTGACAGATAAATGTCAGTGTCAGAAATAATGAGTAATGAAAGAAAAATGTACTTGGAGAATCCCTTAGTTCTTGATCTGTGACTATTATGGAGATGACAAGTCTAGGTTGAAGGACTTAAATTTGTTTCAAACATTATGGGACAATGTACACCAGTGCCAGTACTGTAGACTAGAGTAACTTTGAATTGCGAAAAAGCTATCAAATTCTTCTCAAGTAAGTTGTAAATATTGACAAAATTACACATCGATATAAGAATAATCGGAGTGCAATCTATCCGTCACTTTATTAAAGGGAATTAGTGTTATTTAGATATAACAAGTATGAAAAAATAAAATGTAAAAGAAGATATATAAGAATAGATGCACAATCCAGATATATACATTTTAGACCGCCCAAAATTAATGTTTTTACTAGAAGAATATGAAGAGAAAGTAAACAAGGTTGTTCGAATTGAAAATTGCTGTTACCAGCCTAATATTTATATATGGTAAACTCTACTTTGTAATTTATTGTAACATAATTTATGGTAAAATATCTTTATGTTGAGACATGCTATTATTGAATAATAAAGAAGTTTATACGTCATAGATTTATATGAATATATTATTTGTATTTATAAAAATAATCTTTGCTTTATGCATACAGCCAGGTAAAATATACGGCGAGAGGTTATGTGCTGGCCACATCAGATTTTTTTTTATAAAACAATAACTAAAACGTTTTTATCAATATTCTTATCGTTCTGT
Organism: Harpalus rufipes; assembly: GCA_951394225.1. NCBI lineage: Eukaryota > Metazoa > Arthropoda > Insecta > Coleoptera > Carabidae > Harpalus > Harpalus rufipes. Next base: position 13,045,094 of record OX596275.1, read on the forward strand.
TTATGCTAAACCCTATTCTTCGATGTATGAGATAAAATATTTAAATTCATACACATGTTCACTTGTTTTTGTTGATAAAAATGAATTCTTGACTTTACATTTCGAGCATGTATGGAATAGTATTCTATTTTGTTTAAAACTTATTTCTGTGAAACTTCATCTAAATATATATTCTAAAAACTATGTGTAGTTCTAGAAAGTTTTAATCGTTATTCATTACTGTAATAAGTTTTTAAATATTGTATGATGTATATGTTAAGCTCATTTTGTTCTCAAAAGTGGAAGTTGCTAATTAATTGGAGTCACATAAATTTATTTATCTACACCGGTTTAGTAATATACTGATTATGTACGTGACCATGTATACATAATACCGTTCATTATCCCCGCCCCGTGGATTATGAGTCATATATTCTATATTTTGTTACAAAAAAAATGATCAAATTGTTTTCACAACCTACCTGGTATCATGGCTTACCAGATTAATTATTCATAATTTTCTCCTCCGTTTTTGTAATTTATGTCTTCATTAAAAATTAACTTCAAGCATATCGTTGAATTCGTAATTTTATGTAGATTCTAAATATATAAAAGTATATAGGATATCTCACTTGAAATATGAAATTGAATGTCACTTCCGGTTAAACCGTATGCGCTACCATCTTGCCAAATACAGAAAGTTATTTTGAGTGGACCATTTTTCAGTGTTACCCGGTATAATATGATTTCAATGGCAGGTGTAGATAAAATATTGTATTATACACGCGTATAATGGTTATTATTCACTCGGATGAATTACCACACTCGCCGGCGGCACATGTTCTAAATTCATCCTCGTGAATAATAGCCTTTATAATACGCTCGTTGAATAATATACTATTATTTCAACACTTGTGTATTCATAGTTCCATACAAACGGACGTGGATTCTTTTTTAGCATGGCTAAATTCAAATAAGAATGATTTGATTTATTATCGTTTCGTTATTTTTTAAATTCATTTTACTTGAATATGGATGCCGGATTTGAAAGAAGTGATTCCAGAAGGCTTGAAAATAGAAAGAATTTAGAATAGAGTAGATGTATAACGTAGATGTTACGGTTATTAAAAATTCCAATATTAAAAAAAAAAACTAATAATTCTTTTAAACCTTCAATAGTCATAATAATTTTAATAAGGTCTAGTTTTAAATTATTAAAAAATCTTTCAGAACTCATAATTCAATTAAAATAATACCGACGTTTCGGCAGTATGACTACTACCTACTTCAGGGATTAAATAGAACTAAAACTAAAAAGGTTATATTATTTTAATTAGGTCTAGTTATAATTATGCATGTTTTAATTTGTTATTTTGGTGGAGAAACTTATTAATTTTATAATATTTAGGACCGATCTTACAATTTCCGATTAAATTTTATCTGTCAGTTAAATAAACAAAATTGAAATATTGAAACGAAATGAACTGTCAAATGACAAAATTATTATTGTTGTCAGTAATCTGATTTAATATAAGGTCTGTTCGATGACTTGCATAAGATGGTGGTTAGTGTTAAATTTTTAACACTGAAGTGTTTTAGAAAAAACCTGTAATTTGGACTGGCTGTTCGATGAGAAATATTTAAGAACTGGTTCACACTCATTTGAACCGACTCGCGAGGTAGTGCAGATAGTGCAGACAGGAGTGAGCGCAACTAAAAGTCATATTTGAACTGAATTTGTTGTTATTTTTGTTTGTTTTAAATTAAAAGTAAGGGATATGTAACGAAAGGTTTATCTTCGTTTGATAATCCAATCGTTACAACTTGTAAAACAAACACTTTGAAATTAAATTGTAAAAATATTGTAAATATAAATTTTATTAACAAATTTTGACAATCGTGGACGAGGAATACAAAAGTAATGATGTTTTGGTTGTCAGCTGTTCCAAGGTAACCTCGGAACAGCTGATCAACAATGGGCGAGGCTAACGTGGCGGATAACTTGATAAATATTGAAGTATACTTGATCCGCCACAGATATATGCCAGAATAATCTCAGAGTTCATTAAATGTATCAATATCTGTTACCTTTTGGACATATCGTATTTTTTGACACTTGTGAACTAATGCACACTATACTGACTTGCACCGCACTACACCATATACTGCACTTTTGAAATACTCCTCGAACAGACCTATTGTGGATTATTTATTTCTGGCCCGTTTTTCAGTGTCTTATACATGTAATATACATGGTGTTCATTTTTAAGTGGCTACGATCTCCAGAACTATAAGAGAACCGAAGTTGGTTAAATTAGCAAAGAAACTCTATTTTATATTGATATTTCAATCATAAACTGAAAAAAAAATTCAACCAGTGGTTGTCAAAATATGAATACCAAATTTTGATTTTAAATAGAAACATATATTTGTTATTTGCTCATTTAATAGGGCTCTATTCTGAATCCAACGATATAAAATTTCCATACCCTTGCATGACAAAATTTTCGAAAAGAATTGACTTAAAAATAATTGTAAATTCATTAATATATACGTTTCTTAAAACTAATATTTTCCTTCTTCTTGTTTTAAAAATAAATACTCAACAATTTTCATTTTATAAGGTTTTTTTCAGGTTTATGACGTGCGTCTTATGCCTGATCAAAAATTAATAAACTCAAAACTGCGAAGTAGCCGATTTCTATGCAAATTTGTGTATTACATCTTACATCTCATGTTCACAAAATACATTCGTTTGCTCTTAAAATCTGGGGAACCGAATTTGATCCCGACCGACGCCAAAAGAAATATTTCGAATTTTGGCACAAAATTGTACTCTCTATGCCAACAATGAATGTCCGTGAACTGACACCTCGTAAACGCCCGTACAGTACAAATATATCATCACCAAAACCGTGTACAAAACAGATTGGTACACCCAGCAATGGGTAATATGCCATGATGGTATATTTATTTATTTTTTATTTGTTGTACGGTCTTGATTAGCCAGAAGAAGGGGCAAGAGTGCACCGAAATGTCGATGTTGTAAGAGAATAAATGCTGTTTGACTGATATTTCGAGTAATTGTAAACACTATCAATAACAACTGAAATCTTCCTAATACATAAACCGCAATTCCAGTATTTATTCCCTATGGGTCCACCATCCTGACCGCAGTCTAAAAAGCTTCAATGGCTCGCTTGTCACAGCTAAATTCTCGCCTTATAATAATTTATAATTTAATTATCAGTTCCATTGTTCGGCAGGAGCAGGAGTGAAACCTGAGCTAGACAGGGCCAGCGCAATCCGCAGTCCCAAGCTCAGGTTCACCTGTAATCTGCACTAAGACGATTACTGCCGGCCTGATTAAATCGATATGGTACATTGTGTCCGGTCAATGCACGCTTACACACCAAATTATTTCACCAATGAAAACCTACAATTTATTGGCACATCAGAAATTATACAAAAGAAGCTCACAGATAGAGAAGAAGTTACATTTAAGGGAATGTAACAATTTTGCTCACGATCGAGATTGCTAATCAGCTCCTATAATGCCAAAATCATGCCTGAAATAACATATTTTTCCACCAGAGGCAGAAATGGACACTTTTAAAAATAAAAAATCTGATGTGGCCAGCACGTTACCTTTCATCAATCCTGTGTATTATGTACGAATTCCATACATAAATTTTCTTGCAAGTAAAATTATTTCATAAACACTATGTAAATTAATACTGACATCGTCTTGTTTTTTAGCTTTTCCCATTTGTTAGGGGACGCTATTCTTGATTTTATTCTTCCACTCATTTCTATTTTGCGTGTTGTTCTCATTCAATTCATTTTCTCTCAAGTGTTCCGCAATACAGTCTTTCTATCTATTCTCTGGCCTTCCTCTCTTTCTTCTACCTTCTATTACTAAGCTGCTCATTCGTCTTCCAATATATTCCTCATCTCTTCTTATGACATGTTCAAATCAATGTAATCGTCTCTCTTGTATCTTTCTAGAAATTTTTATCACTTGAGCTATTTCTTTTTCTACTCATTCCTTATCCTATCTAACTCAACATCCTCGTTTCTGCCACATTATTATTTTCTTTTCATTGACACAGAGTTTTCTTAATATAGTAGCTGTTGCCATGGAGCTGGCTGATTTATGAAATTTAATTCTTTAACTTTATATCCATTGAATATGAAGTATAAAATGCAATCAATTCGTATAGATAATAGAATATTCTTAAATAAAAATAAAATAAATATTTCATCACGGCATATTACCCATTGCTGGGTGTGCCAATCTGCTTCGTACACAGATATCGGTAATGATGGAATATTTGTACCGTGTGGGTGCTTACCAGGCATCACCTCACGGGCACTCATTGCTGGCGTGGAGAATGCGCCACAGGGGTCAATTTTGTGCCATTAAAATGCGATGTAATTTTTGGCGTCGGTCGGGATCGAATACGAAAGAATTATAATTTTTAGAATTGTAGTGTTGAATTTATCGTATATGAAAAAATCGCGTCACACATACACACACATACAGTCATCATCGTAATAACGGTAAAATCGTATTCTAGGGATCCTAAAACGTGCTTATTCACTAAAAACTCATCATCGATTTTTTTGACCAAAGACAATACCTTCCTTACGTATAGGTAACGAAATTTGAATTTATGTATTTATCTATTGACCTACGCATTTTTCAGGAAAACAAATATGTACATTTTTAAAATGTTTAATAATGCATGTTACTTCCCATATTACATTAGAAAAAAATACTGCAAATAAAAGTTGTATGATTTCGGTCTGTATGACCATCAAAATGATTGTGGATGCGCCTGAATACGCGGCTTTCTCAATGAAATTAAATAATGTGGAAAATTGTGTTTATTTACAACTATTTACAGGACCGATATAACAACAAAGGTTAAAATTATTTTTGGCTGCTTACGATACTCAGACTTTATCCATGAAATCTCAAAACGAACTAACTCTCTAGACTCTGGTGAAAAATTTACGTGTCAACATGTTGGGGTAGTAAGAATATCATTGGTCGTTTTAGTTTCACAAACAATGCTATTGGACGGCAATGACACCACTTTGAGCGAATGATATTATTACAAGTGTGAAATCCCAGAAACTTGGGATTTCAGGGAACGTCTGAGGGTGAGGGTCGCATACCTGAAGGTACTTAGCGCTGGGCACGTCCAGCTATAATAGTAAAATGTACAGTTCGCTTAATCTTCCAAACTTACATACTTTAGAATTCTAAAATGCTATTGTGTCTTGGTCCCTAAGATAAGCGGGAAAGCTAACAAAGTGAACACCAAGCTTCCAACAGTTGTAGAGTATAAGATTCTGCATACAAATCAGGAAATCATTTTGTTTATTAATTAACTGCAAAGATTAGTAAAGAAAATTTCAAATATTACAATTTAATAGTGCAGGCCGATTGAAACAAAAACACAAGTAAATGTATAATGTTTTACCTTAATAAAAATTAATTTATTTTTTAATAATATAATAACAAAATTCAGAAGCATATATTTATTTATGGTAAATGCCTATGTAACAAATTTTTAACATTTAAACATTCCGATATATATATTTTGACACCTGTCAAAATATGATTGGCTATGACGAAATTGTACAACCAATAAGAGCCGGAGTGCTAAGTTCACTGCCATATATAATTTTAAGTTTTTACTGTCATTTATTTTGTCGCTCTAACGTTAATTATTTAATGTGTCATCGTTTACCTATCACGAAACGAAGATGTAATATATAACTGATGGTTAGGTTTTATTACAGGACGTTTTCTTTATAAAATTTAAAGTTTTGAAATATTACACCAACTATAGCCCTGTTCCTTCGGACTGTGATTGTGATTTTGTGAATCCTGATTAGTTTAATGCTGATCCCTTTGAATCATGATTTTAAAATTATATCAAGAAAACAACATGAATAATATAAACACCATCTAGCGTCAAATATCATATGCAGACCAATGCAAACTTAATTTATTTTATTTTATAAATAATCTACTGTCGAGTGTTATAGGCAGCACATTAAAAATGGATCATATATAGAAGTAAAAAAAAAAGTTCTTGGTAATATATGAAGTATGTTTACTTAAAACAAATCTTTTATATAACATATTTTCTTTGTTTTAAAAAGTATGGTGGGTCATTACATACTTTTGTAGGAAAGTCATATTTCCTTTGATGCAACAAACCCCACATTGATAAATTTCTACGCTCGAAAACCTATTGTCGTTAGCCATTTTTAAATTTGCTCTGAAATGAATCTGTGTGATCACTCAAAAAGGATGATTCACACAGTGATCACAAAATGAGAAAGTGGGGATAACGAATATAGGAAACGAAAAAACATACTTCATCTTAATCATGATCACTTTGATGATTTAGATTGCGAATCACAGCCCGAAGGAACACGGCTTATGTGACATACCGTAGTTACTGCTTGAACATTTCGATCTATATTTCAGCACCAGTCAACATTATGGCAGTGAACTCGTCACTCTGCTGGCTCTTATTGGTTGATCTATTGCGTCACAGCCAATCATATAGGTATTGCCGGGGGCCGAAATATACTGGGTGGTGAAATGATTTACGCACTATAAATTGTTGCTTTCCTAATTAATTTAGAATAAAAGTGTAAATATCAAATCCAAAAAATCCTAATTTATGGATATAGTACATTGTTGTCACGCAATAGATACAAATTAAAACTCCCATTTTCAGGCAGTTTTCAGATTGCCATGAGAAATAAAATAAATTGAAAGATTCAAATAAATGACAATTTGACGCTTACTTTAAAATAAATTAATATTTGTACAAATTAAGAACTTTATCATTTATATTAAGTGGTTTTATTATCTTCAATAAAAATAAAATTAAAGTAAAAATTAAATAAACACATTCTCAATATCAAACCATACAACATATGACAGTTTATTCTGCTGCTTCAGGGCAGTCTAATATAAGCTTTATTTATGTCTATTTCCTGACAAGAATGTACTATATCAATAAATTGTAACATTTTGGATGTCATTTAATTTTGGATACTATTTTTAATTCCGAATATCTTTTGTATTTACACCTTTGTTTTTAATTAATTTGGGAAACAGCAATCATTATATTAAAAAATCTATTACCTTCCATCAATTAAGTGTATTATGTAAAAATTCCATACATAAATTTTCTTGCAAAAAGATTCTATATTCCCAGTAAAATTATTTCATAAACAAACTATGTAAATTGTACTTGACACTGACATCTTATTTTTCCTATTTGTTAGGAATCGCTATTCTTAGTTTGCTTCATCCACGCATTTCTATTTTACTTGTCGTCCTCATTTAGTTCCTTTTCTCTCAAATCTTTCCCAATACAGTCCTATCATTTTCTGTTTCATCTTCCTTTTTTTCCTCTACTCTTACTAAGCCGTTCATTCTTATTCCAATATATTATTCATCTCTCCTTATGACATGTCTAAATCAATGTAACTGTCTCTCTTGTATGTTTCTAGAAACTTCTATCTCGAGCCATTTCCCTTATCCTCTTCTATCTTATCCGTAACTTCCCCAACATCCATCTCAACATCCATCTTAACATCCTCATATCTGCCACATTCATTTTCTTTACATTGACACTAACATCTGTCAATTAGAATTTTCTTAAGTAGCTGTTTCCAGCATAGCTGGCTGATTTATGAAATTTAATTTCTTTATAATTTTTTAACTCTATATCCATTGAATATGAAGTATAAAATGCAATCAATTCGTATATAAGATAATAGAATATTCTGTAATATTTTTGGTAATAACATTGAATGTCAAAAATGATTTTTAACAACGTTTTTTCAAGAAAAACTGTTAAATTCTGCAAATGAGGGTGCTTCCGGTTGATCAGTTATAATCAACATCTTATCAAGTCTGCTTATGGATGTAAGGAAGAGGAATACGTAAAAATTGTAATTTTAGGAATTCTAGTACTGGAGTTATCGCGGCCGAAATCATCGACAGACATCATCGTAAAAACAGTATAATCGTATTGTGGGAACCCTAAAACGTGCTTATTCATTGAAAACTCACTACCATATTTTTTGACCAAAGACAATACCGTCCTTACCTAAAGGTGACGGAAGGTAAAAAACATATTGTTTTCATGCTAAAAATCGCATATTTTAATGAATAAGCACATTTTAAAGTCCCTACAAAAATTAATAAAATTTCCTATATTGCACAAATCAATTCATCGCCTGGTTTATCGGAATGTTTATGCCACCCGATAGATTCCAATGCATAAATATATAAATGAATTAATTCAATAGTGTAAATATAATGACATGTAATCGGATTAATTTAGTCATCTAGTTTAATTAAAATTAAAACTGCGATTAGCTTTTTAATAGGTGCAGTAATTTAACTAATTAATTAACAAAAATCGAAACATATGTATCCCACTTGACTTGTTCGCAATGTATGTGTACATTTAATAATTAAATTTCAAAATTAAATTAATCCAATTAGTTGTATACATTTCCATAAATATGTTCAAAGGGCTTGTGAATATTAATCTGGTTTTAATGCGCTACAAAACATATCGAATATCCAATTAAGATTATCTGCTCCGTTCAGTAAAAGGAGCACTTAACTTCTTTATAGAAAGGAATGTATGTAAAATAGCACCAGTGCGCATTGTTTAGATTTCAGTAATGTCTATGTAGGGTGTTCAATTGTTCATTTTACATGGGCCATTATTGCTATCTAGAGATACTCGTATATAAGAGCAACAAAGACGGTTAGACGGGCAAACAATTTCTATTTTACAAATTTAAAGTAAAGAAAGAATATTGGTTCTCAAAGTACGGGATCTAACTTTTTTAAATTTCAAATGAGAACATATACATTTTATTTGGTCATTCGGTAGAGAATTTAACGCTGAATTTATTAATATCATATTACCTTTAGGTCTCGTGGCCGCGTGCCTGAGTGTCTGGTCGCGAATCTGGCGAACCGGATTTGATCTCGACCGACGCCAAAAAGAAATACTTCGAATTTTAAATGACACAGAAGTACAAATATGTCATCATCATTATCGAAATCTGTGTACAAAGCAGATTGGCACATCCAGCAATGGGTAATATGCCGTGATGATATATTTATTTTTATTTATTTGTTATACGCTTATCTATCGATTTTTATTTTGAAATAAATGCATATGAAGTTTTGAATTTGATTAAAATATGACCACAAATTGAAAAAATCTGAAGTTGCCAGCACATTACCTTCCGTCAATCCTGTGTATTATGTACAAATTCCATAGGGCGCGAGCAGTCATGTAACTTTGCTGAACTTGGCAATCAGATAAAGGAGCCCGTATCAGAATGACACCTATTAATTATGTCCATAACTGACAAATGTCATAATTTTTCATTCAAAATTTCATTTTTTTGTATTATGATTCCTTTTCTCGGCAACTGAATTCCACACTCCTGATATCAAATTAACCACATGAAATAAGAAAATCATGAAATTTTGAATGAAAAATTATGACGTTTGTCAGTTATGGACATAATTAATAGCTGTCATTTTCACACGGGTCCCTATATCTGCAACAAAGTCTTGTAAAAGATCCTATATTTCCAGTAAAATTATTTCATAAACAAACTATGCAAATTGCACTTGACATTGACTTCTTCTTCTTTAGCTTTTTCCATTCGTTAGCTGTCGCTATTTTTTTTTCATTGACACTGACATCTGTCAGTTAGAATTTTCTTAATATAGTCTCCATTTCCATGGTTATAGCATAGCTGGCTGATTTATAAAATTTAATCAAGTCTGCATATGGATGTAAGAAAGAGGAATACGTAGAAATTGTTATTTTTGGAGTTGTAGTATTGGAGTTATCGCGGCTGAAATTATAGTCACACACACGCACACACATGCACACGCACACGCATACAAATATCATCGTAAAAATAGTTAAATCGTATTGTAGGAATCCTAAAACGTGCTTATTCATAGAAAACTCACCATCGAATTTTTTGACCAAAGACAATATCTTCCTTACCTAATGGTGACGGAAGGTAAAAACATACTTTTGTTTTAAAATGAATTAAAAAGGAATACTATGTATGTACGAGGGTAGATTGAAAAATTCGCAATCAAATACAGATAGGGCTGTACGCTGTACTAGACGCACAATTAATTTCTGTGAGGTTATGTCAATTATCGTTAGCGTGTCTGCAAGATTCACTTTAGTCAGCTAATTTATTGGAATTTATTTCATTTAACATGTACATGGAATTTTTCAAATATGAAAATACCGTACAGTGATTATGTAGAAAAAGGGTTTACAAGCGAAGCAAATTCATGAAGACATTATACTTTGTAACATGTTATCTTTCATATAAAATGGTAAAAAATTGGACAGCTGAATTTGAACGTTGGAAGGAAAGTATTGAAGATTATCTTCGCAGTGAGAGACTTGCAATTGTTACCAGTGAAGAGAACAAATTTGATACACGATATCAAGGAAGATCGGCGAATCAAGATAGGAAAAATGGAAGATGTGGGTATCTCGTATAAAATGGTTCAAAACATTCTGAATAATTAGGAATGACAAAATTTCTGCAAGTTTAATTACACGTAGTTCGACTTTGTGCATAGGAATTCATCACTTCTCAAAACAGCAATGGCTTCTGTTTTTAGGCACAATAAATAAATATTAATGGCGGGTTACGATCTTAAAGTTAAAACTTGTTACGTTAATTTTGTTAAGGAATAAAAATAAAACGACCTGGAATGATAACGATATGCTGTTCCAACAGAATAACACTACAGTGCACAATATATCAACAGTTACTACTGATATTCATGGTTGCGGTTTTGAATAGGTACTTCATTTTTCTTATTCACCGAATCTAACTCCAACAGATTTCTATATATTTGTTGTATAGCGGCAACGGAGCATTTAGCAGAGTTAGAGCATTTTATAATATTGAGATCTAGATCTTTTGCAACAAGAATTTAGCATTTTCTTAATAACATAGTATTTTCTATTTGGAGTATCTTGGTACTTACACAATACGTTGAGTGTGATGTGTCTGACGTCGGGTTGGCCAACACCATTATCGGCACTGCATTGGTACTGGCCTGCAGAATGCCGGTCAGCATGTTGGATAACTAAAGACAGCCCAGAAACACTACGTTCGCCTCCAGGAAGCACGTTGTTCTGCAACAAAGAAACAATAAACATAGGGTATTTGATTATATATTAGTAATTCTATATATTGAAATACAGATTCAATGACAAATGTAACGGAATAGAGATTGAGAAATTATAGATTTACCTATAATTCAATGAAATATAGGCAAAAAAAATCATTGTCTTGTATATTATGGGATATTATTAAATTACATATTTCTATTTCGGCATAAAAATAACATATTTTGGGTGACATTAAATACTGATACATATTTATTGCTTGTAAAAGACTATTATTTAAAGCTGTAAAACCTTCTTAATCTTTGTATAATAATATATTTTATTCGTTTAAAACAGTAAATCACGTGCGGAGAAATTTATACTGTAATGGTTAATCCATAAATTATGTTTTTGAACATAAATTATATATTATCTAAACTAATTACATATATTAAGTTACCTACGTGCTAATTAAAAATTCCTAGAATATTTTCTACACGTTTTTCCATAGCAAGAAAAATAAAACAAGTGTGCTTTATTTATATTGTACTTCTACAATATAATATATAATAATTATGTTACATAAGATATAATACAAATTGCGTACGATACAATGTCAATAAGATAGACGAGTTTTGCCGAAAATAACCATAGTCCAAATATTGAAAATATGCCAAAGGATGCCAAACAGTTTGGTAAAACTGTTTCTCGTTTCTTGCAAAAAGAATCTTATGCTGGGTTTATGCATTAAATTAAATGAAGATATTAAATTGTAAAACAAAACTAAACAAGTACAAACAATTGTTTTTCAAAGGAAAGTGTTGTAGGTTATACGGATCAAATATTCTTCACATTTAATAATGTTTACATATATTGTAACGTTTCGGTGGTCAAAATGCCACCATCATCAGATTTAGAATCTATTCATATAAATATCCACAAAAATAAAACTATAAACCACCAAACAAATTTCGACAACATTTTGAATTTCGCGCGGCCCATCATAAATAACCTTCAATAGTTACTTTTCACATCAGCTGGAAGTTTTGTTGGTAAAATAAAACTAATAGGAATTTCTTAAATTAATAATTTTTTTCACTTTGTAAACCTCCACCGTGGAAAGTGGTTGTCTCTCAATTTTAAGGTAAACCACGTTTTTCTTTATTTACGTACTACTTTTGAAACCTAATGTTTGTTCTTATTTTTCAGTTATAACAATCAATATTATGTAAATATCAATATTATGTAAATATCAATATTATGTAAACTTCAAAATATAAAACGAAAAAAGTTTTCGTCATATATGCATTTATACTACTAAAAATGATTTTGTAAGGTAACACTATTTTATATTTTACTTTTTGTAACATTGCTCATAATGACTTATTTATTAATAGCTAATGATGGTGGCATTTTGACCACCGACACGTTCTAATATATGTAAACATTATTAAATGTGAAGAATATTTGATCCGTATAACCTACAACACTTTCCTTTGAAAAACTATAAAAAATAACAGGATCTACAAGAAGAACAGAAAATTACAAACAATTGTTATCATTGTTAATACTAAAGTAAAGAATTAAACTAATGAAACTAAATTAGGAAGTTTGCTATTTGCAACTTTTTAGATTCTTTAGTTTTGCGCCAGAAGAATTTGAAATGGAATTAGGAGTGAAACAAGGATTAAGCCTCAGCCCTTTACTCTTCATTATAATAATGGATAGGATCTTAAAAAACACCAAAGCAAAGACAAAAAAGCTACAGATGCAAGTGGGCTTTAAAAGACTGCATCCGGTAAAAATAGTCTTTTGTATGCCAATGATATAGTCCTAATATCAGACTACTATTTAAAAATGATGGAATTGGTTAAGATATGGACAGAGGAGATAGGAAAAACGGGAATGGAGATTAATACAGATAAAAGTAAAGTAATAATAATTAACCACAAAGGAAGGGAACACGAAGAGAATAGAATAGAAGTCCATGGAAAGAGTAACGGCATATGAATATCTAGGCAGTATGATAACACTGGATGGAAAAATAAATCTAGAAATATTGAATAGGACTAAGAAAGCAAGCAATATCTACTACACAATAAATAAGGCGCTCGTAGGAAAAGATGAATTTGATATTGAAACAAAAGTAAAAGTATACAATACAAAAACAGAACCGACAGCCATATATGGAAGTAAATCGTGGAATCTACGCCAGGGAAAGCTAAAGAAGATTGCAAGCAAAACAAAATGGGATAGAGTCAGAAACGAAGATATAAGATACATGGTAACCCTAAAAACAGACTTAGTTAAAAAGAACCAGAGAAAGTTAATAGCGATAAATATGAAATTCCTAAGGAAGATTGCAAGCAAAACAAAATGGGATGAAGTCATGGTAAGCCTAAAACAGACTTATAGGGCTCTTCTGTAAGATCGTTATGACATAACGAATCGGTAAAACGTTATATCGTCATGATAATAACGAAAATCGTTTAATAGGCTTATTCTGTAAACCATCATTATGACATTTTTCATTGATAAATCGTTATCATAACGATAATCGTTAAAGTGGTATTCTGTAAACAATAATTTAATTCTACATAACGAAAAAAAGATACCGATATCGTTATTTCTTAACGATTGGAAAAATCATTCGTTATCTAAACGTTTTGTCAATAATTCAGTATTTTTATTTATGTCAAAATAAAATTGCTATTATGTTGAATAGTGATCTCAAAAACCAGTCATACGAGTATTACAGTTTTCTGCAAGGTAATATTAAAATAATTTAATAAGTTTTTATTCGTAGAGCCTAGCGCAAGCTTCCCAATTTGTCTACAGATGGTAGTAGTTGCTCTAGCATAACCTATAAAAAGAACAGGTTAACAGCAGACTCCAACCAGAACTAATCTAACCTAGAAGTTTTGTGAGTTATATTGAATTATTTTAGATATTTCATTTAAAATTATAATTTGATATTAGGAAATAAAGCTCTTAACTTGATCCCAAGGTTATTATTTTTCAAAATGTGTTACATAATACGGATACAAAGATAACGATTATCGTTAAGTAAAAATAACGATTTTCATAATAACGATTTCGTTATGGTAACGATTCGATTTTACATAATAGGCCTGTTAGTTAGTTAAAAAGATAGAACAGAAACAACTTAGCTGGTACGGGCACATAATGCGAATGGACCAAAACAATCTATTACGAAAAATCGTGGAAACAGGAGATACAAATAGAAAAAATCTGTTGTGGCCAGCACAATACCTCTCGCCACTCCTTTTTTTGGTTACATAAGTATAGGGCGCGAACAGTCATGTTACATTGTTGGTCTTGACAAGCAGATGTGGGGGCCCGTTTCAGAATGATAATTAGTCATTATGTTTCATTCAGAATTTCAAGATTTTCTAAATACACGTAGTTAATTTGTCACCAGGAGTGTGGAATTTACTTGTCGAGGAAAATAAACCATATGGAATTGGAAAATCACTAAATTTAGAATGAGAAATTATGATACTTACATCTATATACATAATTACTAGCTATCATTCTGACATCAGTCCCCATATCTGCTTGTCAAGGCGCCCTATTGTATTTAACATTTCTTGTATACCTACATTCTACACCAAAAATTCTACTTACATATATCTATTCCTTATATTTAGATTGTTTAATTTTAAATTAATTTTCTGAACAAATTTTGTCCTCTTCTAATTTTTCGAAATGTTTCCAATTCATTGTCAGGATTGACAGTATTTTTGAATTTTAAATATTTAAGTATTAATACATTAAGAAATAATATAATGTGTGTACTTCCCAGAAAAACTCTTTAGTAATATCTACGAATTTCTGACACTGACATTTATCTGTCAGTTACAAAAAAAAAAAAATTTCAACTATTTTCCATGGCATCCTTTCGGCTGTAAAATTTATTATAACATTATTTTATATATTATATTTCTTTTATCTCTAAATCTATAGAATATATAATAAAATATTTAAATGTATCAGATAGAGAATTTAATTTTCTTTAATATTACCAAGAAAAATTTTTAAAAAATATTATTTAGAAGATTTTTTTTCAAGAATCTTCTACTTCCGGTTGTCCAATTGTTACCAAAACCTTTTCAGATCTTCCCATGAATGTCCGATCGGAAAATACGTAGTTAAACAATTTTTAAGTCTTATAGTTTTTGAGTAATCGTCCTTCCAACATCCTACATACATACACACATACATCCACACACACACACACACACACAGACATCATCGTAAAAATGTTAAAATCGGATTGTAGGGACCTTAAAACGTGCTTATTCAATAAAATCTGGATATGCGATTTTTAGCATGAATGCAATACCTCTCTTAGCGAGAGGTAAAAAGAAACAAGGAAGACCAAGGAAAACGTGGGAAGCAAGAATAAAGGAGCTGGGGATCAAGATAGGTAGAATCCTTGAAGAAATGAAAAAGATTACAAAGGATAGGAGAAAATGGAAGGATTTTCTAGAAACCTAAAACAAATTTCAAAATCCGACACCTATCATGAGTATAAGGAAAAGAAGAAGTTTTGCGCGTGTGTCAATCGCGCACTCATAACAGCTGTTAAAACTAGTTAAAATGGTTAAAATCTACCCTACAAAAAATGTACGTTCTGCAGAAAAAGCAACGAAATACTAAACAAACTTGTTCAATTATTTGTATATCTATATTTTTTTAGCAATTATTTTATATAATTATGTCAATTTCACATAATAAAAGATAGGTTTTACAAAATGTGAAACAGAAAATTCTCAATTTTACCTTCCTTTTTTGAGGAAATATTTTTATGTTTATTTAATGAATCATTTGTTTTTAATTATTTCCAACAATTTCAACTGTTTAAAATTCAATGAAGAATAAAATAAAATTAAAACGAGCAGAGGTGTCAAATGGAGCAAATTTGTCTAAGGGGAGTTTGAAAGGGAAGCTACCTCGATACCCAAAAGGGTAGAATAGGTGAATATTAAGTAACGTAAAACGAATTACAAATTCTGTTTTCTTAATTCTTTGGCAGTTCAGATAATAAAAGAAATGGTATATTAGATAAACTTCAAAATATTTCTCCAAACAATTAATTTTTAATGCAAAATAAATATTTAAAACGGTATATAGAACTCATTAATTAACTTCTCACACCAAAAAGTGGCACAATTTTATAATAAAATCCTTAAAAAATTGGAAAAAAACATGCCAAAATCTGTTAAGATAATAAACTCAGTTTTGAAAAGAAATCGGAACAATAACCTGAAAAGACAACCCACAAAAAAAACAATGCTTTAAAATTAGAATGAACTTTTCTTACTGTCCTTTCTTTTTGTGATTGAGCCATTTGCCGAACAATACCGTTTGTTTTACCGAGCGTTATTGGAAATGTTAACAGAAGGTTAAAGAATTAAAGTGAGCAGCGTTGAGCGAGGTTTTATTATTCCTGTAATGCGTGCAGTCTAGCGACTTGCAGCCGACATCCATTGTGATATTGTGAATTATCCTTCAGGACACTCAATTGCTGCTGAACAAATGTTACGCGAGACTAAAAGGTTCCAGCTGAAATAATAGCCGAATGGCCACTTATAGAAGCAAAATATAACGATTTATCAACGGGATATTTTATATCGGTAATTCAAAAGATATAAAATGTTTAAAGAAGATAAAATATTGGAAAATTGATTGTAAAATATTCGAGAATATTAAAAAAAATATACAATCCAAAAGACAGATAAGTAATACTTAAATAATAGTAATAAAAATACATAGTACTACTTGTGTCCCATAATAGTTTTTACATATGAAGGGTCCAGAAGAAGAAAGTAAAATTCCAGTTCTTATATTTTGAGCTTGAGATGCCGTCTAGTGCTTTGTTAGGAGAAGTTTTGATTGAATGGTGAAAAAAATAATCGGACTGGCATTCAGTTCGATAATTTTCTGTTTCGGAAATAGAATGTCTCACGTATATTTATGTTAGAAGGAGCTTTATTATTGGTGGTATTTTGTAATTTGAGATTGGCATGCCTGCAATAAATGCACTAAATATTTATGCAACGGATCATGGAGGTAGGAATAATATGGAAGTAGTATTTACAATCGCTTGTGAAGCCGCTTCCCCTTCTACAATGTGTCGCATATCATTTTGAAATTACAAGGTTATTTCTGTCAATTGTGCATTGTATGTTTTTGTACGTATACGTGTGTTGAAGTGTTTGCCATTTGCGATTGTTTAATATATATCGTGTTTTATATTGGTTTTTCTTTGGATGTTACGCGAATCCCCACTACATTGCGTACTACTACAGTACATTCCCCTTACCCATAGTTCAAATTTATGCTCTCTCCATATTATTGCTACCTCCAAGCAACAGACAAAATAAAAAACAGAAATCACTGTCACTAATCTATTAATTCCATCAAAAATTGTCAAATATTTTTATAAATAATAATGTAAATGAAAGCCTCGACAGAGAAAATAGTATAAAACACACGGTACATAAGGCAATTCAAGCAAGCACTTGTTCGTTCGGCTACTGCACGTTCGTGAGCTAATTTGTAATTCTTCTAATACGTGAAGTGGCGAGAGGTATTGTGCTGGCCACAACAGATTTTTTTGAAAAGTTACTTAACTGAATGCTACTGAAGATACAAATGTAATTTTTATTAGTATAGTTCTTAATACAAACTTTTTAGCAAAATTGAAACTCTCTTTTTATTTTCCTGCAAAACTAGTCAACATGGGCTTTTACTGCATTTCCTCTGGATCTTTCATGTATTTTATTTTGTTTTGTCACGTTAGTAAATATGTATCAAACTCATAAGAAACAAAGCATTATTCATTGATGATGATTTTACAATTTAATAATAATAAAATAATTATAAATTCTTATTTGATGCTTTGACAATGACACTTTGTTTTAATTTCTCACTTTTGAGAGTTGAAATAAAAATAGGAAAACATCATTCGAAAAGAATTTGTCATTTTGAGGTTATTTTTGTTTATTTCACATTTTTAAAAATTATAAATGAAAGTTGACATAATATGTTTCATATTAATAGGAAAAATAATAATAATTTGTTACTAGTTCCGTAAATAATTGAATTAAAATATTAGCGCGAAAGGTAATCATGAACAACCCCGCACTCCTGTGACGTCAAAGTACATACAGCAAGTAAATAAATATAATAAAATTAGGTGATAGTTTATCACATGTAAAGCTGTATGGACTTTGACGTCACATTTATTTTAGATCAAGTAACTTTTTTAATATATTACACAAATTTCAATAATTAATTGTAAAATATCTAATAGATATTTTGTGAAATTTTCAAATTTGTAGCTATTTAAAGAACAATATTTTTAAAAATTTAAAACTTAAAAAATAAAAATTCTAGCAACATTCATATTGTTATATTTTTTTTTTATAAAATAAAGTAGCGGGAGTACCTATGTACGTACTTTTGAAAACTTCGACTTTTCACAAATTGCACTGACCAATAGCAAAACATGTACATTATATCCTTGCTTTTTATACATACATTTTATAAGCAATTGTACGAAATCGGAATAAATATTTCTATATCGACTATTATGGGACAGAAATAGTACTATTATTAATTCGTTACATGGTTAGTCCTGTAAAGTCTTTACATGGCTAGTATTGCAAAATCTTTACAAGACTACTTCCCTGCCACAATATAGTACACTTACATGACGGGTGCCAGAAAATATGTTTACCTTTCTGGTCCAAGCGACAGTTGGAACTGGATTTCCAGAAGCTCGGCATTCCAGTTTAACAGTAGCTCCTTGTAGAACGTCCAGGGATCCGGTATGAGAAACGTAGTGAATCCGAGGAGGTACTGAAACAATAAAAACAATTATTAGGTAACTATAAACATATATTTTATACTAAATAATAATATTATTATTTGTGTATAATTTTTTACATGGAGTACAAAAAGTTACAAGAAATTTCGTTTATATTACAAAAACAGTAATTCTGTTTGCATAAATTGTATTCAAAGTTTTCTTATATCATTTAATTTGCAAACCTCATCCTTATACTAAATGGCTGAAAAAGTCTTAACTCTAAAAAGAAGGAGTACTCCAGTAACAAAGAATTAAAACGGTAGTGACTGTGTACAATTTTACAAGTAAATATCTTGAACAAAGAAGAAAAATGATGTCATGTTTATTTCTCTATAAACTAATGAATTGTATCTTTGATGATCAAATATTTTGAAGCGTATTTTAATTAATGTTCCCCGAATATCTTCTCGTTATAAATTATTATTTAACTGTAAAACAGCCAGAACCAATTATGAGTTAAAATCACCTGTACTGCAACTATTTAAATATAAAACTTTCATATCGTTGCAAAATATTCATTAATCCATCTTTGTGTTATAGGTACTTATGTATATTGCAATAGAATAGAATAATTCTATTTCTCTTTGTATTTATTGTCATTGCTAATGCTTATGCATGTATATTTTTGTACTCTCTGTATATAATCTTCCTGTAATTGGGATTTTACAATCCTGTTGGAATGATTTATTATAAATAAATAAATAAATAAAATGAAGACGATTTTTATTGAAGATAATTTAAAAATTTAATCTTTCTAAGATATTGCTGCTTACGACGTGTTGTAGGCGCAGTGCAGCCGAATATTAATTTTACTTGTGTAATACGATTTTCATTTTTTTACTTCACATGTGGCTAGAAATAGGAAACATTTAATTGTACAATAGTAAATTTCTTTTAATGTATTCATTTTATTTTATTTATAGCA
The DNA here is from genome assembly GCA_951394225.1 of Harpalus rufipes. Lineage (NCBI taxonomy): Eukaryota > Metazoa > Arthropoda > Insecta > Coleoptera > Carabidae > Harpalus > Harpalus rufipes. The sequence goes on from OX596275.1 coordinate 13,065,132, forward strand.
TTTACTATTGCTATTGTATGATTTTTTCTCGACAATTGAATTCCATACTCCTGATAACAAATAGACCACATAAAATAACAAAATCATGAAATTTTGAATGAAAAATTATGACATTTGTCAGTTATGGACATAATTAATAGCTGTCATTTTGACACGGGTCCCCATATCTGCTTGCCACGATCAACAAAGTCACGTTATTGCTCGCGCCCTATGCATAAATTTTCTTGCAAAAATCCTATATTTTCAGTACTATTATTTCATAAACAAACTATGCAAATTGCACTTGACACTGACATCTTCTTTAGCTTTTCCCATTCGTTAGAGGTCGCTATTTTTAATTTTCTTCTTCCACTCATTTCTGTTTTGCGTGTCGTTCTCATTCAGTTCCTTTTCTCTCAAGAGCGTGCTGTTACTTTCCCGGTGAGGTAAGCTTGTCCGCGACGTGGGAGACGAAGACGGTAGTGGGTTGGATCAGAAGTACCCCCACTCCTGTAATGTATACACCCCTATTTACGAAATATTGAAGCGATACTGGCTACAATTTTAACATTTCAAATATGTATGTAAAATGTTATTTATTTATTTATTTTATAAAATAATTACATTTTACATATACGAGTACTCGTATTAATGCAAAACTTATGCACTTACAATTTTATTAATCAGTTTTCGTAAAAATCCTTATTGGAAGATTTCTCGTGTGGCGAGGATCTATGATTTCTGGTAGCATACCTTTCAAATAAAATTCTGTAAGTTTTGGTTCCATATTTTGTAGCCAAAATTCATCATCTCTAAAAATCTGATATAAAACATAATGACAAAGAAAACGATTAGCATTGCATTTATATTTAATTTGCTCATTTTTGTTTTCCCCATTTTCGGTGACGTGGAAGTTTTCCAGTGCATTATTGTCTCTTGGTTTTCGAATTGTACTGGAAAATCCAAGTTTCATCACATGTAATTATCTTTTTCACCAAGTCAGGTTTGATTTTTGTGTTGGAATGCCCACCTCACTCGCCGGATTTAGCACCAAGGAACTTCTATTTGTTTCCAACGTTATATCGTCCCTTGGCAAATCGTTTGGCACACTCATACACTCACGTATGTGACCTCCGTCAACAGTTTCAAACACTAACTCAGTGATTTTTTCAATATCCAAGGAATTTGAGATTAATAAGATGTTCAATTTTAAAATCATATATGATTTCGGCAAAACAATAAAGTATCTGTCTCTTTCATTACTAATACTACTACTACAAATTGACGTATTACTCACTTATTTTAAACTTTATCACAAAAAAGCTATCCAGCGCACTAAAGTGCACTTTCGTTATTCATCATGCCAAATATAAACATTTTATTATTTATAATACAGTCACAGGCTTAGCCTGAAAAATCTAATTTCGAGCAGCAGCCTCTTAACAGATAAAAAAATCAAACTACCTTAGCCTTCGAAAATAGAATAAAATTGTACCTTATTGGTATTTTTTTCTCTTAATTAACAAAAAATGGAAAATGTTAGTGCTGGTGTATATGCAGATATGATGTTTCTTTATGGATATTGTAACGGTAATGCTAAATATAGTCGTGGGTCTAGGGAATATAGACGTGTATGTACATATATCCAAAAAATAATTTATATAAATTTGACTGTTACTTAGTTGTTACCTTTTTTTTTGATTTATTAAAAAAAATATCTTAAAAACTACTGCTTTCATCAAGTTTTAGCAAAAGTACCTTTTTGTGTATTTTTGCATTGTTTGTATTATTTTGTTACCAAAAATGAAAAAATGTTAATAGGTAAAAAAATAATGTAAAACTTTCAAAGCTTCCGCAAATGAGACGCTTCTGGTTGAGATACAGAAACAAAACAAAGTGTAAATATGCATCTAAATAAGTAGTAACCTGATACCAAGTTTCAAAATTTTTGTGGAACTAGTATCAAAGTTATTTAAAAAAATGTGTTTCTTGTGGTGCACCTTCAAAGGATTGTAACTCTGTAACGCAACGTTTCCGGATATGGGTTTTAACGTTTTTCGTTTTCTTTTGACCCGTTGTATCACCCATGAAAAATAAGAAAACTGTAAACGCTCTGTATATTTTGAAAAATACTTATAATAGAAATACTCGTAAATGCTGAATGCTACTTTCTGTTGAACGAATCATAGGAAGAAGTATGAGGGGATGGTAAACCAATCACAAAATAGACGATATGAGTGGGACGTACCATCAGTAAATTGTCTGCGAGTGACATCTAGTAGGGGAACTACACACTAAAATTGAATTAATTTTAAATTGTAATAACATTTTAACACGTTAATAAATTATCATTTTTTAAATTGAAATCTTTTTTAAACAGCATATATTAATAACTTATTACGGTACATTTCAAAATTTCGTGATCTAAATCATAAAAAAATATACTTTAAATTTAAGAACTTTGACTTTCATTTATTTTGTAATAATTAATAATAATACAAATATCGCTCTATAGCGCACTTTTTACAGGTTTGCTTATCCAGTGTGCCCAAGTAGACTGAAATCGGTACAATAATACAGTCTCCACATTGTACCAAAATTAGTAGATATCGCCAAATTGACCTATTTTAACAACATATTACTCCTTTATTTTAAACTATTTCACAAAAAAGGCTCTATAGCGACCTAAAGTGAACCTCCATAATTCATCATACCAAATTTCAATAATTTATTATTTATAATAAAGTCACAGGATTAGCCAGAAAAAGTCACAATTCGAGCAGCAGCCCCTTAAGTCGTCCGCAATACAGTCCATCTTATCTTTGGTCTTTCTCTGTTTCTTCAACTTTCTATTATTAAGCTATTCATTCTTCTTCCAATATATTCTTCATCTCTTCTCATGACATATTCAAACCTATGTAATTTGTCTCACTTGTATCTTTCTAGAAACTTCTTACACTAGAGTTATCTCCCTTATTTTTTTATTCCTTACTGTATCTTTCCGTGTCTTCCCCAATATCTATCTAAACGTCCTGACCTCTGGCACATTCATTTCCTTTTCATTGATACTGATATCTGTCAATTTCAATTAACTGGATATATTAGCAGTTTCCATAGTTAGTATATCTAGTTGATTTATGAAATTTAATAATTTTATAATTCATTAACTCTATATCCATTGAATATGAAGTATAAAATGCAATCCAGTCGTATAAAGAGTATTATATTGTTTAAGTTATAATAACATTGAATTTCAATAAATGATATTTAACTGCTTTTTTCCAAGAAAAACTGTAAAAAGTTGCGAATGAGAGTTCTTCCAGTGGACTAATTATAACCAAGATCTAATCATGTCTGCATATGGATCTAAACTCGAGGAATACGAAAAAATTATAATTTTTGGAATCGTTGTATTGCAGTTATGCGATCTGTCACCTATACACATACATACAGACGCACACATAGACGCATAGAGACATCATCGTAAAAATAGTAAATTCGTATTCTATGGACTCCAAAATGTGCTTATTCATTAGAAACTCACTATCGATTTTTTTGACCAAAGACATTATCTTCCTTATTTAAAGGTGACGGAAGGTAAAAAGTTAACACTGATATTGAGCATTTTACTTATATTTCATAAACGTAATGTTTTTTTTTTTTTTGATTAACATTAAAATGGCTCCTGCCAAACTGTCTTTTCATACTTATTCATGACATTCGAAGTAAACAGAAAAAAAAACATTATTCTGTGCACATTAAAAAAAACTGTTGGCCATATTTGTAGACCGTAAAAACATCCCTAGTTTTTATATGATTTTATCGAATTGATTTATTAACACATTTTCCTATCGTTACAATAATTTTTTGCAATTTATTTGCACACTACTCACATGGGTCGTGCAAGCAGTCTGGAAACAATTTTGGCACAGTGCAGGTATCATATCGTTTTCGAATGCGACTTTATCATCTTACATAATCCATTGCCTACTTTGAAATCTAATCGATCGTTAATTGTCACTGTATCATAACATGGTATTTAACACTTCAAATAAATAATAATTAGTAATCAATCCAATCACTTAAACCAAACCCTTACGAATTAATTTATTTCTTATTCACCGTCTGTTACGTGATTAGATAATTCATTAATTTTATTAAAAAAATTATGGTGGCAGTGAGTAAAAAATCTGATGTGGCCAGCACAATACCTTCCGTCAATCCTGTGTATTATGTACAAATTCCATACATAAATTTTCTTGCAAAAGATTATAAATTTTTGGTATTATGTGATTCCCTTTCTCGGCAACTGAATTCCATACTCCTGATAACAAACAAACCACATGAAATAAGAAAATTATGAAATTTTGATTGAAAAATTATAACACTTGTCAATTATGGACATAATTAATTGCTGCCATTTTGACACGGGTCAAAGTCATGTTACTGCACGCGCCCCATACGTAAATTTTCTTGCAAAAGATCCTATATTTCCAGTAAAGTTATTTCATTAACAAACTATGCAAATTGCACATGACTCTGACATCTTCTTCTTCTTTAGTTTTTCCCATTCGTTAGGGGGTCGCTATTTTTTATTTTCTTCTTCCACTCATTTTTGTTTTGCGTGTCGTCCTCATTCAGTTTTTTTTCTCTCAAGTCTTTTACAATACATTCTTTTCATCTTATATTTGGTCTTCCTATGTTTCTTCCACCTTCTATTAATATATTCATCTCTCCTCATGACATGTTCAAACCAATATGTAATCGTCTCTCTTATATCTAGAAACTTCTAACACTAGAGTTACTTCCCTTATTCTTTCATTGATTTCATTTTATTGATACTGACATCTGTCAATTTGAATTACCTGAATATATTAGCAGTTTCCATGGTTAAGTTAGCATAGCTGGCTGAATTATGAAATTTTATTAAAATTTATTATCGTTATTCTTCTTTAACTCTATATCTGTTGAATATCAAATATAAAATGCAATCAAATCGTATAGACAATAATATATTCTTTAAGTTATAATAACATTTAACTGATTTTTTCAAGAAAAACTGTTAAAATCTTCAAATGAGGGTACTTCCGGTTGACCAATTATAACCAAAATCTAAACAGGTCTGCATATGGTTGTAAGGAAGAGGAATACGCAAGAATTGTAATTTTTGGAATTCTAGTATTGGAGATATCGTGCACGAAACGGCGTCCACACACACACACATACATACACACACACACACACGCACACACGAACACACACACACACATACATACACACACACACACACACGCACACACGAACACACACACACACACACATACAGACATCATCGTAAAAATAGTAAAATCGTATTGTAAAGACCCTAAAACGTGCTTATTCAATGAAAACTCACCACCGAATTTTTTGACCAAAGACAATATCTTCCTTACCTAGAGGTGACGGAAGGTAAAAAGAATGAAATGAAAAATATGAAATAATTTATCAAATTTTGAAAAAAATCTTTTTATTGAGAATCAGGGCATCGAAATATACATAGTAGGTATATACCCTAAATTTATTTTATCCTTTTTTCAACACCCTGCATAATAATGACATACATATTAAAATTACCTCCTGCAAAGTTTACATATTCCGTTGAAAATTTAATATTAGTTGGATTATACCTAATACGATAAGTGATAAATGTGGATTTAATTTGAAACGTATTCGATATGAAATTTTTTGAGTGGAATTATCGTTTCAAATTTCATGTCATCCACTTAAAACTATTAACATTAATAGGCATTTATCGATATATTTTGCTTCACTAATGTAGGATTCATATAGATTACATCAAATAATAATTACTAACATACACTCGCTGCATCATGGAAGATCGTGATTGATTTCATTTATATTGACAACATAAATTACCTGTATTTGATTATTACCTTCGATATGTATTTTGATGCACAATAAATGAAACATTTAATATTATAAGATAAAATATATAGCACCGCTCACCGTTATATATTTTTTTAAATATACGTTGCAATAAAAAAAAATCTGAGGTGACGCTTGGTAAACGCTCGCACGATATAAATATGTTATGATCATTACCAAAATCTGTGTACAAAGCAGATTAGCACACCCAGCAATGGGTAATATGCCGTGATAATCTATGTATTATTATTTTTAAATACATACTTGCATATTTACTAATGCTAGAAATTATTTATATTAAATTGTCTCTTTAAAATTTTAGTTTTAAAACGTTATTATTATTAATTTGAAAAATACATAGCATTGTAAATACTTTATTAATGTGAAACAATAAACAATACTAGATATTAATTTGAACTTCTCTATGTTACTATTCATGCTTTTCTCTACAATTGTGCGATTTTTTTGTTATTACTACGAGTATTATTGCCGTGGTTATGACTGGAAAGAAGGTCAATCTATAATAAGAGCTTTTTGGTAAACGTAAAGCACAAGTGCATTTCGTTTACGCAACTTTCAAAAACAAACTGACAGTTACAGTGATTTATATATCCTGCGGATAGCTTTATTAACCACCTAAATCTTAATTTCTGTTTCATCTGTAGCAAAGATCGAAGAAAGAAACTAATGTAGTATTGAAATCTAGATATTTTGAAGAAATTATCTTGAAAAATGAAATATTTTTTATAAGTAACCTAGAAAAATGAAACAATAGGCAATCAACAAACAATCCATATTGTCAATAATTCATCAATCCTGATATTTTAGTGATTTTCTAAATTATCTGTTGTAGGAAAAATATTGTTTATAACAAGTGTCGAAAAAGATTATGAGAAAGTGCAGATTTCCGCATTCGACAAGCCTTGTGCGTTAAACTCACTTTCACGTAATTAGCCTTTTTCGATTCTTGTTACAAAAGATAATGGCTGGTAGCACGAGCATGGTTCTAACACCGATGCACCGGTGTCAACTAAAACCATGTCAATGTCAACAACTTGGTACACACTTCAGGGTTATCAACAAAATCAGTGTTGCCAATATACTGATTACGCCGAAAATGTACTGACAACCATATTCAATAAATTTAGCAGCATTATTTAAAATAGTTTAATATGATTTGTTTCTTGACTTGTTTGTAGGATAAACAATTAAAAATAATGAAAACAATTTTTTTTGAATATGTCTGTCAGTATAGTTTTAGTTTAATCAGTTTATTGGCAACATTGATTTTGTTAACAACCCTGAAGTATGGGTCAAGTCGTTGACTTGGTTCTTGTTAACACCGGTGTTAGAACCATGCTCGTTTGTTTAATGAAAAAATTGTTAATCTTGATATAGATACTTAAGTATCTATTTAAAGTATTTAGTACTCTGGAAGTACTTTTTATTGGTACTTAAGTTCCATTTCAAATACTAAGTACAAGTATTTTAGAAGCAGGACTTGAAAATCAAGTAGGTACTTCAGACAGTTTTTTGAAAGTACTTAAGAATAAATGTACTTAAGTATTGCCTAGTTCTACGTATTGGTATGTAGTTATTGGCAAGCTTTCGGAAATTGATTTATTCTTTTATTGGGACACTATAGAAGTATAAAACAGTATGATAATAATTATTAATTAAAAAAAAAATGTATTATTTTTGAATGTATGTTTAACAACAGGAACGTCAGTATAGTGACAAAAAAAGGTGAATGATAATATGTAATTATCTTGACTTTTTAACAGGGCACCTTTTAATGAAATTCCCCCTATTTTTTTTCTCTATGAATTTATACTCATTGTTGAGAATGTGACACGCATTTCTTCTGATGGTTAATAGAAGTATTTCTCGATTAATATGAAAACGCACTAGTCTAGTCATATGGTGCGCAAAACAGTTGGATCACAGAAACCGCAATGCAATTAACGATGACTGGAAGGGAATCGAAGAAAAAAATAAGTATTCAGTGTTCCATAAAAGAACTTAAAAAGACACTCATATTGTACTCCCGCCAACATTGTAACAATTTGCTGGCGTATTTTTTTTTAATTGAGTTGTGTGAGCGCCTTTTCTTGTTAATGACTTACATGAACTGGTACCCTTGTCAAGTATACCAATATTGGAATATTCGTAAAATACACTAGTAGTCTGAACCCGGTTTATTAAATTATTAACAAAAGATGTAGTCAAGATATATTGAAACAGGAGACTGGTTGATTTCGAGTAATTTGGATGCCAAGTTGCACTATTTAAAAGAGATTTTTTAAACTGTCTAATATAATATAACTTATCTAGTTTTTATTTTAAACAGTAAAAATTCAAGAAATACTAAATATCCTACATGAATCTGTTATCGATTGAATCAAGATATCAATATCTCCATTTAAATTTTTCTCTCTGTCATATCTTACAAAATATAGGTCATCCAGTTAACAAATGACTCCCAATCTTTAATCCGTCTAATCCATAATGTGAAAAATCATAATCCGTTCTGGGGTCGCTTAAATCATTTGTTGGGTATGGTGGCCGACCACTCAATTACCTATATTGCGTAATGGGGGAAAGAGGCGGAAGCAGGAGAGTGAGATCCTGAAAGCAAGGAGCAGAGCAGGAATCCTCAGGGACTTGGCCTGATTGGATGGACGTAGAGCGTGTCGTCTTGAGTTAGAAAGCGATGATGAGGATGACAATAAGAAAGGATAAGAAAAGGATGGGACGATCTTAAAGGATAAGATTAGCGGAAGGATAGTAATCGGTTATTTTTACCTCTCGATAAGAGAGGTATTGGATTCATGCTAAAAATCGCATATCCAGATTTTAATGATTAAGCACGTTTTAAGGTCCCTACAATCCGATTTTGATACTTTTACGATAATGTCTGTGTGTGTTTGTGTTTGTGTGTGTGTGTGGATGTATGTGTGTGTATGTATGTATGTGCGTATGTATGTGAGTCGGTTGGAAGGACGATTTCTCAAAAACTATAATACTTAATATCTGTTTAACTACTTATTCCTCAATCGGACATTACTGGGAAGAGCTGAAAATGTTTTGGAAATAATTGGACAACCGAAAGTAGCAGATTCTTAAAAAAAATCTTATAAATATTATTTTTTGATAAATTTTGTTCTTGCCTTGTAAAAGAAGAGTAAATTCTCTATCAGATACATATAAATATTTTATTATATCTTTTATAGATTTAGAGAAAAAGAAATATAAGGTACATACAAGTATATAATAATCTGTTTTAATAAATATCACAACTTAAATAATGTCATGGAAACCAATTGAAAAATGAAATTGTATGTAACTGACAGGTAAATGTCAGTGTCAAAAATCCAGAGACATTACTAAAGATTTTTTGTGGGAAGTACATACCTTATTATTTCTTATTGTATTAATAGTTAAATATTTAAAATTATAGGTATAGTACATATACCCTTCAAAAATACTGTCAAACCCAACAATGAATTGGAAACATTTCGAGAAATTAGAAGAGTAGGACAAAATTTCTTCATAGAATGAATTTAAAATTAAAATATCTAAATATAAAGAATAGATACGTAGACTTAAGGTGTAGAGTGTAGGTATACAAGAAATGTTAAATACAATAGGGCGCGAGCAGTCATGTGACGTTGTTGGCCTTGACCAGCAGATATGAGGGACCGTGACAGATTGATTTCTAGTAATTGTGTACATATATGTCAAATATCATAAGTTTTCATTCTAAATTTCGTGATTTTCCAATTCCATATGGTTTATTTTCCTCGACAAGTAAATTCCACACTCCTGCTGACAAATTAACTACTTGAATTTAGAAAATCTTGAATTTTTTAATGAAAAATTCTGACATTTGACATCTATGTACATAATTACTAATTGTCATTCTGACATGGGCCCCCATATCTGCTTGTCAAGGCCAACAATATCACATGACTGCTCGCGCCTTATAGTTATGTAACCAAAACGGAAGTGGCGAGAGGTATACTGCTGTCCGTTTTCTTACACGGGGTATCACGGATCACGTATGCCTGAATTTGAAAATGTTACACGTTACGAGGGTGGATTGAAAAGTTCTGTGATGTTTTATTAATTTTGTAACTTAATTCATTTTTAACTTGTACACTTGACTTTTTTCAAAATTAAAATAAAAAACCTTATAGTAGGTGTATTTGATTGACAGTGATCAATCAAATACATATGGTAGTGATGGAAACGTAATTACAAGCACATCTCAAACAGTTTTGTGTACAATGATATTACGTCATTTATTAACATAAATTTGTGCAATGAATAATGAATTATTCCCGTCTTAAACCACTACTACTCCATTTTATGATTATTCCTAAGATGCGTACCTAAAAAAAAAAAATCATAGCAAGAAAAGGTAATTATCATCAATAAATTGTAAAATAAATTAAATTTCTAAAGTTTATTGAAACTGTTATTGTTATCCTCCATGGTAATTTAACATTTCTTTCAATAATAAATTTGAAATTAAATTAACGCAAAAGAGGAAAAATAGTATAAAAAACACGTACTATAAATGTCCATTTGTAATGCTCGTACTCTGCATAACTCTGCTACTGCTGGATTACGCAAACTGTACTCGTATTACAATAAGGATCATTGTATACTTGTCTTCCAATATACTATTTTCATGACATTCAACTAAACACGATAACAATAACATCAAATGACTATTGTGCATTAGCACAATAGTCATTTTTGGAAAACTCGGGGTAAGTTTTGTGCGTTAGGTCAGGTTATTCTTGTTATATTTATATAATAATAATAATTATAATAATAATATTGCTTTATTGACCCAAGTCAACGGCGAGGTTCAGCCACAGGCTGTTCTTCCACTTAACCGATACAATAAGTTATTACATTATTGTCAACAAGCGATAAACACAATGAAAAAAGAAATAATTACCTAATAATAACAATGAAACAATTACAAATGTCATGAACACAGACAGGTTTTATAGGGTAACAAAAATACAGAATACATTTAGATAATACGACCAATAGTTATTAATTACGATGAATCGTTCACATGATTTTTAAATAACTATTTAGTTGAACTGAAAAAAACACGCAATTTTATCGAATCTCTACATTTACCTGGGAATGTGCACATCATGCCACTATCTACATTTATTGTAACGTATAAACTTCGCTTAGAAAACGCCTTCTGCAGCGATTTGGAGACATGTTATGATAATCTGTTTTTACACCAAATTTAAACGTTTCTCGGTCTGTGGTCTGAAACGAAAGTTTTGTATGTAATTATTGGGACCTAAAATTACGATGGAACTTCGTTGTTTGGATCATAATATAACATATTACATTATTTTTTAGTGTATATAATGTTTTTGGGGGACCTCGTGGTGCACTCGGCCACGTGGTTAAAATGCTGTTTAAACCATAGACGTTACTGCAAAACACTCTAAAAACACGTTGAAAAAATATATAAATATACGTATATTAATACACTCTTGTGTTATGCTATGAAATTTTCAATTTATCCTTGTATGCCTGACAAATTACAAATTTGAAGATTTGGATTATGTAACTGTTTACTTGTATGTAAACCATGAAGAAAACCCACTCATCACACGGGCGTATTAAATTGGTACTGGACTTCCACTAAAAGTAGTCGCTATATTTTATAAAAACATACGTTGACACTATCCTTACACCTATTTTAAATTATTTTTGTATCTGTACATCTCGTAATTTCACCATATCCTTACTTCCCGAAATCCTTCTTGTCAATAAATCACGCTTATTATCACAACAAAAGTGGTCTAGATCTCTCGGCTATTTCGATCAATGTGTACGGTCTTCGGAGCCTCTCAAACCTGGTTTATTTCATCTTTCTCTCATCCACTATACTAATAAAACACAAATGTCAAACACGAGTCGGTTAGCTGACTATAAATTAAACATGGCGGTCGACCAGGCGAGAAATAAAATATCAAGGAGGCCGGGTCGACAGCAAGAGGAGAATTTTTTAAGAGCTGAAGGTATATGGATTAATATTTTATTGGAAGGTTACAAGTCAAAAGTAGTAATGGACAAATTTTTTAAGATGATTTTTTAATAAAGTTATGTTTTTACTTTTAAGTTATTATGTGTATAATGTATTAACAAAAAACTATTTATGCCCGCTTTTTTATTATTATTATTATTAGATATATGATTAATATTTAATGCAAAACATAATTGGAATTAATTTAGTTTCTATGTTTAATATTTATAAACCCCTCTCTCACAAATTTTGTAAATAAAAAGTATTGATTATTTGAATCGACGAATCAATAAGTATTATTTCGATATTTACATGATTTTGTATCAGTGTTGCCAATGATATAAATATTGAAACGTTTATACATAAACTATATTGAAAACTGTGTCTAACAAGTCGAATTCAAACAAGTTTTAGCTATACTCTATTGGCATCAGTTATTACTTCGATTGAGGAAATATTATAAAAAAATATGGCAGTCTATTTATATGTGTTGTAAATGATTGACATTTTAAAAGTTTTTGTGTGTTTGTGTGTGTGCTAGTATTTCATTTGAATTGCCAGTAGTCGAGGAACAATGTAAGTAGAGTATATTTTGTTATTAACCAAAGAATTAGTTACTACATATAATTTCTAATCTAAATTTTCTTTTCTTTTTATCTTTTATTTTTGTATTCTTTCATAATTATCTCTTCTTTAATTAACTATTTTTTTCATTTTTCAGCGAGATCTTTAAACTCATCCTTTATACTTTCATTATGAAATGTTTTCATATTTATTAGTAATTATGCATTTACTCCTAATGTCACAAGGTTTCAGGAATTCCACATTTCTCTTGAATAATGTTTGCATGTCAGTACATTTTTAATTACAATTTGCCATTCCATTTTATTCCCAAATCGCACTTCCAGTTTTTGTGCTATTCCGTACCAACATAATTTACATTTTCTGAAAATATTTATATATACATTTATTAGATTTCCTGATGTGAAAAGCTACTACACTTGGTGTTCGAATTCGTTGATACAGGTCAAAAAATCTGATGTGGGCAGCACATAACCTCTCGCCCTATATTTTACCTGGTTGTATGCATAAAGCAAAGAATATTTTTAGAAATACAAATAATATATTCATATAAATTTATGACGTATAAACTTCTTTATTATTCAATAAGAGCATGTCTCAACACGAAACAATTTTCACATATATTTACAAAATCTATAGGGTATTTTACCATAAATTTTGTACAATAAATTACAAAGTGGAGTTTACCATATATAAATTTTAGGCTGGTAACAGGAATTTTCAAAAAGAACAACGTTCTTGTTTACTTTCTCTTCATATTCATCTAGTAAAAACATTAATTTTGGGCGGTCTAAAATGTACATATCAGAATATGTGCATCTATTCTTACATATCTTCTTTTACATTTTATTTTTTCATACATGTTGTATCTAAATAACACATTGATTTCCTTTAATACAGTGATGGATAGATTGCACTTCGATTGTTTTTATATCGATGTGTAATTTTTTGCAGTTCAATGTTACTCTAGTCTATAATGCTCGTGTACATTGTTCCATAATGTCTGAAACAAATTTAAGTCCTTCAACGTAGACTTGTCACCTCCATAATAGTAACAGATCAAGAATTAAGAGATTCTCCATGTACATTTTTCTTTCATTACTCATTATTTCGATGAGATACAATTTTTCTGTATTTTACGTTGCAGAGTGGAGACTATCTTCACTTTCATATTGTGTTCATAACCTTTAAATATCATCTTTCTTCAGGCCTATTCGTATTTTTTTTAGTTTGTGGCATGTACAATTCAAGTGTCTTCTCGTATAGGCAATCATCCATCGCCTTTTATCTCATCTTGTCCGAAATTAGGGGCATTTTGGGACGTCTTCGTTTTTCATGTGCTCAGCTGGGTGACGTTCAGTGACTATTTCATCTGTATCTTCATTGTTTGCAATTCCTGATTATGCTTCTTCGTCACAAACTAACATTCTGCTTTATATGGGGAGGAGACATTGTGCCATAATGATAATTTATAACATTTAATACAAATACACACACACATACACACACACACATACACACACACACATACACACACACAGACATCATTGTAAAAATATTAAAAATCGGATTATAGGGACCTTAAAACGTGCTTAATCATTAAAATCTGGATATGCGATTTTTAGCATGAAACCAATACCTCTCTTAGCGAAAGGTAAACAGTATGGATCCACCTACGGCGGAATGAAGTTAAAATATATTTGATATAGGTATTATTTTTCGGAAGCACTGTATGGGCGCCATAGCATAAACAAATATTTATTGTGTATATTATGTCAAATACAGAACATATTAACACATGAATAACTATAATAAACGTATATAGACGCCTAGAAAATAATAGCTTTGGCCAAGATCGTCTGTTTGTTGTACATAATCTGTCCAATATTTGATTTATGTCTCATATTCATCATAATCGGTAGTGGACATATATACATTAACTTCTCCAGTCAATTTATCCTCAACATGAAATTCAATAATTAGTAAAAATGTGTTTGTTTTCCATGGATTTTTCGAAAATGGAAAATGGTTTGATTTTGGCACGAAATCTTTCATGTAATAAAAACCCTAAAATATATGATAAAATTATTTATGAATAGATAATTATGTCAATATGTGCTATTTTTGAAGATAATATGATATGAAGTACATAATTTTTTTATTTTGTGATTGTGACAAACGGATTTATAATGAATTTTGTGTTGGAAAACAACATGTTGGTGTTATAAAATTCAAACAGGTTTTATATATATACCGGGTGTCCCAAGGTATACTTGACATAGGCGTTTAATATGGGAAAACAATTTCATGTAAATAAAAAAGGTCCGGCAGAAAATTAAGGCATGATATTGGACATGATAATAGTATATTACCTCCTGTACGTTATTTATTATTAATTACTTTATTATTATTGTGCATATTAGAAAAAAATATAAATAAATAATTGTTTCAATATTTAATGATTAAGATTTTAGCGTAGCTGCCTTTGGATTGTTACATTTTATAGATTTGGGTTCGATTCTTCAGCAGGACAATTTTTTTTTTCCAAAAAATATTAAACTTTTAAAAATCTATCTTTTATTTCCTATTATATGCATTTTGAAATAATAATACCTTTGCAATAAATAAAAAGAAAATAATTAACAAAAATTGATTACAACAATGAATACAGTGATATAATAAAAATTCATTATATTTTCTTTTCTTGTTAATTAAAAATAACTGGGATAGATAATAGATAGGTATATTGTATTGCATTTTTACTGTATTTATAAAAAACAAAGTTATTTTTCATTGACATTAAAGATAATAGAATGCATTTTTATTATATCACTCTTTTGATTGTTGTAATCAATTTTTGTTAATTATTTTCCCATCATTTATTATAAAGTTATTATTATTATTCATAAATGATTGTGATAGGAAATGAAAGACTGATTTTTAAAAGTTCAGTAATTTTTTTGAAAAACAAAATAATGTCCTGCTGGAGAATCGAACCCAAATCAATAAAATTGAATATTTCAAAAGCAGCTATGCCACGGGAGACATCTGAAAATCTTTTTATATTACATCATAAAATATTGCAGCAATTATTTATTTATAAATTAAAAAAAAATCAATTTGTGCAATAATAATAAAGTAATTAATAATAAATAACACATAAGGTAATGTACTATTATTTACAAAAAACTGTTTTCCCATGTTAAACGCCTACGATTAGAAACAAGAGACGAACAAAAGCGTATTATTATTAAATTTCTATTTAGAAAATTAATATTTACTACGTAAAATATTTATTTTGACAATCATTATTCTGACACTGACGTAATAAAACGTTACGCTCTAAAAAACTACTATTTTGTTGTCGTTTTTTAGAGCAAATGGATGTGTGTATGCTCTTTGAATTTTTTGGTACGATGTTTAATAAATTAAATGTATGTTTTGTACGACTTTGGGTACATGAATTGTAACAATTTGTAAGATCTTACCACCCTGAAGAAGGTGCAAGGGTGCACCGAAACGTTGGTATAGTAAGAATAAATGCTGTTTGACTGACCTTCGAGTAATTGTTAACACCAGCATGATAATACTTATTAATTTAATTTAAAAAAAATGAAAGATTATTTTTGAATGTATGTTTAACAACAGGGTCGGTATAAGTGATAAAAAATGGTGAATGATAATATGTAATTATCTTGCCTTTTTAACAGGGCAGCTTTTAATGAAATTGCCCCTAATATCTTTCTCTATGAATTTATACTCATTGTTGAGAATGTCACACGCATTTCTTCTGATGGTTAATGGAAGTGGTTTGAACCTATTACTGAAAACTCCATATAGTTGCATATGGACCTGAAAATTTTATCGTATGTAAGTCACCGACGTATATATGGGGGGGGGGTAGGGGGTTCAAACCCCCCCCCCCAACGGTTATATTTTGCCGCGTTTGATATTAAGCTGGATATAATTTTCTTACAAAATTGGGGATTATGTACCTACGTAAAATGGAAACCAAACATGGGCCGCAATGCCGGTGGGAACACGATTGCCAGGCGTCCCCTATTTCAGCTAACATTTGAGCGTCCCGTAAAGTACTGTTCGGGACGCCCAATTGTCCCGTATTTTGTGAGGAACGCAATTTAATTAACATTTAATTATTATACATTTTATTTTGAGCAGTTCAATAGAATAATGATATTGCTACTACTCAGTAATATAATATTTTAATTTAATGCAACATTGTATTTTCTGTTTTTGTAGTTACTGCTTATGCTCCCATCTCGCATCATAAAGTTTAGTAGAAGGGGCAACTATACGCTTTTGGAGCGTACATACGCGTTTTTGTCATAAAATATGGATATTAATTTTTAAGAATTTGTTAAATTTGCTTCATTGTAAAGTACTCTATATTATCTTACATTGCATTAAAACGCGTTTGACCTTGAAAATTTTCAAAAATCGCCTGCGGCGTACATATATTTTTATCATACATTTTGCATCCAACCCTACCAGTTATAGAATAGTTATAGAATACAATATTAGAAGTTAAAATAGAATATATTGATCATATTACCACTGTATTATATGGTATATCTTTTTTCAATGTGATATTATAATTCAAAGAAAATGTGGTCCTGTTGTATTTTCTAACGCCACAATAAAAGTTTTCGGTCCATTCTGGATCTACATGGTGTGCTTCTATTCTGTCTACTATTAATACCCAACAATCCTAAAATAAACATATATTTACTTGCATGATTAAATATAAAAATACAAAAATGTACTATTGTCTTCAACACAGTAGCAACAATTATTAAGAAATGTATTAAAATCATATTATAAAAATTTAGTAACTATAGAAACTGATTAATTGCTTGCCTCTTCATTACTAACAGTGTCTGTACATTTTGGTCCTTATAAATCACGTACGAGTTTGTTTATCTACTGTAAAAAGGAAATTAGTATGTAATTATACAATGTTATCCATTTAGAAACAATAATATTCAAATTATATCAGGCTGCATAAGTGTATAATACATTAAATATAGATATTATTATGCCTGTCGTTTCCTATTTCAATAATAATTATTACATTTCCACTTTTGACTGCATAAACATGTCATTATGAAACTAATGATAATGAAAACTCAAAACCCTGCTCAGATTTCTAGACTATGCAATTAATATATATATCAGGAACATTTTAATTTAAAATGAAAATACCGTAAATATTATGCCTAATCTGCTTTTATAAAAAAAGTTTATTATGGTAATTTAATAGGTATAATGATAGTTACGCTAGAATGATTAAGATTCAGAAGATCAGGTCAGGTAGACCATGGAAAATAAAACCATTTTAAAGTTATTTATTTTTTGAAAATAAGTTATGAAAGTTAAGTCAAGAACTTAAAGTCATTAATTTTTTAAGTATTGTTGTGAGTGAAAATATACAATTAAGAGGAGTATTTTTTTCAGTTTTTGGCGAAGAAATAAATAAAAGAATACCCATCATACTCATCTGATTTGGAAACGACTTTTCGCTATTTTTTACCTTCCGTCACCTTTAGGTAAGGAAGGTATTGTCTTTGGTCAAAAAATTCAATGATGAGTTTTTACTGAATAAGCACGTTTTAGGGTCCATATAATACGATTTTACCATTTTTACGATGATGTCTGTATGTATGTGTGTCTGTGTGTCTGTGTGTGTGTAACAAAATTTCCGGATCCAATAACTTCAATACCACGATTCCAAAAATTATAATTTTTTCGTATTCCTCAAGTTTACATCCAGAAGAACAACTGATTAGATTTTGGTTATAATTGGTCAACCGGAAATAGTCTCATTTGAAGATTTAACAGTTAAATTTGATTTATTGACATTTAACGTTATTACAACTTAAAGAATATATTATTCTCTATACGATTTGATTACAATTTATACTTCATATTTAATAGATACAGAGTTAAAGAATTTTAAAGAAATTAAATTTTGTAATTCAGCCAGCTATGCCAAACTTGGGATCTAGTAATATATTCATATAATTCAAATTGACAGATGTCAGTATCAATAAAAAGTAAATTCATGTGGCAGATATGAGGGTGTTGAAGTAGATATTGGGGAATACAGGGAAAGATACGGTAAGAAAATAACTCTAGTGTTACAAGTTTTTAGAAAGATACAAGAAAGACGATTACATTGGTTTGAACATGTCATGAGGAGAAATGAAGAATTAAAGGAACAAAAATGAATAGTTTAGTTAAAGAAACAGAGGTAGACCAAAGATAAGATGGAAGGACTGTGTTGCGGAAGATTTGAGAGAAACGGAACTGAATGAGAACGTCATGCAAAAATAGCGACCCCCTAACGAATGGGAAAAGCTAAAGAAGAAGAAGGTGCGAGTATCAAGTGCAATTTGAATAGTTTGTTTATGAAATAATTTTACTGGAAATTTAGAATCTTTTGTAAGAAAAATTATGGAATTTATACATTATACACGAGAATGACGGAAGGTATTGTGCTGGCCACAACAGATTTTTTTTTGGACTACCGGTTAAAAAAGGTTTCATAGAAAAGATTCCTGATGCAATTCATGATTATTTTGAAAGCATTCCAAAAGATGATTGGTTGGGAGCTTTTAGGAAGTGGAAGGAATGAATTAAGAAGTGTATTGTCAACAAAAACAACTTTGAGCATACTTAAATAAAATAAAATTTAATGACGTGAGATAAGGGGTGGATCTTGACTGAGTTTAGGGGGGCGGGGTAATTATAAAATTTGCAAATAAATTTGACTAATATTTTTTTTATAGAATATTACCACTTGATTAATTATTTAACAAAAACGGATAACCATTTTAGTTCTGTTTATTGTTATAAAAACCGACAAGATTGGTAGAATTATTCGTAAGAAGAACATGAAGATTTCGTTTTCTCCATATGTTAAAATTCGACATATGTTGAGACAAGTAAAAGACGTCATCCCTCTTCAGTCATTAGGGATTTACAAGAATATTCAGTTGTAGAGCATGCCCTGGAAGAATTCCACCGTATAAAATTCGAAGAACCAAAAATACTAGCGAGACTAACACACCTAAAGAACAGGTTAATTAGAGAAGCCATTGAGATTTTCAAAACCAAGAATAATAATCTCAATCATTGTGACGGTTTAGATTTTAGTCGAGCATGGCTTCCTATATTAAATATGTTGTAATTTGTCACCATTGTTACCTGTTGTTAATGTTTTTTTGTTGTTATTTATTTATATATTTGTTGATTTGTTGTTTATTCCCTGAAGAAGGCAGTAGTTTATGCCGCCGAAACGTTGGTTTTTATAACAATAAGCAGAACTAAAACTAAAAATCTGTTGTGGCCAGCACAATACCTCTCGCCATTTTCGTTTTATGTTGCATAGGGCGCGAGCAGTTATGTGACTTTGTTGGCCTTAGCAAGCAGATATGGGGACCCGTGTCAGAATGACAGCTGGTAATATACATAGGTGTCAAGTATCATAAGTTTTCATTCGAAACATCATGATTTTATAAATCCATGTGGATTATTTTCCTCGACAAGTATATTCCATACTAATGGTTGCCAAATAAACAGAATATTATGAAATTTTGAATGAAAAATTATGACATATGACAATTGTGACATCTATGCAAATAACTACTAGCCGTCATTCTGTCACGGATCCTCATATCTGCTTGCCAAGGCCAACAAAGTCACATGCGGCTGCTCGCGCCCTATAAGTAACGAATTTAACACTTCTTGTACACACAAATAATTGAAATTGTTTCTCTTCTTTCGTTCTATGAGAAATTTTATCCTATTCTAATATGTTCAAAATACTTCAAATTCATTGACGGTATTAGCGGTATTTCTTAAGGATATATGTAATATTGACATACCTGCAATTTACATAAATATTTAATTAATAATACAATAATATATTTTAAATGTACTCATACCTCCCAGAACTGACACTGACATTTTGCATTTATTTGTCAATTACAAAATTTTTAATATCGCAACTGTTTTTCTGGCAACGAGATTTATTACAACCACAATTACAACAGATTATTCTATATTATTATATAGAATATCTCCAAACCTATACGAGATATAATAAAAAAATTAAATGTGTCAGATTGAGAATTTAATTATCTTTAATATTTGTAGTAACAAATTTTCAAAAAATAATATTTAGAAATATTTTTTTTTAGAAACTACCACTTCCGGTTGTCCAATTGTTACCAGAACCTATTCAACTCTTCCCATTACTGTTAGATTGAAGAATCCGTAGTCAAACAGGTCTTTAGTCCTATAGAATTTGAGAAATCGTGTCTCCAACAACCTCACACACACACATCCACACACACACACACACACACACACACACACAGACATCATTGTAAAAATGTTAAAATCGGATTCTATGGACCTTAAATCGTGCTTATTCAATAAAATCTGGATATGCGATATTTAGCATGAATCCAATACCTCTCTTAGCGAGAGGTATAAAGGTTGTATTATTATAATTGAATTATGAGTTCTGAGTTTTATTTTAATAATTTAAAAAAGTATAATTTTATAATTAAAAAAATACCTTAATAACCGATCCACATCCACACACGCACACATACATCCACACACGCACACACACACACACACACACACACACACACACACACACACAAACACACACAGACATCATCGTAAAAATATTAAAATCGCATTGTAGGGACCCTAAAACGTGCTTAATCATTACACACTAACACTAGTCTGAAAGTGCGTAAATTTGGCTCCAATTCAGCCAATGGAGACGTTATGTTAAACATCCATTTACTGTAAACCATTTCTTGATGAATTATTATTTATTATAATAAATAATTTAAATTTTCTCCTCATATTTCTCTCCATTTCCAGTATAGCCAAACCGTGGTGAAGTGCAGGGTTGATAATGACCCGAGCACTTGTTCCAGTCTCTTTGTCTGAAGTTGCTGGAATCAGGATACGAGTGGACGGCAGCAGAATCAGGCAGGATTCGGTAAGTTTTCACATTTTTTTCATAATTTAACTAAGTTTTATGGTTAAATATTGCTATTTAACTTAATATTTGTAAACTTTTATATATAAACAACTGTTTTATAATTCCATAGACTCACCATACTTTACAAGACCGTGGTAATTTTCTTCTTGAAGCATATTTTCGTTTGGGTGAACGCTAACACGTTTGAGGTCAAATATTTCACCTCACGAGCACTTATTGCTGGCGTGGAGAGTGCACAACAGGGGTAATTTTTATGCCATTTAAAATTTGAAACATTTGGCGTCAGTCGGGATCGAAGCCCGTATTTAAATTTAATTTAATTTCAAGTGCTTACATTGAATAAAAATTAAATTAAACGGGAGGTATTGTGTTGGCCACATCAGATTTTTTTTTTGAGTTCCTCTCTGTACACTATATTCTGCTACTTTTTAGCTCCCCTAACTACCCACCTTTTATATTCTGTATCTCTGGGTAAGGACGGTAAGCGGCTAACACGTTTGCCGGAAACGAGCTAGGATATGTTTGATGCAGGACTAGCACTTCCGAAAATACCCTTCAAATTAGACAAACGAACGCTGAATGACCAGAAAGGATGCTATTTATTCCGGAACTTAATCAGATTAAATAATACTTTCAGTTGAACTATTATTGCATAAGCAGCCGATGGATTTTGATGAATATGAGGTAATGGAGTAGATAAAAATGAACTACTGCAGTAGGAAGGCCCTGGCTTCAAATCCCAGCGAGGTCCATGAATTTTTCACAATTTCTTTTTTCGTTTATTTAAATTCTCCTCGATCCAATTAGCCCATTTCTACGATTTAAAACATATGTGTCTTACTTTCAATAATTCTATTCTCACCATCGTATAGGTTGTTATGCTTTACTAGTGCTACTTTCGTGACTTTTTTCAGTTCATAGAAACAGGTAGTTATTTATGTATCAAGGTACTGAAGTTCTACTTTTTTATCGCGAATATTAGTTGCCGAAGCCGTAGGGCCGAGGAAAATAAACTATATGAATGATAAAAAGGAACTTCAGAACCGAAGTACATATTAAATTTTATTTGAAATCGAAAATTTGTAGAAATGAAAGGAATATTTATTTCTTTAGGTTATGATCACAAAGCAGAGTGGCACACCCAGTAATGGGTAATATACCGTGATGATATATTTATTTATTTATGATGACAAATCTGTCAGTTGCTATCAGTCAAACAAACGAACTTACGTTCAGTGTTGCGAATCTTCGGACATTGAAGTTATTGTAAAGAACATTCAAAATTATGTGTATATTATCTCAAACTTCTTCATCCGAATTATTTAATTCATTCTTCTTGCATATATTTTTTGTCATTTTACATACAAATTTACTATTGTACATCGTACGCCTACCCAAATTATCTTATATGTACATGATTATCATAAGGTTGGCAACACTGCATTTGCATGAAATAATTTATAATGGATTACTTTAGTGCCGACATCTGAACTTTTAATGACAACTTTGTGCACTTTAGTGACGATTTTAAATAAACATATATTTTTAGAAATTGTACGCATCTGAAAATTTGTTGTGGTTTTAAATTTTTATGACTGTCACTTCAAACATTAAAACTTGTATAAGAAATTTAATAGGATCCACAAGCAAAAATACAAAAGCACATAAAACCAGCGTGTAATTGTAGCCGGCTAGTAAATTATGAGTGTGTTTTTAGATTTTTTTGTGGTGTTTCTCGTGGAGGACAAGCGACACAAACATAACAGCAACAAAACATAAAGTTGTGCTCTTAACGCTGGGCTTGTGCGGTAACATTCCGACTTTACGTGAATACAACACAACACAGTGAGATTCTCGCTACAACCTCTTGTCACGGACGACTTTTATACACATCCTTAATATTTGAATGCACGGAGCGCAAATAGTAATACGGCCATTCTAAAATAAAGATAGACTAGATATTTTAATGCTCATATAAAGCTCGTTTTGCATGGTTATAAATTTACACATATTTCTACAATTTCGCATTGAACACTTCTGTAAGATTTTACATGTTCCAAGTTCACAGAAGGACTGAAAGCGATTTGTATTTTTAGAAAGTTTTTATTATTATTCGTCTTTACCTTCCGTCACCTTTACGTGGGGAAGGTATTTTCTTTGGTCAAAAAATTCAATGATGAGTTTTTAATGAATAAACACGATATAATACGAGTTTACCATTTTTTACGATGATGGCTGTATGCATGTGTAACTGTGTGTGTGTGTGTGTGTGTGTGTGTGTGTGTGTGTGTGTGTGTGTGTGACGAAAGTTTCGGCTCGCAATACCACGATTCTAAAAATTATAATTTTTTCGTAATTTTAAATCAAAAATCTGATGTGGCCAGCACATAAACTCTCGCCGTATATTTTACCTGGCTGTATGCATAAAGCAAAGAATATTTTTATAAATACAAATAATATATTCATATAAATCTATGACGTATAAACTTCTTTGTTATTCAATAATAGCATGTCTCAACATGAAGATATTTTACCATAAATTATGTTACAATAAATTACAAAGTAGAGTACTATATATAAATATTAGGCTGGTAACAGCAATTTTCAATTCGAACAACGTTGTTTACTTTCTCTTCATATTCTTCTAGTAAAAACATTAATTTTGGGCGGTCTAAAATGTATATATGGATTGTGCATCTATTCTTACATATCTTCTTTTACATTTTATTTTTTCATACATGTTATATCTAAATAACACTAATTCCCTTTAATAAAGTGACGGATAGATTGCACTCCGATTATTCTTATATCGATGTGTAATTTTGTCAATATTTACAACTTACTTGAGAAGAATTTGATAGCTTTTTCGCAATTCAAAGTTACTCTAGTCTATAGTAATGGTGTACATTGTCCCATAATGTTTGAAACAAATTTAAGTCCTTCAACCTAGACTTGTCATCTCCATAATAGTCACAGATCAAGCATTAAGGGATTCTCCAAGTACATTTTTCTTTCATTACTCATTATTTCTGACACTGACATTTATCTGTCAGTTACAAATAATTTAAATTATCAACTATTTTTCATGGCATTCTTTCGGCTGTCAAATTTATTACAACAGATTATTTTATATATTATACTTCTTTCATCTCTAAATCTATGGAATATATAATAAAATATTTAAATGTATCAGATAGAGAATTTAATTTTCTTTAATATTACCACGAAAAATTTTCAAAAAATAATATTTAGAAGATTTTTTTTCAAGAATCTTCTACTTTCGGTTGTCCAATTGTTACCAAAACCTTTTCAGATCTTCCCATGAATGTCCGATTGGGAAATACGTAGTTAAACAAATTTAAAGTCTTATAGTTTTTGAGCAATCGTCCTTCCAACATCCTACATACATACACACATACATCCACACACACACACACACACACACACAGACATCATCGTAAAAATGTTAAAATCGGATTGTAGGGACCTTAAAACGTGCTTATTCAATAAAATCTGGATATGCGATTTTTAGCATGAATGCAATACCTCTCTTAGCGAGAGGTAAAAAAGAGGTGATTAGATTTTGGTTATAATTGGCTAACCAGAAATACACTTATTTGAAAATTTTAAAAGTTTATTGACATTTAACGTTATTATAACTTAAAGAATATATTATTCTCTATGCGATTTGATTACATTTTATACTTCATGTTCAACAGACATAGAGTTAAAGAATTATAAAGATATTAAATTTCAATCACCCAGCTATGCTAACCATGGAAACTGTTAATATATTCAGATAATTCAAATTGACAGATGTCAGTATAAATGAAAAGTAAATGATTGTGGCAGAGATGAAGATATTGAAGTAGATGTTGGGAATATATGGAAAGATAGGATGGCTTGAAAGGATAAAGGAAATAAATCGAGTGACAAGTTTTTAGATAGATACAAGAGAGACGATTACATTGGTTTGAACATGTCATAAGGAGAGATGGAGAATATATTGGAAGAAAAATGAATAGCTTAGTAATAAAAGGTAGAAGAAATAGAGGAAGACCAAAGATAATATGGAAGGACTGTATTGCGACAGACTTGAGAAGAAAGGAACTGCATGAGGACTGCACGCGTAACAGAAATGACTTAAAGAAGAAAATAAATAAATAGTTACTCCTAACGAATGGAAAAAGCAAAAGAAGAAGATGTCAGTGTCAAGTGCAATTTGCATAGTTTGTTTATGAAATAATTTTACTGCAAATTTAGAATCTTTTGCAAGAAAATGTATGTATGGAACTTGTACATAATAACTAGTTTTGACGGAAGGTAATGTGCTGGCCACATTAGATTTTTGCTGTTATTTTCGGCATTTATATAAAAAAGGCGATAACAGAAGAATTGAAAGTAGAGATAATTTGGAATAGAGTAAATGTATGACATAGATATAGAGATAAGGAAATGGTAAAAACTCGAATATTTTAAAAAGTAATAACTTTTTGTAAACTTTGATAGTCTTTAACATACAGTATTAATATAAAAGACACGCAAGAGCACGCTTTCTAGATTCTTACGCGTGCATACGTTTACAGAAGAATCAAGAACTACCTGTAAAATAGGTTCCTATTCTTTAAGCTTTAAGTTAAAGCAGTATCAGTATACCACTACAAGCAAATATAATAGGTGCCTGAGTGTTTGGTCGCGAATCTGCGTGTTCGATGCCGACCGACGATAAATATTTCGAATTTTAAATGGCACAAAATTGACCCCTGTGGTGCACCCTCTGCGCCAGCAATGAGTGCCTGTGAGGTGACGCCTGGTACAAATATGTCATAAATATTAACGAAATCTGTGTACGAAGCAGATTGACACACCCAGCAATGGATAATATGCCGTGATGATATATTCATTTATTTATTTTGTAAAACAAATCATACTGTTGTAAAATACACGATTAAATCTTAAATCTGATGAAATATATACAAAAAGTTTATGACCATGTAAAACGGACTTAACTTCTATTGACTTTCTTTTGCATGGCTTACTTGTATATTTTTTAAAACGTCAAATTTCATTATTTAATAATAATAATAATAAATGATATCACACACATTTATAAAAATATGATATAGTTTGTATTCAAGCAAATATTTTTAAAAAATCGTTCTTTAAACATAAAGGTGACAAAAAATATTGAAATTTGAAATTTTTTAAAACAGAGTTTTAAAACAAAGCTTTGTGCTACCAGCCAGAGTCTTTACATACATATTAGCTTTACCAATAGATTAATATATACATAATTCATATTATTAAGTTATATGCAGATTGGAAATGAAATTCAAATATGCATATGAAATGAATACATTAGGAGCATTTAATTAAATTATATTTGTTTTTTCATGTCTGCAAAAAAGGCAATACTGACATTTCATTTGGTAAATGAACATTTTAAACTTCATTTTAATTAACTATTGGAAAAAATGTGAAAATATCGGAAATTAGATTCGTTTTTATTTACATAAACTATGGAACGAAAGAAGAGTTTAAATTAAACTGGTTTGTTGATTCAAATATAAAGAATATTATTCTACAACATAAAATTTATAAAAGAAACATTTTTAGCATTTATGCTTTAAATTATAAGAATTATGTTTCTAATTGTAGAAATGAATTTTTGTTTTATATCAGTATCAATACAGATTTGACATATTCAGGTTCCATACACGTTTTGTGTTTGTCATTTTATTTATTTAAATTCTTTGGTAGGATTTGGTTTTATGATCTAATATATCTTTTTCAGAAGACGAGAGTTATGATGAATTCCTGAAATCATGTTGAGCAAAAAATGTTATGTGAAGATATGTCCGGAAACTTTTCGTTACAGAGTTACAGCCGTTTAGAATGTGCACCTCATCAAACACATTTTTATTAATAACTCTGGTACTAGTTAATCTAAAAAAAATTAAACTTGGTATGAGGATACCTCTTATTTAGATGCATATTTATAATTTCTTTTGTTTCTCTATCTCAACCAGAGCATCTCATATGGGGAAGCCATGAACAATTTTTGTCGTTATTTTTTTACTTATTAACATTTTTTCATTTCTACTTGTAAAATATTATGTAATCACAATGTAAAAATACACAAAAAGAACTCTTTCTAAAACTTGATAAATATAGTAGTTTTTGAAATGTTTTAATTTTTAGAAAAAATCAAGTAACGAACAAAGTGTAGGTAACAATTAAGAAACAATGAAATTCAGATAAATTCATTCTTGGATATCTACGTTAATATTCTCTGGACATTATCGTTACAATATCCATTAAATAAACACCATATCTGCATGCTTACTAGCACTAACATTTTCTACTTTTACCTCTCGCTAAGAGAGGTATTGGATTCATGCGAAAAATCGCATATACAGATTTTAATGCTTAAGCACGTTTTAAGATTCCTGCAATCCAATTTTATTATTTTTACAATGATGTCTGTGTGTGTTTGTGTGGATGTATGTATGTGTATGTGTGTGGGACGTTGGAACGACGATTTCTCAAAAACTATAATACTTAAAATCTGTTTAACTACGTATTTCTCAATCGGACATTACTGGGAAGAGTTGAAAAGGGTTTTGGTAATAATTAGACAACCGGAAGTAGGAGATTCTTAAAAAAAATCTTCTAAATATATTTTTTTGAAAATTTCTATTCTTGCTAGTATTAAAGAAGAGTAAATTCTATATCTGATACATATAAATATTCTATTATATCTTTTGTACATTTAAAGATAAAGAAATATAAGATATATAATAATCTATTGTAATAAATCTTACAGCCCAAATAATGTCATGGAAACTAATTGAAAAATAAAAATGTTTGTAACTGACATATAAATGTCAGTGTCAAACATCAGAGACTTTACTGAAGATTTTTTCTAGGAAGTACATACATTATATTATTTCTTATTGTATTAATAGTTAAATATTTAAAATTATAGGTATATTACATATACCCTTCAAAAATACTGTCAATCCCGACAATGAATTGGAAACATTTCGAGAAATTAGAAATTTTAGAGTAGAGTGTAGGTATATAAGAAATGTTAAATATAATAAGGCGCGAGCAGTCATGTAACTTTGTTGGCTTTGACAAGCAGATATGGGGGCCCGTGTCAGAATGATAGGCATAAATGTCAAATTTCATAATTTTTCATTCTAAATTTAGTGATTTTCCATTTCCATGTGGTTTATTTTTCCTCGACAAGTAAATTCCACACAATTAACTGCGTGAGTTTAGAAAATCTTGAAATTTTTAATGAAAAATTCTGACATTTGATATCTATGTATATATTTACTAATTGTCATTCTAACACTGGCCCCCATATCTGCTTGCCAAGGCCAATAGTGCCACATGACTGCTCGTGCCCTACACATATAACCGAAAACGGAAGTGGCGAGAAGTATTGTGCTGGCAACAGATTTTTTTTAACTAACAAAACAATTTGCCCATACTAAAAATGAGGTATCTAAAAATAGTTATTAATTTTCTAGGCTAAAAATTAAATATGCGCCTAATTTAATAAAAATGAAGTTTTTGATGTATTTCGAATATTTACAGAAAAATAATAATTAGGAATTCACTGGATAAACAATATAATACTGTAAATATTTATGTTTGAAAAACTCAACCATAATCAGTTTTTTGTAATTATTTATAAATTTGTGCATTGTTTTCTTTTGAAAAACAGAACCTTCACTCAAGTGGCTCGCTTAAAATGACAAATTTTGTCTCTTTGTACCGAATTTGTGTAGCTAAGTTATTAAGATATTCATAGCGACCTGTAAAAAAAAAAACATGGAACTGCTAAGATTCATATGATGATTTATAATTTACTTTTTTGCTTAGTTTACTATTGTTGAATAATAAAGTCTTAACTCACTGTATGTCAACAAATTAGAATTAGATACTTGTAACTCGGTAAAGGTGAATAACATTCTCTAGTAATTGTTACAAGTTACAAAATAGAAACCCAGGTGTATTTTCTACTTCATTGTCAGCATCAGCGACCTCATATCCTAAAATTCGTTTGATTTGAAAGTTTAATTTAAGTAGAACATTGTCCCTCATCTATCCACTTAAATTGGAGGAAAATTTAATCACCCTTAACATCCGTATGAGTGGTAGATGAGAAAGGTTAGTAGCTACATTGTGCCGAGAAGAGGAAGCAACGGAGCAAATATTTAATTACAGCATGGTTGAATCGTGTATAAATCAGGGTGTCACTTCCGCGGCGTCATTATCTGGCGGCGTGACGTGTTTCCGGTACCGCGGGCAAGAGGAGAACGTCGCGGTGTCACCGAAACGTCACTTCCGGGACACGAGCGCCCTCAGGTGACATACAATAGGGATATTGTTGAGAAGGACAGAGTTATGTTGTTCGAAGTATTGATAAAGTATTATAACGTTTGTTTTATTCACAAAAAATCTCTCCCCACTTCCGGTTTTGGTTACATAAGTATAGGGCGCGAGCAGTCATGTGACATTGTTATTTGTCACGTAGTTAATTTGTCACCAAGTGTGGAATTTATTTATAGAGGAAAATAAGCCACATGGAATTGGAAAGTGACTAAATTTAAAATGAAAATGATATTTGACATCTATGTACATAATTACTAGCTACCATTCTGACACGAGCCCCCATTTTGCTTTTCAAGGCCCGCAAAGTCACATATATGTATAATGTATGTACTTCCCAGAAATATCTTCAGTAATGTCTCTGGATTTTTGACACTGATATTTATCTGTCAGTTACAAATATTTTAATTTTTCAAATGGTTTCCATGACATTACTTGTGCTGTGAGATTTATTAACCTTATCTCTAAATCTATAAAAGATATAATAAAATATTTATATGATAGATGATAGAGAATTTGCTCTTCTAATACTAGCAAGAACAAAAATTTTCAAAAAATAATATTTTGAAGAACTTTTTAAAAATCTACTACTTCCGGTTGTCCAATTATTACCAAATCCTTTTCAGCTCTTCCCGGAAATGTCCGAAATACGTAGTTAAACAGATATTAAGTATTATAGTTTTTGAGAAATTGTCCTTCCAACATCCACACACACACATACATCGTAAAAATATTAAAATCGGATTGTAGGGACCTTAAAACGTGCTTAATCATTAAAATACCTACCTCTTTTGGCGAGAGGTAAAAAAGTAGTCGTATAAATTTCACATTAGGAACTTTTTTCTATTTTTGTCAAACTTGACTAGATCCGACACTATTTTTCATTCAAGTTTCGCACTAGACCTGCACACTATGCGTACAAAATAGTAATGCGAATATAGGTACATAATCAAAGTACTTTACTTGGAAATATATTGAAATTGTATACAGGATGTTTAGAAAAAAGTGCAACACATTTTTATGACATGGAGACGAAGTCAAAATAAGACAAAAAGGTTTTCACAATGTGTCCAATACATTTTTTTAACAATTAAGTTATGCTCATCCTCGATTTACTCTTCTACTGTTTGTACTTGTTGCAACAGAATTTTTATTTTTAATTTCTCAGTATTTATATATTTATCACTAGATGCAGAATTTTATAAGAAATTTTTATTGCATATCAATTTTAGTCAAATGTTAGTTATATATATTATATTTAGGAATTCGAGATTTCAGTGTCGTATTTGCTCGCTTCATATGTTGAGCCGAATGCAACAATGAATTATTAAGACAAGTAGGAAACTTTTATGTAGTTGGTATTGTCACGTACGCCTACGACAATAAATTGTAAATGTTTGCTTCTATATTTTGCAGCAACATGGAAGGTGTGCCGAGTGTTTATCAAGTCAAATTTCAAATTTGTATTCCTTGCACTCCACAACTAAACTAAAATATTTTTCAAAAATAAATTTAACCGAAACAAATGGCATCAGCATACCAAGAAGTCTTATAATATTGAGGTTACGGTCCATATTTTATTGACAAACTATATTCACTGCTACAAAATATGCAAACTTTATTTTATAAGAATCTTTTATGTACGATCACAAGTTTTTGGAACAGTACCACTAGTATACAATATTTTGTATTGTATACAAAAGATCATATATTTAAATTCTTCTAAATTAAATCATATTTTCTTACCATCTAGAAAAGCTTCTAAACTAAATATAAAATTATCAGTTATAACACAAGGGCTTTGAAAATAATTGAAAATGCTGCCGACTGATGAAACTTATTGTTATGGAAACACTAACGAGGTCGTTGATGCCTTCAAAGAAATAAGTGTCGTACTAAAAAAGTATGATCAATAGAATCTGTATATGAAGGGTTAGATATATTACAAAATGAATTGAACAGTATTACCAGTTGGTTGGAATTAAATAAACTTTAATTAATACAAATAAAACAAAATATATCATTGTAAATGATAGAAGCGACTATCAGAAAGAACTGAAAATGGCAGATAATACAATAGAAAAAGTAAAACAAATTAAATACTTAGGAGTAATAATAGACAGTAAGCTAAAATTCTACGAACATGTAGACTATGTAGGAAAAAATATGGCAAAGAAAGTGCATTTTTTACGTAGAATAAGAAATAAACTGAACTACATTCAAGCTGTCAATATACATAAAACTATTATAGGGCCCCACATAGAGTTCTGTGCGACTATTTTATTTTTGTTTAATAAAAATCAGTTACAAAGAATTATATGTATTTTTGTACAAATACCATACCGAAAATTCCTTTAAAAAATTGTAAAATGAATATATACTATTTTCTATAAATTCCGAGACAAATTCGATACCGAAAGTTCCTTAGAAAAGATTCTATATATCCAATAAAATTATAATACGAACGTATATACTATGTAAATTGCACTTGACACTGACATCTATCAGTTAGAATTATTTGAATATATCAGTAGTTGGTTATAGCATAGCTGGCTGATTTATGAAAGCTATTCTCCTCATTCTTTAACTCTATACATATCAGTGGCGGCTTTTCAGGGTAGGCAGGTGAGGCAGTGCCTCACCGGAAAAGAAATAAAGCTGTAAATAATGTAAAGTAGTATGTAAATTAAAATTTAACTTATTCCGTTAATGCTTGTCTTTATAAATATCAAAAGAAGGATAAAAGATAGCCACTTTAATTTCCACGCGATCCTCCTACAGAGGCTGTTACCATACGTTCAAGACATCTATCATCTATTTCATTTTGCATTAATTGTATATTCTATAATATTCTTTCAAATAAGATTGAATAATAATTAATACTAATATTATTTACTGCATTGTGAATTCAAATTCAACAATAAACAAACAACTTGCATTGCAGTAAGTATTTAATTATTTTATTTTTTTCGTTGTTTTTATGTTTTACGTACGTAGTGTTTTTGTATTTTAAATTTTAGTTAAAACAAATAAAATGGCTTCAACTTTGACTGGAACTTCTGATACTGATAATATAAGGCATTCCGATGACATTATTAACTTCTTAATTCACAAAAATCCATTTAGTAAATTATCGTACGAAGATAAACAATATGATGCAAAATATTTCTACCGCTATTGATAGTGCAAGAAAAATTGAAATTCAAAATTTAAATTTGAAAGTGGAAGAAAATAGGGAAATTCTGAAAAGATTAATTGATATTTCAATTTTTTTATGTACACAAGAATTACCATTTAGAGGTCATAATGAAACCGAAGAATCTTGTAATAAAGGTCATTTTAAAGAATTAGTTTTACTAATGAGTAAACGAGATGATAAATTAAAAATATTTTTGAAGAAAGATATCAATAATAAATCGGTATTTTGTGGTACCTCCAAAACTATTCAAAATGATTTAATAGATTGCATTCATTTTGTTATAAATAAAAAAATAGACTACGAAATTATTAAATCCCCTTTTATTTCTTGACAAGTAGACGAAACTACCGATATTAGTTGTAAATCACAATTATACGTTATGTAAATGTAAATTCCGGTAATGTGAATGTGGTAGAAAGATTCATAGGATTTTTTGACGTAAGCGCCGGACGCTCTTTCCTAAAATTTTCTGTGATAAGGCAATTTATTTTTGTACATGAAAGGGGAAAAATACGCATTTGCACATCCCTTGAAACTTTTTTTTTCTAGATACCTTGCCTCACCAAAATTTTAATGCACGAGCTGCCACTGATACAGGGTGATTCAGGACTAATGTTACAAACTTTAACAGATTATTCTTGAAGTCATTTTAAGCAAAAAATGCTATATGAACATAGGTCCCATTTCTTCTAGTTACCAAAATACAAGAGGTTAAAATTTTATAAAATAGCTCAAAATTTTCAGTTTTGTAATCAAGATACTTCTGAAAAAGGAGAGTTCTATAGAAAAGTCAAACTTTATTTGTCATAATTATTTTGATTTTATTACAATAAACGTGTATTGCTAAAAAGCATGGAAAGGAAAAATATAATTAAAACAACAAAACACAAGATGACGCAATTAAACAGACAGTTAAAAAAATCTAAATACAGAACAATATAACACCGTATAGACAATGAAATATTCTTTCATATTTATAATAACATGAAATGTCAAAAAATGATATTTAACTGCGTTTTTTCAAGAAAACTGTTAAGAACTTCAAATAAAGGTTCTTCCGGTTGACCAATTGTAAACAAAATCTATTCAGCTCTTCATATGGATGTACAGAACAGTAATACGCTAGAATATAATTACCTAAAGGTGACGGAAGATAAAAATTACAGGTATTCATTTATTCCATTCATAGCACTCTTATAATAGTCATATTTAAATAAAAATTAATATAAATTTTGTACGTATTTAAAAAAAATCATAATATAAAATAGTATAATTTGTGATAGGGTTCGCCTTATCAAGGTAAATAAATAAAGGTACATTATGTTAAAATTTAAAATCCAGTCGTAGGTATTTGTATTTCTTTAAAACATTATGGACGTTTTGAGAGCCACAATGGCAAAGGGCAAACACTTTTTATTATCGTTTTATGTACTCCAATGTTGAAGATGAGAGCTATTGTGGCTCCCGAAATGTCCATAATGTTTTAAAGAAATACCTTTTATTTATTTACTCGTACCTTGCTAAGGCGAACCCTAGTACTTAAATTAAAACTTCATAAATATACAAGGTACTCCAGCACTACATTTTATAAAATAGTATTAAAAAGTATTTAGTATTTCTTCCCATTCAAAATAAAAAAAGTTAGCTCCCGTGTTTTGAAAACCACTTGTCATTACATTAATCTTGTAAAACAGAAATTGTTTTCACATTTGCATGAAGCTCATAAAGAAAATAACGTTTAAACAGGAAAATAATCTCTGCCCTTTGTTGGTCAGAATGTGTACCTAGTTCACAAAAGCGAGAAAAATATCACCCGTCAGCTGTCAGTTATAAAATAAAATCGACAGAATTAAATGATATTTCACCATATTTCTCATTTCGACATTGTAATTTTTAATATTCAATATGGTACAAATTTGCAGATAAAATATTCAGTATTGATAAAATTAGATTTCACGAATTTAAATGATAATGTCCAATTGCACCAACAAGACTTAAATTTTAAGCGACCCTTAAACAAAAAATGCATATCGAAATTTTGACAGCAATGCATGATAATTCATTTGACATTTCAGTTCGATGCAAAAATGTCTATTTAAGGCACGCTTAAAATTTAAGTTACAATGGTGCAACCAGCCAAAATTTAATGCGTGTAAAAAAGGTCGGCTATCAAGCGCCATCTGCTATCCATTATAAATAAATAAATTTTTGGATACCAATATGCGTCTAGAAATTTGCACAATTTTTGCAGATGCGAGTTTTGTGCATTAGGTTAGGTTTAGAAAAATTGCATAAACGAGTATAAAGGTCCACGTTTTTATAAACATTTAACATTGTTCAACATCAAAATATTTAAATACTTGTATTTGTTTACCTAATCCTTTGTTATACTTCAACTATGTCTCAAGGTCTAATGCATATTTCGAAAATACTAGGCTTACCTCTTAGAAAGTTTTCGTTTTTAAAAACATACATATTTTGACATTTGTATACCTTTAAATATAAATGTCTCAATTACTCTACTATAGAGTTTATTTTATCAGTAAACATAGAGTAGTTTTCTTACCATAGTTACAAAATGACAGCAATGTATTGAAGCGTTTATTTTATGAGTAAACATAGGGAATAGTTGTCAGACTCGTCAAACTGTCACATTTCAAAATGGTTTTCTTTATAAAATTGAAGAAAAAATGCAGATTATAACAGGTATAATTCAAATATAAGCCTAAGATAAGTTTCAGATGTATCTGCTGCTACATTTAATAAACGACCCAGAGCCTGTCCAACGCTAAATCGAAAAATCTATAATAATAATTATAGCTTGCACTAAAATTTTTTTTTTATTGAGGACTAGGGTTTCATCAAGTCAAGTAGCTTGATGTTTTTGTAAATTACTTGACTTGACTTGAAAATCAAACTTTTCAAAAATTCATTACTTGACTTGACTTGATTTTCTATCGTTACTACTTGACTTGATCAAGCAATTTCAAGCAAATTCAAGCTACTTGATAACGAACCGATTATGTACGAAAACACGCGATTCCGTAGAATCATAACCTAGCTGTGTGTCTTTTTATAATCGTTTAGGGTATTGTTTAGAAGTTAGTAGTGCCAATTTTGAATATTTGATAAGTTAAAATAAAAATTCCTCGTTTCTTTAATTAATAATTTAATATTTATTTTAGTCTATGTTAATTATCCCTATGACAATCATTTTATACTGTAACTATGGTAATGACATACTCTATGTTTACTTATAAAATAAACTCCCGGTATTCAAAAATTCACAAGCTTCCGGAAAAGTGTCGAGTGTCTTGTTACATTATTTCATAAAAAATCTATTTTTGTTAGTTACATTCTTGGACATTTACGACAGTCTATTTTTCATAGTACTCTACTTTTTTGTAAATTTTGTAAAGAACAATAATTTCCAATGTATACCTATTCATGATTTTTTTGTAAGTTTATTTTAGAGCATCGAACTTCATTGTGTATAAACAATTTGATTGTTTGGCGTGTGTTCATTGTCTCACCATTGTTATTAAATTTGGCACACTGTCGTCAATCAAATCCTTATTATCCATTTATTAATTAAATTGGCAATAATTCAACAATAAACCATTAAATGACATGGCGAAACAACATCATAAAGTGATCGCATCAACAAGCAATCCATTGTTTGCGAAACTGTACTCTTCAACCTGCTATTAACATTGAAATCATCGCAACAGTGCGACAATTCATTATTTAAATAAATCAGAG
The DNA here is from genome assembly GCA_951394225.1 of Harpalus rufipes. Classification (NCBI taxonomy): domain Eukaryota; kingdom Metazoa; phylum Arthropoda; class Insecta; order Coleoptera; family Carabidae; genus Harpalus; species Harpalus rufipes. The sequence goes on from OX596275.1 coordinate 13,102,107, forward strand.
TTGGCTCTCTGTTCCACCGCACACTCGATTTAATCTGCTGCAAACACTACAAGTACAATTATTATACGAGCGTGCAGCAAAACGGGGTTACACTGTTTATAATAAACCAACGTAATAACAATCTATGCGTGTCTTTGCTAAGTGTGAGCTTTACACGCTATATGACACAAACACACAAGGAAAACATTCTTATGAAGTTTTAATATTTTTAATTTTATGAATTAATAGCTGTATACTTTTTGGAATATTTCTTCTCATTTCAGTTGATAAGTGAGTTGAAATGAACTGAGATGTATGTATATGAAAAAAGCAACGTTTCACTAGTAATTCTAATTTATTACCGTATATGACATTTTTATTTTCAACCACGAAAATTAAACTTTCATAATACATTTACAACCTACAAATTGACATTTATTTTCACAACATTATCCCTTCTACTGAATTGAATGATTATTTTGAGTTTAATTCGCGGATGATGCAGCATCGGAAAGGGGGGATATGAGTACACTCAGTACCACTCAGTTCAGTTAGCTCAAAAAGAACAACAATTTGCTGAGTTGAGTTTATTTGAAGCTAGTTGAGACAAATAGAGACACCAAAAAGAGTTCAGCTAATAACTACGAACATCTCAGGGTTCGTACACATTCCACTTTGCAAATTTGAATCAATGTCACTTATTTATTCCAAATGTCTAACTGTCTAAATGCGTCATTTGGTTGGTGACATTTATTTGAATAATTTGTTGCATGCTAATGGCATGCAGGGACTAATTACACTTTTACAGGCTTTAGGCAAAAAATATTTTTAGGCCCTCGTAGAAAAATTGCAATTGTATTCGTAATTAACCATTTTTACCACTCGCTAATAGAGGTATTGGATTCATGCTAAAAATTGCATATCCAGGTTCTAGTGAATAAGCACATTTTGTGTGTGTGTATATGTGTGCGTGCATGTGTTGGAAGGACGATGTCTTAAAAACTGTAACACTTAATATTTGTTTTACTACGTATTTCTCAATCGGGCATTAATGGAAAGAGCTGAAAAGGTTTTGGCAACAATTGGATAACTGGAAGTAGCAGATTCTTAAAAAAAATCTTCTAAATATGTTTTTTTGAAAAATTTTGTACTTGCAAATATTAAAGACAATCAAATTATCTATCTGATACATTTAAATATTTTATTATATCTTCTATAGATTTAGAGATAAAAAAGTATTGTATTATAAAATAATTTGATGTAATAAATCTAATAGCCCAAATAACGACAAAAATTAAAATGTTTGTAATTAACAGATAAATTCAGTGTCAAAAATCCAGAAACATTATTGCAGACTTTTTCTGGGAAGTACATACATATTATTTCTTATTGTATCCAATAATTAAGTATTTAAAATTATGGATATACACTCTATATCTCCGAGGTGATCCCCATGTCATGAATTTCTGATACAAGAATTACTAAAATTTTATCAAGTATCTTTGTCATACACACATGATATATATGAGACTTTTATTCACTATCTCATTATTGTCGTTGTTTTGGGGTTTCCGCTATCTCCGTCCAACCGATTGCAAAAAATAAAAAATCTGATGTGGCCAGCACATAACCTCTCGCCGTATATTTTACCTGGCTGTATGCATAAAGCAAAGAATATTTTTATAAATACAAATAATATATTCATATAAATCTATGACGTATAAACTTCTTTATTATTCAATAATAGCATGTCTCAACATGAAGATATTTTACCATAAATTATGTTACAATAAATTACAAAGTAGAGTTTACCATATATAAATATTAGGCTGGTAACTGCAATTTTCAATTCGAACAACGTTGTTTACTTTCTCTTCATATTCTTCTAGTAAAAACATTAATTTTGGGCGGTCTAAAATGTATATATGGATTGTGCATCTATTCTTACATATCTTCTTTTACATTTTATTTTTTCATACATGTTATATCTAAATAACACTAATTCCCTTTAATAAAGTGACGGATAGATTGCACTCCGATTATTCTTATATCGATGTGTAATTTTGTCAATATTTACAACTTACTTGAGAAGAATTTGATAGCTTTTTCGCAATTCAAAGTTACTCTAGTCTATAGTACTGGTGTACATTGTCCCATAATGTTTGAAACAAATTTAAGTCCTTCAACCTAGACTTGTCATCTCCATAATAGTCACAGATCAAGAACTAAGGGATTCTCCAAGTACATTTTTCTTTCATTACTCATTATTTCTGACACTGACATTTATCTGTCAGTTACAAATAATTTAAATTATCAACTATTTTTCATGGCATTCTTTCGGCTGTCAAATTTATTACAACAGATTATTTTATATATTATACTTCTTTTATCTCTAAATCTATGGAATATATAATAAAATATTTAAATGTATCAGATAGAGAATTTAATTTTCTTTAATATTACCACGAAAAATTTTCAAAAAATAATATTTAAAAGATTTTTTTTCAAGAATCTTCTACTTCCGGTTGTCCAATTATTACCAAAACCTTTTCAGATCTTCCCATGAATGTCCGATTGGGAAATACGTTGTTAAACAAATTTTAAGTCTTATAGTTTTTGAGTAACCTTCCTTCCAACATCCCACACACACACACACACACACACACACACACACACACACACACACACACACATCCACACACACACACACACACACACACACACACACACACACACACACACACAGACATCATCGTAAAAATGTTAAAATCGGATTGTAGGGACCTTAAAACGTGCTTATTCAATAAAATCTGGATATGCGATTTTTAGCATGAATGCAATACCTCTCTTAGCGAGAGGTAAAAATAGTTTAAGAATAAAGCTCCTTCTAAAATCAATATGCGTGCTAGAATGTGACATTCTAATTCGAAAACAGAGAAAATTATTATAGCATTTAAAACAGTTTCGTGTTGTCTTGGAAATATTGAAATTATCCAAGATAGCAGAGAAGAAAATTTTATATCAGAAGTAGTGCACGTATTGATAGAAAGGTGGCTTCTTCATTTACAGAACATTTTAATCCTTATAATTTATTAGTTTATATTATCATTCTCGTGGTACTTACATAGGTATAATTTTAGTTTCTAATATGACATAAGAAAATTATTCCTATAAACATTATTATATGTAAATATGGGGCGGGGAAATTAAACATAATTATTATATCTAATTTTCATATAACACTACAGTAAATTTAAAAATCTGATGTGGCCAGCACATAACCTCTCGCCGTATATTTTACCTGGCTGTATGCATAAAGCAAAGAATATTTTTATAAATACAAATAATATATTCATATAAATCTATGACGTATAAACTTCTTTATTATTCAATAATAGCATGTCTCAACATAAAGATATTTACCATAAATTATGTTACAATAAATTACAAAGTAGAGTTTACCATATATAAATATTAGGCTGGTAACAGCAATTTTCAATTCGAACAACTTTGTTTACTTTCTCTTCATATTCTTCTAGTAAAAACATTAATTTTGGGCGGTCTAAAATGTATATATCTGGATTGTGCATCTATTCTTACATATCTTCTTTTACATTTTATTTTTTCATACTTGTTATATCTAAATAACACTAATTCCTTTTAATAAAGTGACGGATAGATTGCACTCCGATTATTCTTATATCGATGTGTAATTTTGTCAATATTTACAACTTACTTGAGAAGAATTTGATAGCTTTTTCGCAATTCAAAGTTACTCTAGTCTACAGTACTGGTGTACATTGTCCCATAATGTTTGAAACAAATTTAAGTCCTTCAACCTAGACTTGTCATCTCCATAATAGTCACAGATCAAGAACTAAGGGATTCTCCAAGTACATTTTTAATTCATTACTCATTATTTCTGACACTGACATTTATCTGTCAGTTATAAATAATTTAAATTATCAACTATTTTTCATGGCATCCTTTCGGTTGTAAAATTAATTACAACATTATTTTATATATTATATTCCTTTTATCTCTAAATCTATAAAATATGTATAAAAATATTTAAATGTATCAGAAAGAGAATTTATTTTTCTTTAATATTATCAAGAAAAATTTTCAAAAAATAATATTTAGAAGATTTTTTTTCAAGAATCTTCTACTTCCGGTTGTCCAATTGTTACCAAAACCTTATGTATCAGAAAGAGAATTTATTTTTCTTTAATATTATCAAGAAAAATTTTCAAAAAATAATATTTAGAAGATTTTTTTTCAAGAATCTTCTACTTCCGGTTGTCCAATTGTTACCAAAACCTTTTCAGATCTTCCCGGGAATGTCCGATTGGGAAATACGTTGTTAAACAAATTTTAAGTCTTATAGTTTTTGAGTAACCGTCCTTCCAACATCCCACACACACACACACACACACACACATCCACACACACACACACACACACACACAGACATCATCGTAAAAATGTTAAAATCGGATTGTAAGGACCTTAAAACGTGCTTATTCAATAAAATCTGGATATGCGATTTTTAGCATGAATGCAATACCTCTCTTAGCGAGAGGTAAAAAGGAACTGTATACTGTAACCGCGGTAAGAAATATAATTTTCAAATATTTGAATTATTTGAATATTCATGTCATTCTGTCAGTCATGTGATAAATATGATTTTACCTCTCGCTTAGAGAGGTATTGGATTCATGCTAAAATCGCATATCCAGATTTTATTGAATAAGCACGATTTAAGGTCCATAGAATCCGATTTTAACATTTTTACAATGATGTCTGTGTGTGTGTGTGTGTGTGTGTGTGTGTGTGTGTGTGTGTGTGTGTGTGTGTGTGTGTGTGAGGTTGTTGGAGACACGATTTCTCAAATTCTGTAAGAGTAAAGACCTGTTTGACTACGGATTCCTCAATTTAACAGTAATGGGAAGAGTTGAATAGGTTCTGGTAACAATTGGACAACCGGAAGTGGTAGTTTCTAAAAAAAAAATTTCTAAATATTATTTTTTGAAAATTTGTTACTACAAATAGTAAAGATAATAAAATTCTTAATCTGACACATTTAATTTTTTTATTATATCTTGTATAGGTTTGGAGATATAGTATATAATAATATAGAATAATCTGTTGTAATAAATCTCGTTGCCCGAAAAACAGTTGCAATATTTGAATTTTTGTAATTGACAAATAAATGAAAAATGTCAGTTTCAGTATTTTCTGGGAGGTATGAGTACATTTAATATATATTATTGTATTATTAATTAATTATGTATTTAAATTACAGGTATGTTAATATTACATATATCCTTAAAAAATACCGCTAATACCGTCAATGAATTTGAAGAATTTTGAACATATTAGAATAGTAGGATACAATTTCTCATACAACGAAAGAAGAGAAACAATTTCAATTATTTGTGTGTACTTATAGGGCGCGACATGTGACTTTGTTGGCCTTGGCAAGCAGATATGAGGATCCGTGTCAGAATGACTGCTAGTAGTTATTTACATAGATGTCACAATTTGCATATCTCATAATTTTTCAATTCAAAATATCAAATATTCTGATGTTTATTTGTCATCCATAGTATGGAATTTACTTGTCGCGGAAAATAATCCACATGGATTTCGAAAATCATAATGTTTCGAATGAAAACTTATGATACTTGACACCTATGTGTATTACTACCTCTCATTCTGACACGGGCCCCCACATCTGCTTGCCAAGTCCAACAAAGTCACATAACTGCTCGCGCCCTATGCAACAGAAAATGAAAATGGCGAGAGGTATTGTGCTGGCCACAACAGATTTTTTTGATTTTGGCTTCGATAATTTGTGTTTCGTTGTGTGTTGGTAATTTTGTTAATTTTTGGTATTATATTGTGCATTTTTCTATTGCAAAGACGGTGTTTCTAAGATTGCTGACAATTATTGCAACATATTGCTTTTGGACGATAAAAAGGGGTATTTATATTTCATCGATCATATGTACTTACATATATCATATTTATTCAATTCGCGTTTAGTATTGCTAAACAAATATTTCTTTGAATTTTGATGACTAACAAAACTGACACAATATAGTTTATAATACTGTCAGTTTTGACCTTACATAATAATTATTCAATTGATTTATTATTTCGAAATAAATGTCTTACTTCGAGTTTTGATGAATAATAATATTCACACGGTATAAGTTATACTGTATAATGTCAGTTTTCAGTTTTAATTTGTATGAATACTACGGAAATCAGACGATTTCGCCCGATATCACCAGACATGACGTCATCAATTCCCTCCCGCCCTTGGTAATTTGAATCATATGGTTACGATTGATGACGTGGGGATAAAGTCGTGGAAACGGAGTTTATTACCTATACCCTTCAGAAATACTGTCAATCCCAACAATGAATTAGAAAAATTTCGAAAAATTAGAGTAAGAAAAAAACTTCTTCTTAGAATGAATTTAAAAATCTAAATACAAAGAAATGTATAATTTTTGGTGTAGAGTTTAGCTATACAAGAAACATTATATACAATACTTATGTAACTTAACGTGGAAGTGGCGAGAGATATTGTACTGGCCACAACAGATTTTTATGTTTGTAATTTAATTTTAATTATTGTAATGACATTCTTCTTTTGTAATCGAAATTCGGAGAAACAAGATTAAGGGGCTCTAATTAGAAGATATATTATTAAATTATCTAGACCCTTTGTACACATGTATACGTAGGTAGGTACAAGTATATTTATGCCCCGGCCCCGGTTAAACTAAAAACATATAGCAAAACACATCCATTCCTTGATGTTGCGTGTGCTAATCTGCTTAAGTAAATATCGGTAATGATAATGACATATTTGTACCGTGCGGGCATTTACCATAGGTTATTTTTATGCTATTTAAAATTTGAAATAATTATGGCGTCGGTTGGAAAGAAACCCGGGTTCCCAGATTCTGAACTAGACACTCGGGCACACGCACACGGTTACGAGACCGAATATTATAATATCATTTTAATTATTGTAATCATTTTGTTATTGTAAGTTTATATCTTCCTTGGATTACGGGCCCATATTGTCTACGGACCTTAGGCAAATACCTTAGTTGCTTTGACCTAAATTAGGTCCTAACATGATTACAGTGTCGAAAATTAAAAAGAAATTTTGTTGAGAAATATAGTGACAATTTATTACCAGGCATCATCTCATGGTTACTCCAAGCTATCGTGAAAAGAGGACCATAGAGGTTATTTTGCCCTATTTGCATTTGGGAATAATTTGAAGTTTGACGGTCGTATTCGAACTCGAATTACAAGTGGTTACAGTGTCGAGTGATTTGATTGGAACACCCAGAAATGGATAATACCTAAGCCGTTCAAAGAATATAAAAATACCATTAATTTTTTTAAATTTATTTGATTTTATTTTTCTAACATTCTCAATCTCTAGAATTCTCGTATTCCTGACAATTATCAAACGTTTTCAGCGTTATCTTCCTTAGGTTTTCTGTTTTCTCCACTTTCTCTGTTTCTCCAGTGGTATCGCTCCCTCGAGCCCTCTTGCGGTTTTTTAACCAACTAGCTGAGCGGAAGTTCCCCTCAGCGCGGCAATCAGCCTGATGGGAGCTGGGCACGCATCCTGTACGCCTGCCAACTTATGTTATCCGAACGTTAGAAATAACTAGAACGTTCAGCATAAAAGATGACGATATATTTATTGAATTAGGGATTGTAACGTTGTAAGAGTTTGTCATATATATTATCATTTAAAATAATTTGTAAACCTATATTTTTATCTGATAAATTGCTCAAACAAAATTTTGATTAACCTGGATGAATATTTAGCATTATTATTTTATATGAAAGTCCATAAATGTATTTTTTATTTTTTAAATCCATTTTTGGTTAAATACGAGGGTAGAGTGAAAAATTCGCACAAAGAGGATAGCACATATTAGAACAAGTATGGATTTCATAGAAACCGTTTGTGTGATTGCTTTGTTCGGAAAACATCGTTAAAAGCAGTACAGCTAAAATTAAGTGGATGATGAAGCTTCTTGATTGGAAATTAATAAATTACTGGAGTGATGTCAAATTATTTTATTTTAAATTGCGGCCTCAACTGGTTTCGGCATCTCCTATGCCTTCTTCTAGAGCTACAAATTGATACAAAATTTTTGAAAACTTTTATATTTCATCGTCAAAACTGTTTTGACATGCTACGTGTGTTGTTATGTATTTTGTTATTATTTTAATGTGTTATTTTAATGTTTTCATACAGATATAAAACAATTTTTCACGTAAGTTTAAAAAAAGGATGTAATTAAAAAGTTTTCAAAATTTTTGTATCAATCTGTAGCTCCTGAAGAAGGCATAAGAGATGCCGAAACCGTTGAGGCCGAAATTTAAAATAAAATAGTTTGACTGCACTCCAGTATTTATTAATTTCCAGCTAATATTAAGTTAAAGATTGCTAAAGGATAATTTAAAAAATATCTGAGTCGTTTTTTACCTTCCGTCGCCTATAGGTAAGGAAAATATTGTCTTTGGTCAAAAAATTCGATGGTGAGGTTTTAATTAATAAGCACGTTTTAGAGTTCCTAGAATACGAATTTACTATTTTTACGATGATGCCTGTATGTGGGAGTATGTATGTATGTATGTATGTGTGGGTGTGACAAAAAATTCTTTTTCGATAACACCAATACTACAATTCCAAAAATTATAATTCTTTCATATTATACATGAGTACGTCCATATGAAGAGTTGATTAGATTTTGGGTACGGTTGGGCCATGCAGAATTATCAAAATTTTGACAGCTTGATCGGTTATTGTTTTTTGCATAAAGTTGTTGGAACCATGTCGTGTTTGGTATGAAATGAAATGTTTTCTCAAGGGCTGCCATGCAGAATTGTCAAAATTTTAACAGCTCGATCGGTTATTGTTTCCTGTATAAAGTTGACAGAACCATGTTGTGTTTGGTATTAAACGGAATGTTTTCTCAATGGCTGTCATGCAGAATTGTCAAAATTTTGACAGTTCGATCGGCTATTGTTTTTTTGCATAAAATTGTCAGAAATACGTCCTGTTTGGTATCAAATGAGAGGAGTGTTAGGCATCAGTGTTAAAACTTTGACAGGTCGATCGGCTTTTGTTAGCGTAAGCACTTCGCGTTTAAAATATGACTAGACGGATTGGATGTATGTATAGACTATCATAGTTTTCATACTAATTATGCAGTGTGCGATTAAAGTGTGGAATATAAAAAAAAGCCGAACTCAGCCGGTTTTTATAAAAACGCTGAAACACGTCGAGTTTAATTTTTAAAAATACACATTAATTTTTCGACTTCCGACCTTCATTTGTTTTTCAGTTATGACGTCATCACAAAAAAATTTAAATGACAACATAGATTTTTAGTATTGAAATCCGATAGTGTTTTTTCTTTTCTTTATGATCATGTAAATAAATCATAACGTTGCATAACAAAAATTCTAAGAAAAATCAAGTTGAACATTTAATAATAATGAATAATCAAGATACCTACCTCGATAAAAAAATTAAATGTAGCAAACTGTTTCATTCAATTGTTCATTTACATTCCACACTTTAATCGCACACTGTATATTGTAAACTTACCTTTTAAAAATTTAAATATTTATGCTTAATATTGGTCATTTTTATTTGTTTTCAATATTGTCACGAAAATACACAATAATTTGTATATGGAGGTATCCTAACCCTAGAGAGTATTAAATAAATTTTAAATGACAGCAGTATGTTTTCATTATATGCTTTACTTCCCTAGTTTTACTTTTTCAGCAACATAGCACCAAAAATAGGTAATTGAAATTGAAAGAAAATAATAACATATGAGTAATTCTTTTGTCAAATGTCGAACAGGCCGTATTTAATCTCAATTCGCCGGTATCGCGAGAAATATAATAAGCAATACGGAATGTACATACAACTGAACACTCTTTATAGTTACTAGGTCGAGACGGGAAATCTCGAATGAGACGTAGTTACATTCTTTGTAGCATAAATAACTTTTAATCTATATAATTAAATATGTCTCATCCATTGACGCCTGATAATTTTGCTTATACGAGGTCTGTTAGAAAAGTATCCGACTTTTTTTTGCAAAAACCTGATGGATTTGAATCAAGCGTGCTTGCCTGTCGATAGCGTCTGTTGTTGGCAAGCAGCATTTGAGTGAGGTAATGTGTAGTGCTGTCGTCGGTTTTTCATTGCAAGGAAAATGACGGAACGACTGGAGCAGCGCTATTGCATCAAATTGGGCGACAGCCAGGTGGAAATCATGCGGAAGATTCAGGCGGCTTTCGGTAACAATGCTATGGGCATCACACAAATTAAGGAGTGGTACAACCGGTTTAAAGATTGCGCAGCAACGTCAAAGTGATGCTGACTGCTTTCTTTGACTTCCGCGGTGTGGTACACCACGAGTACGCACCACAGGGTCAAACAATCACCAAAGAGTTCTACAGGGATGTCCTCTGTCGCCTACTTGATGTTGTGCAGCGCAAGAGACCGGAGTTGTGGTCAACAGGAAATTGGCACCTCCATCACGACAGTGCTCCCTGCTCCAGCACATTACTCGCGCTTGATTCAGACTTTTTTGGCGAAAAACAAGACTCCTGTGGTTTAACAGGCTTCTTACTCTCCTGATATGGCCCCTTGTGACTTCTGGCTGTTCCCAAAACTCAAGAGGCCATTGAAAGGAACTCGATTTCAGACAAGAGAGGACATTATGGCTGCAACGACAGCCGATCTAAACTCCATTCCGAAAGAGGCTTTCTCGGAATGCTTCCAACTATAGCGGCATCGCTGGGAGAAGTGTGTGGAGTCCCAAGTAGACTACTTTGACGGTGATTATGTTTCCAACGCTCCAGGTATGCCAGTTTTTTTTCCCCGGCCAAAGGTCAGATACTTTTCTAAGAGACCTCGTATGCATGGATAAACTGTCTGTGAAGTCAAATCAATGTTATTTAGTTATTTAAATAAATTCTTTTATAAAGATTTAATAGCCGATAAAACTATTCATCACGGCACAGTAGACTAGGTTAACTATATTTATTCAATTAAATTTAACAATATATTTTCAGAATCAAATACTGTTGACAGTAGGCGACCCAATTCCAAGAAATAAAAAAACAATGATTTCATGGAATGACAGGTGAATTAATTTAAATTCACGTAAAGCTTTTAAAAGGCTTTAAATTCACATTGAATTAATATATGTACATGTTAGTTGTCATAATATCCATTTATTGAATGGGGTGAATTAAAAGTCTCAATTCTGTTTAATTTGCAGTGACAGTTATACATGCACGATTGTTTGTGAAATAATAATCTAGGGCTTTGGCCTCGCTGTCAATAAAGAGATAGAATTTGATCTTACTCGTCAGACAAATATTTCATCAAATATACAAACGCAGGCACATAATAGTTCGGCTGGCTTCCTTGTTTAAGTTATAAAACTTACACAAATGGTGACAAATTTCCATAAAATTCTTTCGATTACTTCAAAATATACTTTGAACTACCAGCAACTAAATATTGTATTCGTTACCAAATACCTATGCAAAAGTTATAAAAGTTGTTATTATTTATATACTTTTACTCTTTGTTAATCGTTCTTTATATCTGTTAAAATTTCCTTTAAAAGCACATAAAATATTTATTCAATTTAATGCAACGACCTTTGCAAGATGATAATATATTGCATATATGTATCACTAGCTGACATATGCATATTTTATTTTCTGCAAAAAAAGTAAAAATCATGTAAGAGAAATTCTGGAAAGTGCTTATTCTGTAAAATATATTTCCTATCCTTTTACATAAATCTTGCTGGTTTAATTTACATAATCTTTAAGCTGATACGGTTCTCCCAGAATATTAATCTATCAGATTTCATGGCACGAGATATATAGACCGATCTGATATAAGTCTTTATCAGAGAAATTCCGACATACATATATACTACATACCTACATATGTACATTCATAAAAATAAAATAATTAATTATACATCTTTATTTGAAATTGTCACTATAAGGCTTGATTTACATTAGCGGTACAATTACGGTACAATAACGATATGTCAATTATACGCGGCATTTACATAAGACGATACAAACGACGATGCGAACATAATAAAAAATCATGACAATGTTTTTACTTCCTTGTACGTAAGTAAAGGAAGTATTGTAATCGCGAAAAATTTCGGTTTTCAGATTTCAGCGGAAATATCCATTTTGATCATCCCTGAATCCATTTTGACTAATTTCGTCGTGACGTCTGTACGTACGTACGTATCTCGCATAACTCAAAAACGGTAAGCCGTAGAAAGTTGAAATTTTGTATTTAGGACTCCTATAACATCTAGTTGTGCACCTCCCTTTCTGGTTATTACACAATTTTCAGAAGTGGCACTTTACATGAAGCCTATAATAGATTTTATGAAAAACTATTTTAAAATATAATCCAAAACTTTTCAAATTTGGTATACAAGACTTTTATGTCAATCGAAATAACATAATAGATTTTGGTTAAAATAGGCTAACCGGAAGTGGTACATTACTTGAAGTTGTTAACAGTTTTTCTTGAAAAAAATGATTTTATTTTGATTTTAGAAATAAATGCTTCAAATAAAAGTTTTAGAGAATTAATTTCTGCGTCTAGCACATCAAGTATTATTAAATTAGCCCTTTGTATAAGCGAGATATGTAAATTTAAAAATTATATACTTTTTGTTTTTGTAATAAAGCTTGCTATGGATTAGGACAAAAACATAAAAAAAAGTTCATGTCAAATTACGTTAAATACGTGCAATTTTATGATTCGTTCCATAACAAATATTATATTTTTATTGTGAAATTAGTCATATTCATTGTTGTAATCAAATATTTCTTTGTTGTAATCAAAACTCTCTTTAAAAAGAACCGGGTTAGAATAATGTTAATTTAAGAATGATAGTAGTAAATGAATTATTTTTTGTTCTATATCAAAATATTTCTAGGGCTTGGCTTAAGCCTGTCAATATTTTGTAATTTAATTATTAAAAAAATATGTATAGTTTAATAATCGTACAAGGAAGTCATGTGGTGTCCACATCAGATTTTTTAAATATATTGACGGTTTGTGGTGCATATGTCATGTTTCTATTAAAAGTAGAAAATATGGTGCAATGTTTAAAACTTTATCAAATACGGACTTGGCCATAATTGCCCATAATCTTGACGAACAAGAAGAAAATGAAAATCCAGAAAATTTTACAAAACGAAATTATTTTTTATGTATTTACTGTAATCTGATGTGTATATTTCACGTTTTTGCCATAAGCAGAGAACTTTTATTCAATAATGTATACAATAATTTGTCATTTTTAGGTCTTTTTGACTACAATTTGGTTTAATTAAAAAGACAAATTTCAAAAAGTCAAAAACATGGTATGTCAATCACGTACTAGTACTTCGCCGGTGTTTTCACAGTTTGAGTTATAAATTCTTGTGTATTTCTGGTGTATGTGCGGATAGTGGTCTAGTGTGAATTTGTTTTAAATCGAAAAGATATGTACCACAGTGCGATCATTGGTTTTATAACAATATTGACGGGTACAATAAGTTTCCAACTCAGCTGATTTTGGCATGAACATCAACGTAACGTGCACGTACTCTTCAAATGAAACCTTCCACTCTCCTTGCATGTAAATACTACGCTGTCACTAAAATACAATATTTTATTCAATAGAAACAAAACTATACTCTACCGTGGTCGTAACGCTAATGTAAATCCGTGAATATCTATGTGCCGTCATCGTACCGTCATCATACCGTCATAGTACCGAAAACGTAGATGTAAATGGGTCCATTAAAATACATTGCAAAAAGAAATATCGTACTGTCATCGTACTGTTATTGTTGTACCATCATTGTACCGCTAATGTAAATCAAGCCTTATAGTGCACACATCGTCAGTAAAAGTTCAAAAATTGGCACTGAAGTAATTCGTTATACGACGAATTCATGCAAATGTAGTGTTGCCAACCTTGTGATAAGTGATAATTATTATACATTTAAGATAATTTGAACAGGTGTACAATGTATATGTACGAGTACAATGGTAAATTTGTACGTAAAATGAAAAAATATATGCAAGACGAGCGAACTAAATAATAAGTTTGAGATAAAACATACAATTTTGAGTGTTCTTTCATTTATATGGAATTGAAAAAAAAAATACAAATAAATTCATAACGTTTGAGCTGTCAGACTAATACTGATATTTGTAGCTTTTCTTCGAGTCAATACACAATAAATAGTAATTTAACGTTTACGAATTTTCGGTCTCTAATAAGAAGACAAACAAAAAACAGTAGTAGCAAAGTGGGAATTAACACACTAATTGTCCGACAGTTTATAATTATAAAATTCCTATATCATTTACAGGTTATAATAAAAATTCATATCTATCGTCGAAGATTACGGTGGGTAAAGTGACACTTTATAAATATGTGTTGAAAAATATAAATAATTTGCTTAAAATATATGAGAAAAAAAGTATATATGAATGTGAACGAGATCGAAAAACGTGTTCTTAAATAGAAAATGTGGCGAAGGATGATTTTGCAAGAATACTTTCATATAATCACAGTGACAAAAGTGACTAGTTAACCCTCATGTTCATAATAAAAATAATAATAATATTATACTTCTATTAAGTATTAATTTTGGGTTAACGTAAAATCATTATTTGCTTGTAGTTAACGTAGCGGTCTCTGGTAACCAACCGGTAAACGGTGGCCAATCGATTTTCCAATGCGTACACGAAATGAGGTTATTAAATTTTAATTAAGGGCTACCATGTTCATCTACTTATTTTTAATTATGTCTCAGATATTTTTAAATAAATTAATTGAACAAGTTGTATAATCATGCTTTGTTATTCATTTTGTTCCAATTTCTGGGTGATGTTATTGGTAAATATAAGAAATTTTTTTTTTAGTAGAAAGAATTCGCTGGTTCTGCAACATCCACAAATGTGGATTGGGTTACTTACAGTTTAGTTAGCATATCAACAAGATTTCCACTAACCTTGAATATACTTAGTTATTTACAATGTGGATTGAAACGTGACCTTGAAGAGAAAAAATTACATCTGGTTTGAATTTTTTATAATTTACTATATCATATTGAATTGCTTTCAATAATCTGTAACATACCAAAATAACGATCGTTGCCTAGGGTAACAAGTAAATAAAATATTAAAAATAGTATATTACATCCGAGGTGGAATGTTTTATTACAGTCGAGGGTTTCTGTATATTACGGAGAGACGAAGCCTCAATGTGAGATACCCACCGAGGTATGTATACTATTTTATTAACAATCATATTCTTTTTAAATGAATAATTTTCAGAATAAATCTTTTAGTTATAACCTTTAATTTTGTTAATGTTTTTGACAGCTCTATTAAAATTTGTTTAGCCTACTTTATAATAGGGATTTATGACAATGTCGCTAGGTAACCCCTACATAAACATTTCCAACCCGTGGAGTGAAAGTGAAATCTGTTATTTCCCACGCGTGAGATTGTCATTGCATTTAGGAATGACGTATTATCAAACCTCTACATGGTTAGGAATCGTCATATTACTATAATGATTATTTTTTATTATTATTGTATTATTATATTGTTTTCGGATTTTCAACCCTTACAGGTTATATCCCTAGAATGGTCTCATACACAACATCTATTTAATTTTAATTTTTACAATTGCCACGAAGTTTCTTACGTAGATGTCATGTGTGTTGCCCACCCGAGCAAGCCCTTGTTACAACCACCAGCCGGTGCTAGATAGCTTAGTGATTGCCAAGTTAATTGTATCCCAACTTGGAAAGGTAACGGGAGTAGATACCGATCAAGATCAGTCGAGAAAAATTCGACCTGACCCGGATTCGAACCTACGACCTCTGAGTCCAGAGGCTAGCACTCTACCACTGTGCTATCCCGCCGTCACTATAATGATTGTGAATAAAATAATTTCCTGAAATTAAAAAAAAATGTACTTTTTCTTCAAACGTCATAAAAGTAGCAAGTAGCATCTTTTGTGACCTGATTCACAAGGTAGAAGTTTTATTTGTACGCCGCCGGAGTACAAGTAGCTAATTTATATGTCTGCGGCGTAGATATAAAATAAATAAATATCCATATAAACTATAAAGTATCAACGAAAAAGTAACTTGTACAATAGAAATAGATTATAACAGTTCAAATTCCGACATAATTGCACACAAGGAGGATATAAAATTGCACGGTTTTTATTTAAACGTCAAAACGTGAAAATTTTCATTTTACTGTTTATAAAAAAAATACGAAAGAATCCATAACAAGACAATTGAAATCTGCAAACGTATTTTACGTGAAATGTTTTTAATTATTGTACCGTCAAGTAGTAGATATTTTTTTTAAATATCTACGTTTTGAAGAAAATATATAATGTCTCATTTGAAGTAAAAGTGTCTTTGTGTGCCTCGCTGTGCAATTGTCCGACTGGCTTCGCTTGTCGTGCAAACTTCCACGCTCGCCACACAAAGTGTCACTTTACTCCTAATAACACAATATACTTTACCTGAACACTGAAAATTACAGACAAAATTAGAAACATGTTTAAATATGACTAGCAGTTTTATGTCAATTAAAACTTACATAATAAAGTATCATAACTATTGTTTTACTTTATAAATTTATTAATTGTTGAAACAAGTGAACATGGATAAGTGAAAATACAATTTTCTGGTTTGTTTTCAGCTGAAAGTGATTCTTTGCGACGCGCTTCGGTATCCTAGCAACGATATTTACTTATGAATGTTGTATAGAATGTTTGTTGCTGTCAAAGATACGCATCACAAATATAAAAATTAACAATAAATGTCAAATTATTAAAAAAAATCCTTATTTTTAATCTTGCAAGAGTAGAATAAATAGTGTGTATAACACATACACACTATTTATTCTACTCCTGAAAGAAACACTTTCAGCACTTGGTATACAAATAACTATTTTCTACTGGCATGCGTAAAGTAGAATTTCAGGATGACAGTAAGTGAAGTCTTACTTTTTAATAAGGATGCGTAAACTTCAATGCATTTCGTATAAAGTTTATTCTACGCCCTAAATTCATAAGATCCCTTTTACTTTTTGGCACGGATAAAATTGCTGTGGCTGTGGCTGTTTTTTGACATTTGTTTGATCGATTGATCGTAGAAAAAGTATAGTGTGCAACACATGCGTGAAGCTTTTTCCAGCTTTACTCATTTGTTACATAATATAGGTACTAATATTTTCAGTGGTGTTTCTAATATGACATCCATTTAAAAACTATAAGTGGCTATCATAACTCGAAAAACAATTTTGATAAAATAAAATTGAGCATTCTTCTTTAGCTTATCCATTCATTAGGGGTCGGTATTTTTTATTTTCTTCTTCCACTGATTTCTGTTTTGTGTGTCGTTCTCATTCAGTTCCTTTTCTCTCAAGTCTTCCGCAATACATTCCTTCCATCTTATCTTTGGTCTTCCGCTGTTTCTTCAACCTCCTATTACTAAGCTATTCATTCTTCTTCCAATATATCTTTCATCTCTCCTCATGACATGTTCGAACCAATGTAATCGTCTCACTTGTATCTTTCTAAAAACTTCTTACACTAGAGTTATTTCCCTTATCCTTTCATTCCTTACCGTATCTTTCTGTGTCTTCCTCAACATCTACTTCAACATCCTCATCTCTGCCTCATTCACTTATTTTTCATTAATACTGACATCTGTCAATTTGAATTATCTGAATATATTAGCAGTTTCCATGGTTAGCATAGCTGGCTGAGTTATGAAAATTAATATCTTTATAATTCTTTAACTCTATATCTATTGAATATGAAGTATAAAATGCAATCAAATCGTATAGAGAATAATATATTCTTTAAGTTATAATAACGTCAAATGTCAATAAATGATATTTAATTGCGTTTTTTCAAGAAAATTGTTAAAATCTTCAAATGAGTGTACTTCCTTCTTCTGGATGTAAACTTGAGGAATACGAAAAAATTATAATTTATGGAATAGTATTGAAG
The DNA here is from genome assembly GCA_951394225.1 of Harpalus rufipes. Taxonomy (NCBI): domain Eukaryota; kingdom Metazoa; phylum Arthropoda; class Insecta; order Coleoptera; family Carabidae; genus Harpalus; species Harpalus rufipes. The sequence continues at coordinate 13,120,265 of OX596275.1, forward strand.
TTACGCGATCCGAAACTTTCGTCCCACACACACATACACACACACCCACACACACACACACAGACACAGACACACACAGACACACACACACACTCACACAGACACACATATATACAAACATCATCATAAAAATGGTAAAATCGTATCATATGGGCCCTAAAACGCGCTTATTCACTAAAAACTCATTGACCAAAGACAATACCTTCCTTACGGAAGGTAAAAACTGAAAAAAATGCATTTTGTTTATATGCATCTAGATACCTATATATTTTTTTCGGATAAGCAATACATAAAATGACGTCGTAACGGGGTAACTTTTGTCTTATTACCCGACATATCTCTTGTAGTATTGAACACGTTATCCTTGACACCAAGAAAATTTATAGTTTAAATATTATGTTTTGACACTTAAAATCAATTTTGATTAGTTATAAAATAAGCGCATCAAGGAAAACTAATTTTCTATCCTTCCCATAAAACGAATTATTTTTTTAAAGTTTTTAATAACTTCAGTGTGTTTAAGTTTCTCATGAACTATATTTACTTTTAATATCAACTTAACCTGAATATGTTTTTCTTTCATGTTGAAAATAATTATTTTTCAATCCACTTTAATAACACGTTTGTTGATATAACTATAATGTATTACTTGCTTGTACTGACTGTAAACTGCATACTTTTTTTAACTTACTTACAAGTAGATGCTCCTGATAGTGTTTACTGTTAATTATTCATAACCCAGCATTTTACACAAATTAACCCCCCCCCCCATCCTTTGAAAGTTTTTTTCTAAGCGTATGTAAGCGTTTCATTACGTCAGCCTAGACCGGAAGTGATTTGTCGTACAGTGCGTGTTACGTCATCAGCCTCAAGTCACGTGATGTTTTTGATGACGTCCAATGTATCACTACGCCTGACATGAGGGAGTGGGAGGCTGTTATCAGTTAAGAATAAGATTGAAAGGAAATTATGAGGTTCGAATTTTTTTTTAGATAACCATTATTAAAAAAAAAATACTGAACCACATTATGAAAATTGGTACCTGTAGAATAGCATGCGACCCTAGCGAAATTTTGAGGAACTAATATAATGCCGTCTAGAGTAGGACTTATTAAATATGTAAACGTAGCAAACCAGTGTTTCGTTCAGGAGAAAAAAAAGTTCTCCCTGAAAATATCTATATGAAAAATAAACGAATTGAAGAAAATGAAAACAATGTACATACATGAAACAGTACTGTGTTAAAAAATAAAAATATAAAAATTAAGAAATACTACATAATTTTTTACAAAGAAAAAACAATGATCAACTGAACGTATGGAAAAGAAATTTCAATATGTATGTATATCGCAAAATTTTAACGTGATAAATAAATATGTCTGCTTTTTACATTTCACAAAGAATGTTATAATTGTACATGTAGAGTGTGTATACGAACAAGCCAACTGCGACATCAGTCATCAGGTGTGCGGCAGGGGGAAAGAAAGTGACGTTCCCGTTTATGATTGGCTACGGTCTGCCGCTAGTACTTTGCAAACGAAATTTATTTTAAATTAAAATATTTACAAATAATTAAAATAATAGAGTTATTAAAAAAGAACAAATCGACGAATCGCCCTGTATACAGGGTTAATTAATGATTCGTACTTAAGATATTCAATTCACAATGTTTTTGTTTCCGAATTAAATGAACTTTGTGGAAATTTATGTCAGTACTCGTAATGGCAAAAAAATAGAACAAAAAAGTGATAACTAGCACAATGTTTGTTGAGAATAACTTTAATGTAAAACGTATCTACTGCAAATGAAAATAAATTACATAAAGTAATTAAAACGTAGAAGTTTGGAAGTAGTTCAACTATTCTGCGTGCTCGTTGTAACTTCTTTACAAAATACTTATTAAAATAATTGGATTATACAGTTAATATAACTATATTACTTGAACAAGTTATGAGTAAGTTGTCAGAAACAATTAAATCTGTTATATTAAAACCATTGTTAATAGCCATACACATTAAAGTGCTGAAATTTCCTGCATCGATTAGATTTTGTAGATACCTTACGAAACTACTAACAGGCCAAGTGTTTTTATCTTCCGTCACGAAGAGGTAAGGAAGTATTGTCTTTGGTTAAAAAAATTCGTTAGTGAGTTTCTAATGAATAAGCACGGTATGGAGTTCCCTTGATAGGAATTTACTATTTTTACGATGATGTCTGTATGTGTGTGTGTGTGTGTGTGTGTGTGTGTGTGTGTGTGTGTGTGTGTGTGTGTGTGTGTGTGTGTGTGTGTGTGTGTGTGTGCGTGTATGTGTTTGAACATGTCATGAGGAGAGATGAAGAATATATTGGAAGAAGAGTGAATAGCTAAGTAATAGAAGGTTGAAGAAATAGAGGAAGACCAAAGATAAGATGGATGGCCTGTATTGCGGAAGACTTGAGAGAAAAGGAACTGAATGAGGACGAGACGTAAAACGCAAATGAGTTGAAGAAGAAAATACAAAATAGCGACCCATAACTAATGGCAAAAGCTAAAGAAGAGGAAGATTTCAGTGTCAAGTGCAATATGCATAGTTTGTTTATGAAATAATTTTATTGGAAATATGGAATCTTTTACAAGAAAATTTATGAATAGGGCGCGAGCAGTAACGTGACTTTTCTGACCTTGGCAAGCAGATATGGGGACCCGTGTCATAATGAGAGCTATTAATTATGTCCATAACTGACAAATGTCATAATTTTTCATTAAAAATTTCATGATTTTGTTATTTCATGTGGTTTATTTGTTGTAAGGAGTGTGGAATTTACTTGTCAAGAAAAAAATCATACGATAGCAAAAAATGAAATTTTGAATGAAAAATTGTAACATTTATTAGTTATGGACATAATTTATAGCTGTCATTCTGATACGGGCCCCCATATCTGATTGCGAAGATCAGCAAAGTCACGTGACTGCTCGCGCCCTTTGGAAATTGTACACATCAATTTTTTTATCATTATTGATAACGAAGGGAAATAAAAAAAATTGTTTTAGCTTCCCTGAATCAAATATCAAAAGCATGCCCGCAGGGCCGAATACGAGGTCCCAATTTGGAATTCCGGTCGGCCCTACACGACTTTATTGTGTGTTTCCCCCCCCCCCCTTGATTTATCTAGTGACCTATATATTTTTGGTGAAATACATATTTAAAATGGTTTACTAATGGAGCAACTTTGCTCTAATTTAATCGATTCCGTATCTCTTAAGATATCAAATGGTGAGTCTCGATTTAATTATTCAGGTTTCGTATTATACAAACACTTTCCCGAGGGGGACTTCCCGTGCGGACACAGGTCTCATTTATTACTTTGTTATTAGCATGCTATCTGGATACTGTTTCTTAAAAAATGTGGGACTAGTATTACTAGTCTCTACACTAGTAATACTAGTGAAGTTTTACTAGTTTTTGTTTCTGAAATATACAAGTGTAAAATACTAGTTACAATTTGGGAACTAGTATTTCCTAGTGTATTTGATAAAAATTACTAGTATTTTGTTTCTCAAAATAGTTGTGTTGTCTGTCAGACTAGTAATTTAGTAAAGAAAAGCCACAAGTGTCAAAAGTCTTGTAAATTTTGAATATAAATTTTACTAGTATGATTTTATAGTTTGTGTTTTTTTCTTTATCATAAGTTATTCAATGGTTGTTTGTTAATGTTTATTTAGTTTCTTGTAGTGTTGGTCGTTGTTTAGTGTTATTATATTTTTTAAAAATAATATAATAATGTGGTCAAGTGATTCTGTGTCTAGTGATTCAAACAGACGATGAAGAAGTAGTTGTGCGTCGTCAAAAACTATTTAAACAAGAGTAAATTATGCCTATATAGAAACCTCATATGAGTTCAACGAGAGGTTTAGACTCACGGCAAAAAAACATTAATTAATTTATTGGGACCTATTCTTCAGCGAGATACGAACAGAATTTTTTCCAAAAATATCCCTGGTATATTTGTAATCCTTCTCCTGTTTTAATAAACCCAAAGCGTGAAAAGTTTGGCAGATTTTTGTCCATTCATTTACTTTATCTGTTTTAGACAATTTATTAAAGAATACTCCAAATAAAATACATTTAGCGGCTCGAATCATCTTCAAAATATTTAATTTCGCATCCAGCGTACACATTTTTTTGAAAAATAATTTAATTTCGATATAAAATATTTGAAAATGTCAATGACAGTCAGAAAATTAAATCACTTGATTTATAATACTTGTATTTAAAAAAAAAACTACTAGACTATTGACAATGTTTCAGAAACACTATTTTACTTGAGTAACAAAATATCACCTGTAACTAGTAACTTGTGAACTAGTAAAATACTTTTCAGAAACACAAGCTACTAGTAGTATTAAAAATTTCACTTATAACTAGTAACTTGTAACTTATAAACTAGTATTTTTTGAGAAACAGGCCCCTGATATTTTTATTTAATTTATATAATATCATATTGTCTGATTTTTTATTTTTATATTTTTTGTAGTCCATGTAGTTTTTGAATACATTTTTGTGTAAACAACGAGTTGTTAAAAATTATTTATGGTATGAGTGTTAAATAAAATTCGCTCTCCACAATTCTCTTGTTATCATTTTTTATAGTTATTAAGTCTTTTATATCGTACGATAAACTGTACGAAAGCCAATACCTTCACCCGTACAAATGGTGACCCCAATTTAGAACATTATTCGTACATAGTATTAACACCTACAAATTATTTGGATATACTTAAGTTTACTACCCTACTATTTGTTCGTGTTCGTACAATAATTTAACATCACACCCTCCAAATTTTGTAACGAATTTGAAGTTTCTCTCTTATTAGCTCTCTTCTCCCGTATAAAAATCACATCTCTTTACATTACTCATTTCAGAATATTCCTATTCCCCTTTATATTACCCATATTACCCTCAGTCCCTGGACACCTACGTTACTGGATCTGGATAATAACACGTGTCGCAACCGCCATCTTGAACGGGGAGTAAAATTAGAAGAGGGGATGTAGATTTGTAGCGCTACAATTTGAAATTTGAAAAATTCGTCTGCACATGCCATAGCTTCATTACGGTGGGCTAGGGAAGGACAATGAATAATGACACAATACGAAGATAACTAGAGATTTGCAAGAATCTTTAATATGTTATAGTTTTTATACAGAGGTAACATTATTAACGTCTACGTTTAATCAAATGTTGCCGATGCAAAAACCCGCACATGTTGTAGCGTTGTAGGTCTTATCTCACGATAATATTTTCTGCCGCTATATCTGACAGATATTTGAAAAATTGACATTTTCTTTAATGTCAGACGTGGTCATAAAATTGTTAATAAATTTGGTAATAAATCTTTATTCTCAAACAATTTTGGGTGACATTTTGTCATTTCGGATTGTTATGACCGTATTAAATACACCAAAAAAATCATATTGTTATCAATTTATATATTATGTCAAAATATTCACTTAATGAAAATATCGAATATGAAAGGCGAAACAGAGAAAACATGAAAAATTCTGTTAGGTTTATATATTTTATTATTTGAAAAGATATCGTATGATTGAAATTCAAACAATGAATTGCATAAATATGTGTTTCATAATATACTTACTATACAGTACTCAGGTGACCGTTGCTACCGAACATATGATTTTAACATGTAAAATCACACTTTCGTAATATCCTATTTTTCTAATTATTTTAAGTTAAAAAGCTTCAAATAAAAATTGTAAAAATTAAAATTTAGTCACGGAATCAATATGCAAATTTAATTTTACATGCTTTGTAACGGTATAAATTAGGTATAAAAATGTCGAATATCATGTCAAAAATAGTAATAGCCATAGAATTGATTTAAAAATATCTTAGATAAATCAGGGGTTTATAAACTACAATGTGATTGTGGCAAATCTTATATAGGCCAAACTGGCAGAACTTTTAAAAAACGTTTCCAAGAACATCTTAACTGCATTAAATTTAATAATATCGACCGTTTTTCTAGTTTTGCTGAACACATTTTAAATACTTCGCAATCGTTTGACAAAAATATTTTCGAAATTCTTCATATTTTTAACAAAGGCACAAACCTTAATTATCTTGAACAGATTGAAATTTTAAAATTAGAATCTGCAGAGACATCTCTCAACGAAAATAGCAACAAAATCTTACCACCACTCCTGCAACTGCTTCTGTCCTACGAGTAATTTTATTTTCAATTTTTGCAAGTTTAGTTCGTTCTTGACTCTTGACTCTTTATGCTGATCCATTAACTCTGATTTTAAATTTATGGAATTTTTCACTATGTATTTCTGAACTTCTGTACTTTTGTTCTTATAAGTAGTTTCTGTTTTATAATTATACGTTAATTGTAATGTTGTTAATATTGTTTAAAAAAAAAATGTATGATCCTTTGTAGGCCGGTACCTGACAATGAATCTATTAAGGTTTGAAACCGGTAGTACTTTTCAAAATAAATAAACGTGAAGGAAGACTATTGTATTCTTTTCCTCATCATACCTCTTTACAATGGGTTTCTTCATTTCAATTATAAAAATTAACAAATGTTAAACGATTTATGTGTCAAGTTGGGTAAGTTTATTTTTATTTTTATTAATTGTAATTTCCGTTCAAAAAAAATTGTCTATTTAAATTATTAAAAAAATATTTATTTGAAATCGTCACTAAAGTGCACAAAAATCATCATTAAAAGTTCAGAAATCTATATATACATATATTTCAAAACAAGTTATTTTGAAAACCACCCCATCGATTTTCGAAAATAAAACATTTTTGATCCTTAAATTTTCTATTACAATATTTGTCTGAAACATTTTTTCTATCTGTCCAAAAAAAAAATGTTTGAGACAAATATTGTAGTAGAAAGTTTACGGATTTTATAAATGTTTTATTTTCGAAAAGCGATGGGGTGGTTTTCAAAATATCTTGTTTTGAAATTTTTGATTGGTCGCCATTTTGTTATTTGATGAAATAGAAAATAATTGTAAATGCAAGTGTTTCAGAGAACCGAAAGCAAATGCTGAAAGTTTTTGTATTTTTTAAATATTCCTTAAAATAAGGGAGTTATGGCGATTTTTCGAAAAACAAGAGAACGCCAAGAACTATGAACTGGGGCTCCAAATCAAAAATTTGAGCTAAGAAAAGTTGTTTGTTTTAATGAGTTCTATCTACCATTTTCGGGTGTAACGACTTAGTATTAACACTCTGTATATATATATATATATATATATATATATATATATATATATATATATATATATATATATATATATATATATACAGTATACAGGGTACCCACTATGTATGGAATGTAGTATATATCTCGGTAAATAACGTGTGTATACAAAAAAATTCTATATAAAAGTTGTTTAACATTTTATTTCCCATAATGAGTAACAAAAAACAATTGATTTTTTTTTAAATAGCAATGTACCCTTTCATTAGGCTCATTTGATAGAGATCTTTTTCTCTTTTCGATGACGTAATTATGTTAGTACCCTTATACAAGAAAATTTTTCAAAAAAAAATTAAAAACTCTTTATTGAGTAATTACATCAGTAATATTAATCTAGATATCCTACATCAAAATAAAACAAATGAACGTGTACGTTTCTTATTAAATCTTGAAGACAAAACGAAATTAGCAAAAAAATGGTTTTCATCGCAATAAGTCTTCTAAATGTTCGCCATTAACTGCAAGTAGTGGTCTAACCTATCTCAGATATCTAGATTAATGTTACTGATTTGTTTTCTGAAATAAAAACAACTGAATGCTGCCTTATTATGGGAAATAAAATGTTAAACAACTTTTATATAGAAAATTTTTGTATACTGTCGTTATTTACCGAGATATATACTATATTCCATACATAGTGGGCACCCTGTATAATAATAATCTATTATACGTTGATTTCATGCACGTGCAGTGTTGCCCACCTTATAATAATAATTGTTGTACATATAAGATAATTTGGGTAGGTGTCGTGTACGATGTACAATAGTAAATTTGTAGGTCAAATGGCAAAAAATATGTGCAATAATAACGAATTAAATAATTCCGATGAAGAAGTTCGAAATAACACATATAATTTTGAGTATTGATTACGATAACTTCAATGTCGGAGGTTCGCAACACTGAACATAAGTTTGTTTCTTTAACTGACAGATTTGTCAATATAGCGTTCCTTTTTATCACTGATATGGTTTATTTTCTTCGGCCCTACGCCCTCGGCAACTAAATTCCACATTCCTGATAAAAAGTAGAACTTCATTACCATGATATACAAATAACTATTATTTAAACAGAAATTACAAATAATACCCATGATAAAAATGAACTAACTTGACAGACTTAACTTAAAGATTTGTTATAGTCGCCGTCAAATAAATATGGACTGATGCTCAACTTTTTCCCTTCTCCGCACCCTGTTCCTTGCCATGCGGTGTTGCCGTTTCTTCATAACTTAGCATATTCAACAATTGCCATACTGAATTGACAACAGTGTAGAAATCTCCAGTCCATACTTATTTGACGGCAAGTATAATTTCAATTCTCTGGCTATCGCTATTTTTGGGATGATTCTCGACATTTTCATAGATGATATCTGCAGTTTTAAAACAAAAAAAACTGATGACCTCCCGCCATTTCCATTTTATGTTACATAAATAATAAATAAATATATTATCATGAAGGTATTAGCGGTATTTCTTAAGGATATATGTAATATTAATATACCTATAATTTTAAATATTTAATTAATAATACAAGAAATTTTAAAAGGACTTCCCAGAAAAAGTTTTCTGTAATGTTAATAAAACTGTTGATTGTTGACACTGACATTTTTGCATTTATCTGTCAATTATAAACATTTAAATATCTCAACTGGTGTCCATGGAGTTGTTTGGGCAGCGAGATTTATTACAACAGATTATTCTATATTGCTATGTAATATATCTAAATCTATAGAATATATAATATATTTTTTTAAATTTATCAGATTGAGAATTTAAAGATCTTTATTATTTTATTAACATAAATTTTCAAAAAATAATATTTAGAAGATTTTTTTTAAGAAACTACCACTTCCGGTTGACCAATTGTTACCAAAACCTAATCAACTCTTCCCATTAACGTTAGATTAAGGAATACGTAGTTAAACAGGCCTTTAGTAGTATAGAATTTGAGAAATCGTATCTACAACAATTCTGACACACACACAGAGACATCATCGTAAACATGTTAAAATCGTATTCTACGAACCTTAAAACGTGCTTATTCACTAAAATCTCGATATGCGATTTTTAGCATGAATCCAATACCTCTCTTAGCGGGATATAATTTTGTTAATTGACACACATGCAGAATTTTATTTTCTACATTATTTGAATCTTTTTTTACCTTTTGAGGGAAGCAGGAAAATACGCAAATATGATTTTACATGTAACAATGTAGTTTCGAACTTTTCTTAAAAATATTATTTTTTAAACGATTTGGTTTGCGAAGCAACTTCCTTGCCCTTACGCTACCTCAGCAATATTCAAAATTGTTATCATTTTAATTAGTTGCAACAAAAAAGTTCTCTAATCTAATATAAAAAGCTTAATTCCGGCTAATAAGATTGATAATAAGTTATGTAGAAAGAAATTTAATACCAAGTAAAATTAAAAGTCAGTGTTTACCAATATAATTAATTGCAAATTAATTAGTCGTTATTAAATTCCTTAGAAGCCGCTGAACAAACAAACTGTCTCACAATCTCCTCGGCGTGAAGCCCTGAAAGCTTTCAGTTTCAGCTTCAGTCTCATTCCTTTCAGCCCTGAGCAGATTCCAGGAGATAATGCGGCGTACGTTTACGAATACTCAATGCCACATGCATAAACATATGGAGAATAGAATAATATAATTCTATTGGAGTCTAATCTGCCTATCTCAGATACGGAAAATTGCGCTCAGTTACAATTATACCGATTGTGAGGATATTTTAGGAACTGAATACTTGTTTATACAATATCTTATAATAAGGTTATTCAACAAACATACGGGAAACGATTTTGAACTTAATATCCATCATCCAGTTTTGTCATCTTTATAAAATATCTGATGTGGTCAGCACATTACCTTCCATCAATTCTACGTATTTTGTACAAATTCTACAGACATTTTTTTGCCAACAATTGTATATGCGCTATTTTTTAGGGGAGAAATGAATTGATCTTACCTCCGTGTTGAACTGAACTGAATTATTCCTAAAAAGAACAGTATGCTTTTTTAAAATAAGAAGTAGAAGTAGAAAATAAAAACATATATATTTACAACATAAGAATCTGCTGAATTGGTTTGTGGCTATAATCTGTTGTATTACCATGTTATTTGTTTTTGCCACATTAAATTATTTTACATATTTATATTTCCAGTAAAATCATTTAAACTAAGTAAATTTTATTTAATACTGACATCTGTCAATTAGTAATATTTAATATTCTAACTGTTTCCGTGGTGCAGTTTTTAGCAACATAGGTTGCAAAATATTTCTTTCTAATAACATAAAATGTCAAAAAATTATATATCTCAGCGTTTTTCAAGAAAAATTAGGGTACTTCCGGTTAACCAATCGTAATCAAAATCTAATCAACTCTTCATACGGACGTATAAAAGGGAATATGAAAAAAATATAATTTTTGGAATTGTACAATTGGAGTTATCGCAGGAGAATTTTTTGTCACACACACAGACACACACACACACATATACATATATACAGACATCATCGTAAAAATAGTAAATTCGTATTAGGGACTCCAAAACGTGCTTATTCATTAAAAATTCGCCATCAATTTTTTTGATGAAAAACAATATAAAGAAAGTATAAATAAATATATCATCACGGCATATTACCCATTGCTGAATGTGCCAATCTACTTTGTGCATAGATATCGGTAGTGATGAAATATTTGTATTGTGCGGGCGCTTAACAGACGTCACCTTACGGGCACTCGTTGCTAGCGTGGAGAGTGCACCACAGGTGTCAAGAAACTCAGGCACATGGTTGCCCTTAACAATAATATATACTTCACCACTCTTTCCTTCCAGAAGCTCCAATCAATCTTCTTTTGGAATCTTTCAGAATGATAATGAATTGCATTATCAAGCTCTCTTCTTCACCTGAAAACCATCTACATCGAATTATTTATACAAAATTACCAAATCCGGTGAGTGTGGCGGGTGTTTTATTACTTTTATATGCTGTTGTATGGGAAAGCGCATTATCATGATGTCCCTGGACACTATTGATCACTTTAAGCAAACATTTTTCAGTGTACCATTTTAGCTGTAACAGCCTTATTTCCATCCAACCTAATTTCAAATACCAATCCCGTACTTCTAAAGAATATTGAATATAGTCGACTTTCTATAAATCGAATTCGCAAAGGGTATTTGAATTTGTTTGAATTAGAGAGAATTTGAACTAGGGAGAGTAAAATTATATCAAATGAATATTTGGTATAGATTACAAAGAGTATGTGTATGCAATAAAAAAATCTGATGTGACCAACACAAAACCTCCCACCATTTATTTTTTATTAATTTAATTACATATACCAATGGCGTCTCATGGTCGCGTGCCTGAGTGTCTGGTCGCGAATCTGGGGAACCGGATTCAATTCCTACTATCAAATATTTCGAATTTTAAATGGCACAAAACTGACCCCTGTGATGCACTCTCCACGCAAAAAATGAGTACCCGTGAGGTGACGCATGGTAAACGCCGGAATAATACAAATATGTCATCATCATTACCGAAATCTGTGTACAAAGCAGATTAGTACACCCAGCAATGAATAATATACTAGAAATTATGCATCTTAAGTTCCTTTCCATATAACTATTGTTCTATTTACAATTTTCTTTTGAAAACGTTACTGTTATTAATTTGAAATGATTATTTTTTTGACAGTGACATTTATCTGTCAGTTACATACATTTGAGTTGAACTGTGTAACCATGGAGTTGTGTGTATAAGCTCCGAGATATAATTTTTATATTACTTTATAAATTTATACATAAAATATATAGAAAAAGTATTAATACAAACTTCTAGAAAATGAAATAATCTTTAAGTTTTATAATAACAAATTGCGAAAAATATCATTTAAAGGTATTTTTTGAAGAAAAACTATTTTGAGCTTCAAGTAAACTGCCATTTTCGATTGTCCGATTGACACCAAAATCTAATGGTTTCTTTTCATATTAGAATAAGGTAGAAATACAAGATTTCAAAACTTTCTGAACTATAGTATTTGAATTAGAGCGTAAAGAGGATCCACACATACACACACACATATACATACACACAGACATCATCGTGAAAATGTTAAAAATGGATTCTAAGGACCTTAAAACGTGATTATTTACCAAAATCTCGATATGCGATTTTAGCACGATCCCTATACCTCCCTTAGCAAGGGTAGCGGGAGGTAAAAAGTTATATAACGGAAACAACAAATGAGATGTAAGTGCTCTATAGTGACTTGTTAATTGCAGTAAAATTCATAGAAATTGATTACAAATGCCCAATATATTGATGTAAACAAACCATTGTTTCTCTGCTTTATCATTTTCCCAACAATTTAGTATTCCACTTTTGGTCGTGAGCGGTGAAATATATTTAAATCACTCACTTTTCTTCTCTCGTATAAAAATGCCCTCTTCTTTCAGTGGGCGTGCCTGCTTTACGGTAAATTTAATATCGCGTTACTTTTTCCCAGATTTAGCGAACGTCTTTATTATCATATAACAGCCATAAAGCATCCCTGCTCGACCCAAAATGGGCGGCAGCGTCCTGCAGCCTGAAAACATTAATTAAGTGATCTTTCCACAGAGGGCTCTGCCGTCACTCAGGATTAATGACTCGCTAAGTGGTCGGTTACTGAGACAAAAATGGCTTTGCTCACTTAAGAGGGTTTTTATACCACGTCTATTATATTTAATACATGAATTAATGCTGCCGTTTGTTTTTCGAAGTCATTAATTTTCCACTTTAAAAGCGTTTTTTTTTTTAAATGCTTACAGATTCTATTGCTAATGAAATGGGCAATGCTAATATAACATGTTTTTACTATTTTACCTAATGAAAATATTTATGGATGTTGAAACTGTACTATTTAATTATTTAAAAAGAAAACATGTTTTTGTATTTCTGATTCATTATATTTACGTGTACGAATTATTTAAATTAATTCAGTTAAAATAAAATTGAATTTGTAATTATTATGACAAAGATATCTTCATATACAGGATGTAACAGAAATAAGTACATTAAATTTAACCAGTGAAAGAACTCGTCGAGAGCAACAATATTTCTTAATAACTTTTTTTCGAAATCTCATTTTTTTAGCATTTTTATGAAATTTGTGACAAAACTTTGAAGAATTTTAATTCAATATCAAGAAGCTTTACAAGAAAAATTTGTTAAGAAATATTGTTGCACTCGATGAGTTCTATCACTGGTTAAATTTAATGTACTTATTTCTGTAATACTCTGTATAGAATGTTCGTTTTCTAATCCTCTTTAGTGGAATTTAAGAAATACGAAATCGGTTAAATTATTGTAAAGTTGCCTCATCTTAAATCACTAGATAAATAATTCCTTTTTTACTTCCTTGTACGTAAGTAAAGGAAGTATTGTAATCGCGAAAAATTTCGGTTTTCAGATTTCAGCGGAAATATCCATTTTGATCATCCCTGAATCCATTTTGACTAATTTCGTCGTGACGTCTGTACGTACGTACATCCGTACGTTCGTCAATCGAAATAACATAATAGATTATTATTAAAATAGGCTAATCGGAAGTGGTACATTACTTGAAGTTGTTAACAGTTTTTCTTGAATAAAATGATTTTATTTTGATTTTAGAAATAAATACTTCAAATAAAAGTTTTAGAGAATTAATTTCTGTGTCTAGCACATCAAGTATTATTAAATTAGCCCTTTGTATAAGCGAGATATGTAAATTTAAAAATTATATACATTTTTGTTTTTGTAATAAAACTTGATATGGATTAAGACAAAAAAATAAAAAAAATGTTCTTAAAACGAACCGGGTTAAATTAATGTTAATAAGAATGATAGTAGTAAATGAATTATTTTTTGTTCCATATCAAAATATTTCTCGAGCTTGGCTTAAGCCTTTCAATATTTTGTAATTTAATTATTAAAAAATATGTATAGTTTAATAATCGTACAAGGAAGTCGTGTGGTGTCCACATCAGATTTTTTACTTCCTTGTACGTAAGTAAAGGAAGTATAATCGCGAAAAATTTCGGTTTTCAGATTTCAGCGGAAATATACATTTTGATCATCCCTGAATCCATTTGGACTAATTTCGTCGTGACGTCTGTACGTACGTACGTCCGTACGTTCGTTCGTACGTATCTCGCATAACTCAAAAACGGTAAACCGTAGAAAGTTGAAATTTTGTATTTAGGACTGCTATAACATCTAGTTGTGCACCTCGCTTTCTGGTTATTACACAATTTCCAGAAGTGGCACTTTACATGCAGCCTATAATAGATTTTAATGAAAAACTGTTTTAAAATATAATCCAAAACCTTTCAAATTTAGTATACAAGACTTTTATGTCAATCGAAATAACATAATAGATTTTGGTTAAAATAGGCTAACCGGAAGTGGTACATTACTTGAAGTTGTTAACAGTTTTTCTTGAATAAAATGATTTTATTTTGATTTTAGAAATAAATGCTTCAAATAAAAGTTTTAGAGAATTAATTTCTGCGTCTAGCTCATCTAGTATTATTAAATTAGCCCTTTGTATAAGCGAGATATGTAAATTTAAAAATTATATACTTTTTTGTTTTTGTAATAAAGCTTGCTATGGATTAAGACAAAAAAATAAAAAAAAATGTTTATGTCAAATTACGTTAAATACGTGCAATTTTATGATTCGCACAATAACAAATATTATATTTTTATTGTGAAATTAGTCATATTCATTGTTGTAATCAAATATTTCTTTGTTGTAATCAAAACTCTCTTAAAACGAAACGGGTTATATTAATGTTAATTTAAGAATGATACTGTAGTAAATGAATTATTTTTTGTTCTATATCAAAATATTTCTCGGGCTAGGCTTAAGTCTGTCAATATTTTGTAATTTAATTATTAAAAAAGTATGTACAGTTTAATAATCGTACAAGGAAGTCGTGTGGTGTCCACATCAGATTTTTTTTACTTTTACAAACAACTTCTAATGGTGGATTTATAATATGATTCCATATTATTCAATTAGAAACAGTAACGAAGTTCATTAATTGACAAAAACGGTAGAATTATGAGTATATTATTTGACAGTCGTGGATACATATAAATATGTTCAAAATAACTTTCGTGGATAATAAGCAAATTTATAAAATAATTTAAAAAAAACTACATTGTCCTGTTTTAATTGCCACTGGTAGCCAATGTCAGTCAACATATCTTTCATTTTCATAGTATCGCAAGCGTGGGTACATAAGTTCAAACCGAATATAGGCACTTAAAAAAATATTGTTCCATAAAGCTCAAAAATTAATATAACAAAGACTCGCAAAATAATGATATGTAGATTATTTACAAAATACTTGGGTAAAAAATTAATTTGAAACTTTACTGTCGTACATAAACTAAGAAATGCTAGAATAGTTTTCATAGAAACCCTAATGAGTTGTATTCCTTTTGTCTGCAAGCCAATATTTGTACCAGAAAGCAAATGTAGAAGAAGTAAATTTAGCAAATTATGTAAAACAAGTTTAAGATTGCGCCCCGACCAGAAGAGAAAATATTCTCATCGCAATTATTTGCCTCCGCCGAGACAGAGAAGCAGAATAAACAATTGTGCGTATATAAAATATTCATACATTTTGTTCGAATGATAATACACAGGCACTGGGTAATGCAAGTTTGAATTAAATAATTTGCAATTCAAATATGTAAATGCCGCCCTCACTAACTTATGTCGCGAGAATCAGATCTAGAGCACTATGTTTTTATATTTTTATACGCGGATCCCAAATGTGCAATCCTTTCTTTAATTTCCCTGGACGAGAAAAAGTTTATGGAGGAATTTCTGTCCTCATTTCAGTTATAATTATTCGCTTCTATGCGTTTATGGCTAGTGCTAGATATTTACGACATAATTTTTTTTTAATATGAACTAGGAAACTTAATTAACTAAGCTACAAAAAATGTTGTTTATGTTTATGGTTTTTGCTCGTATTTTTAATACGGTACCTTTTTATTGATAGCTATCGTGATAGTAAATTTTAATCAACCTCTAATGAAGCATTGTTTTTTTTGATAATGTTAACACAGGATGTTTACGGTCTTTTTTTAATGGGTGATACTACAGGTCAAAAGAAGGCGAAAAACATTAAAATATTTATAATAAAAGAGATATGAATTTTTTTAGTTTTTATTTTTATGGAATTAAAACATAACGATAAGAGCTTTTATAACAGATGTTCAAAGTTATCACCCTGCTGCTGTATGCAAAGTCTTGCTCGGCGTATCCATGAATTAACGTACGTTGCAAGGCCCATGCCTTGTCGAATTTCCGCTGCTGCTGCTTCCACCCGGTTACGGAGGTCTTCAGCGTCGATAATTTCGGTGGTGTATACCATGTTTTTCATATGCCCCCACAAATAAAAGTCCAATGGTGTTAAGTCAGGTGACCGCGGAGGCCAAGAAACAGGACCGCCCCGACCAATCCACTTATTTCCAAATGCATGGTTTAAAGTGATGACGTACGAGACGACTGAAATCGAACATCGTCTAAAAGTTCTGGCAAATTATTTTGCTAGAAAAATAAATAATTATCAGCATTTAGTCGTTCTGGCAACACAAAGAGACTAATCAAGTGTGAATTCACCAATCCGGCCCAATACGTTCACAGAAAATTTGTATTGAAAATGACCACGACGAACAACATGCAGATTTTCGAAACTCCAGATATGCGTATTGTGGCAATTGTTTATGCCGTTACGAGTAAACGTAGCTTCGTCAGTCGCCAACACACTCAACGAAAAATTAGGGAGTTCGTCATTTTTGCGCAATAACCACCTACAGAACCGTACGCGCTGAGGTTGATCTTGAGGTTGTAAAGCTTGGTTCGCCATACAATGCGATTTGAGACACCTATTTGCCGAGCAATTTGCCGTGTACTGGTTGAAAGATTTTCGTCAACGAGGTTTAAAATTTGTACATCCGCATCTAAAATTCGTCGGAACCGACCAGGACCTCCATCACGCCCTTGATTATTTCGCAGATCACCATTATCTCGAGTACGTATTACTAAATTAGTGAACTGATGGGGTACAGGACATTGCCTATTTGAAAATCGCTCTCTGTAAAGACGACTTGCTGCAGCTGAATTTTGATGCACTTCCCCATAATTGAGCATAATGTCAACTAATTCCTTATTAAAATACCGATGGTACATTGTTCACCTTTTACACAATTAATAACAATAACCAATTAGAAACTGATGGTGCAACATTAAATAGTAACAAACTGCAACTGACAGATAAACAAATGAAAAAACAAAAGAGAGAAATTTGTCATTACACAGGTTACTACAACTTTTTTCAACATTAATTTACCTCCCCTTTATAAAAACTAAAAAAAATCTGTTGTGGCCAGCACAATACCTCTCGCCATTTTAATTTTATCTTGCATAGGGCGCGAGCAGTTATGTGTCTTTGTTGGCCTTAGCAAGCAGATATGGGGGCCCGTGTCAGAATGACAGCGGGTAATATACATAGGTGTCAAGTATCATAAGTTTTCATTCGAAACATTATGATTTTCCAAATCCATGTGGATTATTTTCCTCGACAAGTATATTCCATACTAATGGATGACAAATAAACAGAATATTATGAAATTTGGAATGAAAAATTGTGACATCTATGTAAATAACTACTAGCCGTCATTCTGACACGGATCCTCATATCTGCTTGCCAAGGCCAACAAAGTCACATGGCTGCTCGCGCCCGCAAGATAAAATGAAAATGGTAATATTTGTAGTAACAAATTTTCAAAAAATAATATTTAGAAATTTTTTTTTTTAGAAACTACCATTTACGGTTGTCCAATTGTTACCAGAACCTATTCAACTCTTCCCATTACTGTTAGATTGAGGAATCCGTAGTCAACAGGTCTTTAGTCTTATAGAATTTGAGAAATCGTGTCTCCAACAACCTCACACACACACACACACACACACACACACACACACACACACACACACACACACACACACACACACACACAGACATCATTGTAAAAATGTTAAAATCGGATTCTATGGACCTTAAATCGTGCTTATTCAATAAAATCTGGATATGCGATTTTTAGCATGAATCCAATACCTCTCTTAGCGAGAGGTAAAAAATCATATCTCTTTTATTATAAATATTTTACCAAGGTGTTTTAATGTTTTTCGCCTTCTTTTGACCTGTAGTATCACCCATTAAAAATATAACAGAAAGACCGTAAACACCCTGTATACAATTATCATTAAAATTTTGAATTATATATTTTAGGTCACTCTGTTTCAGACAATCACAAACTTGTTACTGAAAGTATAACTGATCTGTTATTGGTTAAAATGACTTGTCTCTGATATTGAACACGACGTGATAAGTTCACGATATATCGCTCACAAAACAGCAAAACTGTAATATTGAATTAAATGGAGCTATAAATAATAGATCATGACTTGTTATGGTTGTGTCAGTGTGTCCAGGATAACGTGTTCGACATGGGGATCTTGAAAATTGTAAGAGATACAAAGTATTAAGAGATAATTTAAATGGTGTTTTGTTTTTAAAACAAAATGTAAGGATCACTAAATAGAGGTAAAAATAATTACTGCAGTTTTTATTTTTACAAATATCTAACTGTGACTTAATATTTAACTTTCGTACTACTCTATGTTTTTTCAAATGGCGTTTTAATTTTTATATGGGCACCAAATTGGAAAATTACATTGTTGAAAAAATATCTTTTACCTTTCCAACGACGTGTAATATATCCATGTCTATTTGTTTCAAACAGTAAAAATGCAACAATTACGAAGGTTGATTGAAAAGTCTCCGGAATTACGAAGAAGGCCTTGGATTATGGAAAGCAATCTTATCTTCTTCTTTTCTCTTCCATCGGTATAATCGTGACAAGCGTCTGTGTCGATCTACCTAGCGTTAAATCGGTAATGGATAAAAACGAAGTTCGTTCGGTGATCAACATTTTTCATTTGAAAGACGAGACGGCAATGGAGATTATAATCAGGTCAGATGCTGTCCTTAGGAACGCTTTACCTTCCTTTCCCACTGTAAGATTCTGAGTTCCGGAATTTAAGAGTGGGGGGGACACACACCTGTGACGAACCACGTTCAGGTCGACCAAAATCGGCTACCACACTGGAAATTGTGTATAAAGTGTAGTTCCTATTTTACATAATGAGCTGGACATGAGAAAAATGTGCGCCAGTTGGATGCCGCATTTGTTTAGTTCGTTGCAAAAGCGCATTCGCATTTGGGGTTGTTTAAGAAAAATTCGGTCAATTTAAAAAGACGTTTCATAATCATGGATGGAACATGGATACACCAGTACACTCCAGAGATGAAAATTCAGTCGAAAGCGCGGATTGGACATGGTGAGTCGGCTCCGAAGAAAGCCAAGTTAATTCAATTGGCAGGAAGCGTCAGTCTATTGGGACGTCAAAGGAATTTTGCTTATTGAGTATCTTGGTAAAAGAAAAACTTTTAGACCAGCTGAAAGCAGTAATTAAAGAAAAACGCTCGGGAATGGCAATGTAAAAGATTTTGTTTCACCACGACAATGCACCAGCTTATTCAAGTCGAATTGCTCAACAAAAGTCGAACTGAGATTTGAAATCGTCCCCTATCCACCGTACTCGACCGATTTGGCGCCCTCCGATTTCCATCTTTTCCCAAAACTCACAACGTTTAACGCTGGAAGATATTACGATCCAACGAAGAAGCCATCGATGCAGTAAATGCTTATTTTGAGGACCTCACAGAAATCCATTTTCGGGAAGGAATCGAAAAGTTGGAAAACGCTGGACTAAGTTTGTTGACATCAGAGAGGACTATGTAGAAAAATAAAATGTAACCCATGTTAAATATATTTTTTTATGTCATTCCGGAAACTTTTCAATCCATCCTCGTATTAAATTTATACACTTGATTTTTGAACTTATCTTTATCACATCTTGAACTTATCTTTATAACATCTTGATCTTGTCTTCTCTTAATTTTTGATTGACACTTCTTTTTTAATGAATTCCCTTTCCCGACTACCACCCACCACGGTTCGTGTTTAACCCTCTGTCTTTGTGCCTTTATATTCCAGGGCTGTCTTTTCCTTAGGGGCATTTTCATTTTCTGAATAACCATCCATGACACTTCCTTCTAGCCTTGAATCAGGTCCCTTCGAGCTGACCTAAAATCGCACGGTAGAGGAAAAAAAGGATTCCCGAGGTGACACGAAAGCGAGGGGGCTTTCATTGTTATTGCCCGAACAAGAATTTAGGAGACAGACTCTCTTTAGATGTATGACAAAACGGAATTTTTAAATGTTTATGGCTTGCAGGTGATTTTAACTGTTACAAGGGCTGTAGCAAAAAATGGACTTACTTTCTAAATGTCAAATAAAAATAATGCTGCTGAATTTCGTCTTATTACAATAAAGTAGAGCAATAAATAAAAAAAAATCGGATTTTTATTTGCCAAATTTATATTTATAGGATTAACAGTTTTAATTACACAAACCGGCAAAATTAGGGGAACGTCACAAAAGCTGTGTATTTATAAAAGTATGAACCCTCTGTCTTTCTTATATATGTTGCTAATTCTACATCCACAACAAATAACAAATGACGATATAACATCTAAATATATACATCTAATAAAGAGTATTTATCATTTATCGAAGTGTTAAATATTGCTTGGTCTTTAGTTTTACGAAACATGGGTGTTTAATTCGTGTTCACTGTAGGTCAAAGTGTAGCGCGCCACTTAGTCTGGCCTGTGTGTGAACGCCGGCACTGGTCGAGCGTTCTAGAAACCTGAGCGATGACGTAATCATAAGCGGGGTAAACCCACCCGTTTAGACTTGTCTAATCATCTGATTCTTTTATTCGATGTTATTATCGCGTCAGAAAGTTCCAGAAGGACGCCGAGGTGTATAAATATCGTCAGGGAGGACAGCCGACACACATTCTGATACAAGACACGTATCGTAAATGAACCGTTGGTGATATAAATAAATAGACGAGTGGTGAACATAAATAAATACTGTTATATTAAATAAATGTAGTGAAATAAACTTTGTTTAAATAAATAATCTTAAAGTTTAAGCATTTAATAATATTCTTAGTCTTAAATTAGTGTTTATAATTATTTAATCGTAGTTAGTTATTTTTATTATTTTTTTAATATTTATCCTAATTATTTCTCGTTTAATAAACTTTTATTTTAATTAATAATATTTCTCTGATTTTAACACTTCACCCATATAAATAAACGTTACAAAGGGCTAACAATGATTTCTGCTTTTTTTGTCTTTTCAATTCAAAGAATTTAAAGTAAACAATATTTTTTAAAAAAATGGAAAATTATTATGTTTAAGTAATAATTAAAAATTAATAATTTATACATAATGGAAAATTTATTTTTTTAATTGAACTAAGTTTTCCATTATTCATAAATTATTAATTGTTACTTAAAATAATAATTTTCCATTTTTTAAAAATATTTTTTACTTTAAATACTTACCTATATTTAATAAAACTAAAGACGGCGCAATATTTAACACCTCGTTAAATGAGAATCAATCTTTATTAGGTAGCTATATAGTTGTTATATCATTTGTTATTTGTTGTAGATGTAGAATTACCAACTTAAATATGAAAGATTGAAGGTTCATACTTTTTTAAATACATATCTTTTTTTGGCGTTCCCATAGTTTTGCCGGTAACCATTCTTTACTGTCTAATATATTTTAATAAATTTCATTAAAAATATAAAACTTTACCTTATTACTTTCATAGAATATTTAAAAAGTTCTGGTGTGTGGTATTTTGTGCAATTTTCGGAATTTAAAAGTAATTTCAGTTATCCTTCCCTGATTTTTTACGAGAATGGATCGATGGCTGAGCATATTGGCTGGAAATTTGTGGTGAGGCAAACGCGCAGGCATGCATTCGCATCCACATGCATTGCCACTCAAAATATACACGCAAATATTTTGGAATTACCAATTTGGATTCCTGTCATACCACGGATTAGGATGTTCTCCATGTGGAATGAAACACAGAAAATGTTCATAACAGCGCAGACTACATCATAAAACTAAAAGGGGATAATTTTTAAAAAGTAATGAACTCAATGAAAGCTTTTATCGAACATGGAAGAAAATTGTGGAATCGTATAACAAAAAAATCTGTTGTGGCCAGCACAATACCTCTCGCCACTTCCTTTTTTGGTTACATAAGTATAGGGCGCGAACAGTCATGTTACATTGTTGGCCTTGACATGCAGATTTGTCACCAGGAGTGTGGAATTTACTTGTCGAGGAAAATAAACCATATGGAATTGGAAAATCACTAAATTTAGAATGAGAAATTATGATATTTACATCTATATACATAATTACTAGCTATCATTCTGACATGAGTCCCCATATCTGCTTGTCAAGGCGCCCTATTGTATTTAACATTTCTTGTATACCTACATTCTACAACAAAAATTCTACTTACATATATCTATTCCTTATATTTAGATTGTTTAATTTTAAATTTATTTTATGAAGAAATTTTGTCCTCTTCTATTTTTTCGAAATGTTTCCAATTCATTGTCAGGATTGACAGTATTTTTGAAGGATATATGTAATAGACCTATAATTTTAAATATTTAACTATTAATACATTAAGAAATAATATAATGTATGTACTTCCCAGAAAAACTCTTTAGTAATATCTACGAATTTCTGACACTCACATTTATCTGTCAGTTACAAACAATTTAAACTATTTTCCATGGCATTCTTTCGGCTGTAAAATTTATTACAACAGATTATTTTATATATTATATTTCTTTTATCTCTAAATCTATAGAATATATAATAAAATATTTAAATGTATCAGATAGAGAATTTAATTTTCTTTAATATTATCACGAAAAATTTTCAAAAAATAATATTTGGAAGATTTTTTTTCAAGAATCTTCTACTTCCGGTTTTCCAATTGTTACCAAAACCTTTTCAGATCTTCCCATGAATGTCCGATTGGAAAATACGTAGTTAAACAATTTTTAAGTCTTATAGTTTTTGAGTAATCGTCCTTCCAACATCCTACATACATACACACACACATACATCCACACACACACACACACACACACACACACACACACACACACACACACACACACACAGACATCATCGTAAAAATGTTAAAATCGGATTGTAGGGACCTTAAAACGTGCTTATTCAATTAAATCTGGATATGCGATTTTTAGCATGAATGCAATACCTCTCTTAGCGAGAGGTAAAAAGAGAAAAACTTCTAAAATATTTTATTTCATCCTGTGAAGAAAATTACGGAAGAAATTATGCTGGCCTATTTTTACCTCTCGCTAAGAGAGGTAATGGATTCATGCTAAAAATCGCATATCCAGATTTTATTGAATAAGCACGTTTTAAGGAACAATCCGATTTTAACATTTTTACGATGATGTCTGTGTGTGTGTGTGTGTGTGTGGATGTGTGTGTGTGTGTATGTGTGTGTGTGTGTGTGTGTGTGTATGTGTGTGGGATGTTGGAAAGACGATTACTCAAAAACCATAAGACTTTATATTTGTTTAACTACGTATTTCCCAATCGGACATTCATGGGAAGATCTGAAAAGGTTTTGGTAACAATTGGACAGCCGGAAGTAGAAGATTCTTAAAAAAAATCTTCTAAATATTATTTTTTGAATTTTTTTCCTGGTAATATTAAAGAAATTTAAATTCTCTGTCTGATTTTAACATTTTTACGATGATGTCTGTGTGTGCGTGTGTGTGTGGATGTGTGTGTGTGTATGTGTGTGTATGTGTGTGTGTGTGTGTGTGTGTGTGTGTGTGTGTGTGAGTGTGTGTGTGTGGGATGTTGGAAAGACGATTACTCAAAAACCATAAGACTTTATATTTGTTTAACTACGTATTTCCCAATCGGACATTCATGGGAAGATCTGAAAAGGTTTTGGTAACAATTGGACAGCCGAAAGTAGAAGATTCTTAAAAAAAATCTTCTAAATATTATTTTTTGAATTTTTTTCCTGGTAATACTAAAGAAATTTAAATTCTCTGTCTGATACATTTAAATATTTTATTATATATTCTATAGATTTAGAGATAAAAGAAATTTAATATATAAAATAATCTGTTGTAATAAATTTTACAGCCGAAAGAATGCCATGGAAAATAGTTGAGAATTTAAATTGTTTGTAACTGACAGATAAATGTCAGTGTCAGAAATCCGGAGAATTACTGAAGACTTTTTCTGGGAAGTACATACATTATATTATTTCTTAATGTATTAATAGTTAAATATTTAACATTATAGGTATATTACACATACCCTTCAGAAATACTGTTACTTCCGACAATGAATTGGAAACATCTCGAAATATTGGAAGAGTAGGAGTAGGACAAAATTTCTTCATAGAATGAATAATCTAAATATATGGAATAGATGTAAGTAGAATTTTTGGTGTAGAGTGTAGGTATACAAGAAATGTTAAATACATTAGCGAGCAAGCAGTCATGTGACTTGACAAGCAGATATGGGGTCCATGTAAGATTTTTAAATTCCATATGGTTTATTTTTCTCGACAAGTAAATTCCACACTCCCGGTGACCAATTAACTACGTGAATTTAGAAAATCTTGAAATTTTTAATGAAAAATTCTGACATTTGACATCTATGTACATAATTACTAATTATCATTCTGAAATGGGTCCCCACATCTGCTTGTTAAGGCCAACAATGTAACATGACTGTTCGTGCCCTATGACATCAGATGTAACAAAAAAAAGGAAGTGGCGAGAGGTATTATGCTGGCCACAACAGATTTTTTTTTTAGATTTGGTAAGAATGTAAATGGTTACATTGATTATTTGATTTGTGAGCTAATGTTTTTAGTCTAAGAAAATAGGTGAATCTTCTTTAGGCCGAAATACTCTATGATTAAATCAACATTAATTGCGAATGAAAATGTTGATATATCTCGCTTCTAAACTAGTAGCATTCCTGAAAAAATAATTAATTGGTTATAATTCTAAACAATCTAAAACATTAACCCGAAAAGAAATCTAGGGATTTATGAAAGAAGCTTGTATTGACAAATATATTCACACACAAAGACTATTACAGGCATCATAAAAATAGTAAAATCGTATTCTATGGACCCTAAAACGTGCTTATTTATTAAAAGCTCACCATCCATTTTTTTGACCAAAGATAATACCTTCTCTACCTAGGTGACGGAAAGTAAAAACATTGTGTTCCCAAGTTCAATAAACATATGTTTACATAAATCGAAAATTGATATAGTCAGAGGTCCTATGTCGGTAACAGCAGATTTTTTTCTGTATCGTACTCCTAGTAAAAAACCATTTCGACTTTCGCCATCACGTTTTTCTTTGTTTGTGAAATAATGTATGTGTTAGTTTAGCAATGTTTATGTTCAGTGAGTAGAAAACCTTTCAATTATGGCGGTAAATTCCCCCGGCCGACCTGTTGACGTACATCCGGCGTTGCGTGGATATATCACTTCCGGTTCGGGGCCAGGACGGAATGGCTTCGGTCATTTCTCCCCGAGTCACCATTATATAGTAGAATCGCCGCTGCCATTATGCCAAGGCTAAGTAATTGAAAAATAATATATTAACGGTAGTCGCAAGGGAATTCGAAAGCCATAATCATCATAAATTTAACAAAATGCAATCAAAAAAATTTGGGCAGGGGCGGAGCTTTTTATAATCAATATTAATAAAAAAAAATACCAAAACTAATTCAACAAGATGTTGAGAATGCAAATATAAAAACAAAAATTCTGTATGTAAGATCAAGGTATGTACTAGTTTGAACATTTTAAACCGTTGACGCTTGAAATATTGAAGACAAGAATGTAGGTAAATTTAAAAACACATACAATAAATTTGAGTAACATTTACAATTATATCTTAAAATATCATAAAATAAAAACATAATTTAAAATTAACTTAAAAATTCTGATGTGACCAACACATTACGTTCCGGCAATTCTATGTATTATATATAAATTCCCAATTCTCTCCCTTTTTTTTTTAGAGTTGTTAGGACCTCTGGCATGGTTGACATGTTGAGTAATCTTAGCTCCTCTGCTTACCTTTCCTTAATTTTGTAATGATGATGAGAACTTAGTTCTCGAAATATCTATTTAGTTTTTATTATAATTTTAAGGTTAATGGGTATTTTATTAGTTTTAGTTATAACTAACCAATTAACCTTAGACTCCTCCTATTAATAATTATAAATTCCTTATGAAAAATTCTTGCAATAGATTATACATTTCCAGTAAAATTATTTCACGAACATATTAAGTAAGTAAATTATTGATTGTTTTTGACATCTTTCAATTAGTAATATTTACTACTATTTGCAAGATTTTTGAAAATTAATTTCTTTATAATTTTTTGTCTTTAAATACAGCGTCAAAAAAAACTTTGAGTAGGCTATGAACAAAGAAACGTGTCTTAATTTAAAAGTATTTAATTAAATGTAAATTTGACACGAGATATTGTCAAAAATGTTACTAAAGAAATCAAAGCTTTTCTTCTTGAATCTTATTTTAGAAATTAATATAATACAATAAATTAGATAACGGTGAATGGCAATATCAATATTCTGTTCCTTCTTTATTATCTTATCTCCTTAAAATTTACATTTCTCCGAATTATAATTATTTATTTTTTAACACATTTTACATTGATTGTGAAGACCAGTTATGTAATTAAAATCTAATCAAATCTTTGTTGTAAACTCGAGGAATACGAAAAAATATTATTTTTGGAATTGTGGTATTGGAGTTTGGAGTTATGCGAACAGAAACGACGGTCACTACACACGCACAAACACACCCATACATATATACATCATCGTAAAAATAGTAAAATCATATTTTACAGACCATAAAACGTGTTCATTCATGAAAAATCACCATCAAATACTTTGACCAAAGACAATACGAGTACCTTCCTTACCTAATGTGCGTTGGAAGGTAAACAATTATGATAAATTTGATGGTCTTTTTAATTTGTATTATGTAGCTCCCATATAAGTCGCATGTAGCGTATTGTCATTGATTGTAATTTATTATTCATAAATACGAGTATATTTAATGTTTTAATGTGCGATAAGATTCTTCCACTCTTTCATTCTTGTACAAAACACTGTTTCGCCGTAAAACATTGAAGCATCGGTAAAATAAGACGTGTTTTTATTTATCTTCCGTTGACAATGGTGTGTACATGTACGTGTACGAGTAATACACTCGACTAATGCCTTCTTTCTTCTCACACTGCCACGGCGACAATGTTTGTCTTTGTTTGTGGAATCGCCTTTGAAGCGACGACCAATTGCGCGCTTAGTGCCGACGTCCTCCTCTATTATGTTGTCAAAGGGTGGGTGAGGGAGTTTAACAGTTGTTAATCCGGTTGTTAGCCTCATTTTCTACTAGGAATATTATTTAGTTTCATATTTAACTCTATTGATTTTATTTCTTGGTAGTTATAATTATTTCTATAGAAGTATTCGTAGTATACATTTAACAATTGATTCGTTCTGGTGCTGTCTTAATTAGAACGATAACCTCTTGTGCTATTTGCAAATTGAAATATTGTTTAAGGGTAAAATATGTGAAATGAGATATAGCCGCAATAAATATAACTGAAGAAGAACATTTTTCACACTTTAGATTTGTGAATTAAGACACCAGTTCAAGTATACATAAGTATATAAAAATTATTAATTTCAACATGTTGTGTAATAATAATTGAATATTAAATTAACTTACAACTTTAGTACCTATAATATAAGATTGTAAATCGAATATGTGGTCACTTTTATATTTGTATCTTAATGCAATTATAGCCAATGTGTACATTTCATAATTTTGGGATGGCGTGGAGCGGTTTAAAATCACCAAGAAACTTTTAGTGTTAATAGATACAGTCAGCCGTATTCATAGTAAAGGAGAAAAACTAGGTTTAAACCAGGTCTACGTAGTCCTGGTTTAAACCAGGTCTAAAAATGGTTATTCATAGTCAAATTTAGACCTGGTTTAAACCTGGTCCAAGTAAATCGAACTTAAACCAGTCTATCTAGTCGGCCATGGCCTTCCAATGTACTGCTCATGCGTAGTGAATACAATTTTTAATTTTGTGATGACAGCTGATGTTCACTGCGCTGATTTCTTACAACTAAAACTGCATTGAGATCTTTTTATTAGCTTTTAACTACGAAATTAATATTTGTATGTTGATTGAGGTAACACTTATTCTTGGTTTTAGTACATCAGGATTTGCAAGGAAAGATGGATTTGTTGTAAATATAGACGAACATAATTTGCAGTTCCCCGAAATTAACGCCCCTACTACTTCCAAAAATAAAATATTAGTATTAGAACCCGTAGATACAAATTAAATATTCAATAATTCATCAATATCCAAGCAAACATCCCTTCCCCAAAATTTACTTGGACGAGATAATTTGAAATTAATGTCTAAAAAAAAAAGAATATCACTACTAATCGAACTATGGCAATGTATGTGGAGAAATGTCTAGAGCTATACGAGAAGAAAATAGAAGAACAATTAAATTAAGAATTGCATAATAAGTGATGGGAAGAATAATTATTTAAACTTATGTAAATGTGAAATGATAAAAATGAAAAATAAATTAAATCAAAAACTTAAATGTTATGATAAAAAAATAACTGGATTGCGGTCAAGTTTTATTTATTTATCTCAATCGACCGGTTTCGTACGCCACATGCGATTTCATCAAATGAGTTTTTAAAAAATTGTTCAAAAATTGAATATATTCCATAATAATACTTAACAATAACAACATACATGGATTTCAACCAAATTATATTTGTTAATTAACTCTTTTTATATATTACAGTTTTATTTTACTAACCTATAATTTTTCTATTCGATATTAATAAATATCTCAGATTGTTATGATTTAAATAAACCCGGTTCCTTTTCCGATATTCCACTACGTTTTTAACGAGGTTTTTAATATCTTCTACATCATCATCATTACCATGATCAAAAATTTCTTGAAGATCAGTATCCATCATGAACTTCCTAAAAGGCAATAATATGAGCTACAAATTCATGGCAAAGTAATATTGTAAACATTAATATGAAATTATTTATAACATACTACTTACCAAAAAAAAAATATTAAATAACAATAATTTACATTAAACAAAATTATATTTTCTTACTATTGTCAACTGACTTAATCCCACAATAAACTAGGGTGCGAGGAGGTCTAAATTTTAGTCTAGGTTTAAACCCGTACTAGCGCTAAACTGCCTCTATGAATAACTGTTTGTGCCGGTCTAAGTTAGACTTGAGATAGACCTGGTTTAAACTCGAACAGCGGCACTATGAATACGGCTGAGTGTGTTTAAGAAAAAACCTAACTCGGAGTAGGCTAAAATATAGAAGAATCATGGGAAACCTTTAAGCATACAACAATGCAAGCAGGAAAGAAAATTGGCGGAAAAACTAAAATAAAATTTTCTTAAATAATTTTTTTTTCTACAAGAAAGTATTTCAGTTAAAAATACAATTGAAAAATTCGAGAATTATCTTAGATGCTGTGTCAAAAATAAAACAAAATAATAGTTGTAATAGTTTTTATACTACATTAAAACAAAATAGGGTTTATGAAGCTTTTCATGATGTTTTCAAATTTTACAAAAAGTGTTCAAAATTTCTACCATGTTTTCTAATGCACATTAAGCATCGCCGAATAAAATTTCTTTTTATTGTTCGGAACGCCCGTTGATTATTTTTAATAATGTTGGTAGCCTCTCTTATTTTTTGTTGCAACTCTTGTTCATTCTGACTTTCTGTCATGTAGACTATTTCTTTAAAATAACCCCATAGAAAAAAATCTAAGGGGTTAAGATCAGGGGATCGCGGTGGCCACATAATAAACCCTCCTCTACCAATCCACCGATTCCGAAATTCTGTGTCAAGGTGTCGTCTCACATCTACAGAATAGTGAGGAGGAGCTCCATCTTATTGCAGCCACATATCTCGGCGTGTCTCCAATGTCACGTCTTCAAGTAGATAAGGTAACTCATTTTGCAAAAAATGCAGATAATTTTCGCTGTTAAGCCTTCCTGGGAGCTCAAATGGACCAATCAATTTTCCTTCAATTATTCCCGCCCATATGTTGACCCCAAACTTGTGTTGAAAGTTGTCATTTCTAACAACTCTAGGGTTCACATAGTCCCAAAAATGTAAATTGTGAATATTAAATATCCCGGTTCTACAAAAGTTTGATTCGTCGCTCCACAAAA
Organism: Harpalus rufipes; assembly: GCA_951394225.1. Lineage (NCBI taxonomy): Eukaryota > Metazoa > Arthropoda > Insecta > Coleoptera > Carabidae > Harpalus > Harpalus rufipes. The sequence goes on from OX596275.1 coordinate 13,151,015, forward strand.
TCTTGTTAAAAAATTCGGAGTCTTCTCTATGACGACGCAGCATTTCCCGACAAAATTGCACTCTTTTGTCATAATCCGCAGGTAAAAGTGCTTGCACGCGCTGCACATGGTATGGATACAACTGGCCCTTTTGCAAAACACGATGAACCCTAGATTTTGGAATTTCCAAATGTCTGGATATACGACGAACACTTGTTGACGGGTTCTCTGTCACCATTTCAATTATATCGTCGTCATTGCACTGAAGCGCAGGTCTTCCTTCTCTTCGCGGATTGTCAGGGATTTCGCCTTCTAAGTAAGACCGATGAACATTTTGAAATACCCTATAATCAGGATAGCGTTCTCGATTAGGGTATCGTATCCGATACTCTCTTGCATCAGCTCGAGCGTTCCCGTCACAAAACCCGTACACGTAATGCATTTCTGCATATTCTCGAGGGGTATAAGACATATTTTTGAGACCAAGAAGAACAAAGTCCAAATGAAAGGAGTATCAAAAACCAAAAAATACGCAAAATCACAAGAATTAAAACAAAGTTTAAGAAACGAAGAACTGATAAATCAAAAACACACAAACAGTAAAGTTATTATCGATATGTCACTTCATATACCTTCTTTTGTTTTATTTTTGACACAGCATCTAAGATAATTCTCGAATTTTTCAATTGTATTTTTAACTGAAATACTTTCTTGTAGAAAAAAAAAATTATTTAAGAAAATCTGCTCTGAATATCACCATGTGTTATACCGCGTTAAAATCTACATTAAATACACAACTTCTTCTGATAGTTGGTTAATTTTTTTTTTAGGACATTTTTTTCTGTCAGCGTCACTTTAAAATCAAGTAGCTTTTTTTCGGTAGAAAATTTTTTCACAAAACAATATTTTTATTATTAATAGAAGGTACTCATGTTCAAGAAAATGATTTTATTAGAAAGTAGAACCCTTCAGGTGCATACAATAAAAAAGAAAAAGAGAAACAAACGTCTCGTAATAAAAATAATAATAATTCTATTGGACGCCTTGCCGTTTTTAGGAGAAACTATAAAAGTTGCAATAACTTTTGAACCATCAACAATTGCATTACAATATATATAGTTATTTTGATTGGAAATGATCTCCTCTATCACCCCATTTAGTTTGATCGTCGACTTCTGGGACACCCTGTATAAACTGAAAATGATAAAATTATGGCAAGATTATTTTCAGGGGGCTGTTACGCACGAACCGGGAGGAAGAAGAAGTAAGAGGAATACATTCAACACAGAATCAATTATTAACGGAAGGTAATGAATAACTGACTGTTTTTGAATTAAACTATATAGGTACAGTAGCGTGCAAAAAAGTTTTGATTTTTAAACCATATTATATTCTAAAGGTGATACATAAATGAAACAATATATATATATATATATATATATATATATATATATATATATATATATAAATATTTTATCGTGTTTTGCAAAAATATTGCGCTGAAGTTATACGTATTTCAAAACTACTAAAAAAATCTGTTGTGGCCAGCACAATACCTCTCGCCACTTCCTTTTTTGGTTACATAAGTATAGGGCGCGAACAGTCATGTTACATTGTTGGCCTTGACAAGCAAATGTGGGGACTTGTTGCAGGATGATAATTAGTAATTATGTACTGCCAATTTTTCATTCAGAATTTTAAGATTTACTAAATACACGTAGTTAATTTGTCACCAGGAGTGTGGAATTTACTTGTCGAGGAAAATAAACCACATGGAATTGGAAAATCACTAAATTTAGAATGAGAAATTTTGATACTTGACATCTATATACATAATTACTAGCTATTATTCTGACATGGGCCCCCATATCTGCTTGTCAAGGCCAACATAATCGCATGACTGCTCGCGCCCTATTGTATTTAACATTCCTTGTATACCTACACTCTATACCAAAAATTCTACTTACATATATCTATTCCTTATGTTTAGATTGTTTAATTTTAAATTCATTTTATGAAGAATTTTTGCCCTCTTCTAATTTTTCGAAATGTTTCCAATTCATTGTCAGGATTGACAGTATTTTTGAAGGATATATGTAATATACCTATAATTTTAAATATTTAACTATTAATACATTAAGAAATAATATAATGTATGTACTTCCCAGAAAAAGTCTTCAGTAATGTCTCCGGATTTCTGACACTGACATTTATCTGTCAGTTACAAACAATTTAAATTTTCAACTATTTTCCATGGCCAATCTTTCGGCTGTAAAATTTATTATAACAGATTATTTTATATATTATATTTCTAAATCTATAGAATATATTATAAAATATTTAAATGTATCAGATAGAGAATTTAATTTTCTTTAATATTACCAAGAAAAAAATTCAAAAAATATTATTTAGAAGATTTTTTTTCAAGAATCTTCTACTTCCGGTTGTCCAATTGTTACCAAAACCTTTTCAGATCTTCCCATGAATGTCCGATTGGGAAATACGTAGTTAAACAAATTTAAAGTCTTATAGTTTTTGAGTAATCGTCCTTCCAACATCCTACATACACACACACACACACACATACATCCATACACACACACACAGACATCATCGTAAAAATGTTAAAATCGGATTGTAGGGACCTTAAAACGTGCTTATTCAATAAAATCTGGATATGCGATTTTTAGCATGAATCCAATACCTCTCTTAGCGAGAGGTAAAAATTGATTTTATCTTTTTTGACTTGTGATTTTGTACTCCAAATTTAACAGTTTTATTATTCCTTTTGATACAATCACTGCAACACGCCGTCGATGTATTGATTTGATTAAATTTATAACACCATATCTTGTGGAACATTTTGCCACTTATTTTCTGAATGATTACATAATTCAGCCGTGTTTTTCTTGTCCGACGCGTATTTTTAACTTCTGCCATAATTTTTTTTATTAGATTTAAATCCGGAGATTGGTGTAGTCAGGGAAAAATTTGGACTTTTATTCTACTACTTTCGAAGTATGTTTAGGTCTGGTATAATAAAGTGTATGCATTGCGAAAATATGTCTATATATTGAACTCATTTGAGAATTCACAGTACTCTTTATCTCGACTAATGCACCTATACCGTCATGAGAACATCCACAATATAAAATCAAATTTCTTCTGCCATGTTTAACTGAATGGCACTTTTCACTTGTCGATTTCATTCCAATGTTGATATGTTTTATAAAATTTATTTCTACAAATTAAAGGTTCTTTTTACACTGACACGTCTAAGAGATCCTACTATTTTAATTTGTCGAGACACAGTATTTCGTCTGAAATTGGCAAAATTTTCTGTTCGAATTGTTTCGAAATATCCACAGTAGTTTCTTGGATCGGGTATTGATTTAAATATAATTATTTTATCTGTTCACTTTATTGCTTTATGGAGCCTATCACATTTTGGCGTGTCAGATAATGATTTTGTCAACTTATATTTGGCAATAATTACATTTGTTATGTTTTTATCGATCATTAGTAAGTCGGCTGTCTCACGAGAAACCTTTTCTTGTAGAGCAAGGTTTGTTATGGGGATTCTCGTAACTGAAAATGGGTGTATTTCACCATTTCGTTAAAAACTAACCTAATTTAATATTAAATTGGGAATAAAAAAGTATATAAACTTGGTTCAATACTATTGAACACGGACAATTTCATTTATGCTATAAAATACAATAAAAATAAATTTTAAAATATGTCTGCTATAAATTATAATGAAATTAACATTCCTAACAGTAGTGTAATATGTAAATGTATTACAAAAAATATCTTTTAAAAGAGATAAAATAAGTTTGGCTCAATACTTTGCACGCAACTGTATTATTTCTGTTCAAGTGAATAAATATCAATTTAAATTAACAGATGATTGTTAACTGGAACAGAAATTAGAAGTAATACCTTTGAATATATAATACAATACAAGAACGGCAACGTAATGTATTTAGATTAAATATTTCGAGAGAAGGTGCCATCTATTCCTCCGTATACGAATTATTTCTGAGTTAGTTCAAAAAATACATAATAGGTGGATGTTGCATAGTGTTGCCATGTAGCTAGAACAAGATAAGATTTTAAAAAGGTTTTTAAGTTTGCTACTGTAAAACAAGTATACATGTACATTGAAGATTCAAAATATATTATCTGGTTATTATGAAACAATATTTTTGAATTATTGATTATTGAATACCTCTAATAAATACTATTTGGCAATGCTGTCAGCACGATTTATCGAAGTTCACAGTTTTGTGGTAGGAGACACTAGCTAACTATAATAATTTTGTGAATAAAAAGAGACAGATATAGTATCTTGCTAGGCCATATGCGTTGCCGTTCTTATATGTATTATATTACATTCAAAGGTAATACCTAATAAAAATAAATTACCCTAATATAACAGATAAACCGGTTGACATTTATTATTTATCTTGTCTCAATTCCATGGCTACTGCTATTTTTGAGGTGATTTTCGACATTTTCATACCTAATTTCTGCCGTTACAAGGCATACAAAATTAATTTTGTTTATTGATTCAGTTGCAAATAATTAGGGAAGCAGGAAATTACGGAAGTCTGATTTTACTTGTTAAAGTGCTATGTTTGGCTGTGCGGGCACCATCCTATTTAAATGTAAGTTTTCATAATTATTTTTTAAATGGGAATTATATACCTCACGAAAAATAACAAGTGATTTTATATATGTAAGTCAAATTTGATTAGAATATTCCAATGTTACAAATACACTCCATTACTAACATTTCATTTTGCATGTATAATGTAATTATAAATATATTTTAATAATGTGTCCCAATTAATATCCCTGCTAATGTAGCTCCCAATATTACAAATTATTTTGACCTAATTTTCTGAATTTATAGCAATTACAGAATCAAACTCCAAAATCATTGTCAATCAATTGTCACGTTAAGCATTTATATCCAGTGGCTTTATTTATCGTTGTACCCTTGAACTTTCGAAATGGAAGCTTTGGAAAGCTCGGAAGTTCGTACTAATGTGTTTGATATTTATTCCAAAAGCTACCTAAGTAAGTAAGTGACAGATTGTTACAAAATTGAACATGAAGAGAATAATTAGGGAATAAATACAAAATTAACATAAAGAGAAGATTTATATCCTCCTCCTAAATAATATATGTATTCATTATACGCAAGAGTGAAATGATAAGAAGTGCGACTAGCAATGAAACAGTATTTTGAAAAATATATTTTTTAAATAATCAATTTTTATCTCAATGCGGTACTCAAGTCTTTGGATACGCTCCTTAAAGTAGTTTTTGTCCAGGCTTTCTAAATGTGCGTCTACAGACGCCAATACCTCAATATCTGGCACAAATTTTGTTCAAGTGAATTTTTTTTTAGGCTAAACCCTTTCGGAACTTATATCCTTCAATTTTTTCTAAACTACAATATCAAAATGAACGGTAGCATTGCCGTGATGGTGCAGATATTTTTTCTAAGTGGGGCGTTTTTCTTATATTTTTAGTTAATTCCAGAAGATTTTGGCCATTTTAAGATGAACGAAAAACTATACGACTCTGAAATAATAAAAAATCTGATGTGACCAACACAATACCTCCCGCCATTTACCTATGTGGTCTCGTTGCCGCGAGCCTGATGTCTGGTCGCGAATCTGGGGAATCCGATTCGATCACGATCAACGCCAAATAATTCGAATTTTAAATGACATAAAATTAACCCTTGTGGTAAACGCCCGCACAATACATATGTCATCATAATTACCGAAATGTGTGTATAAATCAGATTAGAAAACCCAGCAATGGATAATATGCCGTGACAATATATTTATTTGTTTCTTTATTTAAATACATACCTGCATATTTACTAATGCTAGAAATTATGTATTTTAAGTACCTTTCCATGAAACTATTGTTCTATAGCGTTACTATTATTAATTTGAAATGATTATTTTTTTGACAGTGACATTTATTTGTCAGTTACTTACTTTGAGCTGACCTATGTAACCACGGAGATGTGTTTAAAGCATAAGCTCCGAGATATAATTTTTATATTACTTTATAAAGTTATCCATAAAATATATAGAAACAGTAATTAAGCAAAATTGTAGAAAATGGAATAATCTTTAATTTTTATAATAACAAATTGAGAAAAAATTACATTTAAAGGTTTTTTTTGAAGAAAAACTATCTTGAGGTTCAAGTATACTGCCATTTCCGGTTATTCGATTGCCACCAAAATCTAATCAGATATTTCCATATTAGAATAATAAGATACATGGTTTCAAAACTTTCTGAATGATAGTATTTGGGTTAGAGCGTAGAGAGGATCCACACACACACATACACACAGACATCATCGTGAAAATGTTAAAAATGGATTCTAGGGACCTTAAAACGTGGTCATTTACCATAATCTTGATATGCAATTTTTAGCACGATCCCTACACCTCCCTTAACAAAGGTAGCGGGAGGTAAAAAATAAGCAATGACCCAACCGGTCGATATGATCAATTTTGGCTCCTGGGAGGCGAAGAATCATGATGAGTCCATGATGAAAAAGCGACATAAAAATCTGTTGAATTATGGTTAAAATTATTCAAACCAGCCTGAGAAGCTTGCCATCTCATGGATAACTTACTCCAATTCATTTCTTAAAATTTTACAAGCATGATTTTTTTAATATCCCTGCCATCTCTGCTACCTCTGGCAACTTCAATCGCCTATCCTCTAAATGTCTAAAATGATATCGTGAACTTTGTCATTCACTTCGGTTGAGACGATTTTCGAACGTCTAACGAAAAGCAACTGCGAAACTAGTTTTTCCTTTCTTGAATCACATTGAATTCATTCACCAACGGAAAACTGTTGCATATGAAGAGACATTCTCAGGCAATGTTTCACCGAATCATCATGGATTTTCTTTATTGGAATTTTTTTTTAAAGATATTTTATGACATAACTACGTTCACTGAAACGAAGCTAAGTGATGAAACAAACCTACGAAAGATTATATATTTCCAGTAATTATTTCACGAACATATTATGTACATAAATTGTTCTTAACGCTGACATCTTTCTGATGTCTGTTATAATAAATATAAAATGTCAAAAAATGATATTTAACTCAGTTTTTCAAGAAAAACTGTTAAGAGCTTCGAATAACAGTACTTCTGGTTGATCAATTATAACCAAAATGTCATTAGATCTTCATAAAAATGTGAAGGCGAGGAATACGAAAAAATAATTTTTGGAATTGTGGTACTGGATTTATCTGATCCGAAATGATCATCACTAGTGATGCACACGAGACGAGACAAGACGAAAAATTAAAAAAAAAAAATCTGTTGTGGCCAGCACAATACCTCTCGCCACTTCCTTTTTTTGGTTACATAAGTATGTGGGCCCGTTTCACAATGATAATTAGTAATTATGTACATAGATGTCAAATGTTAGAATTTTTCATTAAAAATTTTAAGATTTTCTAAATTTACGTCAATTTATCACCAGGAGTTTAAAATTTACTTGTATGCCTTAGATATTTAACATTTAATTCTGCTCCACATGGAATTGGAAAATCACTAAATTTAGAATGAGAAATTTATACATAATTACTAGCTATCATTCTGACATGGGCCTCCATATCTGCTTGTCAAGGCCAACAAAATCATATGACTGCTCGCTCCCTATTGTATTTAACATTTCTTGTATACTCTACACCAAAAATTCTACTTACGCATATATCTATTCCATATATATTTAGATTGTTTAATTTTAAATTCATTTTTGATGAAGAAATTTTGTCCTCTTCTAATTTTTCGAAATGTTTCCAATTCTATTAATACATTAAGAAATAATATAATGTATGTACTTCCCAGAAAAACTCTTCAGTAATGTCTTCGGATTTCTGACACTGACATTTATCTGTCAGTTACAAAAAAATTAAATTTTCAACTATTTTCCATGGCCATTCTTTCGGCTGTAAAATTTATTATAACAGATTATTTTACATATTATATTTCTTTTATCTCTAAATCTATAGAATATATTATAAAATATTTAAATGTATCAGAAAGAAAATTTATTTTTCTTTAATATTATCAAGAAAAAATTTCAAAAAATATTATTTAGAAGATTTTTTTTCAAGAATCTTCTACTTCCGGTTGTTCAATTGTTACCAAAACCTTTTCAGATCTTCCCATGAATGTCCGATTGGGAAATACGTAGTTAAACAAATTTAAAGTCTTATAGTTTTTGAGTAATCGTCCTTCCAACATCCTACATACATACACACACACACACACATACATCCACACACACACACACACACACACACACACACACAGACATCATCGTAAAAATGTTAAAATCGGATTGTAGGGACCTTAAAACGTGCTTATTCAATAAAATCTGGATATGCGATTTTTAGCATGAATCCAATACCTCTCTTAGCGAGAGGTAAAAAACGATTTCGTCTCGTTTTCGGATCTGTAATCTAGATTTCGCTCTCATTCTCGCACATTTTTTTTTGCCTCGTCTGTTTTTCGCAGTCCGTATCTATATCACAGTTTAACTACAAGAGAAGTTCGAACCAGTCGTACCGCCGTCCGTGTATTTGTAGCCGCAGAACTTTAACTATAATAAAGATAAGAAACACTTAATTCTGATTACCAAATTGTTTCAATATGAACATACTCGTATGTTCATTCATTTACGGTTACCAGAAATTGTGATGTTATTAAGAAATTTAATTTGCCTGAAAAATAACTAATATAACAACAAATTGTGATCTCTAAATTATTTCAATACGAACATCGATTAAGAGCATTGTGTACTCCTGTACTAAAATATGAAGCGAAAATTCAAATAAATTGTTCCGGGTCCGTGAAGTTGGCACGTCATTGGAAGCACAAATATTCTTTTTTATATTAGTAATTAGTGCTTCGTTAGTGCTCTTTTGTGCTTCAAAAAATTTAAAATTAATTGAACAGTTTACGAAATAATTAACATTATATGATGACGTGCCAAGTTCACACTTAGCACGTCATTAATACAATTTCAAATTGCTTATTACTTCGTTTGTTAGTGCTTTGTTAGTGCTCTTTTGTGCTTCAAAATTTTTTGAAATTAATTGAACGGTTCACGAAATAATTAACATTATATGATGACGTGCCAACTTCACACTTAGCACGTCATTAATAAAATTTCAAATTACTTATTACGTCTTTTGTTAGTGCTTCGTTAGTGCTCTTTTGTGCTTCAAAAATTTTTGAAATTAATTGAACGGTTCACGAAATAATTAACATTATATGATGACGTGCCAACTTCACACGTAGCACGTCATTAATAAAATTTCAAATTACTTATTACATCTTTTGTTAGTGCTTCGTTAGTGCTCTTTTGTGCTTTAATTTTTTTTGAAATTCATAAAGCGGTTTATGAAATAATTAAGATTATGTGATGACGTGCCAACTTCATGGCATTAATAAAATATTATACTGTTTAACACATATTTTGTTAGGGCTATGTTAGTGCTCTTTTGTTCTTTATAATTTTTTTAATTCATAGAACAGTTCATTAAATAATTAACATATTTTTTTTTTAATGGAAACAATATTTAACTTTTTACCTAAAAAAATCCACATACTTGTATTTTCCTGTTTTAAATTATATAAAGGCTGTTTAGTTACGAATTTGTTTTATTATATTAATATTAATTTAAAGATAAACTTAATTTCATGGTAACTATCAAAAAAATAATTTCATTATTTAAAAAAAAAAAATTATTTAAAAAAATTCCGAATATTCTTAAAAAAAAATCTTTGTATTTGGCCTTTATATTCCTAAATTTTTATACAGGGTAAGTCGGGGTGACGCCCCCCCACCTCTTTAATTTGTTTATTTTGAGTAATACAAAAAAATACTCATACAGAAGTTTTATAATTTTAAATATACAATTTTATGGCAGATGTAGATATTATTTACAAAGTCAGGTTTACAAAATACGATTATCGACTTTTATTTATTAAATAGCAACCTATAATTATTTTACTAAAATATAAACTGCCATATCTTTCTCTTTTCAATAATGTATTAATTTTAAAGAATGTATTTGAAAAAATAAAATAATTGAGATATATAGGAAATAATTTTTATTCTAATATTATAGATGGCTATGTGAAAATAAACAACAAAATATAACAATGCTACCAACAAAGTATACATTTGTTTGTTACTTATTTATTATTACTTACTTATTTATCTATTTATTTATTATTTATTTTCACATAGCCACCTAGAATATTTGAATAAAAATTATTTCTCTATAACTCATTTATCTTATTTTACTCGAAATTTTTCAAATACATTAATAAAAACTATTAGATAGTTAAAAATACATACTTGGTTGTTCTTTAATTTTTTTTGAAAAAAATTAAATTTCAGAGTAGGTAAACAACAAAAAATTTTGTATGTCACTGCATACGGTTGAAATATATAACTTTTTTTTAAACTGGGTAGAGATACCGATGTTTTTACCTCCTGCCAATAGTAGAGATATAGGATCAAGTTAAAATTCACCGGTTTAGATTTTCATGAATAAACAAGTTTCAAGGCCTGTGAAATTCGATTTTAACATTTTTACGATAATGTCTTTGTGTGTGTATTAATGGAATATACACTAGTTCATATATTATTTAAGAGAAATGGTTACACCTGCGTAAACCGTGTGTCTGTCTTATGGCCATTTGCACAGCTTATAGTTAAATTGTTAACCGTTGGTTAAATTGACAATATCGCATCGAAACGAAATGTCAAATGAGTTGTTAAGTATTACTGTCAAAATTTCGATACGCATTTTTTCTATTAACCAGTAGTTAAGCCATTAACTATATGCTGTGCAACTGGCCATTAAAGGTGTACATAGGAAATTAACATGGGAAACCAGTTTTTTGCAATTCCCTGCTTGCCTAATTATTTAAACAAAAACGCGTCAAATAAAGGTTTTAGGGTATAAAATTCTGCATCTAAATCAATAAACAGAATTACTTTCACATGCTTTGTAGCGGCAGAAATTAAATATGAAAATTTCGAAAATTACGTTGAAAATAATATCGATAGCCATGGAATTGAACAAAAAAAAATAAAAAATTCTTGACATTATTTTATCTGTCACAACGTATGTTCTGACAATTTGATTTTGTCTCTGGTTTTATTGTTTGAAATTATTAAAAAATGAATATTTAATAAAATATTAAATAAATAAAATAAATAAAATAAACTAATAAAAAGTTTTTATGGATAAGTGTAGACCACTTCTGTAGTACTAGATATATTGGAAATGAGTTGGGAGTACATCACAGCATCATACAAAATATTTAAAACAAAAACGTATTATTCTTATAAAATGCAGTGTCACAAAGAACTTGTCCCATACGATGAAGAAAGTAGAAGAGTGTTTTGCGTAGATATGCAAAACCCGGCTAATAATGATCAAAATTTGTTCCATTTCTTTCACGGACGAATGCACTTTCACTTTGAATAATGAACCAAATATCCAAAATACCCGTTGTTGGGCTATAGAAAATCCTGGAATTAATATTTCAACAAGGACACAATATCCTCGAAAAGTTAATATTTGGGCCGGAATTTTAGGTCACCACATAATTGGTCCTATTGAAATACGTGGCAATCTAAATACCGAAAATTATTTGGAGATGCTACAAAATGAAATTGGTCCTGCAATAGACGATGTTGTGCGCCCAGATCGAGAGGCCTGGTTCCAACAGAATGGATGTTCTGCACACTAGGAACTTTAGAGAATATTTGGATCTGGTATTTCCTGGGCGCTGGATTGGACGAGGGGGTATTATTGACTGGCCTGATAGATCTCCAGATCTTGCTCCATGTGACTTTTTTATGGGGTTACATTTATAAAAAAGGCACGAAAACATAAATGATCTAAGAGATTCCATATTTAATGAATGTCATCGTATAATGGTTCTGCATTTGAATATTTATTGTAACTATTATCTTTATAATTACTTGTTATCCGTTTACTAATTACTACAAAACTTTTCTTGCTTGAGCATATTTTGTTACGCAATATTAAATTTTTAATAAATTCATATATTAAACAAAACTGTATTTTTTAAATTTATTTATTAATCTAATATTTCTATTGTTGTTATAATTAACGATATTTGTCCAAATAGAAAAACGTCAAGCATTTATTTTTTGTTCAATTCCATGGCTGTCGATATTTTCAAAGTAATTTTCGACATTTTCATGTTTAATTTCTGCCTTACAAAGCATGCAAAAGTAATTCTGTTTATTGATTTAGATGCAGAATTTTATGCCCTAAAACTGACGCGTTTTTGCATAAAATATTTAGGCAAGCAGGGAATTGCAAAAAAAAAGATTTCCATGTTAATCTGCTACGTACACCTTTAAGATAGATACACGGTATATGAAGTGAAAATTAAAATAAATTGTTCCTTTACTAGAACTATCAACATTTTAAAAAATTCAACATTAGATGAACATAGTTCTAAAATGAAACTGCGTTTTTAAAAAGTATTTTTGAGATCTATTAGTATTTGACTATGATTTTATGACGAAAACAGCATTTCTCGTTTTCCCTATAAAATCAGTCATATACTAATATATTTCTATAATACTGTTTTTAAAATGCAGGTCCATATTAGAAGTATGTTCGTCTAATGTTGAATTTTTTAAAATGTTAACTATTCTAGTAGATGAACAATTTATTTGAATTTTCGCTTCATATATAGTAGGCAGGGGTAGCCATTCCGCTTAACAAGTTATCTAATTTGGAAGTGATTAGATTCTGTTTATAAGGTGTATTATCACAAATGAATTTTATGAAAAATAACATACAAACATCTTCATTAATGAAAAAATAATACTTGAAGTTATTTAAAAAAATTAGATTACGTATAACATAATGTGGCACAAGGTCAGCCCATAACGCCTGCATGACCTTCGTCAGAAAATAGTGGTTTAATATTTTTCATTAATTTTCATAAAATGCAATATTTTTTTATTCATATACTCCATTTTCCAACCGGAAGTAGTCCTTCAAATATAAATCAAAACTTTTCAAATTTTGTACTAAAGGCTTTTATATCGATGAGAATAAATATTTAATTTTAGCTGCTAGTTGTGAATTAGTGAAGTGGTTTTTACTTGAAGCTCCTAATAGATTTTAATGAAAAAACATTAAAATAAAATCCAAAACTTTCCAAATTACATGTTAATAACTTTTATACATATATATATATATATATATATATATATATATATATATATATATATATATATATATATATATACATATATACAGTGTGTTAATTAAAAACCTGGCCATAGGCGTTTAACATGGGAAATCAGTTTTTCCTTGCGCAAAAGTTCCCAAATTATTTTAGGCAAAAATACTTCAAATAAATGTTGTAGAGAATTAAATTCTGCATCCAGATTAGTTATAAGATTTTATTTTCGACGTTTCATAACCGAGAAAATCAATTTCAAAGTTTTTCGAAAATTGCTGATTTATAGCGATAGCCATGAAACTCAAACAAAATTACGAACAATTGTATGACATTGACACAATGAATTAGAATTTAACTTTTTTAGAATACATAGCTGTCAACATATACAAAATAAAATAAAAATGAAAACAAGAATAATGTATTTATTTAAAAAGAAAAACAGAAAACTAGAATGAATATAATTTTATATTAAATGTTCAAATAACCCTCCATTTTGCGCTAAGCAATACCCAAGTCTATTATAAAAGCCATGTCGAACATTATGCAGCTGTCTGGCATTTATTTTTCTACATTCATTGGAAATTACAGCTTTAAGTTTTTTTAATAAAAGATTCTATTGTGGTTTTACTTGGAATTTGTCGATGTGACCACATTACACTTATTAAATCACGTATTTTTCTATAGCTTTGTCCACAGTAACACCATTTTATAATCTGAAGCTTTTCTTCATGAGAAAACTGTTCCATACTTCCAAAAAAATATGTTACTGAACGAAAATCACAAAACACAAACTTTCTTTGACAGTTAAGATGTCATACAATTGTTTGTAATTTTGTTTGACTTCCATGGCTATCGCTATAAATCAGCAATTTTCGATAAACTTTGAAATTGATTTTCTCGGTTATGAAACATCGAAAATAAAATCTTATTACTAATCTGGATGCAGAATTTAATTCTCTACAACATTTATTTGAAGTATTTTTGTCTAAAATAATTTGGGAACTTTTGCGCAAGGAAAAACTGATTTCCCATGTTAAACGCCTATGGCCAGGTTTTTAATTAACACACTGTATATATAGTGTGTGTGTGCAACGAAACGTGGAACATAGGAGTTTAACATAGGATTTTAAAAATGTGCGGAAATTTGGCTCCCTGTACATTTTAGAGAAAAGTACAAGAATGAAAAATTGTTTATAATTAATTTTTACTTATAAAAAGTCCTCATTTAATTCAATTTAGAAAAGAAGATATGACATTTTCGTCAAAAATCAGATAGCCATGGAAATAAAAAACAAATAAAACAAAATCTCATACTGACAGTACAGTTCAGTGTTATTGATGTTAAATGTTGCAATCATTGTGTCTACACTGTTGTAATCAATAAATTGCATCCCTGTTCGTATGTGCATAATAAAATGGATTTGTTCAGTACTAAAGAAAATATTTCGATTGTCAAATTACATTGGAGAGGAAATAGTTATGAAGAAATTCGTGCAATATTTCGTGTAATTGAGAGATTTAATAAAACAGGAAGTGTTTTAAAACCATGCAAGTGTCAAAGGTCAATTGCAGATGAAGATGAAGAAAGACAAGCAAATAAAATTAATGTAATTGCAGCCATTGAAAATAATAAAAAATTAAGTTCGTGGCAAATAGAAAAAGATACTTCAATTCTATTTAGTACTGTAAGAAATTATTTAAAAGAAGAAAAATATAAATCTTTTAAATATGGCAAACACCAGGAATTGAATGAAGAAGATAAGTTTCTGAGAGCAACATTTTGTGAATTAATGCTGGAATAAGCAAATGCAGATTTACATTTTATTGAAAATATTTGTTTTTTCGACGAAAGCACATTTACACTCAATAATGAGCCAAATATTCAAAATTTTAGATATTAACGTAAAAATAATGAACATCTGTATGTTACGACTCAACGTTTGGACTGGAATTTAGAAAAACCATATTATTGGGCCATAGTTAATTAACGGCACTTTAACTGGTCAGTCCTATTATGATCTGCGGATAAATGATATTGGACCGGCAATTGAAGAACTGGCCAATGAACGTGAAGTATGGTTGCAACAAGACGGCTGTCCAGCTGATAATACAAAAATTGTAAAAGAATATCTTAATGATGTATTTCCCGATACATGGATTGGTAGAGACGGACCAATTCACTGGCCCGCACGGTCTCCGGATCTAGCGCCAAATGATTTTTTTTCTATGGAGACATCTAAAATCAAAAATTTACACTGATTACAAATATCTAGATTTAGAATCACTAAAAACAGAATATCCCTGGAATGTACTAAAATATCGTGCTACCAATTAGCGAATGTTAGTTCTTTTTATGATAGATTAGGTTATTGTTTGGCGCAGAATGAAGACATATTTGAGCATTTAATTTAAGTAATAGCTCTCTAGTTTGCTGCTATTCTTTTCTTCCGATTTGTATGATTTATTTTATTATTAAATATTTGATAATTTCCCATTTTTAATATTCACCGAAATCTCAGTTGAGTTCAGTGTTATTGATGTTAATTGTTGTAATCATTGTGTCTATTATTATAATTCAGCATTAAATATTAAAGTATTATGATCTTAATTAATATTTTGTTTTATTTGTTTTTTATTTCCATGGCTATCTGAATTTTGATGAAAATGTCATATTTTATTTTCTATATATCTAGTGCTACAGATATTCTATTGCATTAAATGAGAACTTTTTTAAGTAAAAATTAATTCTAAACAACTTTTAATTCTTGTACTTTTGCTTTAAAATGTACAGGAAAGCCAATTTCCGCACATTTTTAAAATCCCATGTTAAAGTCCTATGTTCCGCGTTTCGTTGCACACACTGTATATTTTTTAATTTGTTTATCTGTCAGTTACAGTTTGTTACTATTTAATTGTGCACCATGAGTTTCTAATTGATTATTGTTATTAATTGTGTAAAAGGTGAACAATATACTATCGGTGTTCTAATACGGAATTAGTTGACATGAACAAATTGTATATGTAAAAACGCCAACCAACATTGTTATAAAGTTGTACTAAACTTTTTAAACAATTAAATATATTATTATTATTATTATTATTATTACGGAATTAGTTGACATGATGCTCATTTATGGGGAAGTGCATCAAAATTCAGTTGCAGCAAGTCGTCTTTACAGAGAGCGATTTCCAAATAGGTAATGTCCTGTACCCCACAGTACACACACAAATCGCATTGTATGGCGAACACTACGCGAGTATCAACTACATCCGTTTCATGTACAGCGAGTACAAGCTTTACAACCTCAAGATCACCCTCAGCGCGTACGGTTCTGTAGATGGTTTTTGCGCAAAAATGACGAAGTCCCTAATTTTTCGTTGAGTGTGTTGGCGAATGACGAAGCTACGTTTACTCGTAACGGCATAAACAATTGCCACAATACGCATATCTGGAGTTTCGAAAATCCGCATGTTGTTCGTTGTGTTCATTTTCAATACATATTTTCTGTGAACGTATGGGCCGGATTAGTGAATTCACATTTGATTGGCCACTTTGTGTTGCCAGAACGACTAAATGCTGATAATTATTTATTTTTCTTGCAAAATAATTTGCCAGAACTTTTAGACGATGTTCCCTTAAATGTGCGTTAAGAAATGTGTTTTCTCCACGACGGTGCACTGGCGCATTTCGTACGTCATCACTTAAACCATGCATTTGGAAATAAGTGGATTGGTCGGGACGGTCCTGTTTCTTGGCCTCCGCGGTCACCTGACTTAACACCATTGGACTTTTATTTGTAGGGGCATATGAAAAACATGGTATACACCACTGAAATTATCGACCCTGAAGACCTCCGTAACCGGGTGGAAACAGCAGCGGCGGAAATTCGACAAGGCATGGGCCTTGCAACGTACGTTAATTCATGGATACGCCGAGCAAGACCTTTGCATACAGCAGCAGGGTGATAACTTTGAACATCTGTTATAAAAGCGCTTATCGTTATGTTTTAATTCCATAAAAATAAAAACTAAAAAAAATTCATATCTCTTTTATTATAAATATTTTACTAAGGTATTTTAATGTTTTTCGCCTTCTTTTGACCTGTAGTATCACCCATTAAAAACAAAACAAAAAGACCGTAAACATACTGTATATATATATACAGGGTGTTTCAGGACTAGTGTAACAAACTTTAACAGCTTATTCCTGAGGTCATTTTGAGTTGCCAGAATACAAGAGGTTGAAGTTCTATAAATAACACGAAATTATCTAATTTTTGTAATCAATGTACTTTCGGAAAACAAGAGTTATTATTGAAAAGTCATACCTTATTTGTATTAATTAATTTTATTTATTAATATTAACGAATACGATTTGGACAACAAAACATACGATTCAAAATTTATATCAAATACATTAAATTATGTACATTTATTAATATTACAATGAATTTTACACTCTAAAGCATTCTATTTACAGCAGAAATATTTCAAACTTTTAACACATTTTTAGTATCAGTGGTTTACACTAAAACCATTTTTTACTATTTTAGTAACTTTTGAATTAAAATTACAGTTTAATGTCAAAATTTTACTTTAAACAACTTGTAATGAAATTTGTAAAAAATTCCGACGTTGTTGGACATTTCACCAAGACGTACTTTGTATTTAAAATTTCCTCAACTCAATAATAACTCTTGTTTTCCGAAAGTACCTTGATTACAAAAATTTGAAAATTTTGTGTTATTTATAGAACTTCAACCTCTTGTATTTTGGTAACTAGAAGGAATAGGACCTATGTTCATATAACATTTTTGGCTCAAAATGACCTCAGAATTAGCTGTTAAAGTTTGTTACACTAGTCCTGAAACACGCTGTATATATATATATATATATATATATATATATATATATATATATATATATATATATATATATATATATATATATATATATATATATAGTGTTTGAAAAAGTGGTTACACCCTATTTATCTGGCTTATTATTGCTGATACGCTTATTGATTATAGGACATAATTTATTCAATACAATATCTGCGATTATTTTATATGAAATGTGTAATTCTGAGACTTCCGGTATAACCGGAAGTGATATCAACTTTCTTAATTTAAATACAACCTATACTAGTTTTTTATAAATAGTTATTATTAATGGATGTAATTTAATAACACACACACACACACACAGACAGACATCATTGTAAAAATGTTATTATCGGATTATAGGGATCTTAAAACGTGCTTATTTACTAAAATCTGGATATGCGATTTTTAGAATAATTCCAATACCTCTCTTAACATTTATTTCAATCTATTTCTTGCATATATTAATAATATTGTTCAATATTTTGGGCTTTGCTACATAAGCACATTTTTAGTCATTCTTGTAATACTTTGTATTGTAAGTAAAATTCTATTTATCCACAAGTATTAAACCAGCAATGCCAAATTTCTTGTTTTTCAGTGTAATCCAAGAGCGGAAATTAGGCAATGCAATAATATAATAGATTCTACAGACGGAAAAGACGCTTTTATCGTCATTTTAGGTAAGGAAGATATTATCTTGGGTCAAAAAATTCGATGATGAGTTTTTAGACAATAAGCACGTTTTTGGGTCCCTAGAATATGATTTTACCATTTTTACGATGATGTATGTATGTGTATGTGTGTGTGTGTGTGTGTGTTTGTGTATGTGTGTGACGATTTTTTCATAGACAATAACTTCAACACTACAATTCTAAAAATTATAATTCTTTCGTATTACTTTTCTTATTGGATTTTGCTTACAATTATTGGTCAACCTGAAGTACCCTCATTTGAATATTTTAACAGTTTTGTTTTTTTGGAAAAACACTGCTAAAATCGTTTTCTGGCATTTAATGTTATTATAATATTAAAGAATATTCTAGAATCTACGAATTTTGTGCATTTTATACTTCATATAGTGAAAATGATTAGGCAGAAGACACACGTCATCAACCTGAAAAAAACCTTATAGTAGAAATTATTAGTTGTTATTATATTTTTAACAAAGAAGAAAGAATATACTAGTATTAAAGAAACGTATATATTAATGACTTTTTAATTATGGTACGAAAATAAACTACAATTATTTCAAATAATTTTATATTCCGTAAATGGAATAACGATTGACTTAGAAATAATTGTAAATATCATTAATATATACATTACTTAATACTAGAACTTTTTTTTCTTCTTATTTCAAAAATAAATAACACCTAATAATTTATATATTTTTAAAGTTATATTTCATTTTATAAGGTTTTTTTCAGGTTGATGACATGCGTCTTCTGCGTTATAATTTTCACTATATTCAATGGATATAAAGTTAATGAAATTAAATTTCATAAATCAACCAGCCATGCTATAACCATGGAAACAACTACTATATTAAGAAAATTCTAATTGACAGATGTTAGTGTCAATGAAAAGAAATGAATGAATGTGATTGATTGAGATTGATGTTGGGGAAGGCACCGAAAGATAGGATAAAGAATGAGAGGATAAGAGAAATGGCTCGAGTGATAGATTTTTCTAGAAAGATACAGGAGAGGCGATTATATTGGTTTGAACATGTCATGAGAAGAGATAAATAATATATTGGAAGAAGAATGAACAGCTTAGTAGTAAAAGGTAGAAGAAACAGAGGAAGACCAAAGATAAGATGGAAGGACTGTATTGCGGAAGACTTGAGAGAAAAGGAATTGAATGAGTACGATAAGCAAATAGAGAAATGAGTTGATGAAGAAAATTAAGATTGACGATCCCTAACGAATGGGAAAAACTAAAGAAGAAGAAGAAGATGATGTCAGGGCCAAATGCAATTTACATAGTTCGTTTATGAATTAATTTTACTGAAAATAGAATCATTTGCAAGAAAATATATGTATGGAATTTGTACATAATACAAAGAATTAACGGAAAGTAATATGCTGGCCACATCAGATATTTTTATTCAAATATCACTGCGATTTTGACTATGGTCTCTATACCTTCCTTATTTTATTAATGACGTGCTAAGGGTGAAGTTGGCATCATATAATGTTAATTATTTCCTGAACCGTTCAATTAATTACAAAAAAATTTTAAGCACAAAAGAGCACTAACGAAGCACTAATAATAGATGTAATACGTTATTTGAAATATTATTAATGACGTGCTAAGTGTGAACTTGGCACGTCATCATATAATGTTAATTATTTCGTGAACCGTTCAATTAATTTCAAAAAATTTTGAAGCCCAAAAGAGCACTAACAAAGCACTAACAAAAGATGTAGTAAGTAATTTGAAATTTTATTAATGACGTGCTACGTGTGAAGTTGGCACGTCATCATATAATGTTAATTATTTCGTGAACCGTTCAATTAATTTCAAAAATTTTTGAAGCACAAACGAGCACTAACGAAGCACTAACAAAAGATGTAATAAGTAATTTGAAATTTTATTAATGACGTGCTAAGTGTGAAGTTGGCACGTCATCATATAATGTTAATTATTTCGTGAACCGTTCAATTAATTTCAAAAATTTTTGAAGCACAGAAGAGCACTAACGAAGCACTAACAAACGAAGTAATAAGCAATTTGAAATTGTATTAATGACGTGCTAAGTGTGAACTTGGCACGTCATCATATAATGTTAATTATTTCGTAAACCGTTCAATTAAATTTAAATTTTTTTGAAGCACAAAAGAGCACTAACGAAGCCCTAATTACTAATTTAAAAAAGAATATTTGTGCTTCCAATGACGTGCCAACTTCACGGACCCAATTGTTCCTGTACTAGAACTATTAACATTTTAAAAAATTCAACATTAAACAAACTTACTACTGATATGAATCTGCATTTAAAAAGAAACAATTATCGAAATCTATTAATACTGGACTTTGATTTTAATGGGAAGCCCAAAATTCAGTAGCATTTCTTGTTTTCCCATTAAAATCAAAGTCAAATACGAATAGATTTGAATAATACTTTTTTTTAAAAGCAGTTTCATATCATAAGTATGTTTGTCTAATATTGATTTTTTAAAAATGTTAATAGTTCTGGTACAGGAACAATTTATTTGAATTTTCGCTTCATATTTTAGTATAGTAGTACACAATGCTCTTAATGCATTCCAGTAAAACTAATTAAACCTTAAAATATTCTTTTTTGTAACTAAAAGTATGACTGTCATCAAAAAACCGCTACTCTGAGAACCCGCCGGCAACCAATCACTCCGTTTCGCTTTGCGTTGGCTCCTATCGACGATTAATATAACATTCCTAACATTTCACGGACGACAAGAATTCTATTAACCGTGGTTTAAACTGGAATGAACCTGGGGCTGAAAGAAAAACTAGTTCTGTTGGATACATAAAACCGATTCTTTATTATGCATTTCCTCACTCTAGGAGCGATATCAATTTAGTTAGTTATATAGTAAAAAAATATATAGTAAATTCAAGTGTTTGCACTCCTTGTAAACCGTTCTCCGGTGCATTTTTCATTGAATCTACGAATCAAAGCTAAAGTTACCAATGCTTTTTAATGCGAGACACTCGCGAGAATCTCGCGAGATTTTGCGATTCTAACAGTTGTTATATTGATTTTGCCTCGAATTTTAATCCGCAAGGTCGCTTTCGAATTCGTCTTGTATAAAACAACGAGACGAAATGAGATGCGAGAGTACTCTTGTCTCATCGTACATCACTGATCGTCACACACGCACATACTCATACAGACAGCATTGTAAAAATAGTAAATTCGTATGCCACACTTTAGGGACCTTTATTTGTAAAAACTCATCATGGAAATTTTTGACACAAGACTATACTTTCCTTATTTCTAGGTGTACAGTGGGTGTACATTAAAACAAATTGGTGCTGGCCAGCACACTATTTTTATTTTATATATGTTTAATGATGATTGTTGCTGATTATTATAATAATTGCGTTTGCTTAATCCTTTAACTTTACTCTGAGCAATTTAACACAATTATCTCAAGATTTGATGTTTGATAATTTGATTTACTGTGAACCATTTCCATATATGAAATCACAGCGCGACCTCAACTCATCAGGCGTATAATCAATTAGCCTCCATTTCATGATTAAACATCTCAACAAATTTTAATACATTCCAACTGACATAACCTTTTACTTGGCTGCCTGCATCTCGACATATGTGTTCCCAGAGGGCAACGTTGCCAAGTTGTAGACAGACGCATTTAACATTAAGATTTGCACGCGTAATGCCCGTGGGAGCCACAGCACGTTTGACAACTCTGCAGCGTTGTTGCCACGTCGAGCACCTGCCTAGTGCCTAGTAGTGTAGGAAACGATTTCCGGTAACTGCTAAATGAATAATGGAAGACAATCGCTGCTTTGTCGATGCACTGCAACACTTTCTTACTAAATTTGGCTACGTTGTGCAAGGATTAATATTTGATGAGATAGTTTAAAATGCAGCATGGGAGCTTTAATATTTAAATTTTCTTGCATATATTATTTAATTTTTAATGAATTTTCCATGTTGCATAAGAACGATTCTTAAATACGAGTTGCAAGTGCCCTCGACTCGCCTAGTTCATCGTTACTTGAGAGTTAAATCTTAATCAAAAAACGTCTCTGTTTTTTAAATTTATTTATTTAATATGAGTTGACGTCCACTAAGAATTGGAAGAGATATGAAATAGTTTAAATTAGGCAAAAGTTGTCTCATACCTTTCTTAATTCCGTTTTATAATTTGTTTGTAATATGTGTCAAAATCAGGGACCTGAACCGAAACGTATTTATGGTTCAGGTTCGGTTCAGAATCGAGCAATAAATGTCGGTTCAGATTCAGTTTCGGTACAAGAAAAAGCAAAATTATAACGGTTCATCGGTTTTGGGTTCGGGTTCGAATTTCGGTTCATCACACAATCACAAAAATAGAGTAATATTTATTATTTTTAAAATCATATTAATAATTTAATTTGAATACACAATTTTTAATTATATTTAGCAGATTTGAACCGAAACTAAATTTAAAATGGTTCAGGTTTATTGATTTTGACATATAAGGGTTTGGTTCGGGTTCAGATTCACAAAAAAATCGAGTTAATTCAGGTTTTCAGTTCAGGTTCGGGTTCTGCTTTAGGTCTCTGGTTAAAATGACATTCCTTTTAACATTAATATGCTTATCAGTTACTTTTTCGCACTAATGCGAAAAAGTGACAGATCCTCTATAATATGATGTCAATAAGTATTTTTTTTTTTGTTGAATCTAAACGGAGTTAGAAAAAAATCTTGTATGTGATTCGTTGAAAAATAATGTTTTTCACATATGTCGAGTTGCCGTACGGACGAAGTCTAGTGCAAAAAACATTACCTATTCAGTCAACATAAACACTCTCTTCATATTACAATATTTGTTATTGTTTTATTTCAAATTTATATTGTTACTACAATGTTTCGTCGTTATTTCCGTTTCATTACTACCACAGAGGAGTCGAAATTTTTTTCTCGAAATTTACCGATCTTGTACTGTAACATAACCTAACCTAGCTAACAAAACTTATGGGTGTTAGTTTTGTGCGTTGAGTTAGTTCACATAAAATATGTAGGTACCATGTACAAGCAAATATGTCCAAATATTTATTAGAAAATGATTAGGCGTTTATAAAAAGTAGTTATTTATGTACCAAGGCAATGAAGTTCTACTTTATATCACGAATGCGTAAAATAAACCGTATGAGCTATAAAAAGGAACTTCAGTGCCGACGTGCATATTCAATTTTATTTGATATAAAAAAATGTGAAAATGAAAGGAACATTTATTTTTATATATTATTTATATAATAAAACAATATTTGGGTATACTCGTAGTTCTGTAAAATTTTGATTAGAACAGCGAAGTGCTGTCTTCATTAGGTAAATACATTTACAGAACTATACCCAAATATTGTTTTATTTTATTATCTTCCGTCACCTCTAGGTAAGGAAGATATTGGTCTTTGGTTAAAATATTCGGTGGTGAGTTTTCAATCAATAAACACGTTTTAAGGTTTCTACGAGTACAATACGTTTTTACTATTTTAACGATGTCTGTATGTGTGTGTGCGCGAGTATGCGTGCGTTTGTTCGTGTGTGTGACTATAATTTCGGTCGCGATATCTCCAATACTAGAATTCCAAAATTTTAACGTATTCTTCTTCCTTCCATCCATATGCAAACTTGATTAGATTTTGGTTATAATTGGTCAACCGGAAGTACCCTCATTTGAAGATTTTAAGTTTTTCTTGAAAAAACGCTGTTAAATATTATTTTTTGACATTTAATGTTATTATAAATATTAAAGAATATTCTTATCTATACGAATTGATTGAATTTTATATTTCATATTCAATGGATATAGAGTCAAAGAATTATAAAGAAATTAAATTTTATAAATCAGCTAGCTATGCTATAACCAACAGCTACTATATTAAGAAAATTCTAATTGACAGATGTCAGAGACAATGAAAAGAAAATGAATGCGGCAGAGATGAGGATATTGAGATAGATATTAGGAAAGACACGGAAATATAGGATAAGGAATGAAAGAATAAAGGAATTGGTTCGAGTGGTAGAAGTTTCTAGATAGATACAAGAGAGATAATTACATTGGTTTGAACATGCCATGAGGAGCAATGAAGAATATATTGGAAGAATGAATAGCTTATTAATAGAAGGTAGACGAAACATAGAAAGATCAAAGATAAGATAGAAAGACTGTATTGTAGAAAACTTGAGAGAAAAGGAACTGTGTGAGGACGACACGTAAAACAGAAATGAGTGGAAGAAGAAAATAAAACATAGCGACCCCTAACGAATGGCAAAAGCTAAAGAAGAAGAAGATATCAGTGTCAAGTGCAATTTGCATAATTTGTTTATGAAATAATTTTACTCGGAATATAGGATCTTTCGCAAGAAAATTTATGCATGGGATTTGTAACGGAAGATAATGTGCTGGCCACATCAGATTTTATATCATGAGTTCTGAAAGCTTCTTTCAATACTTACAGGTTATGTTTATATATCTGTCAGTCTGACATTCAATGCTGCTAACCTCGAAAATTGAAGTTATCGTAAAGAACACTTAAAATTTGTGTTTTATCTTAAACTTCTGCATCATAATTATTTAGTTTGTTCTTCTTGTACATATTTGTTGTAATTTTACGTACAAATTTATTATTGTACGTCGTAGTCATCGTACACCTGCCCAAATTATTTTGAATGTACAATAATTATCAAATGGTTGGAAACACTGCATTTGCATGAAATCGTCGTATAATGGATTACTTTAGTGCCGATATCTGAATTTTCAAAGGCGATTTTTTACACTTTAATAACGATGTCAAAATGTCAAAAAAATAAAGTTAGAAAGCAAATAAAATTCATAATAATAATAATAATTGCATTGTAGTGCATATAACTGTATAGATTACAATTATTTCGAGAATTAATTTATATTTAAATAATTTTAACATAGTCTACAATTTGATTTAAGTACCTGTGAAACATGTGTCTTTAATGAGAATTGAAAATCAAATTTTTCCTAAATTCCTCTATAACACAGAAAGGCGGAAAGTAAAAATGCAATTTTTTATCTGTATTTTGTGTTTTGATTTCGTTAACATTGACTTGTTAAAAGCCTTATATCAATGTAATTTAACACCGTTTGAAAATTGAATCCCATTATTTTTACACGATATTCAAGACACTTGTTTACAAAGTATCCATTCATAACATCATTATACTTTAAAAGCTCCATTAGTATGTTTCAGAATTATAAGTACTTGTCAAAAGAAATGTTAAACATAATTTCCCTTATTCCACGTAATTCCCCTTCGATAATACGTGTGTAAACCAACAAACAATTCTTTTGATCATCAGAGTACTCTTGTTTTCCAATGAATGGAAATGAGGAGGTCCCGATCACGATTACATTGTTTCCAGGGCTTTCCAGAGATATTTGCATCCGTGAAGCGATTTTCAGTTTCTTCCCTCGCTGTCTTGATCCTTAATTGTCATCGAAAATTCAGTTTTGTTTGATATGCGTTGAGGGACCAGAGACGGCGACTGTCTGCTGTCATTCAGATCGCAGCCACAGCCCTCCTGATCTTTATCAGAGATGAGATGCTGACGCTGAGATGTTAGCAGTGGTGGCGATGAACTTTTTAATATTCAAATCAGGGGAGGGGGTAAATATGTGCAGATCAAGCGGAATTGGTAATAGTCCGATGGACAAAAGTTCATAAGTTCACTGACTTTTGTAACAGGCAGATATTTGACAGTTAAAACTAGAACAGTTCATCTATGGGTTTTGTGTTAGTTTACTATACTCTAATTTATTACCAATGAGTTCTTGCACTATTGTTTTCTTTATTTTAATCGAAAGAATAAGAAAAAAAATACCCGCTTTTTTATTTTATTTCATATTACTCTTTATTCATGAGAAAAGTGTTTTTGAGAACATAATTTTTCAAATTGCCGCTTCTCCTTTCGCCTGATAACGTAAGTAAATTTCACACCAATGAGGATGTGGCTTATATTTGCCGCCAACAGAATTTAAACGAGTGACAAATAAAATATTGTGATAGCTGTATCTATATTAGTTTTTACTGTTGAAAGGAGGAAATGACTGACGACCCGAGTAAGCGAGCCTATCACCTCCTTGAGGCAGTAAACAGTTACCTGGCGTGTATTGTACAATATGTTATTTGTTACTCACTTGTAAATTAAATTTAAAATTAGAACCGAAACCTGTCAGTTATAATTGACACTTATTTTTAATATGTATGACAATAACAAAACACAATTTTCACATGTTAACAATAAGTAAAGTTTACAAGTGAGTAAAAAAAATCTGATGTAACCAACACTATAACTCCCGCTATTTAATTTTTATTAATTTCTATACATACTTATGGGGTATCGTGGCCGCGTGCCTGAGTGTCTGGTCGCGACCTGCGGAACCGGATACGATTCAGACCAACGCCAAATATTTCGATGCAGATTTCTTATTTAAATACATACTTGCATATATACTAGCTGGAAACTACGAGTATATTAAGTTACTATCCATATAATTATTGTTCTATTTACATTTTTCTTTTTAAAACCTCACTATTATTAATATGAAATAATTTTTTTTTTGACAGTGACATTCATGTGTCAGTTACATACATTTGAACTGAACTGTGTAACCATTTATCCATAGAATATATAGAAAAACTATTAATGCAAACCTATAGAAAATACAATAATCTTTAATTTTTATAATAACATAAATCGCGAAAAAATAACATTTAAAGGTATTTTTGGAATAAAACCTATTTGGAGCTTCAAGAAAGTGCGATTTCCAGTTATCCGATTTATACCAAAATCTATGGCTTCTTTCCATATTAGAATAGGGTCGAAATACAAGGTTTCAAAATTTTCCGAATGATAGTATTTGAGTTCGAGTGTCCAGTAAATTTAGACTCACATACATACACATATACACACACACGTACACACACACACACACACACATATAAATACACAACCACAGACATTGTGAAAATGTTAAAATCGGATTCTATGGACCTTAAAACGTGGTCATTTATCAAAATCTCGATATGCGATTTTTACATGATATATACATCCCTTAGCAAGGGGTAGCGGGAGGTAAAAAGTGTTTTGTCCCAGTGTGACCAAATAGAAGTAGTAATGGTAAAAAAATAAAACCATTTGCAAATTCTAAGTTTCATTGATGTGAAGATCATTTTGATGTAGGTAAGTATAAATATTTTTGTAATTAAATAATACTTCTTGAACGTCACATGCAGTATAATTTGGTGCCAATTCAAATATAGTATACTTTTAAATTGCTACTGCGTTTATATACAAAAATCGGACTGAAAATCTTATTTAATACTACTATATAATTTCAGAATAAAAAATATGTAATTTTTTTGCAATATTTTATTGTAAATTAGTTCTAATTGACAGGTACAAACAATGCAATTGTTTATATTTTGTCATAATTCATGGCTGTCTAGTATAGGACTAAAAGCTAATAAAAATGCAGAATTTAAATCTCTATTTGAAATAATTTTGCATAAAATAATTTGATAACGTTTTCGCAAAAAAAATGATTTCCCATGTTAAACGCCCAAGGCTCCACTTTTCGATTTACTTCCTGTACGTATATGTTTGTGTATACATGATCATAATAGGGACAAATGGCTATTTTCTTCATAATTAATTTCAGACCTATAAGTAATTTAAATTACAAAGTTGAGGGGCGAACCTAAATGCCACTTTTTGTTCTAAATTAGAATACGCATCAGTAGTTTGGAATTCCATGTATAATAAAAACGTAACGCTTGTTGAAAGTATTCAAAAAAAAAAATTCTGTACGTATTATGTAATAAATTTAAAGTAGATGCGAATAACTATGAAGCTAGACCTCATCATTTCAATATGATCAGTCTAGAAAAAAGAAGTTTTGCAGACATGGCACTGCTCTATAAAATATTTAATAACTAAATTAACTGCAGTGCAATTTTGCAAATTTTTAATTTACATGTGCCTCAGAAAACAACTCGTTCAAGTATACTTTTTCATGTACCTAAAACCGCAAATAATAAACAAAAATTCTCCTGTCCATAGAATGATGTCATTCGTGATACCACTTCCGGTTTATTAGTAATTAATATCAACTTTGAAATTTCAAATGGAACAAACTATATTTTTTTACAAATTTGAAAAGTAGGTACATCAAATGTGCTTTACAATCATGTAAAATAATCCATATGTTACATTATTAAAAAGTAAAATGGCCGGCACTTTTTTATACACCTAGTCGAAAAGAGAATAGTGAGCCATGACTGTGGCTTGAAATGAAACAATGAACTAAAACAATTGTAACTATTATTATTAGGCCCGGTCTTTTCACCTCTGGATAAAGTGTCAGTTAACTTATTTGCCAGATAAAATGAAAATATCGCATCGATATTACAGCGTAAATTGACAAAATTAAACACACGTCAATTATACGATGCGATATTTTTCTTTTATCTGGTAAATAAGTTAACTGGCACTTTATCCAGAGGTGAAAAGATCGGGCCTTAAACGAAATAATATTTTTTTTTGTCATAATAATACAGAAAATAACTTTTCGCAAAAAAAAGATTTCTCATGTTAAACGCCCAAGGCCGCCCTTTTCGATTTACATCCTGTACGTATATACAACACTTAATAACAACAAAATGATTTTACAACAAATATTCAAAATGACTCCCAGCCTCTTCAATACATTTTTCACAACGTTTTGAAACAGAATAAGTGCCCGCCATTTTACTTTTTAAAAATGTAACATATGGATTATTTTACATGTATGTATGTATATTGTTTCAGGATTTTCAACCCTTACAGGTTATATCCCTAGGATGGTCTCACACACAACATCTATTTAATTTTTTTTACAATTGCCACGAAGTTCCTTGCGTAGATGTCATGTGTGTTGCCCACCCGAGCAAGCCCTTGTTACAACCACTAGCCGGTGCCAGAATAGCTTAGTGATTGCCAAGTTAATTGTATCCCAACTTGGAAAGGTAACGGGAGTAGATACCGATCAAGATCAGTCGAGAAAAATTCGACTTGACCCGGATTCGAACCCACGACCTCTGAGTCCCGAGGCTAGCACTCTACCACTGTGCTATCCCGCCGTTTTTTATTTTTACATGATTGTAAAGCAAATTTGATGTACTTTTCAAATTTGTAAAAAAAATTAGTATGTCCCATTTAAAAATTAAAAGTTGATATTAATTACTAATAAACCGGAAGTAGTATCATGAATGTACATCCGTCATCAAGTAGCGTACATGTTGCTGTATAAATCATGTTATATGAAAGAAATTACTAACTTAATAAATAAGTGAGATATTTGCTGGGTCCATTAAAATATAACACCCTGTATATAGTCAAATTTTTCTTACAATGGCATTCCAATGTGATCATGTGATTGCATAGTATGAATAGAGAAATCATATATGTTTTTAGCAACGTGTTTTTCTTGATTGTTTTATTCTTACGCAGCGTTTGTTTTCGTATACCGTAACTTGAGGTATATGCATAATTTACATTACATGAGTGACAATAAAAAATTGAGCGGTACAAAATTATCGAAACGGTGTAAAGAAATTATTTCGCATGATTCTGCATATTTTGAGGAAGAGGAACGTGTAAATGTTGCCATAATTTCATTCTATTCTGTAGAAAATGCAAATATATTTTGAGATTATCACATGACAGTTCTCAGTTCTTTACTTCCTATGTACTTATGTCTGAATATTATTACATTTTGGACAGTTTGTACTGCTTTGGATGTGTCGTATGTGACGATAAATAATATCAAAACTGAATTTAATAATAATCTATATTACTCAAAGAGGTAAACACCCATGACATGTAAATGAAAAATATATACAAACCATAAGAAAACAATATCACAAAGAGAAACGAAGTTCAAGAAAATATATCAACAGTGTTGCAAACATCATTATAAAATTTGGCTCGAGTTCGGTTTAGTCAGAATGTAGAAATTGCATTTTTTGTTGTTTTAATGTCTTGTTTTAGCTAAAATAGAATAAGAAAACACAAAATTAGAGCGAGGAAAGAGGTAGTTACATAATATTTTGCAAATATAAAGTCAAATTTTACTTATAATAAATTTGTGTTTTCTGTAATGAAATGAACACTGAAAATGCTTGTTATGACGACACAGTACACTTTTCAATAAAATACCACATTAAAATACGAAATTGGGGTAGGAAAGTAATTATTAATAGATATTTTAGAAAAAAATTAACTTAACCTAAAATGATAAGAAAATGTAGGAACACGAACATCCTTCAAAATGAAAGTCGGTAATATAGGATAAACCAGTGATACTAAAACAGTGGCTTCCTTTGTAAAAATCCTGAAAAAAACAAGTATCTAATGCACAATCATGTTAAAAGAATTTTTTTAAAAAAATCGTAACGAAAACAATACCTAACGCAAACTCATGTTTTAAGATTTTTTAAAAAAATCCTGACAATAACAATACCTAACGCACACTCATGTTTTAAGAATTTTTTAAAAAAATCCTGACAAAAACAATACCTAACACACACTCATGTTTTAAGAATTTTTTAAAAAATCCTGACAATAACAATGCCTAATGCACACTCATGTAATAAGAATTTTTTTAAAAAATCCACACAAAAACAATACCTAACGCACTCATTTTGAATGAAATTGTACTGAAAGAAAAAATTTCTTTTTCAATAAATAAAATTGGTGGTTCTGAAAAGAAAATAGTTTTAGTACCACTGTATATCCGGTATATCCACTATTTCGACAGATGAACACAAAATTATAAATGGAAAAATGTTATAAAACGAAGGGAAATAAGACAATTTTGCAAATATACATTAATTGAAACAGTATTATTCGTACGGAAGCGTAAGTACCTATTTAAACATAGAAATATATATAGTTCACCTAACCTAATTTTTACTTGTACGTAAGTAAAGGAAGTATTGTAATAGCGAAAAATTTCGGTTTTCAGATTTCAGCGGAAATATCCATTTTGATCATCCCTGAATCCATTTTGACTAATTTCGTCGTGACGTCTGTACGTACGTACGTCCGTACGTATCACGCATAAAACGGTAAGCCGTAGAAAGTTGAAATTTTGTATTTAGGACTCCTATAATATCTAGTTGTGCACCTCCCTTTCTGGTTATTACACAATTTCCAGAAGTGGCACTTTACATGAAGCCTATAATAGATTTTAATGAAAACCTGTTTTAAAATATAATCCAAAACTTTTCAAATTTGGTATACAAGACTTTTATGTCAATCGAAATAACATAATAGATTTTGGTTAAAATAAGCTAACCGGAAGTGGTACATTACTTGAAGTTGTTAACAGTTTTTCTTGAATAAAATGATTTTATTTTGATTTTAGAAATAAATGCTTCAAATAAAAGTTTTACAGAATTAATTTATGCGTCTAGCACATCAAGTATTATTAAATTAGCCCTTTGTATAAGCGAGATATGTAAATTTAAAAATTATTTTTTTGTAATAAAGCTTGCTATGGATTAGGACAAAAAAATAAAATTTTCATGTCAAATTACGTTAAATACGTGCAATTTTATGATTCGTACAATAAACAAATATATTTTCATTGTGAAATTAGTCATATTCCTTGTTGTAATCAAATATTTCTTTGTTGTAATCAAAACTCTCTTTAAAAACTCCCTTTTTTATGGTCGCTATATATCTTACTGTTTTGAAGTTAAAATTAATATTTTGTAATTTATTTATTAAAAAAATATGTATAGTTTAATAATTGTACAAGAAAGTCGTGTGGTGTCTACATCAGATTTTTTTACTAAAATATGCCAAAACTTTCTTCAACCAAATTTTTGTGGTATTTAGTGTTTTTAATGGTTTACAACTATATATATCCATCAATATAAAATTCTTGAATGTTGACTAAACCGAACTTTATCCTAAATTTTTTACATTATACAGATTGGCGATGTGTACAGTACATTAGTCTTATGAGGAGGTAAGTAGAATGTGTATCCTGTACGGGATGTTGACCTAGGTACTCGAATTAGGAATTTGGAAAGTAAAACTGAATAATTTATTCTATTATTCCAGATATTACAAAGTATTGTTAAAGAAATATTGTAATGTCTGATTTTTTTTGATTCCGCATTAAAAGTATTAGGTACAACGTTATTGTCAAAACCCTGAACAGGATACGTGTGAAAGCTCTTAAACCTTAACAACTTAAGAAACTTCCGTTGAACAAATTTCAACATTTTTTTGCTTATTTAATAAGTACTAACAAGAACAAGTAAATTCATTCTTTCCGCCACCACTGTCGTATTTGCACCGCATTTTTTATTCTCCCTCCTCTCCACTTCCCGGTCTTCGATCTGATTGCTTTTGTTTGAATAATGTGCATTTTTTAATAAAGCTGGACTCTCTTTGTTCTTGTTCTAATTCCGCCAACTTTGATTCTTCTCGTGCTTGCTGGAAACCCGGGCCACCACCAATTATTTTTCTTCCTCTCTTCAGTCGTTGTTGATGCCGGAACAAGAACAGGAATCGATGAATATTTTATCAGAAGATTATACGCGATAGGTCCCGAAGTAATGACAATCGAGAATCAGACTTGTTATTTAAATCGCCTGAGAGAAAAGTGACAGCTGAAGGATGCATTCAACGGGGAAATTTTTTACAAGAATGAATAATCGAAGTCTAAGGATTATGAAAGTCTTTACAGAGTGTCTAGGATGATGTGTCTAACACGCGGATTTCGAGAACTAGAGGAGATAGATGGTTTTTAAGAAGGAATATTTTAATTATTATTGTCATAGTTAATATTTTAAGCAATCTCTGTCGCATGGCATCGTGTAAATTGGATTCTAGGAGTTCAGTTGGCTACGACGAATAATGAATTTGTTTGACTTCGGATTCTTGATTGCCAAATTAATTCAATTATTTTATTAGATATCCTGGGCTTTCTCGATGATTTTTTTCCCTTTAACCACGGATTACAGATCGGTTAACATTAAAACACACCCGGTCTTTTCTTAGACAACTGTCATTGTTGGACGACAAAAGAAATGGCAGTATTATGTTCAAAACTATACTATAAGTCTTACAGATCTGCAAACTTTTAAATAATGACCAAAATTGCAACGAAATAATTTTATATAATAATTCTTTATTGTACATACGCGGCAAAAAAAAATCCGGACACTTAAAAAAAGTTTTTTATCGACTTTTAACAAACGAAATAAGGGTTTATTTGTTATATTTATGTTAAAATATAAACTGATCTATAAAGTAAGATTAGTAAATAAAAGAAGTGTAACAAACACTAAATCTATGTAGATTTTCTGTTTTCAAAAATTCAAAAAAATCTTCAATTGTCTTTGGTTAATGAATATTGCTGCGTAGTTTATTGTTCTCTTATTAGTTATATTATTGAATATGTATAAATTTGTTATAATTCAATCGGAAAATATAACCTGAGCAGAAACTTAAAGTAAAGAAGATCACATTATATAACTGCTAAAAATATAACTCGTCGTTATTATCAAACTATCAGGAACCTTATCCATAAACAAACCCGTTTAAAGATGGATTTATAGCTACATTTGTACTACAAGATGTACTATCAACCGCTCGCCGAAGATTATGCGAATATTGTTTAAACCCTAGAATGTCCGTTACGTGCCGAAATTTGCACATAGTACATCGAGTATAACAACTACTTTTCGCGGTAAAACTCGACAATGAAGCATTGAAGCTCCTTAATGTTCATATATGTATTCCAGTTCTGTCTGGATTTATTAGACGAACAAGAATGCGCGTGGAGGTCAGGAAAATTGAGAGTGGTAGTAAAATGATATAGGCTGGCTTGACAGCAGTTCTTTGCTCAGCATCGATAATTCGTACCAAAAACCATTCAATATCTATCAAAAGAAGAATGGAAACATAATTAACACGAAGAGTTACCAATTGAATTAAAAATTTACCAAACCATTTGGGTGACCCTCTTTCGTAGCTCGTTGTATAAATTCCTATTACATTACAAGCCAGGTAAAATGTTTTTACTGCCTGTCATGTCCTTGAGGCAGTTCAACAATTACCTGGCGTGTATTATGGGTACTAATATATTTTTATAACAAGGTAGCTGTCAATTTTACAAGTGTGTAACTAGTACAGATTAATAATTTTCAAAAGTAGTAGGCGGTGTGAGTAAAAAATAAAAAGTTAAACAAACAAAAACTCAATCAACTTTTCTCGGTACCTAATCGTTTACATAAAACTTTTTGAAGCTCTTTCGAATGACGATGCTATTTTTTTAAATAACTATTAAATTTCTAGTTATGATGCTAAAATTACAATTTTTAATATCTATATCAGTGATGCGCAAGTGGTAGCTCTTTATGAAATTAAAAAAATATATAATTTTTCTAATTTAAAAATATTTCTATATCTATTATAATTATATACACATGCTAAGTATATCGATCAAGAATAGAAAATTATAATTTATATTATTTTTATGCTTATAAGAGAGTGTTTATTTAAACTACCTTAAAAAAATTTTTTTTGTTTAATTACGACAGATATAAAGAAAAACTTAAGTTATTGAAACAATAATTTTGTTCTCGCTTCTCTCGAATTTAACAGTTGAAGAGAAGAATATAACACTTTTACTAATCCGTTTTCATTTACTAAACAGCAAATAAAACAAATTTATACTGAGTTGCAGTTAAAAATAATGTATATAAATTTAATAATAATAAAACAAATACGATGAATTTTGTTTGTTTGTTTTATTAAATGCAAGTGAAATTATAAATTTTTGGAAATTATTGCCACACCAGAATTTTCCGGAATTAAGACAATTTGCACAACGATAAGTTATTTTTATTATTATTTGTGTATGGAATATTAACAGGTTAATTATTTATCATTATTAATTATGTACCAGTTCACCAATGTTTACAATTCCGAATTCAAAATTTTTGCTATCTTATCTAAGTGGTCAATAATTATAGCGGAAATTGAAGACTATAACGATAAAATAAAAATAATGACGACGAAGAAGAAACTGCAAGGTAGGAAAATATATATTGATAATGATTACACGCAAGAGGAAAGAAAAATGCATGCAGAAATAAGAAGAAAGGCCAAGGAAGAAAGGATTAAAGGCAACACAATAAAAATGTTTTATAACAAACTATTAATAAATGAAAATCTGTATGTTTGGAATGAGAGGAAGGGGCTTTTAGAGGAAAGAACTGATGAAGAACAGCGAAGTTCAAAAAACTAGTAAGTCTTACGGAGGACCCATGGAAGACGACCGAGCTTAGAAAAAGGTTAAAGAATAAAGGAAAAAAGATGCACAGCACAAAAAAAATTCGAAACAAGACAATTAAGGTAGCAACTTGGAATGTTAAGGGAACAAATGCAGAAGGGGCGTATAAAAATTTGGTAAGAGTTTTTAGGAAATATAATATTGAAATCGCGGCAATACAAGAAACGAAGCAAAAAGAAAGTAAAATTTTTGAAATAGAGGAGTATGTAATTTTTAACAGCGGTAGTGAAACTGGCATTTTCGGTGTAGGTTTTATGATAAAGAAAGCCATAGCACATGCCGTAGAAGATTTTAAACCAATTTCAGAAAAAATATGTACGTTAAGAGTTAGAGGAAATTATAGGAAAATAACTATAATAAATGTGCATGCGCCACATAATAAAAAAGACGAAGAAGAAAAAGACAGATTTTATGAACAGTTAACAAATATAATAAATGAAATTCCTAAATATGATAATAAAATAATATTAGGAGATCTGAACGCTAAAGTGGGGAAAGAAGAAATATACAAACACATATCTGGAGGAAATAGTAAACATGTTGAAAGCAATGAAAATGGAATGAAATTAATAGAGTTCGCTGAAGAACAAGATATGAAAATAATGAGTACATGGTATGAAAGGAAAGAAATATACAAGGGAACATGGATATCCCCAGACGGAAAAACTTGTAATCAAATCGACCATGTGCTGACCGAACGAAAATACGCCAATATTATAACAAATGTTAAAAGCCAGAGAGGAGCGGAAGCAGAATCTGACCACTTTATGGTTAAGGTAGAAATGAGACAAAGATTGCCACAAAAGAGAATAGCAAAAAAGAATGGGCTCAAAAGATACAATATACAGCTATTTCAAGAAAGAAAAATAAGAGAAGATTTTATAGAAAACATTGAAATAAACCTAAAAAACATGGAGCACAGTGAAAGCGTAGAAGAAGAATGGAGAGCACTGGAAAGCCAATTATGTACGACAGCGGATATGACAATAGACAAAAAACATAAAGATGTAAGGAAAGAATGGTTTGACAAGGAATGCGAAACAGCCTTAGACAAAAAGACTTGGGCCAAGATACGAATAAATCAAAATCCAAGCAATGAGAATAAGGCAAAATATGAAGAAGAAAAGAGAAATTTTAAAAAATTGTGCAGACAGAAAAAGAGAGCAAAGATGGAAAATATGCTAGAGTCTATTAAAACCAATTATCAAAACAAATGTATCAGAAACTTCTATCAAGAAGTAAAAAGACAAAAAGAAGGGTTTAAACAGAAATCTATATTTTACAGAGGAAAAAGCGGAAGGCTGGTTACGGGAGAAGAAGGAGTAGAAAGATTTGCAGAATATTTCAGAGAACTATTGACGGAGGAAACTGAAGACCAAGAAGAAGAATTGACGGAAGAATTTCTGAGAGATGAAGAAATAGAGGAGATACATCCGCCCCAGATAGATGAAATAATTAATATATTAGCAGAATTAAAGAATATGAAAAGTCCCGGGGAAAATGGAATAGCTGCAGAATGTTACAAATATGGGGGGGATGAGTTACATAAGAAACTACACAACATAATACTGAAGGTTTGGAAGTCAGAACAAATGCCGAGCAGATGGAAAGAAGCCTTAATAGTCCCGATACATAAAAAAGGTGATAGAACAGACTGTAAAAATTATAGGGGAATATCACTGTTAGATATAGCGTATAAAATTTTAGCCATATGTATCCGTAATAGATTAAAAGCAACGGCAAATAAGGTTCTAGGAGAATACCAGGCAGGCTTTAGAAATAATAGATCTACTATAGACCAAATATTTACATTGAAACAAGTAATAGCCAACAGCTACGAACATAATTTAGCACTGCATATTCTATTTGTTGATTTTAAACAGGCATATGACTCCATAATAAAAAGTAAGCTTATTCATATTCTTAGAGATTTTAAAGTGCCAGAAAAATTAGTAAGATTAGTTAGGATGACGCTACAGGATACGAGCTGCAAAATTTCCAGGGAAGGTAGAACTTCAAAAAGCTTCAGAGTTACTAGAGGCCTAAGACAGGGAGACCCAATATCTCCAATCCTGTTCAACTTAGTACTGGAGTGGGTTATAAGGAAGGGCAATATGCATACAAAAGGAACCTTAAATCAGCGAAGACATCAGCTGCTAGCTTACGCCGATGACATTGCCATAATGACCAGAACAAGAGGGGAACTTGAGAGAGTATTTAAAATCTTCGAAAGTACAGGGATGGAAACAGGTTTAAAAATAAATGAGGAGAAAACTAAATATATGCGCATAAATGAAAATCAAGAAAATCAGAAAGACAATCTCAAGATAATGACAGAAAGAGGAAAACGATATGAATTTGAGAAAGTGAGTAGCTTTGTCTATCTAGGGGTAATAATAACTAAGAATAATATTGAAGATATGGAAATTTCGGCGAGGATTACAAAAGGAAGCAGATGCATAGGAGCAATACACAAAATATTAAAATCAAATATAATTACCAGAAGTGCAAAAATAAAAATATATAAAACAATAATAAGACCAACAGTGCTTTACGGGTGCGAGCTGTGGGTGATGAACAAAAGTAACCAAAACCGTTTGGAGGTGTGGGAAAGGAAAGTGCTACGGAAAATATATGGTGGAAAAAAGGATGGTGACTTGATAGTGCGCAGAACAAACGCTGAACTCAAGGAACTCTACGGTGAACCAAATATTGTAGGAGTGATTAGGGGGCAAAGGTTAAGGTGGTTAGGACATATAAGCAGGTTGCCAGAAGACAGGACAGTGAGTTTAGTATATAAAAGGGGGGTAGCAGCAAAGAAAAGAAGAGGACGACCGAAAGGAAAGTGGAGTGATGCGGTGCAAAAAGACTTGGAACTCTTAAACATTCGCGACTGGGAAAAAAAGGCTAAAGACCGCAACGAATGGAGAACAATAGTGCAACAAGCCATGGGCCTGCTAGGCCTGGAGTGCTGAAATATTATTATTATTATCTAAGTGGCCGTTTGGAAATATGTTTTTACCTCTCGCCAAGAGAGGTATTGGATTCATGCTAAAAATCGCATATCGAGAATTTATTGAATAAGCACGTTTTAAGGTCCCTACAATCCGATTTTAACATTTTTACGATGATGTCTGTGTGTGTGTGTATGGATATATGTGTATGTGTGTGTGTATGTATGTAGGATGTTGGAAGGACGATTACTCAAAAACTATACGACTTTAAATTTGTTTAACTACGTATTTCCCAATCGGACATTCATGGGAAGATCTGAAAAGGTTTTGGTAACAATTGGACAACCGGAAGTAGAAAAATCTTGAAAAAAAAATTTCTAAATAATATTTTTTGAAAAAATTTCTTGGTAATATTAAAGAAAATTAAATTCTCTATCTGATACATTTAAATATTTTATTATATATTCTATAGATTTTTAGATAAAAGAAATATAATATATAAAATAATCTGTTATAATAAATTTTACAGCCAAAAGAATGCCGTGAAAATAGTTGAAAATTATATTGTTTGTAACTGACAGATAAATGTCAGTGTCAGAAATCCGGAGACATTACTGAAGACTTTTTCTGGGAAGTACATACATTATATTATTTCTTAATGTATTAATAGCACAGAGCACAAATTAATGTACTGATCTGTGTTAATAGTTAAATCTTTAAAATTATAGGTATAATACGTATATCCTTCAAAAATATTGTCAATCCTGACAATGAACTGAAAACAATTCGAAAAATTAGAAGAGAACAAAATTTCTTCATAAAATGAATTTAAAATTAAACAATCTAAATATAAGGAATTTTTGGTATAGTGTGTAGGTATACAAGAAATGTTAAATACAATAGCGCGCGAGCAGTTGTGTGATTTTGTTGGCCTTGACAAGCAGATATGGGGGCCCATGTCAGAATGATAGCTAGTAATTATGTATTTACATGTCAAGTATCATAATTTTTCATTCTAAACTTAGTGCTTTTCCAATTCCATGTGGTTTATTTTCCTCGGCAAGTAAATTCCACACTCCTGGTGACAAATTAACTACGTGTATTTAGAAAATCTTGAAATTCTGAATGAAAAATTGACAATTGACATCCATGTACATAATTACTAATTATAATTCTGAAACGGGCCCCCACATCTGCTTGTCAAGGCCAACAATGTAAAATGACTGTTCGCGCCCTATACTTATGTAACCAAAAAAGGAAGTGGCGAGAGGTATTGTGCTGGCCACAACAGATTTTTTTGTCCTGCGATTTAAAAAGGTTGCGCACCACTGATCTATATTCATTTGTTCCAAACAACAAACATTCAGCAATTATTAAATAATTATATTAAATTTTTGATCCTTATATCCAGTTCTAAAATTAGAATTATTTTAATTACATTAAAGTATTATCGTATTCTTCATTTTTCTATATGTGAAAGAATACATATTCATACTATCTGAAACTTTCTAAAGCTCCAGTGTTTGTAGGAACACTATATCACAGATGATACAGTCCAGACAGAAAGTTTCTAAATCAAACGAACGAACAAGCGTATTACTGCCCATATATCACCACAATCACAAAAACAAAACGAACTCATAATTCCATTCCGTATAAATCACTTTACTTTCTAAAGCTCGTAAACTGCTCTTCTATTCGATAACAAGCCACTCGATACATACGCAACAAATAAGAGTTTTTGCCGTCATTATGACCGGAGAAAAAATTCGCAATATAAAGTATGTATTTTTACGAGTACGAAGTTCGCATCGTATAAGGAATCCGGTCGTAAATAAGCGGTAATCTGGCAGCCGGCTGGTGGAGGTTGAAGCAGCATTTGAGTTCCGCCAAACCAGCAATAATAAATTTCGCGCGAACGAAAAGCGAAAGGGGAACTTATTGAATTTGATAGGGTGGCTTTTTATCTGCAACGTGAATACGTCTCTAAATACCTCCGATACTACAAACTGCCACTAACACGCCAAAGCGAAGCCAAAATGCTGTGCAATTCTTTCGATACCCTACAAGTATACTCTCGTTTTGCTCTTACACCAAATATCGTTTAAGAAGTATGTCAAATACTCTGACATTTCTGCGGATTGGTTTCACAATTTTGATTTTTTGTTTTCGAAAGATGGTCATTGATATTTTGATCAAACAAATAAAAGATTCTTGAAAGATATTTTGAATTAAATTTGCCACGAGCTTAAGGTACCAGTATGATATAAAAAAAAAGATTTACAAGGTTTTTGTCTGAAGAAGAGATTGATGCTAAATCATAATTATTTTGAAAGGATTCAACATTGCAAAAGAAGATTGTTAGGAGCTTTTAAGAAGTGAAGGAAAGATTGGTGAACTGTATTTTGTTTAAGGGAACTATTTGAACATATGTATTTAAAATAAAATTCTAAAAAAATATGAACCATGTGTCCTTATTCTCAATACTTTTAGTGTATTTTTCATATTAAGTTCGTGATATACTCGTAATTCAGCTGGAAATGAAAAGTGTAATACGGTCAAAATAAAAAAAAAATTAGTGGAATGATACCAGGTGGTGGCGGTTAGGAGTAAACCTATAGGGATTTAACATGGGATTTTTGTTTTATGCAATTTACTGCTTTCCTGTTCATTTTACGGCCAAAACTAGAACAAAGTTGCACAAAATTAATAGTTCTATAAAAAACTATTCTTGCATTTTTACCTTCCGTCCTCTCTAGGTAAGGAAAATATTTGCCCATATTCTGAGCGCACTTTTATAATAAAAGCGCTTTTATGGAGCACACTCCTCATAAGAATATAATGTAAAAGCGCGCTCCATAATAGCGCTTTTATTATAAAAGTGCGCTCGGAATAAGGGCTATTGTCTGGTCAAAAAATTCAGTGGTGTGTTTTCAATCAAGCACGTTTTAAGGTCTCTACAATACGATTTTACTATTTTTACGATGAAGTCTGTATGTATGTGTGTGTGTGTGTGTGTGTGTGTGTGTGTGTGTGTGTGTGTGTGTGCGTGTGTGTGTGTGTGTGTTCGTGTGTGTATGACTATAATTTCAGCCGTGATATCTCCAATACTAGAATTCCAAAAATTACAATTTTTACGTATTCCTCTTCCTTACATCCATATGCATTCCTGATTAGATTTTGGTTATAATTGGTCAACCGAAAGTACCCTCAATGGAAGATTTTAACAGTTTTTCTTGAAAAAACGCTGTTATATATATTATGTTTTGCCTTTAATGTTATATTATTATCTATACGAATTGATTTCATTTTATACAGGGTGTTCGAAAAATAGGGGACCAAATTTGGAAAATATATTAACCAAACCAAAACAAGAAAATAATCCTAATATACCCATGTCCGGAAACGAACCATTTCGGAATAAAACACTCTTTTCTTTGAATTTTTAATTTTATTTTAGTAATGTTTTTTACTCTCAAAATTACAATAGTTGTTCGAAATGTCCTCCTTGAACTTGCATGCAACATTCTAGACGTCTTTTCATAGATTGTCGAACACGTTCGAATATTCTTGGTTTTTGTCTTAGACTATTGCAACAGTCTATGATCCTTTGCCGCAAATACTCTACGTTATTATTGGGCGTCGAATAAACTAAGCTCTTTAAATGACCCCAAAAATAAAAATCAAGCGGATTCAAGTCTGGTGAACGTGGAGGCCAAGTAGTTGGACCACCTCTGCCTATACACCGATCACGAAATAAATTTTGAAGATATTGTCTTACTTGGAGACTAAAATGTGGAGGCGCCCCGTTTGTATAACTGTTCATTATTAATAGAAAAGCTTCTAAACAATGTCAAAATAATTTAATTACGGTGACAACAAATTATGACAGTTGTAATTTTGAGAGTAAAAAACATTACTAAGAGCAAACATTATGTTCATCAAAAAATATCACTCTTTTCGTGGCCGTGTGCCTGAGTGTCTGGTCGCGAACCCGTGACCCGGGTTCGATCGCGACCGACGCCAAAAATTACATCGAATTTTAATGGCTTAACATTGACCCCTGTGGTGCATTCTCCACGCCAGCTATTAGTGCCCGTGAGGTGACGCCTGGTAAGCGCCCACATGGTACAAATATTCTATCATTACCGATATCTGTATACAAAGCAGATTTGCACACCCAGGCAATGGGTAATATGCCGTGATGAAATATTTATTTTAATTATTTATTTCATAACAGATTATGTAAATAACTATTCATATTGTCAAATATTTTTTTTGTAAACAGTAAATTAATTAATGAATGTTTATTCGAAGAAGGATGTGCCGTTATTATAAAAAAAATATTGTGATGGAAATAGTTGTCGAAGAATACGGGATTTATTTTCCATAAGTCAGATAGACATACATTAATAATTTCTAAGAACCAGAAAAAAAGAATCAAGTGGCATGGCTATTGCTACAAATTAACAGAAATTTTAAAATATCTTCTTAATATTTTGGATATAATCATAG
Organism: Harpalus rufipes; assembly: GCA_951394225.1. NCBI lineage: Eukaryota > Metazoa > Arthropoda > Insecta > Coleoptera > Carabidae > Harpalus > Harpalus rufipes. Next base: position 13,194,784 of record OX596275.1, read on the forward strand.
ATAGATGGGGTCTCGTGGCCGTGTGTCTGGTGGCGAATCTGGGGACTTTCAAAAAAATAAAAAATAAATTAGAAAATGAGGTATGACCCCATTCTGTTCATAATGTTTACTATATAGCAGATCGTGACAAACGGGTTTAACATAAAATATAATAAGCGGGAGGTATTTCTCAACATTTTCAATCATACCATGTAATCACATTAATTTGTATTTAACTTTGACATATGAGTAAACTGACTATCCAATTTGTATTCAAAACCACAACCAGAATACGAATATCCTGTCTTTCTATATAATTTAGATTTGTTTAATAACATTAAATCTGAACCTCGTAATTAACAAATTATCAAAATGTTTGAAATCGTGACCTTAATCCCCGAATATTAAATACCCTTGAAGCTCGGGGGATATTTCTCCAATTCTCCTATGATGTGGTCGGGTAATGCTGAAATATGATATTTTTTATGAAGTTCAAAACAGCAACATCAAGCCGCAGGAATATTAATGTTAGTGAACGATTTCAGATAAAAACAAGCGTAGCATAATGATTTGCTGGCAGAAAATACGCCAACTGGGATAATAAAAAAAACTTGTCAAAATCCACTGTCATTTGTTTCAATCAGCATAGCTGGCTAGATGCACGAAGCAGAGCTGGTCACTAGGGAGTAAAGGCGTTACAGTGTTGGACTTAAAAAGACGAAACTGCAGCAGTAAAATTATATTTCTAGTAATGGGAATGGTTTTATTTGTTGAGTGCATTATGTAATCAGTTGTGGTTCTAATGTTCCTGGTTTGAATCCGATAATAATTCCAATTTTTAAAGACTGTTGCACCGCTCTCTCCACGATAAATTTTAGAACCCTTAACGGTACAAATATATCTCCCAATAGAGCAGATTTGCATTCCTAGAAATGGGTAATATGTCGTGATATACTTATTTAAACTTTTATACCCTTATACATAATAGTACATTAAGATACAAGTTTCATAAGACATGATTTTAGCGCACGCGTCTTTGTTAGAAACGAGCGGCTTGCCGCGAGTTTTCGAACGGGATAAGTGCGCTGAAATGTCTTATGAAACGTGTATTTTATACTATTTTTTCTATTTTGGTCCTTTTGTTAAAAAAATATTTACAAATATAAGTGATTTCATTTTTAGGAATATTTTAATTTTTATTTGATTGTTGGTAACAGTAACAGTGATTGATATTCGTAACTATGACGTTTCATTGTTATTGTTTACAATTTAAAGTAAATTGTGAAAGTCGTGTTTGTGAATTGTTTAAATTATATTAAATTAAACTATAGATGTACTCATCTATATTATTAAATAAGCAACCATACTTACCACGAAACTGATTATAACAATTAAAAATTTATTTGCATCCGAAGTTCCTACTGTCATCTGCGAAGAGGTTATGTTTACAGGATAGTATAAACTATTTTTATTTAAAATACAATATTAATCTATTTAAAATATAACAAAATAATTATTAATATATTTACTTATATGTATTATTACTTCATTTCAATAGTGGGGTCTTCTAAGCTAGAAATAATATTTACTTTCAAATGACAAATGTCTAGAAATGTAGGTACTACATACCAACCTAACAGAAATTAGGTTTGAGTTCTTTTAAGAAGTACTTTATGACATCCAAATGGGTTTCATAAAGTACATATTAAAGTACCAAAATTTCTATTTCATATTTCTATAATAATTTAAGAAATTTTATGGAACAAACAGTAATTTAATTTTAATGAAGATATCTGTAACTATTTTAATATTTTCTTTTTTTCAGATTTTGGAGAACCTTAAAGAATTGCTGATTTGTTATCAAGATTGTAAGTGAAATCAAAATTATTCTTTAACATAAAATTGGTTTAATTTTACATTGTGCGCCACTGACGACATGAAATTTTTATTTACAAAAAATGATGATTATTCTAATCATGTAGATAACGTTGAATAACAAATAAATTATTCATAATAATTTAATTAATAAAAATGTATTGTCGGCCAGTAGCACTATGTAGGTAGACTCAAGAATTAAATGAAAAATAAGAAATAATTTTCCGAATTTTGAAACAATTTTTTTGACAGAATAAGCACATCAAAATGTACTTATTTTCAAAATTATTTACTCTTTTTCAACATTCTGTATATCACTCGTTATATGCGATTATATCTCTCGCAAATAAATATATACATAGTTTCAAAAATATTTAAACGACCAACATATTTACATAGGTACAGACAAAACGTTCATCACAATTTTTGATAATTGTATAGATTATAGATGTCAAAACCACTAAAATAAATATTAATGACTGGAATTGAACTGAAAGCTCATCGAATGACTGGCTGGCCTGTTCGCGCTTGTTCGTGTCGAACCGAACATAGCTGAATAATTATATTCAGGTACACGTTGAGCCTGGGAATACGCTCCCCCCCCTTTGACTTTTTTACCTCTCGCTAAGAGAGGTATTGCATTCATGCTAAAAATCGCATATCCAGATTTTATTGAATAAGCATGTTTTAAGGTCCCTACAATCCGATTTTAACATTTTTACGATGATGTCTGTGTGTGTGTGTGTGTGTGTGTGTGTGTGTGTGTGTGTGTGTGTGTGGATGTGTGTGTGTGTGTGTGTGTGTGTGGGATGTTGGAAGGACGGTTACTCAAAAACTATAAGACTTAAAATTTGTTTAACAACGTATTTCCCAATCGGACATTCATGGGAAGATCTGAAAAGGTTTTGGTAATAATTGGACAACCGGAAGTAGAAGATTCTTGAAAAAAAATCTTCTAAATATTATTTTTTGAAAATTTTTCGTGGTAATATTAAAGAAAATTAAATTCTCTATCTGATACATTTAAATATTTTATTATATATTCCATAGATTTAGAGATAAAAGAAGTATAATATATAAAATAATCTGTTGTAATAAATTTGACAGCCGAAAGAATGCCATGAAAAATAGTTGATAATTTAAATTATTTGTAACTGACAGATAAATGTCAGTGTCAGAAATAATGAATAATGAAAGAAAAATGTACTTGGAGAATCCCTTAATGCTTGATCTGTGACTATTATGGAGATGACAAGTCTAGGTTGAAGGACTTAAATTTGTTTCAAACATTATGGGACAATGTACACCAGTACTATAGACTAGAGTAACTTTGAATTGCGAAAAAGCTATCAAATTCTTCTCAAGTAAGTTGTAAATATTGACAAAATTACACATCGATATAAGAATAATCGGAGTGCAATCTATCCGTCACTTTATTAAAGGGAATTAGTGTTATTTAGATATAAAATAAAAATAAATAAATAAATATTTCATCACGGCATATTACCCATTACTGGGTGTGCCAGTCTGCTTTGTATACAGATATCGGTAATGATATTTGTACCGTGTGGGCGCTTACCAGGCGTCACCGCACGGGCACTCATAGCTGGCGTGGAGAGTGCACCACAGGGGTCAATTTTATGCCATTAAAATTCGATGTAATTTTTGGCGTCGGTCGGGATCGAACCCGGGTCCCCAGATTCGCGACCAGACACTCAGGCATAACATGTATGAAAAAATAAAATGTAAAAGAAGATATGTAAGAATAGATGCACAATCCATATATACATTTTAGACCGCCCAAAATTAATGTTTTTACTAGAAGAATATGAAGAGAAAGTAAACAACGTTGTTCGAATTGAAAATTGCTGTTACCAGCCTAATATTTATATATGGTAAACTCTACTTTGTAATTTATTGTAACATAATTTATGGTAAAATATCTTCATGTTGAGACATGCTATTATTGAATAATAAAGAAGTTTATACGTCATAGATTTATATGAATATATTATTTGTATTTATAAAAATATTCTTTGCTTTATGCATACAGCCAGGTAAAATATACGGCGAGAGGTTATGTGCTGGCCACATCAGATTTTTTATTATAAGCAATAGAAAAAAATGTCTCATATAAAAGTTTTATTATATTAAATATATTATTTGATGGCAGTTATAGATATTTTTTTATAAAGTCAGGTTTACAACTATCAACTTTTATTTTATAAATAGCAACCTACAATTATTTTACTAAGATATAAACCGTCACTTTTTTGTCTTTTCAACGTTGTATTAGTTTTTATTAATGTATTTGAAAATATTCGAGAAAAATAAGATGTGTGTGTGTGTGTATCTGTGTGTGTGACGTTTTTTCTTCCATGATTAACTCATATCAATCTTCCAAAACTTTCTATTTTTATATTAGATTTTTTCTAAAATTGATACACCGGAAGTGGTATTTTAATGGAAGCTCTAAACAGATTTTCTTGAAAAATATATTAAAATATGATCCAAAATTTCTCAAATTTGGTATTTAAAACTCGTATATAATTTGAAACAACATATTAGATTTGGACTAATTTGGAGCTCTCAACAGATTTTCGAGGAAAAACATGATAAAATAGAATTCAAAATTTCGTATTACAGACTTTTCTATTTATTGGAACAACAAATTAGATTTTCTTTACAAACGATCAAGTGATACTTAAAGATCATTGCTATTTTAAATATCGAATTGGCGGGAGGTCATGTTCTAGCCACATCAGATTTTTTAAAATATTTATTTATAATCCAATTAGTAGTTTTCCAAATTTATTTGTTGTTTTTATAAAATTGTGTTAAATATTAGGGGCGGTCCGGACCTACTGTATCGCCCCTGAAAGTGATATAATCAGAGACATTTTTATTCATTAAATTATCTGTGGCCTTGATACATATTATGCATATATGCCGGATTGGAGTTAAAAGTAAAAACATATATACAGTAACAATTATGATATTTTTTTGTGTTAATTATCGTTTTAATTATTGTAATTTTCGTTATACTAAATAAGCATTGTTTTTGTTGTAATCACAAATCTTTTTTCTTTAAAATAAACTAAAATTCAGTGACACATATATTTACTAAAATAACAGTTGCATTGATATACATATGCACGTAGACTCAGATTACACAATAACGTTTAACTTGTCATGTTAGTTCCATAGTTTTATGCGGTAGAGCACGTTGTGATTGAGCTGTATGTAAGTTGAGAATTACGGCTTACTTATTTCCGACACCAATATGTCAAAATGAAGTTATCACACTTAAGTATTTGTACATTATCATATAAATGATGTTATATTTATCAATATTTACAATTTAACTTTTGCAGAGTTATTTAGCTTTAAAGAATGTCCTTTCCTTTTTGGTCCGTTTCTGCTATAGCAAACACTCTGTATAAGAAAGGTATCTGTGCAACTTTAAATCCCTGAATCCAGTAGGAAGAAAAACTCACGAAACTCTCTTCATTTATATAAAAGTTGTGATGTTTTGTCATTTGTCAGCGAGCGCACCTGTGTCGCATCCACAGCCGCCTTCCCTCCATATATTTTTAAATCCCTCCACAACCGCGAGATGGTTCTGCTCCTTCCTGCTTTGCTCCAGCAAATTAAAAGACGCCATCCATGATTATTTCGGGCGTTATAATTTTAATTCTTGGCGATTTAACCGGCGAAATTAAAATTTTAATTAAAATTCTCCCCGGATTCAGCCTTCATTTAAATATAATTTAAAACTCTAACACACCTGATAGGTATTTTTAATAAAATAATATCTTAATCTGCGCTAACAGTCGGAGTTACCCTTTTCATTTCGAAGCCTTTACGTGGATCCGATAAAGTAGGTTAATACCGTATTTACTCGCCCAAAATTAAGACTTTATTTTCCAGAACTCATAATTAAAAATGAGAAAGAATATAATGTTCATACATAAAGTCGACAGTTTTAAATTCCGCACAATATATTTTAATTAAAAATAAAATGTAGAGTAGTTTAGCACTTATTGTTTTGTTTATGTAAATATTCTAAATTTACTTGAAGACATGGTTTTGTTTTATAAATAAGGGAAAGTTATTTATGAAAGTTCTAATATAATATGACGGTCACGCTAGAATTATTGAGAATAAAACCCATGGTTCATATTTTTACCTTCCGCCACCTTTAGGTAAGGAAGGTATTGTCTTTGGTCAAAAATTCAATTATGAGTTTTTACTGAATAAGCATGTTTTAGGGTCCCCATAATACGATTTTACCATTTTTACGATGATGTCTGTATGTATGTATGTATGTGTGTGTGTGTCTGTGTGTCTGTGTGTGTGTCACAAAAGTTCCGGATCCCATAACTTCAATACCACGATTCCAAAAATTATATATTTTTCGTATTCCTCAAGTTTACATCCAGAAGAACATGTGATTAGATTTTGATTATAATTGGTGAACCGGAAGTAGCCTCATTTGAAGATTTAACAGTTAAATTTGATTTATTGACATTTAATATTATTATAACTTAAAGAATATATTATTCACTATACGATTTGATTACATTTTATACCTCATATTCAATATATACAGAGTTAAAGAATTTTAAAGAAATTAAATTGTATAATTCAGCCAGCTATGCTAAAAATGTAAACTGCTAATATATTCATATAATTCAAATTGACAGATGTCAGTATGAATAAAAAGTAAATTAATGTGGCAGAGATGAGGATGTTGAAGTAGATGTTGGGGAACACACGGAAAGATACGGTAATAAAATAACTCTAGTGTTACAATTTTCTAGAAAGATACAAGAAAGACGATTACATTGGTTTGAACATGTCATGAGGAGAAATGAATTATATTTGAACAAGAATGAGTAGTTCAGTAATGGGAGGTTGAAGAAGCAGAGAAAGACCAAAGATAAGATGGACGGACTGTATTGCGGAAGACTTGAGAGAAAAAGAACCGATTCAGAACGACACGCAAAAATATCGACTCCTAACGAATGGGAAAAGCTAAAGAGGAAGAAGATGTCAGTGTCAAGTGCAATTTGAATAGTTTGTTTATGAAATAATTTTACTGGAAATTTAGAATCTTTTCCAAGAAAAATTATGTATGGAATTTATACATTATACACAGGATTGACGGAAGGTATTGTGCTGGCCACAACAGATTTTTTAGACTTTTATTTTATACATATACAATAATACACTTCACCATTCTTTCCTTCCAATTCTTAAAAGCTTCCAACCAATTTTCTTTTGGAATGCTTTCAAACTGATATCAGATTGTAAACTGAAAAACTGTCAAATCAGTCAAATTATAAATCATGATTCGAAAATACTTTCTGCTTAATCCATATGTTTTACTCACAATTTCCTTCCAAATAACAAAGAAATAACTACAAGGGTCATTTCATAAATAATGAACAGGTTGGCAAAACTGCACACTGCGAATTGAACAACAGTGACATTTATGTCAGTTGTAGTATAACGCTTGGGGAAGCAGCGTTTTTACCTTCTGTCACCTTTAGGTAAGGAAGGTATTGTCTTTGGTCAAAAAATTCAATGTTGAGTTTTGAGTCTGTGTGTGTTTGACGAAAGTTCGGATGGCATAACTTCAATACCACGATTCCAAAAATTATATTTTTCGTATTCCTCAACTTTACATCCAGAACAACAAGTTATTAGATTTTAGTTATAATTGGTGAACCGGAAGTAGCCTCATTTAAAGATTTAACACTTAAATATGATTTACTGACATATAACGTTATTATAACTTAAAGAATATATTATTCTCTATACGATTTGATTGCATTTTATACTTCATATTCATAATAGATATAGAGTTAAAAAATTATAAAGATATTAAATTTCATAAATCAGCCAGTTATGCTAAGTAACCCCTGTGGTATTCTCTCCACAACACTTTACGAATAACAGCAGACTGGTATACCCAGAAATGGGTAATAAGCCGTATTGTTGTATTTATATATTTGAAATAGTATCGATGACGTTCCTTTTTTCTCTTTTTTCGTCAATTGTCAACTGTGCATTGTTTTAAACCCTGTATAATAGCACTTTTTCACTAGGAATTAATAATAAAAAAAACAGCAGAGTATTCAATGAAACAAGAGGAAATAACAAATTCAGTAGGAAATCGCATTAAGTATAAAACAATATCCTATAATATGTAGTATGCATTGACCAATAGCAGCCGTCCACATGGCTATAGATTGATGGTTTGGACGCGTATTTCCGGTTTCATTTGTTCATGAATTACAAAACAAGTGAAAAATAGTCGCGCCAACACTATCGCATCACTCAACGCTCAAATCTAGCGTGAACGGTTGGCAACAATGCGCCTGCGGTGAAAACTAAATTTCGCGCCGAACACGTCAATAGAAAAAGAATTATGAAAACGAGATTACATGGTTCAGCGACCGTGCAGTTGCGCTAATAATCGTACAGACAGGCCTGGTTTCAGCAACTAGTTACAGATTATAGTTAATAGTAATGAAACCCAATCACAATCCTAATTACTTCACTTATATTTGGTAGGATTTATTCAATATTTTATTACCTTCCGTCATCTTTAGGTAAGGCAGGTATTGTCTTTGGTCAAAAAATTCAATGATGAGTTTTTATTGAATAAGCACGTTTTAGGGTCCCTATAACACGATTTTACCATTTTTACGATGATGTCTGTATGTATGTGTGTCTGCGTGTCTCTGTGTGTGTGTGTGTGTGTGTGTGTGTGTGTGTGTGTGTGTGTGTGTGTGTGTGTGTGTGTGTGTGTGTGTGTGTGTGTGTGACGAAAGTTTCAGATCGCATAACTTCAATACCACAATTCAAAAAATTATAATTTTTTCGTATTCCTCAAGTTTACTTCTAGAAGAACAAGTGATTAGATTTTGGTTATAATTGGTCAACCGGAAGTAACTCCATTTAAAGATTTTAACCTATAAATATGATTTATTGACTTTTAACGTTATTATAACTTAACGAATATATTATTCCCTATACGATTTGATTGCATTTTATACTTCATATTCAATAGATATAGAGTTGAAGTATTATAAAGATATTAAATTTCATAAATCAGCCAGCTATGCTAACTTAACCATGGAAACTGCTAATATATTCAGGTAATTCAAATTGACAGATGTCAGTATCAATAAAAAGTAAATGAATGAAAGAATAAGGGAAATAACTCTAATGTTTGTAGAAAGATATAAGAGAGACGATTACATTGGTTTGAACATGTCATGAGGATGAATATATTGGAGGATAAATGAATAGTTTAGTAATAGAAGGTGGAAGAAACATAGGAAGACCAAATATAAGATGGAAGGACTGTATTTCGGAAGACTGGAGAGAAAAGGAACTGAATGAGGACGACACGCAAAACAAAAATGAGTGGAAGAAGAAAATAAAAAATAGCGACCCCTAACAAATGGGAAAAACTAAATAAGAATAAGATGTCAGTGTCAGGTGTCATTTGCATAGTTTCTTTATGAAATAATTTTACTTGCAATTTATAATCTTTTGCAAGAAAATTTATGTATGGAATTTGTACATAAATCACAGGATTGACGGAAGGTATTGTGCTGGCCACATCAGAATATTTATGTAGCAGCTGTAGAAATAATAGTGTGTATAACATGTTGAAAGTCCTTTGTTGAACACAAAAGATTGCTGTAAGTTGCTCATTTTGTACATATCACACTCCTCAGAAATTAATTGATTGTTAGTTTTGCGCTTTAAAATCTGGAACATATGTGATAAAAGAATATTGATATTTTTTTTTTCGTTCCTAAATTCCAAGTATGAATTCTCTAGGGCCTTAAAAACGTAAAAAACACTCTTTACACTCTCAATGAGTCGGGTATTACATTAGTGTAGTGCAACTTGCATAGAACAATTGTTTTTATTTACTTTAATAATTGTAAAATTTCAATTGATATTATAAATGCTGTGACGAATATTTTTGTTTCAATGGTTTTGTGTCGCAGCAATTTCAATAAATTATAACAATTTTGCATTTGTTTGCATTTTCACTTGCAATTTTGTTTTAGTTAATTTTAATGCAGTCGATATTTTTATACATACATACGGGTGTCTACTTGAAATCTGTTATATGGCAAATACAATAATTGCTGTATTTTTTTTATTTAAGCGCTTAGTTGTGAATTTAATGAGCAAATTGAGTGTCACAAATAATAGTTATTTATGTAACAAGGTGCTGAAGTTCTACTTCTTATCATGAATGTGGAATTTATTTGCTGAGGCCGATAGGGCCGAGGAAAATAAACATTATGAGTGATAAAAAGAAACTTCAGGGCCGAGGTACATATTCAACTTTATTTGATATCAAAAAATGTAAGGAATATTGTTTTTATAACTTATGTTTACATATCTGTCAGTCCATCTTACTAACCTCAGACATTGAAGTAATTGTAAAGAACACTCAAAATTCTCAAAATTATTTATTTTATCTAAAACTTCTACCTCGGAATTTTTTAATTCGGTCTCCTTATTGTGTTTTCTCATTTTACACCTCACCTGCCCAAATTACTCGTATCTTACATGTACAATAATAATTATCATAAGGTAACACTGTATTTAAATGAAATCGTAGTATACTATAATGTATTACTTTACTGCCGATTCCTGAACTTTCAAATAATAGTTATTTATGTATCAACGTACTGAAGTTCTACTTTTTATCACGAATATAGAATTTAGTTGCCGAGGCCGTAGGGCCCAGGAAAATAAACTATATGAGTGATAAAAAGGAACTTCAATGCCGAAATGCATATTAAGTTTTATTTGAAATCGAAAAATTGTGAAAATAAAAGCAATAATTATTTTTATAGGTTATATTGACAAATCTGTCAGTTATTATATATTAAATTTTAATGGTGTTGTAAAATACTGTTCTTTGCTTCAGTCATATTCATTTTAGAGATTTCATTTGAAAATACGTGTATAACCGATATTTACAATTGTGAACAATTAGTTGCTCCCACAACTGGTCCCCCCTCAAAAGTTGATCAGGGACTCGATTTGTAATCTTAAATTCTACTGGATTTCAAATTCTACAAGAATTGGGTAAGAATAATTAATACAAATATGATTATAACTCGATTTTTCAAACTAGACTTAATAAAGCAACGTCAAGCATAAGCAATAGAAACGAATTCTACTGCTCCGGTTTAATATAATTTGAAATATACTCTGAGAAAGTGTAAAGAAATATCTCAACTCTGATCGAATTTGAAATCCAGTAGAAATTAAAGTTACAGAATCGAGGCCCAGTAGCGGTAAAACTCACTTCGGGTGTAAGTAGAATTTCCACTATTTTCAATGTCACTACTTTTCTCGGGCAGAACTGTGCGCTCAGTTAAAAAGAATACAAGAATGTTATTTTTTATTTTACTGTAGTTAGTTACGTATTAATTTTAGACAAAAATGTTTCAAATAAATGTTGGATACGTTATCCTGGATAAAGTTTTCCACAAATATAATATGAAATAACATAGTATGAACTTGTTAATTTATATAATTAATGAGCCGGTTTCACATTTTGTAAAAAGTATTTTAAATGTTATTTTCGTAAATAATTAAATAAAAAGATTGGCGGCAAAAATAGTCATGAAAAACAACCCCCCACTCCTGTGACGTCAGAGTACATTCAACATGTTATTATATAAATAAAATTAGATGATAGCTTGTAACATGTTAAACTGTATGTACTCTGACGTCACATTCTGTTTCAGATCACGCAACTTATTCAAAATATTACACAAATTTGAATAATTGATTGTAAAATGTGTAATGGATATTTCGTGATATTTTCAAATTTGAGGCTCGTTAAAGAACAACATTTTTTAAAATTTAGTACTTACACTGTATTTCAGATAAGAATAGAGTAGGAATAAGATAGGGCTTACGATTCCAGCTTTTAGATTGGTGTAAACGCAAACCAAATTTCTAAAGCGAATATGTAAGCAGGTATATTATTTATTCCATTTGACTTTATAAGAAGAAGAATTTTAAGTAACTGTTTATTTATTAAATAATTAAAAATTATCAAATTTTGACGTTTCGAGTTGTCAAGTATGTCGTGCACGAAACAAAACTAATTAATAAGTTTTATGTGTGTAAAACAGGCAGGCTCCGCAACGCTACCAACTCTATTCTTATCTGAAATACATATTCGTAATCGAAATTATCGTTAGTGGCGCTGATTTTCAAAGCAATATGGCCGACATATGATTGGTTTGACATATGACAGTTCACTTGTTCACTATGTTTCGTTGACAGTGTATACAAACCGGGTTTTAAAAAAGTTATTTAAATGAAAGTTATAAGTTTAGATATGTAGTTATTAATTATTACGCAATTCACTCAGCTATCACTTATTCAATATGGCGCTTGTACGATTGCTTTCTGTAGTACCGATTTACTCCACTATAGTGCAATTTTTTATCGACGATTGCAAATACAAATCATAAAAATTCTTGCACCAGCTCTATTATTAGTGTGAAAATAATATTCAGAAATAAAGGTGACAATTATTATATGACATCGGTAATAATAATTTATTGTCTCAATTTTAGAGTTAAATATTTTACTACTGCACCACATCCCTATAAATTATATATAACGGTTAACAATTAGAATCTCGTGGTTTGAAACCACAAATTTAAACATTAATTTCTTAACGCTCAACAATAACCACAAACTCATTTACGTATACTATCACCGACGATTGTATAAATTTAATTACCCTACTTCTTGTGCAGAAACTTCATCTATCCATAAAACAATTATGCTGAAATATAAAGATCCTACAAGAGCGACAAACAAAGACAAACAATTCTGCGTCTTGCTGAGCATGTAGTGCAAGTGTAGGTAAAAGTGTATGACAAAACTTTCTTCCACTGCTGTAGTCCCGCTGTAGCTATAGCCTGTAGCAGGGGCTGTAATGTAGTGAAGTGAATTGTTCTTTGCTTCGCGGAGCTGAAATAAAACCGCCTAGTTCGTGCTCGCATCGCATGCTAGTGGACAACAGAGTAACTGTATGATAAAGGTTAATATGAAATGTGTATTTCATGTAAGTAATATAATACTGGATATTGTAGGATCAATTCAATTGAAATTATGTTTATTATACATTATTAATAGGCCTATTCTGTAAAATATTCACTTAACGAATCGTTATCATAACGAAATCGTTATTATGAAAATCGTTATTTCTACTTAATGATAATCGTTATCTTCGTATCCGTATTCTGTAACACATTTTGCAAAATAATAACCTTGGGATCAAGTTAAGAAATTTATTTCCTAAAATCAAATTATAATTTTAAATGAAACATCTAAAATAATTCAATATAACTCACAAAACTTCTACGTTAGATTAGTTCTGGTGGGAGTCTGCTGTCAACCTGTTAGCTGTCGGAGCCTTTCTTTTTCTTGTTGTAGGCTATGATAGAGCTACTACTACCATCTGTAGACAAATTGGGAAGCTTGCGCTAGGCGCTATGAATAAAAACTTATTAAATTATTTTTCCGTCGACCATTTATTAATAGGCTATCTTAATGTATAGAAAATCATTCATTAATGACCCCTATTAATGCATGATTTTTATTAATAAATGATTTATTGGGTGCGTTCACCACATGGAACACAGTATGTATTGCTAACGCTAAGTTGTAGCAAGAAGGTAGACTGAATTAAAAGTCATGCTTTTGACACTTACTAGCTAGGTATATTCACGTAGCATACCTTTAAAATGAATTTGAAAGAATAAAATTCCTCAAATAACATAAAAAACCGCTTGTGTTGTCTAGCATTAAGTAAACTGAACGCACCCACTGAAAACAATTGATGACAAAACTTATTGATTTTCTAACGTAAAATTTTACAACGTACGGTCAACCATTACTAACCTAAAAAAATTGTCATGGAATAAAATTAGATTTTCCATTTAAGTAAGATACGGTCAACGAAAAAATATTGTATCTAACACGTGTGTTAATTGGCGATTAATGATCTCAACACGCGTTAAAATGTCTCGATCATGAATCGCTCTCATTAACACACTTGATAGTTAAATAACTATTAATATTACCTTGCAAAAGCTGTAATATGGCGGGTTTTTGAGATCACTATTCAACAATATAGTAATTTTATTTTGACATGAATAAAAATACTGACTTATTGACAACACGTTTATGTAACGAATGATTTTTCCAGTCGTTAAAAAATAACGATATCGTTATTCTTTTTGCGTTATGTAGAATTAAATTATTGTTTACAGAATACCACTTTAACGATTATCGTTATAATAACGATATAATAATGCATAATGTCATAACGATCGTTTACAGAATAAGCCTATTAAACGATTTTCGTTATTACCATAACGATATAACGTTTTAACGATTCGTTATGTCATAACGATGCTTACAGAATAGCCCTATAAGTATATTTTTATAATTTTCTTATGAAAACAATATGCCCAGGAAAATATGGGGTATGTGATGGTCTCTAAATTATGAGTTAGACTTTCTACATTGAAACTAGATTTTACTCTGTAAAAAAAATTAATGTGGCCAGCACATTATCTCCCACAATGTAATTTTTATTTATTTTAATAAATACGTACGTATTTACCAATACTGGTACATGTATTAAATTCCTTTATACAGGGTGACCGGCACAGCCGAACATAGGATTTTAATATATAAAATGAGACTTTCCTAATTTCCTGCTTCCCTAATTATTTGTAGAGCATAAAATTCTTCATCTGAATCAATAAACAAAATTAATTTTGTGTGCCTTGTAACGACAGAAATTAGGTATGAAAATGTCGAAAATAATAATAATAATAATAATAATAATAATAATCTTTATTGACTATAAGCCAAAGGCAGTAGCAGTAGCCATGGAATTGAGACAAAATAAATAAAAAATGTTTAACGGTATATCTGTCATGTTAAGGTAATTTATTTTTATTAGGTATTACTTCTTATTTCTGTTTCAGTTAACAATTATCAATTAATTTCAATTAATATTTGAACATTTGAAATTATGTATGTTGTAGTTAGTTAGAATATAGTTATTCAATTTTTTAAAGTATCGTTGTAGTAAAAGTATGGAATTAATCAGAGACCATATTCCTATTGAAATATCAAGCAGCAATTTAACTTCTGAATAACAGAGTATAACACAATGTTAGATGAATATAATTTGCAAATATGTTTCTTTCCGGTATTAGAATTCATGAGGTACGAAAGTAATAAATATGAAAATCATGAACTAAAGACTTATTTAAAATCTCCACATGTGAACGGCCCCGAGGAGAAATAGCAGCAGGAGCAATACTATTTGAATAAATTTGTAGTTCGTGCTGCGTGCATTATGCAGGATTACAGCAGGAAAATATGTGCCTTCGTATTTAACTCCTGCAGGGCTGTAACGATAAATCCCTGCCCTGCCATACAATGCAGAAGCTCAAATAATTCATATCAATTAACTAGAAACTAGCACTGCAGAAAAAGCAAAAAGGAAACCCATTCCTGCGACGCAGTAAAAGAGCAGGATTGTTGAGTTATCGCTGGGACACTACTCGAGAAATTAATCTCAAGAGGACAAATCTCAACATGGAAGATTCTACCTTTGGTTTCATGAAAATAAAACTAGAAGCCGTTTTAATATAATTATATACTTTTTTTTTCTTAGACTAAAATATTATGACAACAGCTTTTTGCACATTGAGTTATTTAATTTAAAAGAATCTGAGTGCTATTTTTACCTCCCGTTGCCCTTGGTAAGGGAGGTATAGGGATCGTGCTAAAAATCGCATATCGATATTTTGCTAAATGACCACGTTTTAAGGTCCCTACAATCCAAGTTTAACATTTTCACGATAATGTCTGTGTGTATGTTTGTATGTGTGGATCCTCTTTACGCTCTAACTCAAATACTATCGTTCAGAAAAATATGAAACCTTGTATTTCTTCCTTACTCTTATATGGAAAGATGCCATTAGATTTTGGAGTAAATCAGATGACCGAATATGGCACTTTACTGGAAGCTCAAAATAGTTTTTCTTCGAAAAATACCTTTAAATGTAATTTTTTCGAGATTTGTGTTATATAAAAATTAAAGATTATTAAATTTTCTAAAAGTTTGCATTAATACTTTTTCTATATATTTTATGGATAAACTTATAAAACTATCTATAATTTTAATCCCGGAGTCTACGTTTTAAACACAACTCATACACATGGTTACACAATTACACAAAATATTAAATCACGAGGCGATTAGCCGAGTATTTTAATCACGCAATCACGCTAGCTCAAACTTGTATCTTTAATATCTGTTTTAGAATTGATTAAAAATTCTTTTCCGTCGACCGTTTATTAATAGGCTATCTTAATGTATATTAAATCATTCATTAATGACCCCTATTAATGCATGATTTTTATTAATAAACGATTTATTGGGTGCGTTTACCACATGGAACACAGCATGTATTGCTAACGTTAAGTTGTAGCAAAAAGGTAGACAGAATTAAAGGCATGCTTTTGACACTTACTAGCTAGGTATATTCACGTAGCATACCTTTAAAATGAATTTGAAAGAATAAAATTCCTCAAATAACATAAAAAACCGCTTGTGTTGTCTAGCATTAAGTAAACTGAACGCACCCACTGAAAACAATTGATGACAAAACTTATTGATTTTCTGACGTAAAATTTTACAACGTACGGTCAACCATTACTAATCTAAAAAAAATTGTCATGGAATAAAATTAGATTTTCCATTTAATTAAGATACGTTCAACGAAAAAATATTGTAACTAACACGTGTGTTAATTGGCGATTAATGATCTCAACAATTAACGCGTTCGCTACGTTAGCGCGTTAAAAAGTCTCAATCATTAATCGCCCTCATTAACACACTTGATAGTTAAATTACTATTTCGAGGTTGAAATTACAGGTAGTGCCATTGCTCCTAGGCTCTATATAACGAACCGCCCCTGGTTGCAATCTCTTTTGTTGTTAATGTTCTTATCAAGTTTGTTTAAAACACGGTGTATAACTCATTACTTTCTCTTTTTTTGATATACTGGCCTCGACGATAAATAAACAATAATTCTCATCTTACATGTAGCGCCAGCACAGCACAGGACAAGAGCTATAGCAATATGTGAATTTTCTCTCCTTTACACACTGGCACATCAGCCCTACATTCGGTGAAAAAATTGACTAAATAAATAAAATAAAAATATAATAATAATAATAATTGAATTGTTATAAGGTCATTTGACCAATACAAATCATCACAATTTACAATTCACAGTTTACATATAGGTATACATTTGTACACATACATTTTTAGTGCCCTCTGTTGGCACTCTCGTAACGTGCAAAGAAGCTTATAGCGACCTTTGCTACCACTCGGACTCACCTGGGTGTGTCGTTTTTTTATTATTATTAAAAACTTACTCGCTTGGGATTCCAACGCTGTCCCACACGCACAAACCTTGTGATGCCAGGCGAGCACTTTTAACCGTACAGATGACCGTCAAAATAAAAATATAATAATCCCATATGTCAATGTCAAAACATTAGCCCGCAATATATGAAGTATAGAGTTATTGCATAAATTGTTGTAAATCCAAATGGAGTCAATTCGTGAATATTTATTTCTTCAGGTAAAATAAATTTTACATCTCCACATAACATTCTGTAATTATACTTCATTTCACGTAAGAAAATAGCATTGGTTCAGATAGGGATATAAACTCTGCCCTTTGATTGATCAGAATGCAAACCTAGTTCACAAAAACGAAAAAAAATAGCATCTGTCAATTGTCAGTTACCAAATAAAATGTACAAAATTAAATTATGTTTAACCATTATTGTTGAAATTTTTAATATTCAGGTCTTGTACATTTTTACCGATAAAAATATTTATTATTAACATAGTTTGGTTTCACAAATTTAAAATACTTATTTAATGCATGTACTATTTTCTTACGTGAAATGAAGTATAACCTGACAAGTTCGTTGTCATTTTTTATTCGGGCATATGTGCTTAGATTTATCACGGCTACAGCTTATTCAGTAATTATTCTTTTATTATGTTCCTTTGTTAAATCCCTTTCATTTACTTACAAAAAAAACTTTTGAGTACAACCAAAAATAACTTTAAACTTTACCAACAAAAATTGATTGTAATAATTCGATACTGCTGGGACAAAAGTTATAAGAAGATTTTTTTCAATTATTGCGTTTGGATTAAATTTGGTACCTACCTAGAACGTACAACTAGACCCTTTCGACTGTATTTACACATGCCTATAAACATCCAAGACTTTATAGCCTTGTTTTTGACAAAATTATGTATTTTAGGACTCCAAATTTAATCCAAACGCAATAATTATTGATGAAATCGAGTTGTGACTTTTTGTCTCGGCAGCAGCCAATTGTTACCTAGTGTATGTTTTTATTATAATCCGGCCATGTGCATATACTGGGTGTTCCAAGCAAAGATGGGCGTCTACGCGTCGACTATAATTGTCTATGTGTCAACAATGCGTAGACAATAAATTTATACCTAAACAATGTAAAGAATGTACTAAAAGATTATGATTTATGATTGGACAGTGAAGTAAGGTTATGTTCGACCCAGTGTTGACATTATTTTAGGGAAATTTTCGTGGTTATGTTATCAAATTTCATTTTATATTAAATGTTATATGAATTGCATTCCTTCACTTCTGTCAGTGTTCTATCATCTACCATCTACTGAGTTTTAGTTTTGATATTAATAATAAAATAATGAGTGACGATTGTGACCAGAGGCAATGTCTTCTAATCCTCCTAAAGATTTACAAATTCTAATGTAGAAAAAAAATTAATACTGATGAACAGTTTTGGTATGTACGTACTATAATTATAATGTATTTTATGTTGGATTGTACTTTTTGGTATTACAAGCTTGGTTTTAACTAAAACGCTGTTTTAAGAAATGTCAAATTCAAATTTCAATATTGAATTTCACCCTTACGTTTAAGAGCGTTTTTTTTTTAATATTTGTTTGATTATAAACTATGTTCTGCTTTAAAGTCATATTTTGATAAATTTAATATCGTTTAATATTAAAATTAAATAATGAAATTTGACATTTCTTAAAACATCGTTTTAGTTAAAACAAGGCTTGTGGTACCAGCCAAATTGTAGGTTCATATGAATAATCTAGGGATATTTCATGTGTTATAATTTTAAAAGCTCGATAGGAATATTTTATATACGTATCTTAAGTTTTTTTAAATTAATAGAGTCTGGAGACCCGGGTTCGATGATAAAATGTTAAATGGCATAAAGTGACCCCTGTGAAGCGCTCTTCACGCTAGTACCCGTGTGGTGACGTCTGGTAAACGCCCGCACGTTACGAATATGACACTATCATTACCGATATTTGCATATAAAGCAGATTGGTACACCCAGTAGTGGGTAAAATGCCGTGATGATATATTTATTATCTGTTCCGTAAAATTCCATAATAATTATTATGATGATATCATTAAATTTGTTGGGGTGCAAAGCTAGTTCGCCTCCTCGTGGTGCACCCTGGGTAACGCTAAAGAACTAGCAGAAATCGGCGACCAGACAATCCTCGTGATCTCCTGGTCATTACATTCATCACAAGAGCTCCAACATACTGGTAGCGACTAGACCTTCCGGCGATCTACTTGGGCAAACAAGACAGTACTATATCATATTGAAAGCCGCCTTCTACCATCTTGACCAAGTCAACATCTTGATATATTTAAATTGTGATGAATATATGCCATAAGCTAAATAATAATTAAATTTGTTACATATACCGCCAAACAAAAGTCAAGTACAGGTGTCCCTTTGTACATATGTATTTCAAATTTTCACCCCTTCTCATTATTTTAATCTTCATCTTCAACCCTTTCTGTAGTGTCCGCTCGGCTTTTACTGTAGCAGGAGAACTTCTGCTCTGGCTCCACATTCCTGCAATGCATTTGTACGGTGAAGTCTCATATTGTTTCTCGCAACAAGATAAGGGTTTCTCGCAATGTAAATCACTGCTAATGCTTGCCGCCCCTTCGAAGAGCCTCGGGAAAACTCGTACGCCTTCGGCAAATCCTAACGTGATGCAGGTTTCTGAGGTTATGTTTTAAATCCGAGAAACTGGAATTATATGATGAATTATATGAAAATGGATACATCAACGTCAATTTTTATTGTTTAGTTTAAAATGATTACAGTAAATACTGTAAATTCGGGTATTAAATTATATCAAATTTATTTTAAATGACATTTTACATGGATTTTCGCGTGCACTTTGATGTATTATATTTTAAGCCCCGTAATTAAATTAACAAATGTTACACGCAAAACACATTTACAAAGTTGACAATTAATTTGTAATAGTACAAAAGATAAACTTTAAATTAAAGTACGAAAAATATTGTAAATTATTCTCTTTAATTATTTTACTTATTTTTTGTAAGTGAGAATGTGTATTGATAGTTTTGTTGAATTGGTTTATTTTGATAAATACATATTATAACAAAGTTCTACAATTCATAGTCGTAGAAAGTAGTCATTTGTGTAACAAGTAAGGAAAAGTGATATTTTTCTTCATTATGTGTGAAATTTTCAGTTGTGGTCGCGGCGCAACCGAGATTAAAAAGACGCGTTGTAAAGAAAAATATACGGAGGCGGTAAGTAAATAAAAACTACGAGCAAAGCTTACTTTAAAAATGACAACCAACAATTTTTAATATGTATGTCAATGTATTAAAGATCTCGACTTCGTCTCGAACTCCATCCTCAATCGGTAGGAAGAACTTACTACCCTTAATACTTAAATAACTATTTCCTACGTGTTGCACACAATATTTTTTTCTAAACATATATGAATATTTACAGAAAGGATTTTTTCAAATGGAATTCGGAAAAATATGTGTAACTTGTTTGGATAGGCTCTAACAAACTCGTGAAATTGTTATATGAGCCGAAGGAAAGTGACAAATTTTTTCACTCCTACAAAGGTATACTATTACCAAGGTGTATAAATACTGCAGGTGTGACAACTCCTCAATTTTTTTTAAACGATGTAACAAAGAAATTGTAAATCAATAATATACTTGATTTACCAAATTATTTTTTTAATTTATTTAATACATTTTACGCAATAAAAAACAAATAATAAACATAACATTAACCGGGTGGGATATGAATAATTAAGCTACTGGATGCGTTTCCATGATTACGGTTTTTAATAAATTATAAGTAATAACTGTCAAATAGTATTATAAAGGGTTTTCCAATAAGAGGTGTTATTTTGATATTCAAAGAAAAATGCCATTTTTTAATATAAATGATCGGATGTTTATTTCATTATAAAGAGGAAGGTATGCCGTTAATAGTGGAAAATAACATCAGGCAAATGATCACCACGACCACGCTGACAGGACAATATCCTTTTCATGAAATTTTCCATAACCAAATCGCAAAGTGGCTGTCCTATGTCCTCGATAGCCTCACGAATTCCATCTTTGAGGTCTTGAGTCGACGCTGGGCAGTTGGCGTAGACCTTCTCTTTCACGTGGCCCCAAAGAAAGAAGTCGCAAGGTGTTAAATCACAAGATCTCGGTGGCCAATTGTGATCACCTCTTCGAGAGATAACACGGTCCGGAAACTTTTCGCGTAAAAGATCAATGGTTTCGTTGCTTGTGTGGCACGTAGCGCCGTCTTGTTGAAAGTAAACGTTGTCCAGATCAATACCATCCAATTCCGGCCATAAAAAATCGTTAATCATCTCTCGATAGCGCAATCCATTCACCGTAACTGTTGCTCCAGCCTCATTTTCGAAAAAGTAAGGTCCAATGACTCCGCCGGACCATAAACCGCACCAAACAGTCACACGTTGAGGATAGAGAGGCTTTTCAACAATAACTATTGGGTTTTCTGAGCCCCAGATGCGACAATTTTGTTTGTTGACGAAGCCACCGAGGTGCAAATGGGCCTCATCACTCAAGATGATTTTTCGATGGAATTCCGGATCATTTTCATGCATTTCAACGACCCAATCAGCAAAGACACGACGTTGTTGATGATCGGCCGGCTTGAGTTCTTGTGTTAACTGGACTTTATAAGCCTTAAGACCCAAATCTTTATGCAAAATACGGTGTAATGACGTTTGTGGAATGCCTAATTCCAAAGAACGACGAGGAATGGACAAACCTGGGTTTTCTTCAACACTTTCGGCTACAGCAGCAATATTCTCGGCTGTTCTTGAGCGACGTGCACGGGTTTTATTCTTCACATCACTAACTTGTCCCAACAGCTCGAATTTTTCCACCAATTTCTGTATTGCGGTCCGACAAGGTGCTTCACGACGACCCAAAAATTGTCGAGTTTTACGAACCGTCTCTGCCAAATTTTCACCATTTTTATAGTGAATTTTAATAATTTCAATGCGTTGTTGAAGCGTGTATCGTTCCATTTTTATTAATGGCGTAGTTTCTACTTGTCAAATGTCAAAAAATGACAGCTTCAAAAGCGACATCTACCGAAATAGCGGGCTATTCAAAATAACACCTCTTATTGGAAAACCCTTTGCTTTTGTAAATATTTCAATAATAAACCATTAATGTAGAAGTATGGAGATACTATTCAATGCCATGTTAAATTAATCTTTCTAATCATACCAAAAATTCCCAATATAGTCTTACGGGATATATGATATTTATAAAAAAATCTTTTTCCATGTTAAACGATTTTCAGTATTGACGCTGTACCAGGTGTCTTCTTTATATTATTATATTTATATTTTAATGTAATTTTTAATTATATTGTTTTTTAATCACATATGCCTTGGTAACGTGTGTGACAATTTACAATTCAATTGTAGCAGTATTAGTTGTAAAATCTGTCAGTTTGTGTTATTACATATCAAAACGAATAAACTCGTATATCGAGCACTTATAAAATTCCTAACAAAACAAGGAAAAGCTCCAAAAATTATTCATGAAGAAATGTTGGCTGTATACGGAGATGATTAGCCTTCTAAATCGACTATTTGCGAATGGTCAAAATTGTTTAAATATGGTCGAGAATCATTGGATGATAATCCCCATCCAGGTCGGTCTGTTGACGTGATCACTTCTGATGTTATTGAAAAACCAAGTGTTTGGTACAGAAAGATGCAAGATTAAAGAAGTGACAAATAGAATCTTTATTAGGAGTTTCAAAAACCACGGTTTTCAGAATTCTAAACGAATTCCTTGGAATGACACAGGCTAGTTCGAGATGGGTTTTGCTAGTCCAAATACCTGTCCGGATGGAGACGTGTGACCAATTTTGTAGCGCTATGTGGAGACGAACCAGATTTAATTATCAATCGACTTGTTACCGGAGTTGTAACCTGGGTCCATCATTTTGACCCTAAATCGAAACAAAAATCGATGCAGTGGCATTTTAAGGGCTCCACCCCTCCCAAGAAGTTTAAAGTCACCCCTTCTGCAGTGAAAATTAATGGAAACTGTTTTTTGGAAATGCCAAGGAATTTTAATGATTGATTACCTGAATAAGGGTAGGTCGATAAGAGGAGAGTATTATGCAAGTTTAATGCATCGCCTCAGAGAAAAGGCACGGAAAACTGACGCAAGGTGTCCTGTTGCTCCACGACGATGTGCCAGCCCATAAGTCAAGACTTTCAAAAGCTGTTATTGCTGAATGTGGCGTCGTAGAAATTGACCATCCGCCTTATGGTCCAGATCTAGGCCCCTATGACTATTTTTCGTTTCCAAATCTCAAAAGTACACTAAAGAAAACAAAATTTAGGGACTATAATGAACTTATAGCGGCTGTTGAAATGCATTTTCCAGACAAATCAAATGAATGTTTCGTAAACATGGCACACCTTAGTATTTATACAATGTGTTATTATTATTATTATTATGTAATCACTAATTAGATAGTTATATTATCCTAAAATATTGAATTTACTAACATTTGTCAATATTTCCCTGTTTTCTTTAATAAAATCCCAAGTCTGACGGTGTCGTTTTGCAATGGCAATCTAAATCTTGGTGGTTTGCATGTTTATGTAATAAATTACGGTATTGGTAGTAAAGCCTCTGCCCAGTACGTCGGGTTTGGCCTTCATTGTTTGCTCGAGCTCCCACGATCACGTCGGAAGATGCTGCAGGATTATAATAATAGTTCGATAGCAACGCAAGCGGTTCGTGCTTACAGGAATAATACCACACTGAAATTAGGTTGCCCCAAAGTACGTACACCTACCTAAATCATACCCAACTAATTTATCCCTATCAAACACAACTGACAATAAATTTGATTACAATACTTTTCATTAAATGATGTTACAACTATTTTCTTTAATCGAATTCAAATAGATGGGGTCTTCCAATTTTTTTTATGGAATCTCATCTATATTGATAGCTATCTGTAATAGAATGTCTTAATTGTTACTCATTAAACTGTAATATTCTTTTAAAATATTCTATGACGCAGATGTTAAGCTTATTTTGTTCCAAAACAGTGTAGTTAAATTAAAAATTAATAATTAGAGTCACATAAACTGATCAATTTCAACACTTACAATATTATATTATGTAATAAATTTTGCATACGGGTATCTAAAGAGTCACATATTGTACTTTTTATACGACTGTAAATTACGACATCTGTCAGCTTCAGCAGCTACCTTCGGTTCGTACTTAATGAATTATTTATTGTTAGTGGTTGCTAGCTTCACACATCTTGTTAATCTGTGATTTAGATTTCGCCTTGGAAATCAGTTAAATATTATAAAATTGACTATTTTGTTTAAAACTTTGATAGTCCCTATTACAGCTCACAAATATACTACTATTGTTGGGAAAATGTCTTCGGAACTGTATTTAGCGCTGTCTGAGGAGTAGAAGTCTAACTAAAGTCATGCATATGGGCAACCCGGCACACATTTAGGCTAATCGCAATATTTTTTCATTATGTATGATTATTTTAGATTTATTTACAGTAAATCAATTTAAAATACGTGAAAACAGTATAAATATTTATTTTAGAAAATATTTTTAAGTTATTTTCACTTTATGATGTGACTGAATTTAAAAAAATTGATACGAGCACAAGTGTCAAGTACAGTGATAGCTCATTACCGATATTGTATCTAACTCTAATAATTTATGTCATCCAAGGACTACTAACGCCATCCCGTAGGTGGAAGTCTAATTATGAATGCAGTCTCATGATTACCCATAAGCCTTTCCGCTGCCTGATCCCTATCGTACAGTTTTAATGTCTAGTTATTATAAAAGTCTCACGCTCTAATTTTGTTGCTATTGTACACCACTTCCCGCCCGCTTTGGGTGCATATTTTTGTATTTTTTCTTAAAATGTTTTGAAAATGGCAGAGCCATGTTTTCGTCAGTACATTTATGTACTATTTTTGTTTTGAGCAAGTATGTGAATTTTATTCTTATTTTTATATTAAATGATAAAATATTAGATATGCAGATCAAAGAGGAAATGAAAGAAATGCTAGAAATTTATTTTTCTTACAAAACAACAAAAAGTGCAAGTCAAAGAAAATAAAAATAGTACATATGTTTCTCCTTTATACATATTTATATTGAGCACAAGCTTTCTTTCTACATTATAAGAGGAAAAACATGGTTTGCATTCTAGTACTTATACTAAATTATTTATTCATTGATATATTAAAATTAATGCAAAATAATATACTCGTAAATTTTAAAATCTTTTGAATATTCATAATGTTTTGTAAAACATCTCATTACGGCACATGGCACATTTATATAGACTTGTCTGTCTAATCAGAAAAGGAACATTATCACAAACTATACATTACAGAGTGGCACAAATTCGAGTTCCTTATATGAAAAACTTTCTTATTATGCACGATATAGAAAATTGATGTAGAAAAAATGTTTAGATAATTTTTATATGGTTGCTTATGTAGAATATCGTGATGTGATTAGATTTTTTGAAAACTTAATAATTCTCGAGATATAACTCAAACATAATATTTTTGAAATTGAAATATGTATTGAAAATAATGTCGTCATTTTCCTTGTTTTATAAACTTTTCAACGATGTATAACAAGTTTACATTATTTTGTTTCAAACATGAATAAAAGATGATTTATTAGGGTGACAAAATTGAAAACTATTAAGAAACAAATGAAAAAATCTGTTACAGATCATCAATGCGAATGCGCGCATGCGTAATTACATTATTTGAAATTTTGAAGCTTCATTGTTTATTTCGACAGAATTAAAGGCCCTTCATAAATCCAAGTATGTTGTTTTGTAGACTTGACATTTTCAAGCGGCTTGAAATATTTCGAAGATTAAAAATGGATTTTTTTAATTCAAGCGGCTTCAAACGTCGAGAGTTGAGATAAACGTAGTCATTGTTGTCAAAATACGTTAATAGTTTTATTTTCACTTAATGTTAGAGTTATTACTTCCTTGTACGTAAGTAAAGGAAGTATTGTAATCGCGAAAAATTTCGGTTTTCAGATTTCAGCGGAAATATCCATTTTGATCATCCCTGAATCCATTTTGACTAATTTCGTTGTGACGTCTGTACGTATCTCGCATAACTCAAAAACGGTAAGCCGTAGAAAGTGAAATTTTGTGTTTAGGACTCCTATAACATCTAGTTGTGCACCTCCCTTTCTGGTTATTACACAATTTCATAAAGCCTAGATTTTAATGAAAAACTGTTTTAAAATATAATCCAAAACTTTTCAAATTTGGTATACAAGACTTTTATGTCAATAGAAATAACATAATAGATTTTGGTTAAAATAGGCTAACCGGAAGTGGTGCATTACTTGAAGTTGTTAACAGTTTTTTTGAATAAAATGATTTTATTTTGATTTTAGAAATAAATGCATCAAATAAAAGTTTTAGAGAATTAATTTATGCGTCTAGCACATCAAGTATTATTAAATTAGCCTTTTGTATAAGCGAGATATGTAAATTTAAAAATTATATAGTTTTTTGTTTTTGTAATAAAACTTGCTATGGATTAGGACAAAAACATAAAAAAAATGTTCATGTCAAATTACATTAAATACTTGCAATTTTATGATTCGTACAATTACAAATATTATATTTTTATTGTGAAATTAGTCATATTTATTGTTGTAATCAAATATTTCTTTGTTGTAATCAAAACTCTCTTTAAAAAGAACCGGGTTAGATTATGTTAATTTAAGAATGATAGTAGTAAATGAATTATTTTTTGTTCTATATCAAAATATTTCTCGGGCTTGGCTTAAGCCTGTCAATATTTTGTAATTTAATTATTAAAAAAATATGTATAGGTTAATAATCGTAGAAGGAAGTCTTGTGGTGTCCACATCATTTTATTTTTTAATTTTATTATCAATTATATTAGCATTAGACCCCAGAATATTCAAATATTAAAGAGAACAATACCTGAAAAAGCGGATAGTCCTCCCGAAAGAAGGAAGATTGGTTATCTTGGATATTTCATTCTATGTTGAGAAGAGATACCCACAAGGGCGCGCTGTCATAGGGTGCGATGTGTGCGTAGTACACTGGCGACACTTGATTAGGGGCGAGACGGTGAGCAACATTTTAATTTTTTAAATTACTTATTTGTTTTAAATGAAAGAATTTCCTTGTCGATAACGTACAAAGTAGCAACGGGCAGTCAGACAAACAGTCATTGTCGCTTGTCGCCCTCAGCATTACATTTAAAATGGTGGATGTATACATTGTAGATACAAAAGTATTATATACGCATCAATACTTGGTGTACAAAAAATACTACGACCAACGCGTCTACTTTATTTACAAACATTTATATCATTAACATACTTACAAAATTACAGCATTTATTTTATGAGTAAATATAGGGAATAGTTTTATAAAATTGCAGATTGTAATTCAAATATAAGCCGAAGATAAGTTTCAGATGTATCTGCTGCTACCGATTCGAAAAATCTATAATAATTATATCTTGCACCAAATGTTTTTTTCCTTTGAGGACACTTAAAAAATGTGTACAGTGGTGAGAGAATGAACATTGAACAATTAAAAAACAGAATTAGTGCAGCTTCACAAAATATTACTCCCCAGCAAAAAACGAATGCTATTAATTCTTTTTATAATCGTTTAGGATATTGTTTGGAAGTTAGTGGTGCCAAGTTAAAATAAAAATTCCTCACTAGTTTAATATAGTTCTTAAGTGTATAAACATAAATAAATAATTTATCGTTTCTTTAATTCATAATTTAATATTTATTTTAGTCTATGTTAATTATCCCTATGTTTATTTATAAAATAAACGCTTCAATTACATTGCTGTCAATGATTGTATACTGTAACTATGGTAATGACATAACCTATGTTTACTGATAAAATAAACTCCCGGTATATAATACAATAACTTTGATATATACAGGGTGCCCGGTTTCCGAGGCTCACAATGGGAAACTATAAGAGATACGAAGTCAGTTACATTGGGGCAAAGTTACTAATTAGTAGATAATTTTAAAGATGTTTTTATTTTTCCCGAAAAATGCATAGATAAATGTAAAATCCAAAATTAGCTTATTTTTATATTTACAAATAGCTTCTAAATATGAAATAATATGGAATTTTGGTTTGCACTTCTTTAGGGCACTTTTTTTATTTTATTACAAACAACGATGCTCAGATTTTTATCACTGTTCTGTTAGATTTCGAGTAATGAGTTCAAAGTTATAATTTTCATATGAACGCGATAATGGAAAAATTACACCATTGAAAAGAGATTTTTTCTACAGTCTACATAGAAAGTAGCCATGTGCGCTCTCTTTTGTCAACGCAAAATGACACATTGAGCTAGTTTACACCCAATCCTATTCATGCGATCTGGCTTATACCTTGTCCTATAATAGGTCTTCTACAAATCGTTTACACCATGGGGACTAATGATAAGTTTAGGTGTAATATAGTTCTCGAGTCAATGCCATCTGTTGAAATACAATCGCTTAATTTTTTAAACTGTAGTTTCATATGCCAGATTGATAAAAGTATTTTAGGTTATGTCAGCATCACCAAATATCATTCAATCTTTAACTTGTTTTTATTGGTATGTTCACGCTGTCACTATTGAAATATGTGCTCTTATTGACTTTTTTCGTTTGCATCATTGTGAAATTCACAAGGATTAGGAGATTCAGCTTCGGAACATGCGTTTTTTTCCGTAATAATTCAATTAATTTAACTTACACAACCTACAAAATATGATGTCAACAAAATCACAATACGGATCAACCGCCACCTACAGGGTTTTTATCAAACACTTTAGGTCACTAAGGCGTTTACACGCAGTTTAAAACGTGGCCTAAACTGGGTCAGGTCACATGAAAAAGAGACCTGACCTAAGCTAGGTCAGGTCGCCTACTAAGTGTTTACAGCATGGTGTCCTATAAGGTATAGGTCGAATATAGGGTATAGGACGCGGCCTAAACGATGGGTGTAAACTAGCTCATTGTCGCTCTAGCGCGACAAAGTAGAAAAAACGCTCGCTGTCCTAATATCTAACTATACTATGTTGAGAAATGTCACTTGTCTACATTCTTAATGGAAACGTTTAGTCAGGAACTAATGGCACTATAGTGACACATTTACCACCTTTACAAATCAATCTGGCATATAACTGCTCTGTCGGTATGTTACATAACCAAAAACAAAAAAAAAAAAATGCCGAACTATTGTGAAAATAAAATAGGGCATTCATTTACAAAAACGAAAGTATAAAATGTTTAGATTAGATTGAAGCAATAGGTCACGAAGAATGGGAAATAACGATAAATTAAAATTAAATATAAAAGACGTTTTTTTCTTTATATTAATCCTTATTAATTGAGTAGTAGTGTAAGTACAAAGTGTACATTTTATTATTTTTTGTTATGGTGGCGACTGTGTGTGTTTCGAGCGCAAATGGACATTGTCAATTTCAATCGACAATGTCCTATTTTGCTCTCTTAATACACAAATAGCTATTTTTAGCTTTCCAACGATGTATAACTATTTATCTATATTTATTTGTTTCATGCAGTAAAAATGCAAGAATTATTAATTTTATAGACACAACAATGATTGTGGTTTAGATGATCATTTTCGTGGTGTGTTGTTATTTAAGAAAATATCCATAGGTCACTAGATATATAGGCAGAAATGCAAATTTTTGTTTTGCGAATATTTTCCAAATGTGAAATACTAATGTACTTTGGTTTGCCACTCTTTTAAGTTTTTTCATATGACGATGCTCTATTTTTATAACAGTTGGATTTTTAGAGGGGGGGGGGGCGAAAAAATTAGCATTGGCACACGGGCGACAAAATAATATAGCGCGCCCCTGGATACCCTATTTTGTACGGTACGATTTGCGAAGCTGTGCCTTGTTATATGTTTGTGGTTGTAGTTGTATTTGGCGAGAAGGAACGTAATGATTTATTGACTAATGCAGATTGCTGGTTACAGGTGCATTGAAATATGCCATATACAATGATATTGCCTATTGACTTGTTAAATGCAGCACTGAACTACGTATCTGTCAAACATTGATATGTTCGCGCATAATATTCCGATGGCAATGGCTCTGCGTTAGCTGCAAGCAATTTGCTAATATTGCTTCTCCCACCCGAATATATGTTCATAGTTGTGTTGATTTTGTTATAAAGTTTGTTAGTGGATGACATTATTATGTATATACATTTATAACAACAATGGTTTTAATATATTGAATATTATTATTCTGTGGGCGAAATTATATACAAATATTTAAAGTAGAAATTTAAACGCAATTAAAAAAATAAATACTTTTTAAAATGATATATCAAGTATTTACAGTAAATAATTAAATTCATAATAAAAACCCATTTCTTACAGTAAAATATTAAACGCAATTTCAGTAATTCATCCTCTCATCAAATTATAAGTTTATATAGTAGATATGAATAGGCAGAAGACGCACGTCATCAATCTGAAAAAACCTTATAAAATGAAATATAACTTGTAAAAAAATGAAGAAATATTCTGTAAAAAGGATTATGGGAAGACCCCCCCCCCTTTCGAGAAAAATAAAAAAAATTGAGATATATGGGAAATAATTTTTATTCTAATATTATATCAACAAAGTATACATTACAGTTACTCCAGTACACAAAAAAGGAAATAAAAGCCATATGGAAAATTATAGACCAATTTCCATTCTTCCAGCGTTTTCCAAAATATTTGAAAAAGTAATGTGCTCGCGTTTGAGAGATTATATTAATTTTAATAATATTTTAACTCCTAACCAATACGGGTTCTGTAAGAACAAATCGACTACACATGCCTCCTTTTTCAGTTTGAGTAGTATCTTAGACCGTCTCGATAAAAAACTCCATACTGCAGGAATTTACTTTGATCTGGCAAAAGCTTTCGATACTATAGATCATAACATATTACTTGACAAATTGTTTGAGTATGGTATACGTGGTAATGCTTTGAACTGGATAAAATCTTACCTGCAAGACAGATCTCAAGTAGTAAGTGTCAAAGTTAATGAAGGAAAATATTTTTCCGAAGTGCAGTTTCCTTCAACAGGCGTTCCACAAGGGAGCATTCTTGGTCCTTTGCTATTTATTTTGTACATAAATGATCTCCCTGATGCTTTTACTTATGCAGACGTGTGCTTGTTTGCCGATGACACATCCGTCATTATCTCAGCATCAAGCACACAGGAACTTAATTCCAAAGTACAAGAGTGTATCGATACAATGGACAACTGGTGTAAAGACAATGCTGTGGTTCTTAACGCTGATAAAACACAATTAGTGCAGTTCATGTTAAAAGGCAATAATTTCAATGTTTCAGCCTCCCTTCACAATATAATGGTAAGTCCTACTACAACAACTAAAACTTTAGGATTGTTCATAGATTATAACTTTGCTTGGGCCAATCATTCTCATCATCTTATAAAGCGACTAAATACATCTTGCTACGTTTTAAGGCATTTACGTAAATGTGTTAATATGGATATGCTCAAAATGTATTACTTTGCTCACATTTTCAGTATCTTGTCATATTGCATAATCTGCTGGGGTAATTCAACCCAAGCCATTAGTGTTTTCAAAGCTCAGAAAAAAGTTATAAGGGCAATTATTGGATGTTCTCCTGATACATCGTGCAAAGGTCTCTTCGTCAGTCTCAATCTGCTTACTCTCCCTTGTATTTATATTTTTGAATGTGCGGTTTTTGTCAAGAAAAATCCTTCTCTTTTTTTAACAATCAAACAAGCTACTGGGTTTCATAACACTCGTAACATCAACAACTTATATATTCCTAAATTCAGAACAAAAAATTTTCACGACAATGTTTCATACATGCCTATCAAGATTTTTAATCATCTACCTCAAGATTTAAAAGCTAATAACTCAATAACTTCTTTTAAATTTAAACTAAAACAATTTCTTATACGTAAATGTTTTTATTCCATTGACGAATTTTTTGATAATTAATTGTTGTTCTTATATTTCTGCTTATTTATTGTAGATACCTATTTTTTGTTGTAAATTTGTGTATGCAATATTTAGATTTTTACCTCTCGCTAAGAGAGGTATTGCATTCATGCTAAAAATCGCATATCCAGATTTTATTGAATAAGCACGTTTTAAGGTCCTTACAATCCGATTTTAACATTTTTACGATGATGTCTGTGTGTGTGTGTGTGTGTGTGTGTGTGTGTGGATGTGTGTGTGTGTGTGTGTGTGTGTGTGTGGGATGTTGGAAGGACGGTTACTCAAAAACTATAAGACTTAAAATTTGTTTAACAACGTATTTCCCAATCGGACATTCCCGGGAAGATCTGAAAAGGTTTTGGTAACAATTGGACAACCGGAAGTAGAAGATTCTTGAAAAAAAATCTTCTAAATATTATTTTTTGAAAATTTTTCTTGATAATATTAAAGAAAAATAAATTCTCTTTCTCATACATTTAAATATTTTTATACATATTTTATAGATTTAGAGATAAAAGGAATATAATATATAAAATAATGTTGTAATTAATTTTACAACCGAAAGGATGCCATGAAAAATTATTTGTAACTGACAGATAAATGTCAGTGTCAGAAATAATGAGTTATGAAAGAAAAATGTATTTGGAGAATCCCTTAATTCTTGATCTGTGACTATTATGGAGATGACAAGTCTAGGTTGAAGGACTTAAATTTGTTTCAAACATTATGGGACAATGTACACCAGTACTGTAGACTAGAGTAACTTTGAATTGCGAAAAAGCTATCAAATTCGTCTCAAGTAAGTTGTAAATATTGACAAAATTACACATCGATATAAGAATAATCGGAGTGCAATCTATCCGTCACTTTATTAAAGGGAATTAAGGTTATTTAGATATAACAAGTATGAAAAAATAAAATGTAAAAGAAGATATATAAGAATAGATGCACAATCCAGATATATACATTTTAGACCGCCCAAAATTAATGTTTTTACTAGAAGAATATGAAGAGAAAGTAAACAAAGTTGTTCGAATTGAAAATTGCTGTTACCAGCCTAATATTTATATATGGTAAACTCTACTTTGTAATTTATTGTAACATAATTTATGGTAAATATCTTCATGTTGAGACATGCTATTATTGAATAATAAAGAAGTTTATACGTCATAGATTTATATGAATATATTATTTGTATTTATAAAAATATTCTTTGCTTTATGCATACAGCCAGGTAAAATATACGGCGAGAGGTTATGTGCTGGCCACATCAGATTTTTTCTTTTTTACCTCTCGCTAAGAGAGGTATTGGATTCATGCTAAAAATCGCATATCCAGATTTTATTCAATAAGCACGTTTTAAGGTCCCTACAATCCGATTTTAACATTTTTACGATGATGTCTGTGTGTGTGTGTGTGTGTGTGTGTGTGGATGTGTGTGTGTGGGATGTTGGAAGGACGGTTACTCAAAAACTATAAGACTTAAAATTTGTTTAACAACGTATTTCCCAATCGGACATTCATGGGAAGATCTGAAAAGGTTTTGGTAACAATTGGACAACCGGAAGTAGAAGATTCTTGAAAAAAAATCTTCTAAATATAATTTTTTGAAAATTTTTCTTGATAATATTAAAGAAAAATAAATTCTCTTTCTGATACATTTAAATATTTTTATACATATTTTATAGATTTAGAGATAAAAGGAATATAATATATAAAATAATGTTGTAATTAATTTTACAACCGAAAGGATGCCATGAAAAATTGTTGCAAATTTAAATTATTTGTAACTGACAGATAAATGTCAGTGTCAGAAATAATGAGTAATCAAAGAAAAATGTATTTGGAGAATCCCTTAATTCTTGATCTGTGACTATTATGGAGATGACAAGTCTAGGTTGAAGGACTTAAATTTGTTTCAAACATTATGGGACAATGTACACCAGTACTGTAGACTAGAGTAACTTTGAATTGCGAAAAACCTATCAAATTCTTCTGAAGTAAGTTGTAAATATTGACAAAATTACACATCGATATAAGAATAATCGGAGTGCAATCTATCCGTCACTTTATTAAAGGGAATTAGTGTTATTTAGATATAACAAGTATGAAAAAATAAAATGTAAAAGAAGATATATAAGAATAGATGCACAATCCAGATATATACATTTTAGACCGCCCAAAATTAATGTTTTTACTAGAAGAATATGAAGAGAAAGTAAACAAGTTTGTTCGAATTGAAAATTGCTGTTACCAGCCCAATATTTATATATGGTAAACTCTACTTTGTAATTTATTGTAACATAATTTATGGTAAAATATCTTTATGTTGAGACATGCTATTATTGAATAATAAAGAAGTTTATACGTCATAGATTTATATGAATATATTATTTGTATTTATAAAAATATTCTTTGCTTTATGCATACAGCCAGGTAAAATATACGGCGAGAGGTTATGTGCTGGCCACATCAGATTTTTTGCTATGTATTTATATATTTTTTGT
Organism: Harpalus rufipes; assembly: GCA_951394225.1. NCBI lineage: Eukaryota > Metazoa > Arthropoda > Insecta > Coleoptera > Carabidae > Harpalus > Harpalus rufipes. The sequence continues at coordinate 13,229,817 of OX596275.1, forward strand.
ATCCTGTTATTGACAAGCCAAATGAATTTTTGTAATTATCGTGGCAAATAAAGATTATGATTATGATTATGATTGGTTTGTTACTTATTTATTATTACTTATTTATCTATTTATTTATTATCACATAGCCACCTTGAATATTTGTATAAAAATTATTTCTCATATATTTCAATTATCTTATTTTTATCGAATTTTTACATATGCAAACTAATAAAACGTTGAAAAGACAAAAAATGGCGGTTTACATTTTAGTAAAATAATTATCGGTTGCTATTTAAAATATAAGAGTTGATAGTAGTATCTTGTAAACCTGACTATATAAAAAAATATCTATATCTGCCATTAAATAGTATATTTGAAATAATAAAACTCTTATATGAATCATTTTTTTCTATTACTTATAATAAAAAAGTTAAACGGGGGGCAGGGCGACTTCCCAGACTCATCCTGTACGTTTCTTTAATACTAGTATTTTTTTCTTTTTAAAAAAATAAACAACCAATAATTGTAAACAACCATTAATTGTAAATTTTGCGAGCGTAAGTATTGTGCGTTTGATCAGATTTTGTTAAAGTACCTATGCTTAACAAAATCGTACTAGTGCAGTAGACTCTATCATTCTTTGTTTCGATTCGATCATAATTCCAGAGATCAAAAATATGTAGCTATTTGTGCAACAAGTAAGGAAAAGATATATAAATAAAAATATTCTTTTCCTACGTAATGCACACAAGATTTTTTCTAATACCGTTTGGAATAAGTATAAAAATGTTACCGTTAATACATACAACAAAAAATTGTAGTCTACTTTTTCGTATTGAGTGCAGAAAAGTACGCTTATCACTTGTTTTGACTGCGGAAAAGTAATATTTTTCAGCACTGATATACTTTTCCATATTAAGTGCGAGAAAAAGTAGTTTTTTTACTCAAATGAATATTAAAATACAAGACTTAGAATATTAAAATAGAGGACTTTTATAAAATATTACTTATTACTTTTTTTTATGTTAGTGTAATTATTGTACTGACGATATGTAGCTTGTATTTTCTTTTTTACTCTGTATTCTTCGTTATTGACCCAGCATTTTGAAATTTATGATTACCCCTATAAATCCTAGCCCATATTTAAATTTTGATAAAATAGTCGGTTATTTTTTCAGGTATTAAACTTCCATATTGTATTTATAAATGACAAAATCTAATAGCACTATAGCATGTTGTATTGAAATATAAAATTACTTACCTTTTCCTAAATAATATCTTGCATACTGTATAAAATATTTCGTTTCGTGTCCTATGGATATACTTCAAGAAAATAATTACCCAAATTTATTTATTCTTTTGTGATATAGTGCAATAAATTTATGTAATATACATATTAAAATATGCATGCATGAAACATATTGTAGAAAAATAGATTTTCAGAGGGATACCAAGGATAAAATATGAATCGATGAATTAAATATGAGTGCAAAAATAGTGTTATATTTGTGCACGTAATAAATAACACTCTAATTCTACAATTTATAGTTAATAACTACATTAAGCTGATAGAAAGCAAATAAGCCAAGTCCATTATTTGAATATAGGACGTGTGCCGTTCAAGATTTTTCGTAATACCATAAAGTTCTTCACGATACTATGATTTTTAATAACACTGTATGGGTGCTTTATACTACTTTTCATAAGGAATAAGGAAAAAAACATAACATATAAACGTACACTAATATATCGCACCGTTTACGCAGTTTTGAGATAAAACATAAACATAAGATACATAATGAAATAAAAACAATATTTGGGAATAGTTCTGTTTATTTTATTTATACTAATCAATATCTTCATGAGACCTCGAACCACCATCCAGCCCTAAAAGCTTGTACTATTAAAATATTATATCAGAGAGCTTCTATTTTATGTCATCCCAGTAAACTTCAAGAAGAAATTAATTTTTTGAATGATGTTTTCTTAAAAAATGGTTACAGCAAAGCGCAAATAAGACGAGCACTAAAAGCCAATAATAAATTTTTACTTGTCCCTCAAGTTGTTACTAAAAGAAAATTATATGCAACTTTACCTTTCATTGCCAATGTAACAGATAAAATTGGTAGGATTCTAAATAAGTTTAAAAATCCGTGATCTTCTTGGCAATGTTAAAGACATAGTTCCCCTACATTGTTCTGCCATATATAAGATTCCTTGCCAGTGTGGTAAAGTATACATTGGTCAAACGGGTAGAACTGTAGCAACAAGATTAAAAGAACACGAACGACATATAAGATTAAATCAACCAGATAAATCTGCTGTTGCTGAACATGCCATTCAAGAATTATATGGAATTGATTTCAAAAACACGAAGATTTTAGCAAGAGAAAATAACTGGATGAGAAGACAATTAGAGAAGCCATCGATATCAAGAAATCAAGAAATCCTCAAATAACGTTAATTTAAATACAGGTTATGAGCTTAATAAGTCGTGGTTACCTGTTATTCATTCATAATTTTCTGTCTTTTAACTTTGCATGTTTTTTATGTAACTTTTGATCTATGTTACCCTGTTTCTGTAAACTTGTTGGCTTGACTACATGTACTTTGTTATTTACTTTTTACCTGATGAAGACAGCACTACGCTGTCGAAACGTCGTCGTTAAATAAAATAAACAGAACTATTCCCAAATATTGTTTTTATTTCATTATTATGAGTTCTGAAAGCTTCTTTCAATATTTATAAGATACATAAAGTTATAAAACTGTTGACTAACGCTTCGTTTGTAGACGATTCGTTTGGAAAACGGTAAGTTAAATTTTGACAGTAAATTCATTAACGAAATTTTTAAGGAACCGTTTGTTAACAACGGTGTAAAAAATAATTAGTTACATTTATAGTATTTTTTGAAATATTACAATTGAAATTCCAACTTCAAGTAATTAATGAATTGTTATGAATACGGGCATTAATATATAAAAAATGAAAAAAAAATATTTCTTACGAGTATGTATTATCCTTAAATGTTATCAACGTGTCACTAGTTCCTAAATGAAAGAGGTTAGTATGATATTGTTTTCAACATATATTTTTACTTATTACTTTTATAATACTATAATGTTGTAGTTACAGAATGTATGCCTCGCTAGATAAATCTAAATGCACTGGAGTGCAACATATTTGTTTTAAAGGGTGGTATTCGTGATTATATTTTACCCGTCAAATAAATATATCTTTTCTATGATTGGTTGAAATTTATGCTTTATATAAATTGCATAAGCTGACTTTATCGCTATGTGTTATGCCGGGCTTCGTTAATGGATTTACCATTGTCACTTATGTAGTTCTGTTAAATCATGGTAACGGCATGGTACTACGAAAAAAAATTAACGTATTGCCATACTTGTATAAATACATATGTCCGCATTTTGAATTCGAACAATCAGTGGGTTCCACCGCTACTTTAAAATATTTTTTTATGGAATTTCGTCTAAAGTAAAATCGATCTATAGTTTTTTAAAGTCTTAATTGTTATTCGTTAAGCCGTGATATATATACATATTTTTAATATTCTTTGACGTAAATGTGAATTCCATTTTGTTCGTAAATAGTTGAATTCGCTTATATTTCAGTTTGAAATTGTACATTAATAAACAAGTTTCATAAGGTAATCCGTTAACGTACGAGTCCATGTTTTACAAAGGTCGAGTGCGATAACAGGCTTTATGAAAAATGTTTTTTAAACTATTTTTTCTAGTGAGGTAATTTTATAATTTTATTGTACTCCGTTCATTGAAATAAGAGAATGTGGAACTAATTCTTGAACAGAAACAAATCATTCTATTGGTTCGGCTCCAAAATTATCCTCTTTTGACCAAGAGAATAGCTTACATTTGTTCAAGAATTAGTTCCACATTCTCTCGTTTCAGCGAACGAAGTATAGCTTTAAAAAATGTGACCTGTCAAAAAATATGTGTTCATTTACTAGTTACCTATGATAATAGCGTTTCCCGCGAATTTTTTTAACTTCACATTTGAAAATGCATTGTTGCCTGACTGTACTTTGAGGTTATATGTCATTCATCGGTATGGTCAATAATTGGAATTATGCATGGATAATAAACAATTTAATAGAATAATTAATAAAAAAATCTGATGTGGCCAGCACATAACCTCTCGCCGTATATTTTACCTGGCTGTATGCATAAAGCAAAGATTATTTTTATAAATACAAATAATATATTCATATAAATCTATGACGTATAAACTTCTTTATTATTCAATAATAGCATGTCTCAACATAAAGATATTTACCATAAATTATGTTACAATAAATTACAAAGTAGAGTTTACCATATATAAATATTAGGCTGGTAACAGCAATTTTCAATTCGAACAACTTTGTTTACTTTCTCTTCATATTCTTCTAGTAAAAACATTAATTTTGGGCGGTCTAAAATGTATATATCTGGATTGTGCATCTATTGTTACATATCTTCTTTTACATTTTATTTTTTCATACTTGTTATATCTAAATAACCTTAATTCCCTTTAATAAAGTGACGGATAGATTGCATTCCGATTATTCTTATATCGATGTGTAATTTTGTCAATATTTACAACTTACTTGAGAAGAATTTGATAGCTTTTTCGCAATTCAAAGTTACTCTAGTCTACAGTACTGGTGTACATTGTCCCATAATGTTTGAAACAAATTTAAGTCCTTCAACCTAGACTTGTCATCTCCATAATAGTCACAGATCAAGAACTAAGGGATTCTCCAAGTACATTTTTAATTCATTACTCATTATTTCTGACACTGACATTTATCTGTCAGTTACAAATAATTTAAATTATCAACTATTTTTCATGGCATTCTTTCGGCTGTCAAATTTATTACAACAGATTATTTTATATTATACTTCTTTTATCTCTAAATCTATGGAATATATAATAAAATATTTAAATGTATCAGATAGAGAATTTAATTTTCTTTAATATTATCAAGAAAAATTTTCAAAAAATAATATTTAGAAGATTTTTTTTCAAGAATCTTCTACTTCCGGTTGTCCAATTGTTACCAAAACCTTTTCAGATCTTCCCGGGAATGTCCGATTGGGAAATACGTTGTTAAACAAATTTTAAGTCTTATAGTTTTTGAGTAACCGTCCTTCCAACATCCCACACACACACACACACACACACACACATCCACACACACACACACACACACACACAGACATCATCGTAAAAATGTTAAAATCGGATTGTAAGGACCTTAAAACGTGCTTATTCAATAAAATCTGGATATGCGATTTTTAGCATGAATGCAATACCTCTCTTAGCGAGAGGTAAAAAACACGCGTTTTATATGAGTAGTCCAAGTTTCATTCAATATATCTTTCATTTTCATATAAACGCACGTAATTTCTCTCTGGCGTGGCAGTATTATTTAGTTTACTTTTGTTCTTTTCTGCAATTCATTTACTTAAAAATGGATTCCGGATTTTAAAAAGGCTTAAAAGTAATATTAATTTGGAATAGAGTTGTTGTGCATTAAAAACTTTTTTTTTAACTTTGAAAGACTTTTATCATATAGTTTTAAGGTCTACTTTTAATATAAATGATCCATGTTTTAATTTGTTACTATGGCGGAGGACTCCACTATCTGAAAATCCAATTATTTTTTAGAATTTGGTTGTAGAAGTCTCTATCACTCTATATATCAGCAATGACGTTATGGTTGTTCTGCACCTAATACCTAATACTCGTACACAAATGAACTGAGTGTATAAATGCACTGTATTTAATGGTATATTGTTTTTGTTCTATTCTCCGAATGTTGATTTCCGTTCTAATGGACTAAGCTTATAATTAAGTTCACTAGTGACCAGAATGTCAATGCAATGCAATGGAATAGGAATGCACGTACGGGCATATCGTTTAAGTACACTAATTTCAAATGCGTCCATTAGTGTGCATTAATATAGCCTGTACGTGTGAAAACGGCCTTATGTTTCCTATTTCATTATGGCGTCCATCACGTCGCCTACGATGACCACGACCAATACTCTAAAGATCAATCATTTCGATTCGATCATTATAGGTGTTCCACTGAATAGAAAATTATATACTTCTTGTATATTACCTTCTAATTTCTAAACCTTTCATTTTATGGCTGTGGCGTTTTTCTCTGTACATACAATAAATATAAAAAGAAGGATTTCATTTTAAAATTTATTTTATTGATCCATCTTTTATTAAAAAATAAAACCTAGTCTTGCTTGGTTGATGAAGGAAATGATGTTTAAAAATAAAATTAGATCAAATTATAACTTCTTTAGCTTTTGCCAGAAACATAAAAGGACTTGTCTTCGTTCTTGTTTGAAAAGAGGTAAGTGTCATTTCACCTAAAAGATACAACACTTGCAAGACTTTTATTCTGGCGTGAGTTTGAAATAGGCGAAGGAAAATAAGATCGAAGCGCCAAAGTAGAACTAATGTTAACGGGATAATTTGACATTTACTAATTGTATTTATGCATTAAGTGTATAATATTTAGAGATATTGCATATGTAAACGTAAATATTATACACATAATAGATAATACTTGTGCTGTTTATACAATCAAAAAAATGTCACGTGTATAATTTATCCCGGCAACTATAGTTTCGAAAATACCGCCAGATGTCATATTGCTTATTTCCCATAGCCTATACCTGGGGTAATATTTTTTTCTAAAATCCCGGCAATATGCTTCTCAATATTTCAGGATGGTCAACCATTTCAATGATTGATGTTCTTTCACATTTTCATGAGTTTCCCTAAGTAAATTTAATTTTTACCATAATATAATCCTATATGGTTTTTTTTTCAGAAAATTGGTTTCTAGATACATTTTGGTCTTCAACAAATAATAAAAGCGGTAGAGGTTGGGGATAAAAAGTTAAAATATATTAAATTAATATGGAAAAGGTAGCATTTTAAAGTTCATTAAAGGGAGAATATATTTTTGAAATTCACTTTTTTTGAGGCGTTTATGGGTTTATTATAAAGGCAATCCCTTATTTATAAACGGACCGTTAAAATTAAGATATGCGTAAACTAGATTTTGCTATTCTAAAGACACTATCCGTTAATGATATAAACGGATTCATAGAATGTAATCAAAAGGAGAGTAGAAATAAATAATTATTATAATAATATTATAATCGTACATAACCTTTTAAATTAATATGTTTTCAGCAAAAAAATCAGCTCGAGGATTTTTTTTAAAAATACCAAAAATATCCATTTAATTTTCTCAAAGAATTTAAAAAATATGATTGTTTTCAAGGCTGCATTTAATCTTTTGGGGCATAAGACACAAATGTTCTTTGGTATCCTTATTTTTAATTATTGATTACAATGAAGGATATTTTGATTTCAACAAAGGATATTTAGATTTAGTCGATGGATATTGATTACAAGAATGAATCTAACAAAGTGAATTTCATTAATATTTTAGTAGCATTTTGGGAAGCATCAAAAATAAAAGCTTGTTTATAATGTATGTTTAATTTTAAGTTTTGTGTATGTCCCTCCGTATGCTCATTTTGTCGACACTATTGATTAGCATTTTATTGGTGTCTATGGAACCTAGTATTAGTATTTCACAAAAATTACAAGTTTTCATTATTAATTTAGGTGGGATTACTAAGTAATTATGATTTCATCGCTTCATATTGCTTTTTGTCACGACAATACACATTAATATCAAAAGTTATGGAACAGACAATTTTGACATTTATTACAAAAAATTATTACCAACATTTGAAAGATTATTTTGAAAAAAAAAGATTGTTGTGATTATATTCTAATATAACATCTTTGTTATTGAATAATATCTCCAATTTTATATTTCACAAATATTTGTTTAGATCTTAATATATTATGTTATTATCAAAATATAAATATGTTGACATTTGCAATTTGACAATCCGTTTATATAATATCATTTAACGGAATATGTTTAGAAAAAACCCATTATAGTTTCTTAATGCATATTATGAAAAATATAAATGTATATATGTATGTGGTTAGAGACGATTAGTCCTTAGAACCAATTTAATTCGTAATATGTTTTTATCGTCAGTAAACTTGTTGTTTCGTATATACACAGTATGGCTATAAAGTTTTAGGACTTCTCTTATAAATGAAACAAAAAACGTTTTATCTTGAAAATCATAATTTATTCTTCAATGTACATATCTTCTCAATTCACATAGCTCTCGGCGTGGTTTTCCAGTTCATTCACGGCGTTCTGGAAAACTGGGATGCCGTGCAATATTTTCCGCACGATGATTTCAGTTTAAGCAAGGAGAATAGTCAACCGGGGCCAAATTATATTTTTGGAGGACATAAATTGACGCACGACTGTTGCTATATATCAGGTCAATGCGTTATCGTACGGGCACACTTTTGTTTATCTTTAAATCTTCGTGGATAGTCAATCCAGCATCCAGATGTTTCTCTCTCGATGTTCTACTACCCTTCAACCGTGTTAATAGTAACACGGTCGATCAAAATCCAACAGTTATTGAACTGCTTTAATAACTTTTAACGATTACGTTCGTTCTTTACACAAACGAACACACAATTTAATAGGGTACCGCTGTTATTTGGCGCTAAAAAAAATCAGTCCAAAATCTTATGGCCATACTGTGTATTTTGTTGTCAATTTAAATCCATTTGTGTATAAAATTAGTAAATGTACGAAAAACAACTCTGTTTTCACCATAAAGTAATGTAAGTTCTGAATGTCTACATTAATTCCTAATCTTCAAACCATTCTTCTAGTCATTATACATACCGTTAGATGGAAATATTTAAAATACAAATTTAGGGGCATAATAACACATACTTCAAAATTGGACTTGCTACTTTGGGGATCCAATCATATGTAACTACACAGCAGGAAAAATCGAAAAATGTTCTTAGTAGTGACTGTGTTAAAAATTTATTTTGTACAAAAAAAAAATAGAACCGGGCAATATTAAATTTCCTAATGTTCCCTGACTGCTGCCCACCCTCTATTCACAGTGTATAAAATAATCAATATATTGCTACAAGTTAAATGTTATAAAAAAGACATGCACAATATCATTTGTGCTTAAGAAAATACGAATTTAGTGCGAAAGATGATATTGTGATAATGCTTTTAAATTCTGTACTGACGCACGGTAGGTCCCTACCTCAATACAGAATCTCCTTGCCATCCCTCTAAGTACTACTACGAACGACTTACCTAGTATCTCTAGCGTGTGTGTTATTTCGCGCGGTTCCAGCGTTCCGATTTGACAGACATAGTCGCCGGCGTCTTGCGGGCGGACGTCGCGCAACTCGAGGCTATAGCCGCCGCCGCTGAGGCCGGGCAGCCCCGGCAGGCTGACGCTGCCCGCCGGGCTCGTGAGCAGGCGGACGCGCGGGTCCGGGGATACCTTCACGTGCCCCGCTGTGAGGACCGCGATACCGCGCTTCCACACCATCACGTAGCTGCCTGTAACACAGAGAAAGACAAATGATTAGTAAGGATTAGCTGCCTGATAAATTGATAGAAATATTAGTTAAATAAGTGTGGAAATGAAACAAATAAAATAATAAAAGTTGTTTGTTTTAGAGCTCTCAAAATAGTGAAGAGATAATTCTGCGCACAAATTGAACTAATAATAACATAAATACATACTCGTATTATTCAATGAGCACGTAATGTATGAATGAGAATGAAGTTTGCATCACGAGCCGGAAGGAGAGTGATGCAAATCATTCGAGTGAGTAATAGCCATTACATGCGAATAGAATACTATACTTTATCCATAACTGTCAAATAATAATATACCGTACTATTATAAAATCAGAAATAACCTAATAAATTTTAGAAAATTGTTTGTTTATAAACAAACTTAGTGTTGATCGCTATAGGTATTGAAAATTTTAAACCGAATATTCAGCTACATTTTAAGCTTAAGAACAAAATAAAACTATGAAAAATGAGAAAACTAGTAAAATTTTTGTTTTTTTTGTGGAAAAAATTACTTATTAAAAGTAATTTATTTGTACTCTTTGAAAAGTAAGATTTGATTTGACACAGCGATTGAATAATATCATTCCATCGAACTGTCAATATTATTCAATTAGCAACAGTAACGAAGGTAATTAATTGAAAAAAAAAAAAAAAACGGTTGCATTATGGGTGTCGTGGATTAGTTGTTTTATTTTGACGTATTAACCTGTCATTATTACCTCTATAGCAACAACTATAAGTAACTGCGTATTTGATAGTGAATTAAACAATTCTTAAGTCACTCTCACAGAATTTTAACTCACTCTGCAACAAATAATGCATTTAACATAACACCAGATAAGAAAATAAGAATATCACCACCGCCTTTATTAGATAGATCATCCATTTTCATTATTTTTCACGACACAAATGACTGAAAATAAAGCTTGTTTATAATTTATAAATAAACGAGTTGACGTATATCAACGATGATTGTCATGCACAGCCTACTACTTGAGTCGATTTTTATTTTGTCAAATTGAAATATTTTAATGGTTTTTATTATTTCGCCCTAAAAGAATAAAATATCGTATAAACAACATGAGTTAAGAATATTTTTTCTATAGCAGATTTTAAAGTGCGCTTTTTTCAACTCAAAATAGTTGACTAAGTGACATTTTAACCCCAAGGGTAGATAAAGTAATACTTTAACAGCAAGGGTAGATAAAGAACTTTAATGTTTATTTAAATACAAACACATTGTAAATTTTGGCGATTCATGTTACCAGAAACATCTATTCTAGGAACTGATCCACAACTTGTATTTTGCTGTGCACTTGACCATCGAGTAATAGGACTATAATGTTGATGCCTTGACTCTCTTTGACATCTCAGAAAAATATGCCAGAATCACCTTTTCATTGACGCTATCGTATTCTTTTCGTATGTTTTTCGTGATTTTTGAGGCAATGATTTATCTAATGCATCTGATGCCTCGTCGTCAACATCAGTTTTTCTTCTTGAAATTCCATTTCTTACCTCTTTACCTCTCGCTAAGAGAGGTATTGGATTCATGCTAAAAATCGCATATCCAGATTTTATTGAATAAGCACGTTTTAAGGTCCCTACAATCCGATTTTAACATTTTTACGATGATGTCTGTGTGTGTGTGTGGATGTGTGTGTGTGTATGTGTGTGTGTATGTGTGTGTGTGTGTATGTGGGATGTTGGAAGGACGATTACTCAAAAACTATAAGACTTTAAATTTGTTTAACTACGTATTTCCCAATCGGACATTCATGGGAAGAGCTGAAAATATTTTGGTAACAATTGGACAACCGAAAGTAGAAGATTCTTGAAAAAAATTCATCTAAATATAATTTTTTGAAAATTTTTCGTGGTAATATTAAAGAAAATTAAATTCTCTATCTGATACATTTAAATATTTTATTATATTCTATACATTTAGAGATAAAAGAAATATAATATATAAAATAATCTGTTGTAATAAATCAGCCGAAAGAACGCCATGGAAAATAGTTGAAAATTTAAATTGTCAAAAAATGTCAGTCAGAAATTATTTCTTATTGCATTAATAGTTTAATATTTAATATTATAGGTATATTACACATACCCTTCATATATGCTGTTACTTCCGACAATGAATTGGAAACATCTCGAAAAATTAAAAGAGTAGGACAAAATTTCTTCATAGAAAGAATTTAAATTTAAAAAATCTAAATATATGGAATAGATATAAGTAGAATTTTTGGTGTAGAGTGTAAGTATACAAGAAATGTTATATACATTAAGGTGCGAGCAGTCATTTGTCAGAATTATAGCTAGTAATTATGTATATAGATGTCATATATCATAATTTCTCATTCTAAATTTAGTGATTTTCAAATTCCATGTGATTTATTTTCCTCGACAAGTCAATTCCACACTCCTGGTGACAAATTAACTACATGAATTTAGAAAATTTTGAAATTTTTAATGAAAAATTCTGACATTTATGTACATAATTACTAATTATCTTTCTGAAACGGGCCTCCACATCTGCTTGTCAAGACCAACAATGTAACATGACTGTTCGCGCCCTATATTTAACCAAAAAAAGGAAGTGGCGAGAGGTATTGTGCTGGCCAGAACAGTTTTTTGTACACATAATCGCGCAAAAACAGTATGACACAATATTGAGGTTTTAAAATTGTTCTTATATAATATAATTTATAATCAGTTTTTCTAATTTTTCAAATGTAGACCGTTTAAATTTTGTTTTTAATACTTGTTAATATTTATCTATCAAGGCACTGAAGTTCTTCTTTTCAGGTCCTAGGAAAATAAAGTATATGAGTGATAGAAAGGAACTTCAATGCCGAGGTTGATATTCAATTTTATTTGAAATCGACAAATGTGACAATGAAAGGAATATGTATTTTGATACGTTATATTTACATATCAGTCAATCAGACCTGTAATGTTGCTAATCTCAGACATTGAAGTTATTGTAAAGAACTATTGTACAGTATACTTGCCCAAATTATTTTATATGTATAATAATTATCACAAGGTTGGCAACACTGTATTAGTATGAAATCGTCGTGTAATGGATTAGGTACATTAGTTCCGATTTCTGAACTTTTAATAACGATTTTTGTGCACTTTAATGACGATTTAAAATAAAATTATTTAGTGAGTTTTGAATTTTTATAAAGTTTTCTCTTCTATGTAATAAAATTTACATTTACGTTTCACATGGATGAAACACAAAACGATACTTTTAAACCTTTAGTAATGTACGTTTATTAAAAATAAATAAAATAAACTTTATTGAGGTTAAAAATGGCACAACATGTTTATTTCTAAACTACAAAACAAAGAATTATAACAAATGGGAGTAAAAATATTAAAGCCAAATTAAACATATTTTTATTCATTCAAACATGCAGTGTACCTACATGTTCCTCACATGTTATATGCCTGCATATAACCATACATGCCGCATTTCACATTGTATATTTGTAAAGATTTTTTACTGAAATTTCTTGAAAAAAAATATAACAAAGCTCAATATTATTTTTTGGTCTATATGGTGGAGATAAAAAGTTCTTCTCAATTCTTTAAAAAAAATTCACTCAGACCTCAGACCCATTACTATATTCAATAAGCAATAAGTTTTTTTTATGTAAATATGTACATACAAGTCTACATCTAAAATTGACTAAAATAACAGACGCTCAAAGAAAATTATATTTACAAAAATATAAAAAATCCACCACTGAAATAAAATATAACATTTTTAGTCACGCGGTCTACAATCGTAGACCACTTCTTGTATTTAAATTGCACAAACGTCCATACGAGCCCAAACTGATAATAATTCGGCCGGTTTATATTTTCAACAAATTATCAAATTTACACAAATGGTTAAAAATGTCTGGAAAATTCTTTCGGCTCTTTAAATGTTGACTGTAATAAACTTTAAAAACTGTGAGCTTAATGACTGTTGATCATTGTTTAGGTAATTTAAGGGACATCTTCAAAACCAGATTTAGCTTCTACCAAGACCCTTTACTTTTGGCACAATGAAAAGCAACTTTGTAAAAATCCATTGCGTACAGTAAAATATGGGACAATACGCATAAGAAAATGTGCTTAGGGATACAATGCCTAATAGAATTAAAGCTGGTATTATTAATAAAGGCGATATAACCCAATATTAAATGGCGGAATCCTTGAAAAACATTGTCAGTTTTTGTAAGCTTAAAATCTATATTTAAACTAGTCGAAAGAAATTTATAGAAATTTCTCACCATTTGTGTAGGTTTTATAATTTGTTGAAAATGTAAACCGGCCGAACTACATTTAAGTTTGAGCTCGTAGAATGCGTTTATCATAATAATGTAACGGTAGGCCGTATAGCCAACAGCAATTTAAAACCACATCTGCAGAATTAATGTGATTAAAGATATGTGGTCTACATCTATTGTAGAGTTTCAAGGACTGGATTTCATATTCATAAGTTGTACAATAGAAGCATATTTCTCCTAAACTATTTTTACCTTCCGCTACCCTTGGTAAGCGAGATTTTGGTAAATGACCACGTTTAAGGTCCCTACAATCCGTTTTTAACATTTTCACGATGTTGTCTGTGGATGTGTATGAGTGTGCTTGGATTTTCTGGGCGCTCTAACTCAAATATTATCATTCAGAAAATTTTGAAACTATGTATTTCTACCTTATTCTAATACGGAAAGAAGCCATTAGATTTTGGTGTCAATCGGATAACCGGAAATGTTTTAAAAAGAAAAATTGTAAATAGAACAATAATTCCTTAATATATATAATTTCAAATTAATAATAGTACGAAAATTGTAAATAGAAAAATAGTTATATGGAAACGAACTTAATATACATAATTTCTAGCATTAGTAACAATGCAGGTATGTATTTGTATAAAAATAAATAAATATATTATCCTACTACTGGGTGTGCTAACCTGCTTTGTACACAGATTTCAGTAATGATTAGGGTTTCATCAAGTCAAGTAGCTTGAGGTTTTTGTAAATTAATTGACTTGCCTTAAAATTCAAGCTTTTCAAAAATTCATTACTTGGCTTGACTTGATTTTCTATCGTTACTACTTGACTTGATCCAGCAATTTCAAGCATATTCAAGCTACTTGATAACGATTATGTACGAAAACAGGTTTAAAAAATTCACTCAATATTGGAATATATACTAGAATGACCCGAGAATATGTCGACAAAATTTGAAATCCTAATCATTATAATTAAGATAACTGTATAGATGGTTAAACTATCGCATAAAAGCCCAAAAAGCTATACTCTATTCGAATTAAGAATAATTAATGGGACTTCAGATTTTGTCCTCACATTCTCTTGTCATTCTAGTATATATTCGAATAATGAAGGATTTTTTAAACCTCTTAATATCTCCGAGAAAAATAAAATTCCAAAATTTGCCAAAACCGAATGTTGTTTATATGGGAAAAATTAAGTGCATTTAGGCACGGTCAAATATTAAAATTAAGCGAAATCATTGCCAGTATAATTTTTTTTATTTATTTGGAACCACTTTAGGGGGCGGCCCGGTTAAAATTCGACTTGCCCCCTTTTCAGGCCCACCAGAATACATATAGTACAAATAGTTTGTTAAGTCATATATTATACTTTTAAATCTTTTTTTTTAAATTTTTAAATTTGATGATTTATTTTTATGAATAAAAGTCTATATTTCAAGGTATATTATTGATATTGTTATAAAACATAAGGAACTATATGAAAATGAAATGTAGTCTTGAAGAACTTTTTGATTTTTCTAGTAATTAAAAAAAATAACTACTTGATTTTTTCAAGTAATTGAAAAATAACTACTTGATTTTTCAAGTAGGTACTTGATATTGTAACTACTTGACTTGACTTGACTTTCGGTTACTATTACTTGACTTGAGCTTGGCTTGATTTCAAGTCAAATCAAGTCAAGTAACTTGAATATCAAGTCAAGCCGTGAAACTCTAGTAATGATGATGACATATTTGTATCGTGCGGGCGTTTACCAAGCGTCACCTGACGGGCACTCATTGCAGGCGTGGAGAGTGCAGCACAGGGGTTAAATCGTGCCATATAAAATTCGAAAATTTGGCGTTGATCGGGATCGAATAGGGCTCTCCAGATTCGCAACCAGACATCAGGCACGCGGCAACGAGACCCCATAGATATGTATTTAAATTAATAAAAATTAAATGGCAGGAGTTATTGTGGTGGTCACATCAGATTTTTAAATATTGCGTCTTCGATACTTTTTAATGAAAAATCCTTTTAATAAAATTGATTTTGCATTTGCTGTTCATTATCCGATGCATTGTGGAAACTAGTGAAATCTATTTCCCCAGTTCATTGTTCCCAATTTCGCTTAAAACAATGCAGAACATTAAGCATCATCATGTACAAAATCAACTATTCTGTAGTGTTTCGCTGTGAATAAACCACAGTTCACATAATTTCCCCGTCTCGAGAACAAATAATACTAGTGCATAGTGCACTCAGCGCAATGACTGATGAAACCTTAAACCTCTCGTGACACAAACACCGCGACACCAACAGTAGCGCTACTGTAGGCCAACAGACAGAGAGATAAGGTGAAATACTTGTGGGTGTATTTTTGACTAGTCATTGTGTTAGAATTGCACGAGATAATGGTAAGGAAGATAAGGACTGTTGTTGGAAATGGAGTATCTTAGCCACTAATGTGGACGTAACAGATAAGGATTTAATTATTAAATTATTCATATGGTGCATAATTTTGCATCAGAAAAAACTTATGAAATCTATTATAGCCCGTATTTTCAGCTCCTGGGGTACATTCAGAATAACAGAATTAAGTTAATTTTTTAGTGGGTAATCTTTACAAGACAATGAGGTTATTTGTTACCCGAACTAGTTTATTCTGAACAGGTGTGGTGTGGGTATGATTTTAGTGTATGAAGTAACGCCCAGTGAAATTGGTTTGGTTTACATCGATATCTTGCTAAGCTTGCCAAATACTAAATAAAATAAATAAAAATAAATATTTCATCACGGCATATTACCCATTGCTGGGTGTGCCAATCTGCTTCATACACAGATATCGGTAATGATGGAATATTTGTACCGTGCGGGCGCTTACCAGGCGTCATCTCACGGGCACTCATTGCTGGCGTGGAGAGTGCGCCACAGGGGTCACTTTTGTGCCATTAAAATGCGATGTAATTTTTGGTGTCGGTCGGGATCGAACCCGGGTCCCCAAATACTATATATTATTATATTACTACTATAGTAGTTTGTATAACAAGAGTGGATATGATGTCGACATTGCATGAGCACGACGCCGTAGACAGAGTGCTTAATCATCCGAAGGCGATATGAGCATTTGTACAGTATACTTTATCTACGACTAACGAAAGAAGAAAAGTACGAATTGTAGAAATTTGAAATTTTATTGAACATTATTAATTTTAATGTCATTTTGTGTACTTGTTTTTCTAGGCTTTCTTAATGCCATGTGTTATTAAAATTATATTTTGTTTTATATACAATGTTTTTACATACTACTTACATTTTTTCTAATTTATTTAGCTTGTGCTCAGAATTCATTTAAATATTATTATATATTTCATATTCTTCTTATATGTTCTGAAATTATTGCGAAATTTAAAAATATGTTTTTACCAGCACAATACCTCTCGCCACTTCCGTTTTTGGTTACATAAGTATAGGGCGCGAGCAGTCATGTGACATTGTTGGCCTTGACAAGCAGATATGGGAGCCCGTGTCAGAATGACAATTGGTAATGATGTATATATATATGTCAAATGTCAGAATTTTTAATTAATAATTTCAAAATTTTCTAAATTCACGTAGTTAATTTGTCACCAGGAGTGTAGAATTTACTTGTCTAGGAACATAATTCATATGGAATTGGAAAATCACTATATTTAGAATGAAAAATTAATATATTTGACATCTATGTACATAATTACTAGCTATCATTCTGACACGGACTAACAAAGTCACATGACTACTCGCGTCCTATTCCTATTGTATTTAACATTTCTTGTATACCTACACTCTCCACCAAAAATTCTACTTATATCTATTGACAGTATTTTTGAAGGGTATATGTAATATACCTATAATTTTAAATATTTAACTATCAATACGATAAGAAATAATATAATGTATGTACTTCCTAGAAATAATCTTCAGTAAAGTCTTTGGATTTTTGACACTGACATTTACCTGTCAGTTAATTTTTCTTTATTGCTGTCGTGGAGAGTGCCCCATAGGACTCATTTTTGTGCCATTTAAAATTCGTAATATTTAGTGTCGGTCGGGATCGAACTCGGTATTTAAATTTAATTTTAAGAATTTACATGAATAAAAATTAAATTAAACGGGAGGTATTGTCTTGGCCACATCAGATTCAATTATTGTGTAAATATTATTAGCAATTACTTAATGAAAATTATTTTATACAGAATATTATTCAATCATTGTTTTAAAAGGAAAAATACCGTGATAAAGATATATGGCTTAATGTTTAATTTTTTTATAAGATGAATGAAATAAATAAAAATTACAAAGTTACGTCTAGTTTCACCAGTTTAAAACTTGTGAGTCAACTCGAATGGAGCCATCGCCAGAACTCGGCTAGCACATCAAGTAACTACAGACGCGTTTCGCACTATTTGGTGCTCATCAGACTTATTGCGAGTGCTCGTAATTTAAATATACTCATACCTACAAAAGTTCTGTTTCTAGACTAGTAATAATACAAATAACCATTTAATCACATAGTAACAATAATTATTTATGTGTTTTCAACAATTTTCTAAAAATATTAAGATATCCGTTTGTTTCGCGTACCTACGAGTATTTTACTGCCATTATTATGATAAGATGATTAAATAATGTTATTTTATTGTTATGCAATTTAAGAAGATTCATAAAATAAAATAATTACGATTATTTTAAGTTTAATCTTCAAAACTTGACAAAGTTCTTTAATTATTTAATTTTAAAAGTCCTATTACGGCACTGTAGTTTTCAAGTCGTTAAATTAATCAACAATAAAATATAAGCATCGTTTCTTTCTTTGTTTTTGAGAAGAAAACGTAATAATGTAAGTGAATATTTCATAGGAAAACCAATGCACGTAATGTATTCTTGCTTTGCAACACATTCATCACAATTTAGTCGGTGGTTCGTCAGTGTAGGAGTAAGTAAACAGAACCCGCCTGGCCTGGAGTTAGGCCAGCAGCCCAGCTCGAGATCCAGCAGCTTATGACTCCGAGGATGATCGTGATGAATCTCTGCAAATTATTCATAAAGACAAATGGAGTTGACGGGATGAAATGTATCATTTATGTCCACCGCCACCCTGAATATTTTAATCCAGAGGTCAATACTATGAAAATGTTATGCCTACCCACAATATAGTAAATTAGGATAGGATTAAGACCCTGATTTGATGAGCTGTACTAAATAATACATATAATATGAATGTATTAATTGTAAAGTTTGTCTAAACCAAGCTTTATAATTATTAATTACTTAATAACTGCGGCAGCAACCTGAATAAAACTGATATTCGGCTGTACTGCTTGTTACGTGCATATGGCTGCAACACAGTTGCCAAACGGGCCCTGTCCGGTTGTGTTGTTGCAGTGTATAAAAAATTGTTGAATTTTACTCGGGAAGTAAATAAACCTAAAAATTCCCAAGACTTCGTTCCTTGAACATTTGTTTTACAGGATCATCTGTTTATTTATACGGTGGTACTGTAGGTATATTATTTGTCGGTGCAGTTGCCGACCCCTGAAAAATGTCCCACGAACTCCAGATTAAAACAAACTGGGGGCCAATTTTGTAACTAGAAAGCGACAGCGAATACGAATGCAATATGGCGGGTTATTGAATAAGCGCCATCTTATTTTCTATTCATATGACTGATTTCTATCGTATTGTATGCACTATACATATTCAGTACTAATCTGACATTTGTTCAAATTTCTCGCGTAGGGAAAATTTTAGTTCATTTGAAAAGTAGCATTATTTGAAGTTGTATGATACTTATTTTGTGATTATATTTCCTTTATGCATCATACACATGTCTTTAGACACGCTGAACATTTTAATTAATTTGCAATAGAACAAAATAAATAAAAAATAATAATAAATAAAAGGCACTAAAAATTAAATAATACAATCAATAACAAACTACACACTAAGTAAAATACATGAGCCGAAACTTATATGCTTATTCATAAGCGAATACCGTATTCATGAGGTTCGGACCAGCTGAATACGTATTCAGTCGGAATAAGGTAACATGACTGCCAAAAAGTAGTGGGGATTATCTTATTCAGTATGAATTGTATTCGCTATCGCTTTCTAGTTACAAAATTGGCCCCCTGATCTAATTACTTATAGGCAGGTATATTTTTCCGAAAATCAGTGTTTATAAACATGTAGTATTTCAGTAACACCGCGACGCCAATGATCTTATATGTCAATTATTGTGACAGGTGTGAATTTTTTCCAGATAACACATTGATTTTATTATTTTTTTACAAAATTTTGAACAATGACGTAATTGGTCAGTTTTAAGGGGCTCCAGTTCTAATAGAAAGCATGTAAAACAAAAATTATTGCCAGATTACTATCATCATCATTTTTTTAATGAAATATTTTCCACCTAGTCCTTTCGAGATTGCAATGGTGGCAGTTTTGAATAGGACAAACTGTATCAGCCGTATTCATAATAATTTTGCGCTGGTTTAAACCAGGTTTATCTTGGGAATAAAGTTTTCCTTTATTCGTAGTAACGGTTGACCTAGACCTAGTTTAAACTTAGTCTAAAATTTAGACCACGTCTACCCCTAGTGTAAACTAGATCTAAGTCCTATCGTTGTAACGAATACAGTGTGCTTTAAAAAAATATGCATTCATAAGGTATACGAAATTTTTATCAATTGTCAAATTGACAATTTTGATATTAAATTAATAGAATTCGGGATATTTAAGATATTTAACATCATTTAATGTTAGAGAATGAAGGAAGTAAATTTAATATAATTAAAATGTGTATTTAATTTTAAAGAATATAATGAGAAACAGAGATAAATATAAAGATGATACTGAAGGAAATAATGCTAAACGTAACGAAACAGGGAATTTATTAAGACAAAAATGCAATAAGCTCAGAAACAAGAACTCTTCCAAGTTACTTTTTAGCTGTCAAATATTTTAAAAATGAAAGTGTTAGACAAATTTTGAGAATAAATACATGATTTTTAGTCAATTTCACACGTTTCCTGTAAATTGCAATCACTTTGAAAATGACATTGGAAAATATGAGAATATTTATGTCTGAAGCTTACTTCATATTCATCGCAGACCATGTCCAGATGGATACAAGGACTAAACTCGGTCTATGTAGACTAGGTTTAAACTGGGTCTAAAATTTACTATGAATAGGTCCAGGGCCCGTATTCTTGAGCGTGCGTCATTTCGTTCGTATTCGTATTCGCGTTCGTTTTCATGTTAGTAGTCACAGTAGTCTGTGTTCCAAAAACAATATTGGATATGTCATTGTCAGTGTCAACGGTATTGCAGCATTTATTCACATCATTTACAAGTTAAAAAAAATATTTATTAATCGTTAATAAATAATGATAAAAGTGAACTCTTAACTTGTAAGTGATCTGAATAAATGTGACAATATAATTGACACTGACACTGACGTATATAATATTATATTTGAAACACAGACTACTATCCTAACTAACATGAAAACGAAAGCGAATACGAATACGAATGTAGTTACGAACGCTCAAGAATAAGGGCCCAGGGTGCTTTAAGTTAAACGTAGTTTAAACCTAGTCTACGTAGACCGAGTTTAAACCAGGTCTATCTCAGTTACTATGAATATGGCTGTATATGTTGGCTGTGTTTGAACATAAAGTATTTATGACTTTAGTAGACATTGTTTAATTGGCAGCATTCATTATAATTTCATAATTAAACAAAAGTTTCAATATATTTATATTATATAAAATATGAAAAAATATTGTATATTTACAAATGTTTTATATGCATGCCTGTATATTATGAACAATACACGTAGATGATTGGCATATTTTATTGATGTGGAAATACGGTATAATTATTTCAGCAGTTTAATTAAAATATCACACATTTCTGGCATAGCTATTATCGTTTCACCAATAAATAATGCCGCTTGCCTCCCTAAAAATCAATGAATTATTCATAATTGCTAAAAACTAAACTATATCGGCACTTGTCCAAATTTATATTTCGCATCAGCACTAATTAACACTCAAGTTAATGGCCTAATTATTCCCTCGTTGCAAATTAATATATTTCCACGCTCTAAATACATACTGAACATGCTCGTTTGCACCTAGAATTAATTCCCGCGCGTTACACAGGGCTTGAATAATTAATTGCCGAGTTTTTTTAGAGAACTACGCGTACATACCAATTTTTTATAACTTCTCGTATACCCGTGCTATGGTTACACTAAACTAATGGATCACATTGTTTGATTTTATTCTTTAGAAACTCTTATTGTATCAGAATTTGTAATATATAGCCTACTTAAAATGATTAAAGGCTGTCGTGCATTAGATGGAAGTGCATCGCAGTTCGCTGAAGAGCAAAAGTTAGCTATATACGTTGACACGTACTGTATTACACTAGTGTTAACTTTTTAAAACTAGGACTAACTTGCACTGGCTCCTGAGGTAGTGTAAAAAGTGCGGAACGCTGTAGTGGAAATGAAATTTGTGAAATGCTCATATTTTCAAGGGAAATATAATAATTTAGTTACAAATTTCATAATAAACTTTTTATTATTTACTTGAATAATTCTCCGTTGTTTTGTAAACAGGTTATGTTCCTACGTTCGATATACCTAACCATCTTAATAGTTGTTTTAAGCACGCTGTGTTTGATGTAATGTTTTTGTTTGTATCTAATGTAATCAGCGAGAACTTTTATTTGGCCTTTATTGTGCTGTTGGTTCTCCAACTTCATTAATAAATAATAGATTTATGAAAATAATAAATAGCAATAGGCCAAGGTTGGAACTTCGTATGCCAAAAACTTTTGCAGGATCAGCTGACCAGATAGCATTCATCACGTGACAGAGCATGCACTTTCCTGCTCGTACTTGTTTTTCTAACACTGAAGTACCAGTGTACACTGATGCTAACTACACTGCTCTACACTGTACTCCCCTCACTGACACGATTTTCAACCAACAGATAGTTTATGGATAAAGTTTCTACCCTTTTGGCATCGATTCTGTAATGTAGAGGTCCCTAACCTGCGGCTTAGTTTATGTCTGGCCCGCGGTAATTTTTAAACTGATCTTGATACTTTTAAGTGCAGTTTGTTTTTGTAAATTTTGATTAATATTTAAAACTATAATTATTTAAAAATCAACTTGTTTAAAAGAATTTTCCTCATTTTACATACTGTCATAATTTTAATGGGGTCTCGTGGCCGTGTACCTGATTGTCTGGTCGCGAATCTGGGGACCCGGGTTCGATCCCGACCGACGCCAAAAAATTACTTCGAATTTTAATGGACAAAATTGACCCCCGTGGGGCACTCTCTACGCCAGCAATAAGTGCCCGTGAGGTAACGCCTGGTAAGCGCCCGCAGGTTACACATATTTCATCATTACCGATATCTGTGTACAAAGTAGATTGGCCTACCCAGCAATGGGTAATATGCCGTGACGATATATTTATTTATTTTATTTAATAATTTGACGAAAACTTTGTCAAGTTACAATTTTTTTTTTGAAGACTACACGTAACTTTGTATTTTTTATTATACTGTTTGTTTCACGGAGAAATTCGCAATTTTCTTCTGCACTTGTATTATATGACTTTAGTCAAAGTATTGTAGATGATCATATGATCACCGCCAGCACAACGAGTCATTGTTTCTTCTCCAGGAGTCCACTCACTGTGGACCGGACAGAGACCACAAGTTACACCACACCACAGTACATAATAAAGAGAAGTATTCCGACGTAGCGGTCAAGTGTATCGCCAGAACGCAGGCAGTTGTGTGCGAGAGAGACAGAAAAAGGTGTCTATCATGCCGTGCGCTACCGCGTTAACTGAATAAAAATAATTCATTAATACTTATATAATTATATATATTATTATATATTATATTATTTTAATAATAATTTTTATGCTGTAGACATATTTTCAAGTTGATCAATTTTATTTAATATGTCTTAATCATTTAACTGTTTGATTTTTTGTCGTGCAGCTTTTAGTTCATCAATTATTTTATTCTTAATTTTTAGCCTTTTCTGCACTTGTCTCATACTGTCTAATCGTCTGCGCACTAACCGATTCTTAGAAACTGTATTTATTTTAAGTTTGTTTTTGAAATTTACGGTTGCTTTTTTAGATTTCTTACAAAATGTACAATTAGATTTATTGTTGCTACTTTCAGAAATACAATCTTCCAAAAAATATGGACAACTAACGTGTCTCCACACTTATAGGCAGTGATCTCTGACATTTAATTGGACTGAAATTTGTAGGACTTTCAGCTATATCAATTCCACCGTAGAAAACGGCGGTATTATGTAATTTATTTACAATATCTTGTATTTCTTCTATGTTAGAGGGGTTTTCAGTTTTACTATAAATTATTAAGTGATCAAATATATAAATGTTCATCGTATTTGGAGTTAATACAATTTTTCTTTTTATAACTGTTTCATCAAATTTTAAAGCAGTCATTTCAGAAATAGAAATTATTTTATCTGTAAATCAAGTAAATTAGTTATAGAATTGATGATGCCCAAGTGTAAAAATAGGTATTAGAGGAAAGGTTTTAAAATAAAACTTTAAATGTCTTATTTACACTGTTCTTTTAATTTAACTGACCGGTTTCAATCATTTACATGACCATTATCAAAGTCCGGTAGAGACTACAAAATACAAAAATAAAACAATTAAGGTACAATTACCTTAATTGTTTTATTTTTGTATTTTGTAGTCTCTACCGGACTTTGATAATGGTCATGTAAATGATTGAAACCGGTCAGTTAAATTAAAAGAACAGTGTAAATAAGACATTTAAAGTTTTATTTTAAAACCTTTCCTCTAATACAAGTAAATTAGGTACAGAAGCAAGTTGATCTACAATTGTCTCTAGATCCATATTATTATTTACTATATCACAAGCCAATGAAATTTTTGGACAATAAAATAATGTTACTTTAAATTTAAATTAAACTAACTTGTTTCTGGTTCAATTATTTCTCTTTTTTGTCAATTAAAGCATGTCGATATAGTGAACGCCGCTGTTTTATGTCTTTTGACAAATATTTTGGGCAATTCGGGAATATCCTGCGATAACCTTGGGTATGCTAGTGAATACTTAAAAAATTGTATAAATATTTAAGACAGATTTTGAAAATACGTATATGAATTATGCTTACTGAATACGTTTCAGTTGTTACTTCCTTAATAATATACTAAGGTTGAAAATGCTTTTCACAAATATAGTCTTTCGATGTTAATATTTTATCTTTTCGTGGTATTTACAATTGGGTACCTCTTACCCATTTTTATTAGTTTATTATATATGCTACTGTTAACACCAATAATAAACAAGAACTTGAAATCGTGAAAATAATATAGGAAAACTCGATAGCAACAGTAAGCGAACGGAATGCATAGACACCTTCTTCTGTCTTTCACTATCCTTCTCTCTCGCACAATTGTCTACGGACGGGCGACGCTCATCGCCGCTTGCAATCGGCTGGGTTACAATACCTGTATGTATCTTCTACCGTGCACCACACTGATGAGCACCAAATAGTGCGAGACGCGTCTGTAGTTACTTGTTACATCTGACGATGGCTTCTGGGAGTTGTCTCAGAAGTTGTAAACTGGTGAAACTAGACGTAACTTTTTAATTTTTATTACATTGTTTCACGGAGAAATTCGCAATTTGCTTTTTGCAGTTTGCACTTGTATTTGAAAACTATGTTCAAAATACCATAATATTGTAGGAATATTTTGCGGGTTTCCAATAAGAATTAATATCCGGTCCGCCATATATTTAAAAATTTCGTATGTAGCCCGCATCTCAAAAAGGTTGCCCAGATTCTGGTCTTATGAATGCTTCGGCAAAATACTCGTTACTACAGCGACAACTTCTTCAGTGGACGGAAATCATTGCTCTTCCTGATTTTTTTTGACTTTCGAAAATAGATGGCAGTGTGATTAAAAGCTGCACTGATGAATTTTAGTCGTTGCAAGTGTTGATGTTAGCGCTGGAACGTTACCTTGATGTAACCGCACACATTTCAGTAACATTTCAGGTGGCTTTATTTTTATTTATTCACGAAGTTCGAATTGTGTTATCCTGTTTTACTGAAACATCGACAATCGAAATCGGTTGTAGTTTTTCAGAGCAAATGGATGTGTATGCTCTTTTAATTTTTTGTATGATGTTTTAATAAAATAAATGAACGTTTTGTACGAATATATTTTGTATACATGAATTGTAATAATCTGTAAGATCTTACAACCTTTAAGAAGGTGCAAGGGTGCATCGAAACGATGATAGAGTAAGAATAAATGCTATTTGACTGAGCTTTCGAGTCGAGAAATTACCCACAATTGTTTAATGTAAGCTAGTTGTCCACTTTCTTTTTTACGATGAAGTTTAGTTCTGACTTGCTCCATGAGTAGCAAGATTCAAAGTTTATTTCATGTACGTAGGTACCTTTTGAAAAATCCTTGTCCTTAATTGTTTTCATTTTGGGGCTCCTACACATTGTTGTACATCTTTCTTATAACTACAAAAAAAGTTTCAATATAAAATTCAAAAGAAAGGCAAAGTTTTCACATGAAATAATAATGCGTGGCGCAATTTTGGAAGCAGGCGTCTTCTAACAGTTCGTTGGACCTGTTGGAGGTTGCTGCGAAAACAATCCTCCTAACATACTAAAACGAGACATAGAAACATTTTGGGCGATACTTACAAGAAAGGTGTGCGATAATATGTAGGAGCCCCAAATAAAAAACAATTAAGGCGTAGGACATTTCAAATGGTATGCGAAATAAATTTTGAAACTGCCCAACGGCTCATGACGCCTAACCGTATGAATGTAAACTGGACTCTATCTTCATACTAAATATGATTGTTAAAGCTTAAGCCGTGTTAATTGTTGTAGTAGTAAACAGATTCAATATATTTTCTTTAAACCACAGCATCATCCGGTCAACAATTTTCCGTAAACTAATATGATACATGTTATGTGAAAAAATTGGAATACATTTTATAATTTTTATTATTTTTGATAGTATAAAAAGTGTATTTAAAGGGTTTTCCAATAAGAGGTGTTATTTTGATATTCAAAGAAAAATGCCATTTTTTAATATAAATGATCGGATGTTTATTTCATTATAAAGAGGAAGGTATGCCGTTAATAGTGGAAAATAACATCAGGCAAATGACTACCACGACCACGCTGACAGGACAATATCCTTTTCATGAAATTTTCCATAACCAAATCGCAAAGTGGCTGTCCTATGTCCTCGATAGCCTCACGAATTCCATCTTTGAGGTCTTGAGTCGACGCTGGGCAGTTGGCGTAGACCTTCTCTTTCACGTGGCCCCAAAGAAAGAAGTCGCAAGGTGTTAAATCACAAGATCTCGGTGGCCAATTGTGATCACCTCTTCGAGAGATAACACGGTCCGGAAACTTTTCCCGTAAAAGATCAATGGTTTCGTTGCTTGTGTGGCACGTAGCGCCGTCTTGTTGAAAGTAAACGTTGTCCAGATCAATACCATCCAATTCCGGCCATAAAAAATCGTTAATCATCTCTTGATAGCGCAATCCATTCACCGTAACTGTTGCTCCAGCCTCATTTTCGAAAAAGTAAGGTCCAATGACTCCGCCGGACCATAAACCGCACCAAACAGTCACACGTTGAGGATAGAGAGGCTTTTCAACAATAACTCTTGGGTTTTCTGAGCCCAAGATGCGACAATTTTGTTTGTTGACGAAGCCACCGAGGTGGAAATGGGCCTCATCACTCAAGATGATTTTTCGATGGAATTCCGGATCATTTTCATGCATTTCAACGACCCAATCAGCAAAGACACGACGTTGTTGATGATCGGCCGGCTTGAGTTCTTGTGTTAACTGGACTTTATAAGCCTTAAGACCCAAATCTTTATGCAAAATACGGTGTAATGACGTTTGTGGAATGCCTAATTCCAAAGAACGACGAGGAATGGACAAACCTGGGTTTTCTTCAACACTTTCGGCTACAGCAGCAATATTCTCGGCTGTTCTTGAGCGACGTGCACGGGTTTTATTCTTCACATCACTAACTTGTCCCAACAGCTCGAATTTTTCCACCAATTTCTGTATTGCGGTCCGACAAGGTGCTTCACGACGACCCAAAAATTGTCGAGTTTTACGAACCGTCTCTGCCAAATTTTCACCATTTTTATAGTGAATTTTAATAATTTCAATGCGTTGTTGAAGCGTGTATCGTTCCATTTTTATTAATGGCGTAGTTTCTACTTGTCAAATGTCAAAAAATGACAGCTTCAAAAGCGACATCTACCGAAATAGCGGGCTATTCAAAATAACACCTCTTATTGGAAAACCCTTTATAAGTATACTGATATTTTTTTAACCGTAAATGTTGAATTTTGTGTTAATTATTGAACCTCCAATATTTAACTGCACTCCTGCGTATTTCAATTTCTCCCACCACAATTTTGTTATCCTTGGTGACACCATAACCTTAAATCGTTGGTGTGACGGATAGGAAAACGTTGTGTTCGGGCGGTTGAGATGGGGTAAACACCATTACCGCTACAGTGATATTCACCGTCACCCGGATCCCTGGCATTTACTCAGGCCCTGCGTAGGAATTGCTCTGTTAACGATCCAGGCCTTTCCCACCAACACAGAGGCGGGGAAGGATAAACAAAACTTATTAAATAGATGCATATGCATATATCATTACGCTTTATACACACATGTTTTTTTTTTGTAAGTATAGTTATTACTTGTAACATGTAAGAAAGATAAACTGTAGGTGATTTGTTTTACCTTAAAAGATTTTTTCTTTTTGTAAATTTTGGTACAATTTTTAAATTGCAGGATGGTGAATTTTTCATAATATTCAGGTACCGTTTAAATCCAATAATTCAACACTAATTTAATTTGATAATAATATTAAAAAAAAATGTCCTTACGTTTAAAATCATTATTTTTCGTTAATTCTCGTTTATTTCTTCCATCATCTTTTTCCGCGAAGAACAGCAGTTTTTCTAATATTTTAATAAACTTTGTTTCAATGATTTATATTTTAACAAATTATATTAAATAAATCTTTATATGACGAAGTTCAGCCGGAAGCTTTTCTTACAGTAATATATACATTATACATTTACTTTTTGGAATTTTGTCCAAACTGAAAGCTGTAATGATATTTACTATGAAGTAGATGATAATTTCATTTTGTTCCCAAACAGTGGGGTTCGCTAATAATTGGAGTTAAATCAGTTAAACTGTTTATACAGATACTGAAATACACAGGATGTTAAAAAAGGGTAAAATAAAAAAATCGTTAAATTATTTCTATTTACCTCTCGCTAAGAGAGGTAATGGACTCATGCTAAAATCGCATATCCAGATTTTAGTGAATATGCACGTTTTAAGGTTCCTAGAATCCGATAATAACATTTTTACGATGATGTCTGTATGTGTGTGTGTGTGTGTGTGTGTGTGTGTGTGTGTGTGTGTGTGTATGTGTGTGCGTGTGTGGATGTGTGTGAGGTTGTTGGAGGTACGATTTCTCAAATTCTATAAGATTAAAGACCTGTGTAACTATGGATTCCTCAATCTAACAGTAATGGGAAGAGTTGAATAGATTCTGGTAACAGTAGGACAACCGGAGGTGGTAGTATTTTAACAAAAATCTTCTAAATATTATTTTTTGAATATTTATGTTATTACAAATATTAAAAAACAAAAATCTGTATCTGACACATTTAATTTTTTTATTATACCTTCTATAGATTTAAAGATATAGATATATAATCTATAAATAATCTGTTGTACTAAATCTCACAGGCTGCTCACAGCCTAAACATCTCCATGGTAACTACTTGAGAATTTAAAATGTCTATAATTGACAGATAAATGTCACTAATGTCAGTGTCAAAAATTCAGAGGTAGTACTGAAGGCTTTTTCTGGGAACGATATTTAATATTTGTTATTGTATTATTTATTAATTATTGTAGGTATATTACATGAACCCTTCAGAAATAACGCCAATCCCGTTAATGAATTGGAAGAACCTCGAACATTTAGAAGAAATGGAGAAAACTTGCTCATAGCATGAGTTTAAAATTATAGAAAATACGTAAATATAAAAACTAGGTGTAATTAATTTTTTTTATGTGTACAAGAAATGTTAAATATAATACTTATATATACCACAATGGAAAGGACGTGAGAGGTATTGTGATGGTCACAACAGATTTATTATTTAAATCTTGATGTGTACATTTTTAGTGCCACTTAGTCGACACGAAATAATTATCAAAAATACATAATTAGATAATTCATTATTTTTAATAATAATTTCATGTCAGAGACGGCTCACTAATATGAATACTTCAAGAATAAAATAAATAATAAGAAATATTTTTTCGAATTCTGGTAAAATTCTTTTGACTTAGAATCAGCAAATAAAAATTTACCTTCAATGTTCTATTCTTTTTAACACTGCATTTTTAAAATATAACTTTTATGGTCAATAATGTGGTCCTCCACTATATTTTATTATATTTATTTATGATACTTCATCTAAATTGAAAGACCTTATTGCTATTCGTTAAGCCGTAATATATTTTTTTAATATTCTGTGACGTAGACATGAAGATAATTTTGTTTTCAAACAGCGGGCTTCGTTAATAATTGGAGTAACATAAACTGATCTTTTTTTCAGTACTTATAAAAATATATACACCCCAATTCTGTAAGAAAGTTGTTAAAAATTGTAACAAATAGAAACAAATGTAAAGCCTGTCATTTTCATGTTTTATTCAATGTTCCCAATTATTATTGGTTATTTTCTATATTCCAATATTGCTAAGACTTAACAACTTTTACAGAATTGGGGCGATAAATATGATAAAATATCTCTTGTGGGTAATAATTGAAAATATGCGTGGATAATAAGCAATTTAATAAAATAATTAATAAAAAGCTGCATATATTATAGTCCAAGTTTCGATTGCTACGGGTAGCCTATATGTCGTTCAACATATCTTTCATACCAACGCATAGAGTCTGGCTAGAATAATAAATTATAACAAGTGTCATTTGGTTTACTTCCGTTGTTACCTTCCGTCACTTTTAGGTAAGGAAGGTACTGTCTTTGGTTAAAAAATTCGGTGGTGTGTTCTTAATGAATAAGCACATTTTAGAGTCTCTATAATACGATTTTACTATTTTTACGATTAACAAACGTCAATGTCAAGTGCAATTTACACGGCATGTTCAAATAAGACGCGGAAAGATAGGATAAGGAAGAGACTATAAGGTAAATGGCTCGAGTGATAGAAGTTTATATAAAGATACAAGAGAAACAGAGAATCTCTAAATAGAAATGAGTGGAAGAAGAAAATCAAGAATAGCGACCCTTAACGAATGGGAAAAGCTAAAGTAGAAGTTCGTGTTATAATTTTACTGGAAATATAAAATATATTCCAATTTGTATAAAACACATAGACTTGACGGAAAGTAATGTGCTGGCCAAATCAGGTTTTTTATAATTTTCTGCATTCGTGTACTTGAAAAAGGATTCCGTATTTTAAAAAAGAAATAGCAGAAGACTTGAAAGTGGTGATAATTAGAATAGAGTAAATGTGTGACTTAGATATACAGGGTGTTAATAAAAGAACTTTACACACTTTAGCAGGTGATAGTAGAGATGAAAACAAGAAAAAAATTCTAATACACTTAGGTCCAATACTCATTGGTTTTTAGAAAATTTATGTATGGAATTTGTACATAATACACATGATTGACGGAAGGTATTGTGCTGGCCACATCAGATTTAACAACTAAGGACTCTAAGGATCAATTGTAAACAAAGTTGCAGCCGTCGTCGAAGAGACTCACGCACTTGATCGTAAACACCTAGAGTCCTTAGTTGTTAAATCTGATGTGGCCAGCACAATACCTTCCGTCAATCCTGTGTATTATGTACAAATTCCATACATAAATTTTCTAAAAACCAATGAGTATGGGACCTAAGTGTATTAGAATTTTTTTCTTGTTTTCATCTCTACTATCACCTGCTAAAGTGTGTAAAGTTTTTTTATTAACACCCTGTAGATGAGGAAATGATATTAAAAATTAGATTATTTTAAAAACTAATAACTTTTTTAAACTTTGCTTGTCTGTAAAATATTGTTTAAAAGTCTACTCGTAGTATTAATTACTCATGTTCTAATCTATTAGTACGGTGGAGAACCCTATTGGAAGTATACATTGATAAGTAATTTAATAAAACAATTATTTAAAAAATACGTATATTATAGTCTAAATTTTTGACTGTCACAGTGCCTTTTATTTCCAAATAAATGCACGTGGTTACTGTCTGATGTGGCATCATAAATTCAAGCAAGTGTTATTTGGTTAACTTATTTTCGTTGTTTCGTTGTTTTTTTTCAAAAAGACGTAGGTTCGAAAATAGTATGAGTGAGAAAAGGAAAGATAGGTAGCAATGATGTGACGTAGGTAGATGATAAGGGCATTTTAAAAACTTTTAACTTTTATTAAACTTTGTTAAAAGTACGTACAATAGTGCTTATATAGCAATCTGTTTTTATTGTATTTTTAATGTCCAATAATTTAAAAGAAAGAATTCCCCCTTCATCAAAACGTATTATTGTATTTGATATATTTTATAATCTGCCAAATGCTCCAGCCTTATAAAAATAATTTATAGATCCGCCACTGGTCTATTCCTACTTTATACTACCCTCCCCATGTACCTCAAGTAACCCGCTATCGCTTGTTTCTCTCGTCATTTTGAATGTCGTTAATAATTGAAAATCGGCGAACAGATGAGCTTGCTGGATAGTGGCAGAAGACGATCGCTTAGCACGTGCAATGTTCACTTAGATCTAAATCAGGATTTGGATTCCTGTCATGATTATTAATCTGCAACCCCGCAATCTTGACTGAGCTACACAAGTGGAGCTGTACAACAGACAGCGAATGAGGGGCATAGAAATGATGATGTAATCATTTGGCTTTACAATTTTTACAAATAGAAGTAGGACAAAGAATCTGTTAGAGTAAAATGAAACAACAATAATAAAAAATCGATTGTGTCCAACAATAACCTTCCGTCAATTTTTTGTATTTTATATAAATTTCTTTCAAAAGTTTCTTATATTTCCAGTAAAATTATTTCACGAACATATTATGTAAATATTGTACATTGTACATTGATATCTGTCAATTTGTAATATTTGAATATCCTAACTGTTACCATGATGATGTTACATGAGGCGTTTTTACTTCCTTGTACGTAAGTAAAGGAAGTATTGTAATCGCGAAAAATTTTGGTTTTCAGATTTCAGCGGAATTATCCATTTTGATCATCCCTGAATCCATTTTGACTAATTTCGTCGTGACGTCTGTACGTACGTACGTACGTATCTCGCATAACTCAAAAACGGTAAGCTGTAGAAAGTTGAAATTTTGTATTTAGGACTGCTATAACATCTAGTTGTGCACCTCCCTTTCTGGTTATTACACAATTTCCAGAAGTGGCACTTTACATGAAGCCTATAATAGATTTTAATGAAAAACCGTTTTAAAATATAATCCAAAACTTTTCAAATTTGGTATACAAGGCCGGAAGTGGTACATTACTAGAAGTTGTTAACAGTTTTTCTTGAATAAAATGATTTTATTTTGATTTTAGAAATAAATGCTTCAAATAAAAGTTTTAGAGAATTAATTTCTGTGTCTAGCATATCAAGTATTATTAAATTAACCCTTTGTATAAGCGAGATATGTAAATTAAAAAATTGTATAATTTTTATTTTTGTAATAAAGCTTGATATGGATTAGGACAAAAAAATAAAAATAAAATGTTCATGTCAAATTACGTTAAATACTTTATGGTCGCTATATATCTTATCGTTTTGAAGTTAAAATTAATATTTTGTAATTTAGTTATTAAAAAAATATGTATAGTTTAATAATTGTACAAGGAAGTCGTGTGGTGTCCACATCAGATTTTTTATTCAAGTAACCGGGTTACTAATGGTTAACCGCGCAATAAGTTCAGTAACTTTGTGTGAATAATGCCCGGTTATTACAAATGTTTGTCAAATTAATTGTTTGACAATTGTCAACTATATATCTTGTTCGTAGTGAGTAGATTATACATTTTATTTAGTGTTTTATTATTGTGACACAAAATCGTCACAAATTCCATTTTTACATTTACTCAAATAGCTATTAACCTACCTAGGATTGTTATGAGTATCATAACTACCGCAGATATCGGTTTGAAATCCGAGCTCGTAGAGAGAGAGGATTTAAAGACATCTAAGGCATGTTATGATTCATAACATCCGTGGTTTGTTCAATAGTGTATCCGTTTCAGAAAATACTCAAGTACTCGTTCGTTCGCTCACTCGCGCTAGAATACGTTTTAATATAGTTTTTTAAAGCTAAAATGTCAAACGACGCAAATTTTCATCGAGCACACAAGAATTTTAATGATTGAAATATTTTTGACGTTTCATTTGACAGCCCAACTGACAGTAGCAGTCGCCATTATTTAGTGTGCGCAGAGTAGACAAAAAGAGATAATTTATATTGAAAACGTATATTCAAAATAGCGCAAAATAGAAATGATTCAATTGCACGTCACTTATCGTCCACTTGTAAAGTATGACATTGCTATAAAATATTTCATTGTCTAACTCCCGTCCGTCTTAATTTGAACAGAGTGATATTATTCAAACCGGATATCATCCTTAATAATACATTGATTTAATAGATTAAAAATGTTTCAAATTGTGTCTGGTTCTGCAATCTAGCTAAACGCCTTTTGCGGTAGTCGTGAATAATACAGTGTTGTCCGCCAACGCTAACTAAAGTTTGGTAACGGCGCGCGACGCTTCGTAAATAATGAACAAGAAACGTTCGGGGCCCGTGTCATTTGCGACAGATAATTAGTATTTCAGAGCGGTAAGATGTGCGCCTCCGTCTTGGACTGGGATATGAGATAGACTTGGTGACTCGACTCGAAGCCGCAGCCGTGCATTATTAACCAGCCGACAGAGCGCGAGCTTGCTGGATGGAGTGGAGAGAAACTTTCCTGTGAATAATTGGACGGTTTTGATTTTGATTTGAATACGCGGAGGTGAGAAGGTGACTAACCTGAATTGGAGATACCAAGCAAGCGAAGATGATTAGAGAATGGGCGATACTAAAACGTACTGAAAACAATACCTGTTCGGATTGCTTCATGCATTAAAGTGCTAGATTATTTTATTTCAGGGGTGCAAAACTGGAAAGACCCGAGAGTAGTCTGTAAAATTATGAACCTAACAAATTCAGTTTTTCGTTCAACATAATCTCTTTTTAAGTCGATACATTTTTTCCAGCGATGCTCCAGCCTCTCCCATCCAAAAAGGAATTTACGTCTTACTCTGCCAAAGACCTTCCTACGGATGTTCTATTCTACGCGTTATATTTGTATATTTTTTACGATCAATAAAAACATTGGCTTTTCAAACGTTATTTGGATACAGGAAATGATAAATGCAGATCAAAGCTAACAGTAGCAATTTACAAAGTAAATAGCAGACCAATGCATTGTTTCCTTAGTTACCTTCGAGGGTTGTTTGACAAAGCAATGACTTTGAAGGATTTTTTTTCTTTAAAATTTCAATGTATTTGTCTATACAGTCTCTTTTTAACTCCATACACTCAATGATGTTCCATCTTCATTAAACTTTCCAAATAATACTATGTCTCGAATTCTGTAAAATAGGTGTTCATTTCAGCAATGACCTCATTGTTCAATGCAAATCTTTTTCCACTTAGCCATTTCTTCATGTTTGGAGAGCGGAAGAAGTCACAGGGGGCAAAATGAAGAGAGACATATGGATGAGGGAGCACTTCGTATCACAATTCGTGCAATTTGGCCATTGCAACTGCGGAAGAGTGAGCTGGTGCATTATCATGGTGGAACAGCACTTTTATCTAGGGACTAAGAACGAAATGAAAACGAAAACGAAATAACGAAATAAACCGAAATTTTTACAAGAACGAAAACGAAAACGCAATATATTTTTTTCGTTCATGATTGAAAACGAAATAATTTATATCGGTTACCGGTTTTAACCGTTATTTTATTTAATATTTTATTTTATTTACAGCAAATGTTTTACAGGCAAATATTATTGAATTTTCAGATATTTGATTTGCAAACAAGCAGATTTTCAAAGTAGCTCTCCAGTACCTAACCCTGTTACGTGTTAGGTTAAACGGTATACTCGTAGTTTCATCTATTGAACACTGACTGCGATAATTTTCATTTGCACACACTGTCGGTATACATTTTATTAGTTATGTTAAGTACTTATATAAGAAAACTAACATAAAGGAAGATTTGCTTGAAAACATACTATTAGTTAGGTGAGATAATATGTAATTAATGTTTTATTCTTCTTCTAATCAGGCCATAGCATAAGCTTTTCATCTTATTTTTATATATGTATTATCTTTCCTTTATATGTATGTTTTATTTTCATGTTTAATAAAAAAAAAACTTATTATATTTCTATATTTTCATCAATTGTTACTCATTAATAGTTATAACCGGTATTTAACTACTGTGAACGAAAACGAAAATATTTAGGTGGGAATATTAAGAACGGAAACGAAATTTTTTGGTTTCGTTCGGATAAGAACTGAACGAAATATTTTTCGTTTTTAGTCCCTGCTTCTATCTTCTCCAAATCGACCCAATAAAGCGGCATAGTAAATGCCCTGTGACGGTTTTTAACTTTTCCAGATAGTTGATGAAGATTATGCCTTGCGAATCCTAGAAAACGTGGCCATGACCTTTTCGACCGATCGAACCATTTTTGCCTTCTTGGGAACACGTCCGCCAGGAGAAATCCATTGCTTTGACAGTTTTCTCATTTATGGTGTACAATGGTGTACCCATATTTCATCAATGGTTACGAACATTCACTTGGATTGCGCTTGTCCAAACACTGCTTAGAAATGGTCATGCGATTCCGTTTTTGATCCACTGTCAGCAAACGCGGCATCCATTTTGCCGGTAGCTTTTCCATGCCCAAATATTCGTGCAGGATATTAAATACAAATACCTACGTCTGAGATATTTACCATCTCAGCTATCTCGCTTACTATCGGTCGGCTGTTGTCTAACACGATATCACGGATTTTTTTAACCATCTCTTCAATTGTGATGTAATTGGAACGACCTGTGCGCTCAGAGTTATGCGTGCTCGTACGAACACAACGAAATTCAGTGAACCATTTATGTACCATTCCATGCGACGGAGCTGAGTCCCAATAATACTTTTTTAACTGTTCTTTAGTTTCCTTAATAATTTTCCACGTAAAAAGTAGTGTTTTATCAACACATGGAACTCACTTTTTGAGTTGGGTAAAAAAATACCAACTTATACGCTTTCGAAGGCTATTAAAAATGTACTATTTGACAGATCTGTTTTAAATTTTGTTTCTGTCTAAAAAGGATGTCGGATGTTAAAAATAAAATAAAATTTGCGATCTGAGTGCCATCTCTTATCAAAGTCACTGACTTATCAAATAGCCCTCGTACACATTAAATTTTCGCTTATATAGGCGATGGGAAATAAGATCGTAGCGCCAATGTTAACAGGATAATTTGACATTTACTAATTGCATTTATATATTAAATGTGTAATATTAAGAGTTATTATATTTCTAAACTTAAATATTATAAACATAATAGATAACACTTGTGTTTATACAACCAATGTCACGTGTATAACTTATCCCATAAACTATAGTTCCACAAAATTCCACCAGATGCAATATTGCTTA
The DNA here is from genome assembly GCA_951394225.1 of Harpalus rufipes. Taxonomy (NCBI): domain Eukaryota; kingdom Metazoa; phylum Arthropoda; class Insecta; order Coleoptera; family Carabidae; genus Harpalus; species Harpalus rufipes. The sequence goes on from OX596275.1 coordinate 13,267,620, forward strand.
TTTCCCATCGCCTATATATAGATATAATAATATAAGTCGAAAGTTACGAAAAAAATATTAATTACATTTAATAATCAATATATTTTTACCTCTCGCTAAGAGAGGTATTGCATTCATGCTAAAAATCGCATATCCAGATTTTATTGAATAAGCATGTTTTAAGGTCCCTACAATCCGATTTTAACATTTTTACGATGATGTGTGTGTGTGTGTGTGTGTGTGTGTGTGTGTGTGTGTGTGTGTGGGGATGTGTGTGTGTGTGTGTGTGTGTGTGTGTGTGTGTGTGTGTGTGGGATGTTGGAAGGACGGTTACTCAAAAATTATAAGACTTAAAATTTGTTTAACAACTATTTCCCAATCGGACATTCATGGGAAGATCTGAAAAGGTTTTGGTAATAATTGGACAACCGGAAGTAGAAGATTCTTGAAAAAAAATTTTCTAAATATTATTTTTTGAAAATTTTTCGTGGTAATATTAAAGAAAATTAAATTCTCTATCTGATACATTCAAATATTTTATTATATATTCCATAGATTTAGAGATAAAAGAAGTATAATATATAAAATAATCTGTTATTTATAACTGACAGATAAATGTCAGTGTCAGAAATAATGAGTAATGAAAGAAAAATGTACTTGGAGAATCCCTTAATTCTTGATCTGTGACTATTATGGAGATGACAAGTCTAGGTTGAAGGACTTAAATTTGTTTCAAACATTATGGGACAATGTACACCAGTACTATAGACTAGAGTAACTTTGAATTGCGAAAAAGCTATCAAATTCTTCTCAAGTAAGTTGTAAATATTGACAAAATTACACATCGATATAAGAATAATCGGAGTGCAATCTATCCGTCACTTTATTAAAGGGAATTAGTGTTATTTAGATATAACATGTATGAAAAAATAAAATGTAAAAGAAGATATGTAAGAATAGATGCACAATCCATATATACATTTTAGACCGCCCAAAATTAATGTTTTTACTAGAAGAATATGAAGAGAAAGTAAACAACGTTGTTCGAATTGAAAATTGCTGTTACCAGCCTAATATTTATATATAGTACTCTGCTTTGTAATTTATTGTAACATAATTTATGGTAAAATATCTTCATGTTGAGACATGCTATTATTGAATAACAAAGAAGTTTATACATCATAGATTTATATGAATATATTATTTGTATTTATTTTCTTTGCTTTATGCATACAGCCAGGTAAAATATACGGCGAGAGGTTATGTGCTGGCCACATCAGATTTTTTAATTTAGAAAACATATTTTGTAAATGAGGAAGTGAGTTCCAAAATTAGCCTCATCCATTTTTAAAAAATTGGCGGAAAAATGTAGCCGTAATAATGCTAGCAGCACTTTTAATAATCTGTCGCCCTATAGTTAACAAGTTAACTTTTGAGTTTCTGCTTCAATTCTTGTCAAAATTTTGGTCCTGAACCATGTTTGTAAGCAGTTCAACAAAATGTAACTTCAACGTCATTTATTTTATTGTAAAATTTTATTATCCTTGCTGATGATGGACAAATATTTTCCGAAACGTTTGTGTGTAAAATAAAGTGACAAACTATGGTCATAAATTTATTGGAATTTACGGCCTTCTACATTTAATTAAAAATTCAAGATTGTTCCCAAATTCCTAAAATTAATTATTCATGTACAGTTGCCCATCTTTTCACGGTGGTAAACGAAGGAGCAGATTCTACGTAAACAGTGCGTAATTAGGCGTTGGATATTTTCCATTTTCACAAATACACTGACATCGACTTACGCAGACGACTGTCGAACAATAATTGAGCGCCCTATATAAAGACTATATTAAAAGTAAATTTGAAAAAGGTAGGGAACCACTGCTTTTAAGCATATGAAAAATATAAAACTAATAACTATCAAAATAAAGTGGACCTGAATATAAAAACACTATCCTACTTTCTTTTCCAGTTTGTGATTGCTTCTTATAAAAATTAGATTTGATTGAGCATTTAAGTTCTTGATCCTTGGCATCTAGGAAACAAGAACAAGGTTGTTATTTATTTAAGGGCTGGAAGGATTGTTTAATTAGTTCCGGAGTTCCGGAACGACGTTGGCCGATCCGGGCGTTAGTGTCTTATCGCTTCAACTTCTCGTGTAGTCTGAACTGGTTCCTAACCCACCTGGATTACAGAGGGACAAAATCGCTACTTGATGTTCATCGCCGGATAACAACAGTAAAGAAAAATTCTGCATTTAGAAAAGTGGACAGTTTAGTTTTAAATTAAGCCTTGTGCTTTTCTTAATTTTTATCTCTCGCTAGGAGGTATTGGATTCATTCTAAAAATCTCATATCAAGATTTTAGTGAATAAGCACGTTTTAAGGTCCCTAGAATCTGATTATAACATTTTTACGATGATGTCTGTGTGTGTGTGTGTGCGTGTGTGTGTGAGGTCGATGGAGGTACGATTTCTCAAATTCTATAAGACTAAAGACCTGTGTAACTATGGATTCCTCAATCTAACAGTAATGGGAAGAGTTCAATAGGTTCTGGTAGCAATTGGACAACCGGAAGTGGTAGTTTCTAAAAAAATATATAATATTATTTTTTGAAAATTTGTTACTACAAATAATAAAGATAATTACATTCTCAATCTTACACATTTATTTTTTTTATTATATCGCGTATAGGTTTGGAGATGTAGGATATAATAATATAGAATAATATGTTGTAATAAATCTCGTTGCCCAAAAAACAGTT